>CAWUFW010006647.1:0-600000 GCA_963921515.1 Calotriton arnoldi
TTGGACTTGATGTGGAAAGTTTATACACTAGCTTACCTCAACAGAAAACATTGGAGACTTTAGAAACCCTTCTCTTCAATGAACAATGGGACTTCAAGACACCAAGACACTTTGTCCTCGAGTGCTGTAGGCTAGCACTAACGGAGAACTACTTTGAATACAATAACACCATGTATCAGCAATGTCACAGCACTTCGATGGGCAGCACCTTTGCCCCAAGTGTGGCGGGGCTGTATGTGAGTAACTTTGAAGACACATTCATACAAAACATCACTAACCCTTTCCTACCTAAGATACATTTTTGGATGCGCTATATAGACGACATCATCTTGATCTGGGAAGGCAACAAAGAGAGTTTGATTGACTTCCACAGATGGATTAACACCAGGGATGAATGTCTCAAGTTTACCTACACAGCAGATAACAAAAAATTGGATTTTCTGGACATAACTATCTATATTGAAGATGACATGATTAAAACTAAAAAAAAATTTAAACCAACATCTAAAAACAATTTACTCTCCTACAAAAGCTTCCACCCTCGCCCACTGAGAGACAATCTTCCATATAGCCAATTTCTACGTCTCAGGCGCAACTGCAGTGATATTGGGGAATACAAGAGTCAAGCGAAAGATCTATGTGAGAAATTGAGGAAACGAGACTACCCAGAAAAGACGATCAACAGATGCCAGAAAAGGGCCAGAAACCAACCAAGAGAGAGCCTACTAGAGACTACATCGAGGGATCTACCAAAGGACGTAATAACCTGTGTCAGTACTTATAGCACAGCCTCAAACAATGTTAAAAAGATCGTGAACAAGAACTGGCGTATCTTAACGTCTGGCTCACTAAACTGGCATAAACCCAGATTTGCAAACAGAAGAACCAGGAACCTGAAAGATATCCTTGTCCACACAAGACCACTACAACCTACCAGAAATGAGCCCACTGCCAGGTTATGGGACATCCCCCAGTTGTGGGGCACTACCCATGTGGCTCATGCTCGGTATGTAACCTGACCACGGTAACAAAAACCATTCAACTTCTACCAAATCTAAAATGGACCATCAAACACCACACCAACTGCAATTCCACGCACGTTATCTACATGATTACGTGTCCGTGTGCCCTACGATATATAGGGATGACGTGTCGAAAAATAAAACAAAGAATATGTGAGCACAGAAGTAATGTAAAGTGCAAGAGGGCCACAATGAAGATGAGTAATCACTTTATTGAATCACAGCACACCGTGGAAGATCTGAAATGGATAATCTTGGAAACCTTAGAGAAGAAAAATCACAATGCAGAACAGATACTTTTTGAAAAAGAGCAGAGATGGGTCCATCGCCTCAAGACAAACATAAAAGGCCTTAACGAGAATATTCCGTGGCTCAGTTTGGGACATTAAGATCAAATATGATAAAAAATTTCTGACCCACATACTGTTATATGAAGAAAGAATTATGTGAAATAAAACATCTGACCATAATCGTGGCGAAATTGTTACTAAAGAAGAGTATCCACCCCAAGAGGAACGATTTAAACATTGCTGACACTATTGTCGTTTTTTATATATATTCATATATATAGCCTTCATAATAATATATACTACACGGATTTTTATCTTATTTTTATTTCTTTGTAAACTCGCTGAGATAGAACTCACTACCAAACCCAGTACTGTTCTTCCAAATTGCAGCATATAAGACACATAGTCTTTCCTCCATGGCCATTTTTCTAACTATAAATCACACCGCCACTCTTGAACCGACCATATCCAGGTAGCCGGGGAAGAGCCAGCACAAGTCGCGCTGCGCCCTGTAGCAGGTATTACACGAGGAAGCGAGGAGGAAGGCCCTACGAGACACGTATCGTATTACTTTCTATTACTCTGTTTTGAAATCCATATTTCTCCCCAGCAGGTCAAAATGCTCGCCGGCTCCCTGAAGAAGTCCGTAATCTAGGACTTTGAGGTACGGCTTTCCCAAATATATCTGACTGCACGTATCCTCCCCTTTATATAAAAAGACAAATGACATTGAAATAAAGTCCCAAGCAAGCACTGTATTGTATATACAGCGGGTAATTCAAGTACACACGCAGACCCAATATCGACACCGCCACGCTAAAAATAGACGTGCAACATGCTGAAGGGTCTCAAATTTAGTTTTTGGTTAATTTCCCTATATCGGCACCGCCGCACCAAACAAGAATATGTAAAATGCCTAGAGCTCTCCTGACAATCTCGACTACACGTAGTTCAATTCACTTTTCAACTACCTTTGAGAGACTTTAAGATACTATACTAAATCCTCACTATGTCACACATGACTAGCGGGCAGCTTAGGTATCCACCGCGCTAAAAATACGCGGTAGACTTAGGGCAGTGCTCCATCGTCTATAGATTATCAATTGACTCAGGGAATACATATTAAGTCACACCAATTTACCTGCACAATGTTGATACATACACCGGTTTATCAGTACATATTCTAGCATCAATCGGGGATAAAGAATTGCCATTTTCTAGTTACTTATTTCTTCTATCACAATTGAGTTCAATGTCAACATACATTATGTTGAGTATACATTACGGAGATAGCAAATTTGACTATTGAAAGAATGCGAAGTATGACATTCCTATGTGTTTCTTTTTCTCTTTTTCCTCCCTCCTTAAGGAACAGGTACTTATTGACCACTCCAGAATCAAATGAACTACATTTTGACTCATTGAGACTGTGACAAAACACAGCCTCCATTCTCTTCGTAGGTCCTGAAGAAAGCCCCCTGACCCATCTGGGCAAACCGTAGGGCTGAAACATGTCGACCTTTTTATGGACACTTTAGTGCGGTAGACTAATAATAGGTCTTCCTACGCACGACACTGATTTTAATCTATCTCGATCCTAGACTTATTAAAATACAATCTAGGTATACGAGTTTTTTAGAGCCACCTTTCTACTTCACTTCACTAGAGCACGTTCACTGTTTTTATTTCATTGATCACTACTGTAATAACCAGTGGTTCACCTCCGGATGGAGGAAGCATACGACAAATAAAAGAAACCCAATGATGATGCTGTCACGTTTTTAAACAGGGCGGAGAATCAAGATATACCGCCTTCCGACTTGTGTAACGTGAATGAGGGTTTTTTATTGGTAACTTACTCAAATGTTGCAAACCCTGGTTACTCAGGTCAAGTGATCCATTCCCTTTTGATATTGAGTACGTCTTATAACTGCCTCATAAAGATGCGGATGATCAAGAGATCCAGATGCAACAAACTCAGCACCTTCTTCCACCACAAAATCAAGAACATTTACGACAACTTCGACGAAGGTAACCAACACACTGAACCCTCACCAGCCACCCCCGACACCCTGAAGCCAACGATTGACAGCTGGACAGCCCTCACCACCGAAGACACACTGAAGACGATGAAGTCAATCCACTCCGGGGCCCCCACAGACTCCTGCCCCCACCACATCTTCAACAGAGCCGCCGACACCATCGCACCCATGCTTCGCCACAACATCAACCGCTCCCTGGCGAACGCCTCCTTCCCCGATGACTGGAAACACGCCGAGATCAACCCCCTCCTGAAGAAACCCTCGGCGGACCCCACCAACCTCAAAAACTACAGACCCATCTCCCTACTCCCGTTCCCAGCGAAAGTCATTGAGAAAGCCATCAACAGCCAACTCGCCACCTTCATCGAAGAGCACAACATCCTCAACTCCTCCCAATCCGGCTTCAGAAAAAACCACAGCACAGAAACCGCCCTCCTCACCACAACAGACGACATTCGCTCCCTCCTGCACAGAGGAGAAACAGTAGCCCTCATCCTCCTCGACCTCTCAGCGGCCTTCGACACAGTCTCCAACCACACCCTAACACGCAGACTCCGCGATGCAGGGATCCATGACAAGGCCCTCGACTGGATCCACTCTTTCCTCTCTGACAGAACGCAGCGGGTCAGACTCCCTCCTTTCCTCTCAGACCCTACACCAACCACCTGCGGAGTCCCCCAGGGGTCCTCCCTCAGCCCCACGCTCTTCAACGTCTACATGGATCCGCTTGCCCCCATCGTCAGAACCCACGGACTCAACATTGTTTCATACGCAGATGACACCCAACTCATCCTCTCCCTATCCAACGAACCCAACACAGCCAAGCACAACTTTCAAGAAGGCATGGAAGCTGTCGCCAAATGGATGAAAAGCAGCTGCCTACAACTCAACACTGACAAAACAGAAGTACTCATCATGAGCCCACACCCCGATGCCTGGAACGACACCTGGTAGCCCCCCACCCTCGGAAGCCCACCCACCCCCACGGACCACGCACGCAACCTTGGAATCATCCTGGACTCCGAGCTCAAAATGGACCGCCAGATCAACTCCGTTGCTTCCTCCTGCTTCCACACCCTCCGCCTCCTACGTAAGACCTTCAAATGGATCCCCCTCGAGCACAGAAAGACCGTCACTCACGCCCTCGTCACCAGCAGACTTGACTACGGCAACGCACTCTACGCCAGAATAAACAAAAGCCTCACCCGCAAGCTACAAAACATCCAGAACGCCTCCGCAAGATTGGTCCTCAACCTGCCAAGACACTGCCACATTTCCCAGCACCTGCGCACACTCCACTGGCTCCCCATCGAGGCTAGAATCACCTTCAAGATTCTCACCCACGCACACAAAGCCCTCCTCAACACCAAACCAGCATACCTGAACAGCCAACTCGAATTCCACGCACCCCAAAGGACCCTATGATCAGCCCAGCTCTCCTACGTCGGGGTCCCCTGCGCCAGAAATACCAGATCGGGAGGCCGCTCCTTCTCCTTCCTCGCGGCCAGAGCCTGGAACGCCCTACCGCTCCACCTCAGACAGACATCACTCCCCATCTTCACGAGAAACCTCAAAACTTGGCTCTTCGATAGACCTCCTCCTTGATGGACTGGAACCTGCACCTCCCTCCTCCCCAGTGCCTTGAGACCCTTACGGGTGAGTAGTCGCGCTTTAACAAACACATGTATGTGTGAGGTCACTTGTATCAGATATCTTGTATCAATGACAGAAGCTTACAAATGCATGTCAGGTGCCCCCCTAAGATAAGTACAGATGCACATCAAAGGTGTCATAAGACATGGTCACAATTACATAAGGCACGCCGCTCTCACAGACCCCCTCAGGTAGAATCAACCCACTGCAAGGCCTCGGTGGCCTGAAGGCCACTTAAGAAAACAGTGAGTAGTGTGAGTTAGGTAGCAGGTTTTGAAGTGTCTCGGGGTATGTCCGTCGTCAGTCCAGGTAGGTCACCAAAGCAGATGCTCATAATGTCCCCAATGCACATTACATTTGTTCCACATACTGAAGGTGAGAAAAAGTCACAAATATGCACCAGTAACACCTTATACAGCCGCAGATGGAACAACAAGCACACTGATAACAGTCCATCCCCACTGTTGGCAGGTCAGAACTGCAGCACCACCAAAAGTAAATGGAAGTAAGTCAGAGTAGGGTCTTCAACAACTAATGCAACTAACAACCATTGGGAAAAGGCAACTCGCCTTGTCACCTGTCGATGCAAAGTAAGTTGTAGTCTCAGATATCAAGATGTAGTGGCATGTGACAAGGATCATCAATGTCACTGAGTGTGACAAAATGCCAATCACAGAGGTACAGATGACAGGCGTGGAAGTTAGCCCGTCATGTACATCAGCCAGGCTCCTATGAGAGCCCAAATCCCCCACCTCACCAACTCCAACAAAAGTACTCTTGTGGCACACAAGAGTAACAGATACAAACCTAAAAATACACAACTCTGTACACTACCACCACAACATAGAAGCCAGACAGTGTGTGTATATGTGACAGTGGGTAGCACAAATATCCCAGTTGAACATCTACAGACACTGTGGGTCTCCTGACTGAAGGCACTCAAAACCAGCTCTTGTCACCCAGTAAACATCAATAAAGGTGGAAAGACACTACATTCCAGCCCCCTGGAGCCACAACACAGTGGAAAAGGCTAGGGTCATTATACCCCTGATCCTAAACTATCTTGTGTGGCCCTGTACGCAACATCACATAGAGTCTGTTCCCATCACATCTCATTGGATCTTCCTATGTTCAGATCAGTGTCTCTCTACAGACACACACTTTAAATTCATACATGTGTGAACATCTCAGAAGCTAGTGTAATGCTGTGTGCCATAAACATTGCCAACACACTGGACACCCACATAATTTACACAGCAAACATCACCTATGACAGCCTCTAATACTTCACGAGCTACGGCATGGTGTCACCTCCATAAAACATAATTGAGGATGTTTTAAGGAAAGACAATTTTCCGCAACTGCTGATGGACTGTATTTGGGCTAACACACAGCACCCACACGGAAATGGAAAGGCAGCTAAATGGGTTAGTTTAAAGGTACAGTCATAGAAATTTGACACCCACACTGTCAATACTCCCTGCTGATTTTGGTTATCCTAGGCTGTTGGACTCCTGGAAGACAAGTGGTCAAGGCCACACTGCACATAGCACCTGCATCAATGTCACCTTGTGCATAGGACATGTGGCATGGTGTACAACAGGGACAACCAATCATCTTACCAAGTTGCATGCACATGTGACTAATGTGTAAGTGCAAGTCTCTAACAAACCTCACAGAAATAGCAGTTGGTCTGACATCCAAGAAATGTTGTTTGAAAGAACACACATGGAAATTCTCACATATCTCAAATGTAACACATTGCATGAATAGGACTACACCTCCCGTGTGTGCTGTTACATAAGTGTACACAACGGAGGATAGAGGGCCTAAGGGAGACTTTTTGAGACCAGCGCGGATAAATTCCCCAACACAACTATTACAGAACAACAGATAATCCGCGGGTCTAGCGAGCTTAGAGAAGCTCTATAGACATACAGCACAAGTAGAGACCCTCAGTCATACAGAGGGGAAATCCTTTAAAAAGGACGGAATCCCATCACCCACCGGAGTGGCATGCTTCATCATCTGGGATCTCCTCTTGGTTGCAATACCTAGTGCAGCCAAAGGCTACAACCCCCTCACTGTGAGGGAGGAGCTCAGGGATGTTTTTTTATGATATTACTCAATTATCGGATTTCCTAAGATCCATCAGATGTAAAGTGTTGTAGTTTGAGAGTGATGGGCGCAGTGCACTAGTGGAAAAAGTGATGTGTGATCTAAAATTGGCTAGCAGGAGAGAAACAGACCTTTATTCATTATCTCCTGATGTCAAAATTAAAAACAGTGCAGATGCAGTTATGAAATATTGACTGCATTTGTCCAGAAAACAGGTCTACATGTTTCGGCCATGGTGATCTCAGTGGGATCGTGGCCTTCCTCAGGACCTAGATATTCTATGCTACTGCGTGTCTGTGAAATTAGTGGAGTGGTTATCAAAACCTATTGGTTGGAACATATACAACCTACAAAACCTGTCGTCTCGGTTTCAGTTGGTTACGGTATGTTGATAACACCTAGAAAGAAAAAAAGTGTGACATAAGAATAATGATGACAGCAAAGAGATCAAATACTTGTGCTGAGTAGTCTGGCAAACACGTGAGTCATAAGTGCCCATCGTGACTTGTACCTTAAGAGTGTACTCAAAATAATAATTGCAACGTTCGCTTACCCGTTAGTTACGAGAAAACAGCCTCACCTCACCTGGCTACAGCTCAGGACGTGAGGCCCCGCTCTAAAGGAAGAAAAAGTGTGGGTAATAATCGGACGTAGGAGCCAACGTGAGGTCTGTTATACCTACACTTGAAGTGATGTTATAAATCAATTCAATTCAGTACAACACCAAAGTATAGGCTGACTAATAGAGTAAATTAGTGTGTAAATTATTGCATTTTTTTTAAAAATTCAGATGAAAAGTGCAAACGTGCTCGCAGAATGGAACTGTTGGTATGTAGAACCATTGAGTGTAGCACGAAAGCGTGTCTATCTGTCGACTGTCCTCAAAAGAGAGCAAAGAATTTCAGCAATCGACAACTCTCTCAAACCCTTCTTGATGGGGGCCAGATTTATCAGAACACCAACAAACCTATTTCATCAAATATATTTAACAGTTCGTTATTCCTCCAAGTGTGTAGAGCCCCTGAGTAAAGCACGAAGCGTGTCACTCTAACACTGCCCCCAAAGGAGACCAAGTTTATAAGACCACCATCCTGCCTCTAACATCCACTATGTGGACAGTTCGTTATTCCTCTAAGTAATCTTTAGAGTATGTGCGCTCTCGAGATTTATAGAAACCTGTGCTTTGAGAAAAAATCAAACTAATCGGACACCATTAAATCTATGCTAGTCCGGGCACGGCGAGCTTAGTGCAATGCCCGTGCTCGTGACTATAAATCTGGAAGCAGTCTAATGAAAGACCGAATTACGTAAATTCCTTCAAAACCGATATATCTCACTCACAGAGGTAGTTTGTTTCCTTACCCGTCCGTCGGTATCCCGGACCGTTCAGGAGCTGCAACCGGAGGTAACCGACGGCATACTGAGCTGTTGTCTTTATACTTGATTTCAACGCCGGTGTGCCTCGTTAGCTTACATTGCGGCCCTTTTTGATTACGTCATTGAAAAAGAACTACATGATGACCCAGAGGATCATGGGATTTGTAGTTTTGAAAGTGGACAAATATATAAACAGTCCGCAAAGATTTTTTAGAAAAGAGCTACCAATCTAGGGTTTTACGGGTTCAACCAATTTGCTATTGTTTATCTATTTTTGGAAAAAACAGAAGAAAACGAACAAGGGTGAAAGGAATTAAATTTATGGACCCCGCTTGGCGTGTCTCATGTTAAAAACGATTAAGCATTGTTTTCTATGTTATTTAAGTTAGACACCGCATCGCGTGTCACTCGATGTTTAATTCAACGTGTCGCACATTGGAGAGTAAAGCGCCGTCTTCAAGTGCTTAAAAAGCAACCCTGTTTCTTGTGTTATTAGATTTTAGAAATGAAAACGTGCTGTTTCTCAAGGTGTGCTGTGAAGTAACAATTGACAATCGCTCTTGCTTTTCCTACAAAGGAACTATTTAGATAAAATTATCCATACAATTAGTATATAGCCTGAAATGTATCGAAAGTCATTGTTATTGGTAATGTCTATAGAGTTGGCCAGATGTTGGGTGCAGTGCAAAAAATCAATGAAAGATCAATGCACGCGTGCGTACTTAGAGGAATATATGCTCTACACACTATGCAACCCTTAATGTACCATAAGAGTTGGCTCTATGATGAAACTTATAGCTAGTTATAAGGAAAAATGTGTTCTCTCTGTGTAGTGTAGGCTTTTGGTAAAAGACAAAGCAATCAGAAAAAATTCATAAAGTGTGGAGACTATAGTAAGGTCCAAGGTATCATTCAGACCGTTACTGTCACTTTTCAATTTAAACACCCATCTTTCCTCTTTGGAAAATAAGAATTTAGATACATCCGTAATGTGAGCAGGGATGAAGGGTTGTTGCAAAAATGTCCATTTAAGTTCCTCTGCCTTGTGTTTGAAATCTAGAAAATGGTATGTGAGCCTGGTGGCTTGTTTATTACACCTGATCATGCTCTTGTGTTCTAAGATCCTGAGCTTCACCTTGCGGGTGGTCCTGCCCACATAGCGAAGTTTACAAGGACATGTGATCAGGTAAATTAACTTGTCGCTATTACAATTGGTGTGTTTGACCTGTGCCCAAGGTCTGTCTGTGCCTATATCCACTGTTGTGGTATGTTCTGTCTGTGGACATGCTGCACATGACCCACAAGGGAAGTGCCCTTGGACCGCCAGCAGATTCCATAAAGTCTCTTGCGTACGAAGTTGTTGTATTTTTGGTCTGGTATGAACCAGATTATCCTGTAGATTAGAACTCCTTTTGAAGGAGAACAGAGGTGGAGGAATTTCTTCATTACCGATGTTCAAGATCCGCCAATGTTTACGCATGCTTTTTTGGATCCCATTCGATAGTGTGCTGAATGTGTTAACACACGTCAGTTTTGACATTGGGGGCTTCGGTGTGCGAAATTCCAAGAGTGCTTCACGGTTGTTATTGGATGCACGTTTATAGGAGCGACGTACAAGACTTCTCAGATACTTTTTATCCTGGAGTTGCTGAGAGAGTGTTTTGGCATGAGTTTAAAATTTATCCTTTGTGGAACAATTCCTTCGAATGTGAATGAATTGCCCATATGGCAAATTATCGCGAAGCGATTTCGGGTGGTAACTGTTGTAACATAGAAGCGAGTTTCTTGCCATCGGTTTCCTATACAATTCACTCTCCAATCCTGTAGGTGTAGAAAAAATACGTAAGTCAAGAAAAGGCAAGCTATCTTTGCTGAATTCGACTGTGAATTTCAGGTACTCATTCCTGGAATTGAGCCAAGTCTGAAAGGTGATGATCGTGTCTGGGTCACCTCGCCAAATGACAAAAACATCGTCGATGTATCGTTTCCATAACCGAATCTGATTATGGAACGGATTGTTGTCAGTAAGCATGTGTTCTTGTTCCAAAAGATGGACATAAAGGTTCGCTAAACAAGGCGCAAAAACGCTGCCCGTAGAGGTACCTGACGTTTGGAGGTAGATCGTATCTTCAAATCTGAAGAAGTTTTCTTTCATTGCCATCTTTGCGCATTCCATGATGAAATGTACGGGAGATATTGTGTCCAGATCTCTGTTGTCAAGGAGCAACCTGATTGCATCCAGTGTCTCATCTTGAGGGATGCAAGTGTATAAAGACTCAACGTCAAACAAGACTAAAAAGTCAGTGTTTGCGTTGAACTCCATATCGGGTAGCAATCTCAAGATGTCTTTCGTATCTTGAAGATACGTGGGCATCTCACTCACCATGGGTCTCAAAAAGTGGTCCATGAAGGTGGACAGCGGTTCGAGTAGAGAACCTATGCCCGATATTATCGGACGTCCCGGGGGTGGCCTGTGAGGTTTATGTATTTTTGGCAATACATAAAAGTACGGCATCACAGGATGCGTGGTGGTCAGGAAACTTGCCTCTTGGATAGTGATCCATCCTTCATTTTTGGCTTCCTCCACGACGAGATTAAAGATTTCTCGTGTGATCCTCTGGGTAGGATCTGTCTTCAGGGGGCGATAGAAGCGTCTTTCATTAAGTTGACGTAGACATTCGGTGCGGTATGTTGGTGTTTTTCTAAAAAACTTTGCCAGCTCACATTGTGTCTGAAAAGGATCACCACTGTAAGTGGGAACAAACCCCAACCATCACCAAGGAGCACACGCAGCAAGAAGAAGGCCCCTCCTCAACCAGGTAAGAACAATCCGTACTGAATAGAAGATTGGGGTTTGTTCCCACTTACAGTGGTGATCCTTTTCAGACACAATGTGAGCTGGCAAAGTTTTTTAGAAAGATACGGTTACACTTTTTCTTTAAAGGAAAAGACAACACACGCATGGAGACAGAACCATCCAACACCGGTCTTAAAACCCGTACTACTTTCAATCCACCTGCCCATCTAGTCCTAGCACAAGTCTTGACGTTTGAGAAGGCAGTGACCAATGAAATAACATTGTGCGCCTCGAAGAATTGACCCTTTCAAAATCTACCCTCCAATGAGAAGAAGGCTTTGCAGACTCTGGCTAATGATGATTCTATAACCATCAAGCCGGCGGACAAGGGCGGTGCCATAGTCATTATGGCTACACCAACATACCGCACCGAATGTCTACGTCAACTTAATGATAGACGCTTCTACCGCCCCCTGAAGACAGATCCTACCCAGAGGATCACACGAGAAATCTTTAATCTCGTGGAGGAAGCCAAAAATGAAGGATGGATCACTATCCAAGAGGCAAGTTTCTTGACCACCACGCATCCTGTGATGCCGTACTTTTATGTATTGCCAAAAATACATAAACCTCACAGGCCACCCCCGGGACGTCCAATAATATCGGGCCTAGGTTCTCTACTCGAACCGCTGTCCACCTTCATGGACCACTTTTTGAGACCCATGGTGAGTGAGATGCCCACGTATCTTCAAGATACGAAAGACATCTTGAGATTGCTACCCGATATGGAGTTCAACGCAAACACTGACTTTTTAGTCTTGTTTGACGTTGAGTCTTTATACACTTGCATCCCTCAAGATGAGACACTGGATGCAATCAGGTTGCTCCTTGACAACAGAGATCTGGACACAATATCTCCCGTACATTTCATCATGGAATGCGCAAAGATGGCAATGAAAGAAAACTTCTTCAGATTTGAAGATACGATCTACCTCCAAACGTCAGGTACCTCTACGGGCAGCGTTTTTGCGCCTTGTTTAGCGAACCTTTATGTCCATCTTTTGGAACAAGAACACATGCTTACTGACAACAATCCGTTCCATAATCAGATTCGGTTATGGAAACGATACATCGACGATGTTTTTGTCATTTGGCGAGGTGACCCAGACACGATCATCACCTTTCAGACTTGGCTCAATTCCAGGAATGAGTACCTGAAATTGAATCACTGACAAAATATCGACCTCAAAAATATTGTGGTACAAAATATCGTGACAAAAATATCGAAGTCAAGAATATCGACATCCTATCTACATCATTGGTAAGTACAAAAATATCGAAAATTAAATATCGATGTCAAAAATATTGTAGTAAAAAATATCGTTTTTTTTAAATGTTAAAAAAATAATCTAAAATGAAGTAAATAATACATATAATTAAAAGAAACATAGTTAAAATTATTTAAAAATGTTTAAAAATAAAAACTGATACATATAATGTTAAAATAAATTAAACATATACATATAAAATATAATATATATACTTACTTAATATTCATAAATAATTATTTTAATAACTTATAAATTGTTAACAATATTTTATAAATTATAAATACAGACATACACATACAAAAATATTATTATTAAAATTTAAAAAAATATATTTAACAAATTAAAAAAATTACAATATTTTTAATTTTTGTAAAGTAAATTATACACAACATTAAGTAAAACAATACAGAAAAATATTGGATAGCGGAGGTAAAAAAATTACTATTCCCACCCCAAAGAGTGCAACAGTAGGGAAAGTGTTGGATAGCGTAGGGGTAAAAATTACTATTCGCACTCCAGAGAGTGCAACAGTAGGGAAAGTGTTGGATAGCGTAGGGGTAAAAATTACTATTCCCACTCCAGAGAGTGCAACAGTAGGGAAAGTGTTGGATAGCGAAAGGATTAAAATTACTATTCCCACTCCAGTGAGTGCAACAGTAGGGAAAGTGTTGGATAGCGTAAGGGTAAAAATTACTATTCCCACTCCAGTGAGTGCAACAGTAGGGAAAGTGTTGGATAGCGTAGGGGTAAAAATTACTATTCCCACTCCAGAGAGTGCAACAGTAGGGAAAGTGTTGGATAGCGAAAGGGTTAAAATTACTATTCCCACTCCAGTAATTGCAACAGGAGGGAACGTGTTGGATAGCGTAGGGGTAAAAATTACTATTCCCACTCCAGTGAGTGCAACAGTAGGGAAAGTGTTGGATAGCGTAGAGGATAAAAATTACTATTCCCACTCCAGAGAGTCCAACAGTAGGGAAAGTGTTGGATAGCGTAGGGGTTATAATTGCTATTCTAACTCCAGAAAGTGCAACAGTAGAGAAAGTGTTGGATAGAGTAGGGGTAAAAATTACTATTCCAACTCCACAGAGTGCAACAGTAGGGAAAGTGTTGGATAGCATAGGGGTAAAAATTACTATTCCCACTCCAGAGAGTGCAAAAGTAGGGAAAGTGTTGGATAGCGTAGGGGTAAAAATTACTATTCCAACTCCAGAGAGTGCAACAGTAGGGAAAGTGTTGGATAGCGTAGGGGTAAAAATTACTATTCCAACTCCAGAGAGTGCAACAGTAGTGAAAGTGTTGGATAGCGTAGGGGTAAAAATTACTATTCCAACTCCAGAGAGTCCAACAGTAGGGAAAGTGTTGGATAGCGTAGGGGTAAAAATTACTATTCCCACTCCAGAGAGTGCAACAGTAGGGAAAGTGTTGGATAGCATAGGGGTAAAAATTACTATTCCAACTCCAGAGAGTGCAACAGTAGGGAAAGTGTTGGATAGCGTAGGGGTTAAAAATAACATACTTATCAATTAAATAATTGTTTTAATTAAATAATGATATATTAATAAATTAACAATAAATTATTTATAAATACCAATAACTGAAAATTAATAATTACTTTAATAACATTACATTTCTTCCCACCCTATTCCCCAATAAACACAAAACCCACTCCACATAAAATTTAACACAATTAATATAATTATCAATTAATCAATTAATCTATTAATAAAAATTCATTAACAATTAATAATTAATTAACAATAAAATAATTATCAATACCAATAAATAATAATTAATAAAAATCAATTACCAATTAATAATTAATGAACGATAAATTAATTATCAATACCAATAATTATTAATAAGTAATTACTTAATTATAATAAATTACTTCCCACCCTATTCCCCTATAAACACACAACCCACTCCTAAACTAAATTAACACAATTAATATATTTATCAATTAATTAATTATTAACAATTAATTAACAATTAATAATTAATAAACAATAAATTAATTATCAATACCAAAAAATAATAATAATTAATTACTTTATTATAATTAATTTACTTCCCACCCTATTCCCCTATAAACCCACAACCCGCTCCACTAAAAAATGTATACAATTAATATAATTATCAATTAATAAAAATTAATTACCAATTAATAATTAATTAACAATAAATTAAATATCAATAACAATAAATAAAAATTAATAATTACTTAATTGCAATTAAATTACTTCCCACTCTATTCCCCTATAAACCCACAACCCCGCTACAGAACTAAAATGCAAAATTTAATTAAAAATAATTAATAATTTCTAAAAATTATGAACTAATTTACTATAATTAAATTACTTCCCACCCTATTCCCCTATAAACCTACAACCCGCTACGGTACTAAAACGCAAAATTTACTTTAAAAAAAATTACTAACTTCTAAACAATTAATACATATATTAAAAAAAATAATACAAAACATAACAAAACATGTGGAACACATACATATAAAATACATACTAAAATACATAACACTAACATAAACATCGATATTATTATCATCGATATTTTTACTATCGATATTAACAACTTCGATATTAACAAAAATGATATTTCTTACCTTCAGGTCGATATTCTGGTCACCGATATTCTTGATGTCGATATTCTGTCCCTACGATATTTAAAACTCGATATTAATGTAGGTCGATATTTAAAAGTCGATATTTTGACTGTGCACCCCTGAAATTCACAGTCGAATTCAGCAAAGATAGCTGGCCTTTTCTTGACTTATGTATTTTTTCTACACCTACAGGATTGGAGAGTGAATTGTATAGGAAACCGATGGCAAGAAACTCGCTTCTATGTTACAACAGTTACCACCCGAAATCGCTTCGCGATAATTTGCCATATGGGCAGTTCCTTCGCATTCGAAGGAATTGTTCCACAAAGGATGAATTTGAAACTCATGCCAAAACACTCTCTCAGCAACTCCAGGATAAAAAGTATCAGAGAAGTCTTGTACGTCGCTCCTATAAACGTGCATCCAATAACAACCGTGAAGCAATCTTGGAATTTCGCACACCGAAACCCCCAATGTCAAGACTGACGTCTGTTAACACATTCAGCACACTATCAAATGGGATCCAAAAAAGCGTGCGTAAACACTGGCGGATCTTGAACATCGGTAATGAAGAAATTCCTCCACCTCTGTTCTCCTTCAAAAGGAGTTCTAATCTACGAGATAATCTGGTTCATTCCAGACCAAAAATACAACAACTTCGTACGCAAGAGACTTTATGGAATCTGCCGGCGGTCCAAGGGCACTTCCCTTGTGGGTCATGTGCAGCATGTCCACAGACAAAACATACCACAACAGTGGATATAGGCACAGACAGACCTTGGGCACAGGTCAAACACACCAATTGTAGTAGCGACAAGTTAATTTACCTGATCACATGTCCTTGTAAACTTCGCTATGTGGGCATGACCACCCGCAAGGTGAAGCTCATGATCTTAGAACACAAGAGTACAATCAGGTGTAATAAACAATCCACCAGGCTCACAAACCATTTTCTAGATTTCAAACACAAAGCAGAGGAAATTAAATGGACAGTTTTGGAACAACCCTTCATCCCTGCTCACATTACGGATGTATCTAAATTCTTATTTTCCAAAGAGCAAAGATGGGTGTTTAAATTGAAAAGTGACAGTAACGGTCTGAATGATAATATGCCTTGGACCTTACTATAGTCTCCACACTTTATGAATTTTTTCTGATTGCTTTGTCTTTTACCAAAAGCCTACACTACGCAGAGACTACACATTTTTTCCTTATAACTAGCTAAAAGTTTCATCATAGAGCCAACTCTTATGGTACATCAAGGGTTGCATAGTGTGTAGAGCATATATTCCTCTAAGTACGCACGCGTGCATTGATCTTTCATTGATCTTTTGCACTGCACCTAACATCTGGCCAACTCTATAGACATTACCAATAACAATGACTTTCGATTATTTCAGGCTATATACTAATTGTATGGATAATTTTATCTAAATAGTTCCTTTGTAGGAAAAGCAAGAGCGATTGTCAATTGGTACTTCACAGCACACCTTGAGAAACAGCACGTTTTCATTTCTAAAATCTAATAACACGAGAAACAGGGTTGCTTTTTAAACACTTGAAGACGGCGCTTTACTCTCCAATGCGCGACACGTTGAATTAAACATCAAGTGACACGCGATGCGGTGTCTAACTTAAATAACATAGAAATGGATGCTTAATCGTTTTTAACATGAGACACACCAAGCAGGGTCCATAAATTTAATTCCTTTCACCCTTTTTCGTTTTCTTCTGTTTTTTCCAAAAATAGATAAACAATAGCAAATTGGTTGAACCCGTAAAACCCTAGATTGGTAGCTCTTTTCTAAAAAAATCTTTGCGGACTGTTTATATAGTTGTCCACTTTCAAAACTACAAATCCCATGATCCTCTGGGTCATCATGTAGTTCTTTTTCAATGACGTAATCAAAAAGGGCCGCGATGTAAGCTAACGAGGCACACCGGCGTTGAAATCAGGTATAAAGACAACAGCTCAGCCTGCCGTCGGTTACCTCCGGTTGCAGCTCCTGAACGGTCCGGGGTACCGATGGACAGGTAAGGAAACAAACTACCTCTGTCAGCGAGATATATCGGTTTTGAAGGAATTTAGGTAATTCGGTCTTTCATTAGACTGCTTCCAGATTTATAGTCACGAGCACGGGCATCTCACTAAGCTCGCCGTGCCCGGACTAGCATAGATTTAATGGTGTCCGATTAGTTTGATTTTTGTTCAAAGCAAAGGTTTCTATAAATCTCGAGAGCACACATACTCTAAAGATTACTTCGAGGAATAACGAACTGTCCACATAGTGGATGTTAGAGGCAGGATGGTGGTCTTATAAACTTAGGGGCCGATTCCGATTCGGGCCGGAAATCTCTCCGACCGAGCCGGACCCGGAGAGATTTCCGACCGAATCGGACCCGTGCAGCCCGACCGAACGAGTACGATGCGTCCGTATGCTATCGTACTCGAGTCGGTCGGACTCCCATTGAAGTCAATGGGAGCCGGTCGTACAACGCGTACGCGGGCTCCCATTGCCTCAATGGGTGCGAGGCGAACAAGGGCGCCCCTACAGCGGGTACGCGGCGAAGCGACTCGCGCTACACGCACAGGTAGGGGGTCCCCCCTGTGTGCGACTCGCGCGGCTACGCATACAGGGGGGTCCGACACGGACCCCCGAAGTACGGCTCCGACTGCTCTTTCGAGCCGGACGGCGCGTGTCGGTCGGACTGCTCGCGGCGCGCTTCGTACTTACCCGGCCGGGGAACGTCTCCATTGCGCGGTGCGAGTCGTGTCCGAGCGAGTCGGTCCGTGCGGTTCGATCCGGGAACGAGTCGGTCGGAGCGGTTGGGACGCCCGAACGAGTCGGTCGGCGATTTCGCATCGTACTCGCTCGTCCGGACGCGCGTACGAATCGGTCGGGAAATAGGGCTCCGAATCGGATCCGGTTAAGCCGAATCCGATTCGGAGCCCTACCGGCCGAGATCGGAATCGGCCCCTTAGTCTCCTTTGGGGACAGTCTTAGAGCGACACGCTTCGTGCTTTACTCAGGGGCTCTACACACTTAGAGGAATAACGAACTGTTAAATATATTTGATGAAATAGGTTTGTTGGTGTTCTGATAAATCTGGCCCCCATCAAGAAGGGTTTGAGAGAGTTGTCAATTGCTGAAATTCTTTGCTCTCTTTTGAGGACAGTCGACAGATAGACACGCTTTCGTGCTACACTCATTGGTTCTACATACCAACAGTTCCATTCTGCGAGCACGTTTGCACTTTTCATCTGAATTTCTTTTTTTTTTAAATGATTTACATACTAATTTACTCTATTAGTCAGCCTATACTTTGGTGTTGTACTGAATTGAATTGACTTATAACATCACTTCAAGTGTAGGTATAACAGACCTCACGTTGGTTCCCACGTCTGATTATTACCCACACTTTTTCTTCCTTTAGAGCGGGGCCTCACGTCCTGAGCTGTAGCCAGGTGAGGTGAGGCTGTTTTCTCGTTACTAACGGGTAAGCGAACGTTGCAATTATTATTTTGAGTACACTCTTAAGGTACAAGTCACGATGGGCACTTATGACTCACGTGTTTGCCAGACTACTCAGCACAAGTATTTGATCTCTTTGCTGTCATCATTATTCTTATGTCACACTTTTTTTCTTTCTAGGTGTTATCAACATACCGTAACCAACTGAAACTGAGATGACAGGTTTTGTAGGTTGTATATGTTCAAACCAATAGGTTTTGATAACCCCTCCACTAATTTCACAGACACGCAGTAGCATAGAATATCTAGGTCCTGAGGAAGGCCACGATCCTACTGAGATCACCATGGCCGAAACATGTAGACCTGTTTTCTGGACAAATGCAGTCAATATTTCATAACTGCATCTGCACTGTTTTTAATTTTGGCATCAGGAGATAATGAATAAAGGTCTGTTTCTCTCCTGCTAGCCAATTTTAGATCACACATCACTTTTTCCACTAGTGCACTGCGCCCATCACTCTCAAACCACAAGACTTTACATCTGAGGGATCTTAGGAAATCCGATAATTGAGTAATATCATAAAAAACATCCCTGAGCTCCTCCCTCACAGTGAAAGGGTTGTAGCCCTTGGCTGCACTAGGTATTGCAACCAAGAGGAGATCCCAGATGATGAAGCATGCCACTCCGGTGGGTGATGGGATTCCGTCCTTTTTAAAGGATTTCCCCTCTGTATGACTGAGGGTTGCTACTTGTGTTGTATGTCTATAGAGCTTCTAAGCTCGCTAGACCCGCGGATTATCTGCTGTTACATAAGACCTATTGTGTACACATCAAACACCCTTCCATCTTAAATCTCGGGTAGTACTGCAAGCTAGCAGACTTGGACATTAGTTGAAACAAAGATGCCATACTTACCATAGCAGACACCAGCCACAGCAACGTGTGCACTAACAGTAACTCATCCCAGATATACATCCACTGAACATTGATCCTCGCCCTCTGTAAATCCATTTTTTGTCTCAAGGGCAGAACATGCTTACCACTGCAAATGGATCATCAAGCATGGTGAAACAAACACAACTAAACTCTCACAGGCCTACTGATACAGTAACAACAGTCTGCAGGATTAACAAGGGCGCACAATAAGAGATCCTAATTGTGCTGACGGTATGGATGAAGAGCGTTGAAGCAGATATAATGATGAACCAGTTCTTTATTGGAACAGGCTGCGACTAACTAAGGTGCTTCAAAGACAGGGGCACGCAGAGGAATCACCGAAGCACTTGCACTTTTCCCACGATCCCTGAACCCTGCTGGGAGGCGGGAAGGCAGCGCAGGAGCGCTATAACTGTACCGGAGGCGTCCCGCAGCGCGGGGCACGCAGAGGAATCACCGAAGCACTTGCACTTTTCCCACGATCCCTGAACCCTGCTGGGAGGCGGGAAGACAGCGCAGGAGCGCTATAACTGTACCGGAGGCGTCCCGCAGCCAGGGGCACGCAGAGGAATCACCGAAGCACTTGCACTTTTCCCACGATCCCTGAACCCTGCAGGGAGGCAGGAAGACAGCGCAGGAGCGCTATAACTGTACCGGAGGCGTCCTGCAGCGCGGGATGCACACAGGGCGTGCCGAGGCTCGGCCTGGGCAAAGTCTGGGCCAAGACGGGCCCGTCTTAGCCAGGAAGAGGCCGGGTCGGGCCACCCCTCTTGGTCGTGTGGGACGGAAAGAGCAGTTTCCCTGTTTTTCTGCTGGTGAGTACCCAAAGGGAGAGCCCCTTAGCAACTTTTATATCCTCACGGGCCTTTTAAGATAATCATGTGACCAGAACTCTAAGAGTGATTGCGAGGCCCGCTGTTCGGATTACACACCGCTATCCCCTCCTAGACTTATAAACATTTAAAAGGACCCCAAATATTGGTGACTACTGGCCAAGATCGAACTATGGGGAAAAGGAAGGCTGAAGCTAAAAAGATGCCCCTTGCGAAGTCTGCATCTAAGATGGGCTCTTGTTCATCTCGCATAAACTATCTCACGGGGGCGATGGAGGTGATTGAAAAGCAGATATCGACCGTGGAGGAGACCTTAAACGCGGAAACTAGGGGAGAAAGCCAGAGAGAGGAGACAAACTTAAGAGAGGGGTCCCCAATACCTGAAGGAACTGAACGTCGATCGTCTAAAAACGGCTGTGTGCAAAATGTACCCGACAGTGTATGTGTTAGTGACGAAGATAGTGACATTCAACCCCCGCCAAAGTGACCTAGAAACCCGGGAAAGGATAATAGGGCAGCACAAGGCGGCCAGGTAGACCTAAAAACAGTGAGCAAAAAGCCACAGAAAAGGGTAACTAAGCGGAAAAAAGTATTAATTTCACCATACGAAGGACATAAGGAGGGTACACCAACTCTTACGGTGCGTTATTGCTCAAAAGATGATTTAAATAAGCTATCTAAGCAGATAGAGAGGTTAGAGAGTATACTAAAGGAAGCCCTAGCAAAAATAGCGGAGAGGCTAAAATCCAGAGAGGCATCAATAGAAAAACACTTAGGAAATGCTACCACTAGCAGTGATATTGACATAAATAAGCATGTGGGTTCCACAAGACCTAGGTCTGACCGAGTATCTCAGTCAAAAACACTAGAACCGCTAAATAGGCAAACTACGCACAAAGGGAATTATGGAGAGTTAAATCTGGCAAACCAGGGGAATCAGGGGAACCCGACAGGATCGCGGGGTTGAAAACTTGCCCTGGTCCTGAAGGTCACCATCAGAACAGTAATAATAGCAGGAGAGATACATATATAAATTCCCAGAAGAATGCCCAAAATGATACATTATCCCTAAATAATCAATCTAACCCCGATTTTTTACGCAGTACAAGGGTCTCCCTTCAAACTAACCTACAATCCTTAGAACTCCCACCTGAAGCTACTCCTTATACGGTAGTTCTAACAAATGTACCTAAACTCCCTGACCCTGAAGGGGAATCCTGGATCGCCCTGAGAAATAAATCTATTCACTGGCTTAGCACACGGATAGGATTAACCGAGGCTCTGTTCTCCGAATTCAAAATGGCCAGAAGAATAGCTTGGATAGGCAAAACCCGTAAAGCACTGGAAGGGGAGTGTATGGTGTTAATATTTAGATCTCCCCACCTGGTGCAAACAATTTTTGAAAGAGCAGGTAGCCACGTCATTAGGCCCTAGGAGGTAAATATTGTCCCATTAGGTTACTTTTACCAACCACTAAAGATGGAGAGTAATAGAAACACGACTAGGTACCACCCAGTCGAAACCTACCCTAGGTATAGCGTCCCAGTAACTAATCATTTTGACAGTCTAAACAACTTGGAAGATATTGATTGACTGAATAAGGGGCTTGAACAACAAATTGAAAATAAGAAGGTTGGAGTTAGAAATCTGCCCACCAAAGCAAGTAGTCACAAGCATCTTCCAAATTACCCTGCTTCTAAAAATAAACAATGGATACCACTCACAGTGGCTCAGTTATCGACTCAGCCTCACTTGGCTGATAAAGTGCAAATTATAAGTCACACAATATAGGATGCTACCATCATTGCAGGTACAAGCCAGATCCAGATACCATCTAGTGCTCCTACTGCTATCACTGCAGATGACCCCCTAAAGAATTGCAATGATAGAAATTACTCCGAGATAACTAATATAGTTTATTGGAATGTTGCAGGAATTCGTTCAAAGATAGCAAACCCAATTTTATATCAAAGTTTTACATTATGTGTTTTCAAGAAACCTGGGTAGAGGACGCTGTTCATATTAACGGTTATCGCACTTTCCATACTGCGGCTGTGGCTGGGAGTCATGGGAGGGCAAAGGGGGATTGTCTACTTATATATCCAACATACTAATTGTAAGAAAAATAGAATTGAAATTTGTTGAAATATATTATCAAGTAATAACATTGCATACTGATAAAAAGCACTGTGTGGTATTGATAAACTTTTATAACAATGCTCAGCCTGATCAGATTGGGAGGACTCTGAAAAAAATAGAAAATGATCTGAAGACAATCCAAAATGATAATGAAGGGGATGTGTTCATCATTTGGGGGCAATTTTAATACCGCTCTGTGTCCAAATAAAGGGAGGGAAGTATGTGGCCTCACGACAGAAGAGGGGAATAGTGATACGCACTTCCCGCATTCACAATACGGGGAATCCCTAAACGAAATAATGTTTGGCCACGGTCTTGGTTTTGCAAATGAGATATGTGCTTCACCTTCCCCTTTTAAAAGCACTTTTAATGGCAGAGGTTACTTTGCAACAATAGATTACATTCTGATATCAAATAGATATTGTAATAGAGTTAAGTCATTCAACACCTATAACATAATTCTGAGTGACCATTTTCCACAGAGTGTATCTATTTCATACATAAACCGACCAACACATTGCAGGATTAAAGGTATGCATGTCCCCCAAAACTTATCAATAGATAGAGTGAACGGTTATTCCCTCCGTTGGGCAATGGTGGATCCCTCAGAAATTACAAGGAATGTTTTAAGCAAGACTAAGTCCGCTGCTGCGGCTTGCTTGGCAGAGAACGCCATACATGAAGTAGTCCTGACCTCTTTCCAGCACATCACAGCAGCTATACAGGAGGCCCTATTTGTACGAAAAAGAAAACAAAATAGGAACACAAAAGGGTGGTTTGATACAAAGTGCACGTAGGCTTACACCAAGTTAAAACACGACTCATATAAAACCCCTAGAAATCAGCGTGGTATAAGGCAGGCAAGATGGGACTATAAAAACGCACTGAAGTTACGAAAAGCGGCGCTGAGAGACGAGGCATGGACGGCGCTGCATGAGGCAGCGATGTCTAAGGATGGGGCGGCCTTTTGGAGGGCTGTTAAGACCCATTTTCTAGATCCCCGGGATGCTCCATCCATTGAAATCGCAATAACGGAGCATTTTGCGAACATATTTAATAGCAGCCTGTCCAACATGGCACCTCTAACAACAGCGACAGACCTTCAGGTAACCCTGGATGAAGTAAATCGTGCAATCTTGGCAAGCATGGGAGGGAAGGCCCATGGTCCCGATGGGATCCCCGTAGATTTATATAAAATTAACACTGTGCTATGGGGCCCATTGTTAACCCAGGTAATTAAGGCTAGCTGTTCCTCCCATTTAATAGAGACGTGGACTGAATCGATTCTAGTACCAATATTTAAAAAAGGAAATCGTCAAGACCCCGCCTGCTATCGGCCGATATCGCTGCTAGATTCCTTGGCAAAAGTAGTTGGGCGTATCGTGCTTGAAAGACTGCAGGACTGGGCTGAGGATAACAAGATCATCTCCGAATTACAGTTTGGTTTTCGCAAGGGGCTAGGAACTGTTGAACAAAGCTTAAACCTGAATATTATCATAGGGAAGTATACCATCGCAAAAAAGGGCAGGTTGTTCCTAGCCTTTGTTGACCTCACTGCAGCCTTCGACTGTGATTGAGCAGGATAAATGAAACATTTTTAACCTCCTAATAATTTTCGTAAAATAATTAATAAACATGTTCGTTTAAGTAAATAACCAACAATGTATGTTACATGTAAAGGGTTAAAGGTAACACGCTATTTTGTGTGCAAATTAATCAACTTATAATTGTTTACGTGTCTAAGATAACGTAATATTTGCGTACTAATAAAATAATAAACGCATGATTTGTGCTTTTTAAATAAAACGTGTGGTTGCAAAATAAAGCGATGGTAAGTAAGGGACGGCTTTATATGTTGCTTTTTGCTAGGTAATACCTAATTGGGGTACGTAGAAAGACGGGAGGGAAACGAAAGGGTTTATATTCTTTATTTTAACAATATTTTGTTTATCTTTGAAAATAGTGCGCTTAGGCCTGTTGAGCAGCGGTATAAAATGGCCGCCATTTGCTAGAGTACGCATGAGCAAGAAACCGTGTGGTAGAGGAGAAAGGCTGTGAAAAAGGATGACCACATGTTCGTGCTGAGAGGCTAAGACGGAAGTATGGTCAAGGCTATTGTGACCTTTCCGAGCAAATGTGTGCCAAGATGATCAGCAAGAAGCGTGAGAAGTCAAACTGAATAAATGGACGGAACTGTTAAATCTAAAAAGTAGCAGAAAAAGATACAAATTGGACTGATCGAAACTGATGAGCAATGTCATGAACTGTGGGAAACGATGCAAGCATGGACATTCCACAAAGAACTGGTTAAGACAAGGAAGTTTGATTAAAATGTATATGGACCTGAAGGAACCAATGAGAAAGAATCACGCCATAGAGATGCAACATTTTTATTCAGTAAGCTAGAATTAGGGTATAAGAAGACCTACTCTTGGTGGGGAGGGGTTAGATGCTGGAGAGTGAGATGCTGGAGAGTTAGATGCTGGAGAGAGGAGATGCTGTAGATGGGTGAAGTTGCGGTTGCTGATGCTGACGAGCTGATGCTGCTGCTGCTATTTTATATTTCTAGTTGAGTATAAGATGCTGCTTTTGGAGAACCTTTTTACTCCTGATAGATTTTTCATTTAGAGTTATTAGATTTTCCATGACAGATAGATTGATCTCTTGGAGTTCTTGCTGTGACAACATTATTTTTCCGTCTAATAGGTATGCATTGCAATGTCAATTTATTCTTATAATGATGATAAATGTAATGATCTGAATAATAAGCTTAAAACTTATTTCTGGCTTCAAAACTTTATATAAACTTTATTATTCTTTAAACAAATGACTCAGTGATTCTTTAGCTCAATAATTAAGGTAAAATGTTAAAGAGTTTATTGTGATTGAGCTGGTCTTAATCACCATCAACTGATTCTTACTAGTTGGTCCATCGACCAATGAGCGGAATACCTTAAAGCAAATGAGAAACATTATGTCATGTTAAAAGAGGTATCCCGTCTCCTTCCAGCGAATCGTTTTCTCCTAGGTTAAGGACGGAGGTAATCCAGGGAATAAATGAGTAAGTAAATGTATATGCGGTGTTATGGGCCCCACCGTCATATGGATATAGTTTGTGTGTTGGAGGGATAAGTTGCACCTGGATGACCGAAGCATATAGGAGAAGAATTTTTATTGTTAGCGCTGGATTAGATTTCTTGGTAGCAGAGTTATGGTTACTATAGATTAGTTTGGTGATTATGGATTATTGATTAGTGATTATTGATTATTGATAAGTTCATGTCTAACACTTTATGTTGAGTCGCGTTATGTTATATGTAAGTTTTCACGCTTCCGGGAAGTAGGAAGTGGAACACGTGTGGCAAGAGAAGTCACATGGAATAGTGCATTGTCTGTGTTCATATTGGTGATAACACAGGTTGTGTTATGATAGGGACATTTTCCGTATAAAAGGTGTGTGAGTGAAATAGTGACCGGTTTTCTTGTGAAACTCTGGCCTTAATTCTCAGGAGCAGTATAGTCTCCACATGTGTTTTATCCCCAGAGAAACGGGTTTACCGCTTGCTTGAAAGAAGGGTAAGGTAGAGGGAAGTGCTACTTTATCGGCGAAACTGAAAATTCTGTGGTAGGGTAGAGGTAAGCGCTGCCTACTGGAAAATACAGAGTTCTTGTGTAAATGGACAAAGCTATCTCTTTTGTTTAGTGAATAAGACAATGGAAATGTGTTTTAAATGTTGTAATTAACAAAGAATTGTTGAAAAAGAAATTGCCGATAAATTTTGTAAAGGAGGGGTCAAGAGCAGAACTGACGTAGACAAAACCTGCGCTGGGATTGGACAGTGCGCTAGTCATACAGAGACAGGAGCAGAGCTGACGTAGACAAAAGCCGCGCTGGGATTAGACAGTGCGCTGTAGACAGAAACCGCTTTGATTGGAGTGTTGGTGTGAGTCGCGCTAGGATTGGTCGAATAGCCTAGTGTTGTGGAAGTTTGTGATTGGAGTGTTGGTGTGAATCGCGCTAGTATTGGTTGGAATAACGCATAGAGAACAGTGTTGAATTACGGATAGTTTGCGGAGAGAAAGCGATTGTGAATCATGTCGTATTATGAATATGGTAGAGAGAAAACGTCGTGGATGTCGAAAGTTAAAAACTTCTTTAAGAAAGACAAAAAGGTAGTGACTAGAGAGGGACAAATAATTCCTCCGCCGAAATCACCAGCTTCACACATGATGCTGAAATATGGATATCATACATGCATATGGTTAGAAAATTGGACAAAATATACCAAGAATGATGGAGCATTGGCTTTCCCTGAGAATGGTTCATTTAATGTAGCTGTACTACGGAATTTGAGAGAGAAGATGACAATGTTAGAACCTAGACCTAGACCGACAAAGTTTGAAGCTTTAACTGAATGGGAAGATGAGATGTATGAACGAGAGAGATTCAGAGGATTAAAGAATCATGAGTTTGTGCCTGGAAGGTTATGGGGAGTAAATCATGAGGACAGAATAAAGCGTTGGAGATGTGCTAATATGACAGGAGGTTTGTTTCCAGCTTTTACAGTAGAGGAAGAAGCAAAGAGAAAGTGTACTGAGAAAAAGAAACATGTAGTTGTAGAAAAGTATGGGTATGGTGGTAGTGAAACGGATGACGAATTGCTGGAAGATATTTTAAACAGAAACCCACCTCCATACCAACAGACTTCTGCGGTGGTGACACCTAATGCACCGCCAATGGAAACTGGGAGGAATAAAAATCCCGAACGAAGAGATGAGATAAATAGGTCACAAGATCAATTAAAAACTTCACAAAATGAAGAGATAGAAAGTGACAATGCAACTGAATTAGCAAAAACCACAAGAGAATTGACTGAGAAAATAAGAGCATTGACAAAGAATATGGAAGCTGTAACTGTACCAGTGACGATAGGTCCAGTAATGCCAATTTTTGAGAATCAGAAAATTGATGAACGTTCTTTAGTGATTCCCATGAATTCACATTTGCAAAGAAAAAGAGAAGGGATGGAACTGAACAATGAAGGTGCACACCATTTGGTTAGTACCTATAGACCAAGCCCACCTACTAATTTGACGATAAACGAGAATGAGTTCAGGAGAATACCTATGGTAACGGAGTCTGCATCAGGGACACCAGAAAGAAGTAACAATTGGATAGAATTAAATAGTACGCCTGTAGGTCCGACTCCAGATGAGTTAAATGAATGGATGAAAACGCTAAAAACAAAAGAAACAGAAGTAAAACCATTAGATGTAATTAGGTTAAAAATAGACATGGAAGAATTGATTTTAGGAACGATTGGTACAGAAAAATTAAAAAATTATCAGGATGATGAGATTATGTTTTTGTGCAAAAGTCTTACATGGAGAGCTAGGAATTTACATGACAAATTAGAAGAAACAGCAAGTGAACTAGGAGTAGAATTTGCAAAAGTGAGAACGTGGCAGAAACCATACAGAGTAGATTTTTGTGAGAAAGATATAGAGAATCTGAATACATCAGGAAGATTGACCCAAATAAAAGAGTTAATTGTTTTGCTGAGAAAATGGGGTGATGTGGATAGATGGAGAAATAGATGGACGAAAAGGAGTGAGAAAATAACAGATAAAGCATCTTTGGCTTTTGCAGTGACAGATAAGGAACCAGTTGTAAGGGAGTACCCAATGAGAGAAACTCCAGGAGGAAGTTACGTGCATGTTCCATGGACCAGACAGGATATACTGTCATTTACAAATGATTTCCCAAAGTTGAGAGAAAAGCCAGTAGAATGGTACAGACAAGTGGAGAGATTTGTGAAAGTTTCAAAGGTGTTGTGGATAGACTTGGATGGATTGTTTGATATAGTAGTGCCAGCTGAATTGTGGACAGAATGTAAGATTACTATTGATTGGCCAACTGTAGAATATCCAAGGGATGCTAAAACAGGAGCGCCAGGACCAGAAGTGATGAGGAAGTATGACCAAGTAATTACCTTTTTGAAGAATAAGATTCCACCTAAAGAAACCGATTGGGTAAAAATAGACCGAACAACGCAGGAAAGTAAAGAATCAGTGCACGCTTATTATGAAAGGCTGTTGTTAGTTTTCAAACAGTATAGTGGTTATGAGACACTAAATGAGAGGGATATGAGTCATTTTGTATATAGATTTGTATATGGGTTGAAACCGGAGATAAGTGAAATGATTAAACAGCATATGATTTGTTGGCAGAATAGCACGGTAGACGAGGTTTTGAGATATGCTAAGTATTGCAGTGATGATATTGAGAGTAGACAGCGTAAATTGAAAGAGAAAGCCATGTGGGCACAGGTGAAAGTTGCAGAGAAGCAAGAAGCTCAATTGAGTAATACAGGTAATGAAGCAGGACAGGTTAGATCTCGACCAAATATAGGTAAAGGAAAAGGACAAATGAGCATAGATGAGGCAAAGAAAAAGTGGCCATGCCACAACTGTGGAAAGCTAGGGCATTGGAGAAACGAGTGTAAATTTCCTCCAAAACTTAATGTGGAAAATCAATCATTAAATTCACAGGTGCAGAGTGAGGTAGTTACTCAACAAAGTCAGGTGCCACAACCACCACTTCCCAAGAGTGTTAACCAACAGAAATACAGTGCAGAAACAGGATTCTACGGAGGAGAACAGGTAACACAGTTGCCGCGTGCAGCTGCCATTTCTCAATATTGGTTACGACAGGATGAGGATGAAACGGATGAAAGCTTCTGACGGTGCCTAGGAGAGGGGGAAGAGTGCGTGCTTGGCGCAACTCTAGAGGTAGATCAGTCTGGTCCATTTGTGGATGGAGAAGTGAATGGTGCAAATGTAACATTCCTTGTGGACACTGGAGCTACCCGTTCTACTGTTAGGTCAGTGGAAATTCCAAACCTTCCTCTCTCAGGTGAACATATCCAAGTAGTTGGAGTTTCGAATCAGCAAATAAAGACGCCTCTCACTAAATTAGTGGAGGTAAAGATTGGTCCATTTAGTGAAATGCACCGATTTGTGGTATGCGATTGTAGTCCCGTGAACCTATTAGGACGCGATCTATTGTGCAAGATGAATTGCACTATCTATTGTACTCCAGATGGAATTGCATTTCAGACCCCAGATGAAGATGTACTGTATAAAATGACAATGGTAAATTTAGAACCAGAAGTAAATGATTTGTTTCCTGTATTTGATGCAGAGAAAATCCCAATTGAATTGAAAAAGACAGTGAAAGAAGAAGTGTGGGATTTTACAGGAGAAGATATAGGATTAATGAAAGAAGTAGATCCCGTTAAAATAACAGTAAAAGAGGGAACGAGTTACCCAAATACGCCCCAGTATAAATTGACACCTGAAATAATTGAAGGAATAACGCCAGTAATAAATAAAATGGTTGAACAAGGGATTCTAAAAGAAATCATGAGTAGTCCATGTAATTCGCCAATAATGGGACTGAAAAAGCCAAACGGAACATATAGAATTGTACAGAATTTGAGGAAGGTAAACAAAATTGTAGTGCCTTGTTGCCCAATAGTACCGAACCCTGCTGTGATTCTATACCAGATTCCACGTGAAGCAGAATGGTACACAGTAATTGATTTATGTCATGCATTTTTCTCTATTCCATTGCATCCAGATAGCCAGCCATTATTTGCGTTTAGGTTTGGAGAGCGTATTTTGGCATGGTGCCGAATTCCTCAAGGGTACACAGAAAGCCCCTCAATCTTTAATCAGATTCTAAAGAAATCCTTGGAAGATTTAAAAATGCCAGAAAAATCAGTGATGGTTCAGTATATTGATGACCTACTGGTGGCATCAAAAACGAAGGAAGCATGTGTCAATGATACAATTGCTTTGCTGAATCATTTAGCCAAAAGAGGACATAAAGTGTCCCGTCAAAATTGCAGTTTTGTCAACAAGAAGTCCAATATTTAGGGCATAAAATTGAGAAAGGAGTGCGAAAGGTAACGACTGAAAGAATAAAGATGATTCAAGGAATGAGAGCTCCAATGACGCAAAGAGAGGTAAGAATGTTTCTGGGAATGGTTGGATATTGTCGACAATGGATAAGCGGTTTCTCGTTGATTGCTAAACCGTTGCAAAAACTGACAAAGAAGGATGTTAAAGATCCTTTTGAAATGAATGATGAGGAAAGGAAAGCATTCAGAGAGCTGAAAAAGAAATTATGTGAGGCTCCAGCATTGGGAATGCCTGACTATGAGAAAGATTTTGAGTTGTATTGCAGTGAAAGAGATGGATGTGCATTTTCAGTCTTGGTACAGAGACATGGAACCATGAAAAGACTCATTGCATATTTTTCAGCTGTTTTAGACCCTGTAGCGAAAGCGTTGCCTGGATGTTTGAAAGCAGTTGCTGCTACTTGTGTGAGTCTGGAACAGAGTGAAGGCATAGTGTTGGGATATCCACTGCGAGTATATGTTCCCCATTCTGTGGAAATTCTCTTGACAAGAACGAAAACACAATACATGACACATAGTCGGCTGACTAGGTATGAAAAAGTAATTTTGAGTGCAGATAATGTGACCATTGACAGATGTATGAATGTGAATCCTTCAACATCATTGCCAGATGAAGAGAGTGTAATTGAAATGGATGAAGTAGATCACGATTGTCTGAATGTGCTTGAATATTGTACAAAACCAAGATCAGAATTACGAGATGAGCCTTTAAAGGAATCAGATTATATTCTGTTTGTGGATGGCTCATGTTTGAGAACGAATGATGGAGTTCTAAGTGCAGCATATGCAGTTTGCACAGTAGCAACTGTAATGGAAGCATCTTGTCTGAAAGGGATATGGTCTGCCCAAGTCGCAGAACTAGTAGCTCTGATTCAAGCATGCAAGTTGGGAAGAAATGTACGGGTTACGATTGTGACAGATAGCCAGTACGGCTTTGGGGTGGTGCATGATTTTGGTCAGATTTGGTCACAAAGAGGTTTCTTGACGTCTGCAGGAACGCCAATTAGAAATGGAGATTTTGTGAAAAAGTTGCTTGAGGCGATACAGCTGCCTAAACAGATTGCTGTTGTGAAGTGCAATGCACATAAAAATGGGGAAGACTACATAACTGTCGGTAATAAATATGCTGACGAGATTGCACAGTACTGTGCAAAGAATGTGGTTTCTTTAAACAAAAGCCGAGAAAGAGAGCATATTTCTTGTCCTTTGCTTTTTACTAACCCTGTTGAGACATGGGATGAGGTGAGACAGTTACAGGAAGCAGCAGATGATGAGGAAAAAGATACATGGATAAAAGCAGGATGTAGAAAACATGAGGAAAATGATGTTTGGGTTTACAGAGATGAGAGACCAGTTATGCCTGATAGCATGATTTCTGACATGGCACGGATGTACCATGGACAAGCACATATTGGGAGAGATTCAATGATCAGACTTTTTAGACAAACATGGTATAATCCAAAATTCAGAGCCATAGCTGAGAGTCTTTGTCAAAGATGTCTTATTTGTCAACAGTTAAATCCAGGAAGGAAGACAGTAGTGAGTCTAGGAACAATAGGACGAGAAGGAGGTCCGTTCACTAGAATGCAAATGGATTTTATTGAAATGCCACCGAGCAACAGACTAAGGTATGTCCTAGTAGTCGTCTGTTTGTTTTCCCGTTGGGTGGAAGCATACCCAACCAGAAGGAATGATGGAATTACGGTAGCAAAACTTATGCTGCGAGAATTCATTCCAAGGTATGGTTTTCCAGTCACGATTGAAACAGATAGAGGAACACATTTCGAAAATGAATTAGTTAAACTGTTTTGTGAAGCACTTAGTATTAAACAGAAACTGCATTGTGCATACATACCAGAGGCTTCTGGAATAGTAGAGCAAGTGAATGGAACAATTAAGAACAGGTTAGGAAAAATGTGTCAAGCTACAGGACTCAAATGGCCAGATGCCTTGCCATTAGTTTTAATGACAATCAGAAGTATTCCGGAAAGGAAAACTGGACTCAGTCCCCATGAGATAATTATGGGACGAGCAATGAGACAAGCACAAATACCTGTCAACAAACTACTGACTATAACTGATGATCTAGTGCTGGATTATTGCAAAGGATTGGCTGATGTGGTGCGTTCTGTGTTTCATCAGGTTGGACCGGATGCGACCACTCTTGAAAGAAAACCAGCTCACGACTTGAATCCTGGAGATTGGGTCCGCATAAAAGTCCACAGGAGAAGAAACTGTTTGGTTCCTCGCTGGGACGAACCACGACAAGTGATCCTGGTGACAACCACTGCAGTCAAATGTGCAGGAGTGAAACACTGGGTGCATGCAAGTCACACCATCAGAGTTCCAGAACCTGAAGATCGACATGTGAGTCGACATCTGGAAATATTGGATAACAGTTCAGCATCAGAAGCAGAAGAAGAAACAAACAGGGTGCCAGAATCTGAAGATCGACCTGTAAGTCGACATTTGGAAGACCCAACTACAAGTGCAACGACAGAAGAAGTAGAGGAAATAGCTGAAGTTCCAGAACTTGAAGATCGACATGTGAGTCGACATCTGGAAATATCAGATACCAGTTCAGAATCTGATACAGATCATTCGGATTGTGAAGAAATTCTGAAAAGAAATTGGAAATTTGAAAGCATAAGAGAAGAAACTGAGCAAGAAGATAGTAACAGTGAGCAACCAAGTACAAGTTGTGGTAAAAATCCTTCGGAGATATTATTAATAGATGAAGAAGGGAGAGTTTAGTTTCAAACAGAAAGCTAGAAAAATCGGAAGATCCCCGAGGAGCAATAGGGACAGATAGCCAAACAAAAGAACAGGGAAATTTAGAATCAGATAGAGAGATTGACACAAATTCGGAAGAACCTCGAGGAGGGACAGAAATAGGTGAACGAAGGAAGATAAGAAAAGAACCACAAGTAGAGGAAGAAAATGAAATCATAAGATTCAAAATAAGAGACAATAAAGAAAAAATTGAAACAGAGTCTGAAGAAAGTGAAGAAGAAAGAAACCAAAAACTTGAGTCAAGAAAAAGGAATTGGAAAACAGAAAGAGAGAAAAAGGAAGTGAGGCAAAAAGGCCAAGAAAAGGAGACAATTGGCCCAACGAAGTAAGAAAGTTAAGATACAGAATCATAAGGTTAGATGGAAAAAGTGCTGAACAAGTGAATGAAATAACAAGTCAGAAAGAGCAAGAAAAACAAGGTGGAAAACACTTGAACATGTAGTGTTTTAGCAAGTTTATTTTATAAAACAGGTAGATTAGAATATTATTACACTGACATAGATAAGATTTTTGCTAAAGTTTCTGTAGTTCCCAAGCTAAACAAAATAAAAGAGGGAAAAACGTTTGGTGAATATTTTATAGAAGATAAGATTTTAACATTAGAGAATATAGTTAAAAACAACCTTACCTGTGAGTTAAAGAAGGAAGAAAAAGTATTTTTAGAGATGGTTGAAGAAAGAAGAGTGAAATTTCAAAGAAAAGTGATAGAAGAGACAAAAACACCTCTTTGGGCGTTTGAGGAAGACAATCATGACAAGAAAAAGACAAATGCAGCTATGACTCTGGATTGGCCCCAACAGGGAAGGTTGTGCATTAGAAGAAATAAAACAAGATATGACAATTATTTTGTGGGTTCCAGTATTTGCCATGACAATTATCAGATTTTAGGTGGATGGGGATTCAAAGGGGGAAAAGATCCAATATTTCCAGGGATCTATTATGTTTGCGGTAATAGGGCTTATTACAGGTTGCCGGACCATTGGTATGGGTCATGTTATTTAGGCCTGGTCTTTCCAAAGATTTTTCATATGGACAGAAAAGAAAAAGGAACACACAGAATGATAAATACCTTTACACGTAGAAAAAGGGAAAGTTTTTCAGAAATAGTAGGTGATATTTTTGGAGCATTGATACCAGCAGTGGGAATATCTTTGAATGCATTTAAAATTCAGAAATTATCCACAGTGGTAGATCGTTTATCTACAGATACTGCTGGAGGGTTCTTGATGGTAAATACCGAGATGGTTGCCATGAGAGCTATGGTGATGCAAAATCGACTTGCCCTTGACATTCTTTTGGCAAAAGAGGGTGGAGTCTGTGGAATGCTGAAAGTCCAACATTGTTGCACTTACATTCCAGATAAAAGTGAAAATATACAAAAGTATATAACGAATATTACAAGTTTGCACAAAGAACTTGTTCCACTGGAGGTTGAAAGTGCATTGGGAAAACTTGGTAAAGGGTTTTCTTCAGTAATAAATTGGTTAATAAGAATGAGTGGATTAATAATAGGGAAAGTTATAATAATAGCAACCATGATAATAATAATAATTTTGGTGCTGAAGCTTGTAATTACATGTATAAAGAGAAGAAGAAGACAGAATAAAATAGAAAAAGAAAACATGATAAACAAGGAAAGAGAGAGAGAAATGGGTGAAATAGAGTTAGAAGAAATAAAAGAGAACATGTACAAGAAGACGAAGAGACAAGTTGAAAGGGATACAGTTGTGTAAACTAACAAAAGCAAACGGATAAAAGATATATGCTGTCTGAGAAAATTGTATAACTTGGGTTTTGTGGTGATATTAAAAATCACCAAAGGGGGAGTTGATGGAGCAGGATAAATGAAAATTTTTTAACCTCCTAATAATTTTCGTAAAATAATTAATAAACATGTTCGTTTAAGTAAATAACCAACAATGTATGTTACATGTAAAGGGTTAAAGGTAACACGCTATTTTGTGTGCAAATTAATCAACTTATAATTGTTTACGTGTCTAACATAACATAATATTTGCGTACTAATAAAATAATAAACGCATGATTTGTGCTTTTTAAATAAAACGTGTGGTTGCAAAATAAAGCGATGGTAAGTAAGGGACGGCTTTATATGTTGCTTTTTGCTAGGTAATACCTAATTGGGGTACGTAGAAAGACGGGAGGGAAACGAAAGGGTTTATATTCTTTATTTTAACAATATTTTGTTTATCTTTGAAAATAGTGCGCTTAGGCCTGTTGAGCAGCGATATAAAATGGCCGCCATTTGCTAGAGTACGCATGAGCAAGAAACCGTGTGGTAGAGGAGAAAGGCTGTGAAAAAGGATGACCACGTGTTCGTGCTGAGAGGCTAAGACGGAAGTATGGTCAAGGCTATTGTGACCTTTCTGAGCAAATGTGTGCCAAGATGATCAGCAAGAAGCGTGAGAAGTCAAACTGAATAAATGGACGGAACTGTTGAATCTAAAAAGTAGCAGAAAAAGATACAAATTGGACTGATCGAAACTGATGAGCAATGTCATGAACTGTGGGAAACGATGCAAGCATGGACATTCCACAAAGAACTGGTTAAGACAAGGAAGTTTGATTAAAATGTATATGGACCTGAAGGAACCAATGAGAAAGAATCACGCCATAGAGATGCAACATTTTTATTCAGTAAGCTAGAATTAGGGTATAAGAAGACCTACTCTTGGTGGGGAGGGGTTAGATGCTGGAGAGTGAGATGCTGGAGAGTTAGATGCTGGAGAGAGGAGATGCTGTAGATGGGTGAAGTTGCGGTTGCTGATGCTGACGAGCTGATGCTGCTGCTGCTATTTTATATTTCTAGTTGAGTATAAGATGCTGCTTTTGGAGAACCTTTTTACTCCTGATAGATTTTTCATTTAGAGTTATTAGATTTTCCAAGACAGATAGATTGATCTCTTGGAGTTCTTGCTATGATAACCTTATTTTTCCGTCTAATCGATATGCATTGCAATTTCAATTTATTCTTATAATGATGATAAATGTAAAGATCTGAATAATAAACTTAAAACTTATTTCTTGCTTCGAAACTTTACATAAACTTTATTATTCTTTAAACAAATGACTCAGTGATTCTTTAGCTTAATGATTAAAGTAAATGATAAAGAGTTTATTGTGATTGAGCTGGTCTTAATCACCATCAACTGATTCCTACTAGTTGGTCCATCGACCAATGAGCGGAATACCTTAAAGCAAATGAGAAACATTATGTCATGTTAAAAGAGGTATCCCGTCTCCTTCCAGTGAATCGTTTTCTCCTAGGTTAAGGACGGAGGTAATCCAGGGAATAAATGAGTAAGTAAATGTATATGCGGTGTTATGGGCCCCACCGTCATATGGATATAGTTTGTGTGTTGGAGGGATAAGTTGCACCTGGATGACCGAAGCATATAGGAGAAGAATTTTTATTGTTAGCGCTGGATCAACTGCGTGAGGCATGACAAGCTATGGAGGATCCTCCAGGATTTAGAAGTAGAGCCCACCATCATTCTTTTTTTAAGACAACTGTATAGGAATGCCAAGGCCAGGGTATGATATGGTACCAATGGAGAATGTACAGCCCCGTTTCATATCAACAAGGGGGTAAGGCAAGGGTGCGTGCTGGCCCCTTTCCTTTTTAATCTCTATATAAATGGCTTAGGCCAAGCACTGTCGAACATATGTGAAGACCCCCCCAAATAGAAGGACGGCCTATACCAGCTTTATTATACGTGGACGATGCCGTTTTGATGTCCCGTACCTAAGTGGGCCTACAAAGAATGTTAAATAGCTTTTCGGCATTTATGCATGATCTAGGGCTGAGGGTAAACACAACAAAAACTTTTGTTATGAGATGTGGTATTGGCAGCCAAAAGTGTAGAGATATGTACATTGACAAACAAAAAATTGATTTTATAAACAGATTTAGCTATTTGGGCATCTTATTTGATTATAACGCCACATGGACTCGTGCGGTCCATGCAAGAAAACTGGCTTTTATGAAAACTATTGCCGCCTTAGTACATTTTTCAAAAAAGTTGGGCAGGAGGCCTCCACATGAGCTACTACAAATATATAGAGCCAAGTGCATCTCGACGGCCATGTATGGTGCAGGGGTATGGGGATATTCTGATATTCAAGCATTGCAAGCTATTGAAAATCTGTTTTTAAAATATATTTTGGCAGTCCCGGGTAGCACCTCCTCTTATGTTTGCCATTCTGAATTGGGGTCTCATACCTAACAGATCTCATAAAAGTGGAACCAATCCTACTATGGCATAGGATATGGACATCTGAAGAAACTAATCTTAATAGGGACATTTTTAAAGATATTTTTAAATTGGAAGGTGCTTTAAGAATCGCATGGCTAAAGTATGTGCGTGATTTTATGCTTGCTTTAGGCCACCCGGAGTTTTTTACCGAGCCGAATACAATGACTAGTTGGACAAGAAAAATGTTAAGGGCAAAAGTCTTGAACCTACTCGAAACTCTTAGACTATCGGAAGAAATAATGAAGCCCACAGTATTGTATAATCAAACGATTCTAATTACTTATAGTATGCAACCTTATCTTTTACGTGTCTGTGGTTTATACGATAGATTTTTATTGACAAGATTTAGACTTGGGATATTACATAGAATAACCAGTTTCCCAAACATGAACGACTTGTCAAAAGTTATGCAATTGTGCACTTGTGATGATCGCTCAGAGCAAACAACACTCCACGTGGTTTTATTTTGTAAATTTTATAATGTTCAAAGGAAAAAATGGATTTTTACATCGTTTTAAAAAGTTTGGTCTTAGACAATGTCACCCTGCATTTCTAGCACTACAGTTTTTAGAAAATGAATATGTAACCTGGATTTTATCAATGTTTTTAAAAAGTGTAGTAAAATGCAGGAAATCAATTTTAATGTGACAGTTTTAATCTTTCAACAAAGTAAACAGGTAAGAGGGGTGTAAAGAAAATTGAACTCAACTGTTAAAATGAAATGTGATTTAATGTACTGTTTGTGCTTTTATGATTTTTTCCTTATAGAAATCGAATAAAGCTTTGTTTGATTTGATTTGAACAAGGGCACAGGACACAGCTCTACATGGAAAATAAATTAGATGTTTATTACAATGAACACATGACTGTGTAAAGACAAAGGCCAATGGCCTGGCCAAAGGAGGAAACGTGGTCCAGCACACTGCTATGCCACGAAACCTGACAATCAGAGCACTGACAGGGAAACCTCCCCCAGATTGGAGCATCAAATGGGCAGGCCAAGCACCTCTGAGTAGAAAAATGGGTGGTATGGGTATGGGGTGGGGGGAGGCTGGATTACTTGTTGGAAGAAATGGGCTCGGGTTTGGGGGGGCTGGTTTGGGCTGTAGGAGGGGCCAGCTCGGGATTGGGAGGGCAGATTTGGGCTGTGGGAGGGCCGGGTTCGGGATTGGGAGGCCTGGGGTGCACTATGCATTGGATTCTGTACTCCTGAGGGTACTGGGAGGTATAGAGGGGCTGGGGCCATGTGTGGACCTTTTGGTCTGCTGCTTTGCAGACTTGGGGTGGGGTTGTGAAACGGTCCTTTTTCTTTTGGGATGGGGTGCTTTTGGATCGGTGCAGGTGGATTTCCTCCCCTTATCTCCTTGTGGTTTAGGGATTGTAGTAGTAGGTGGTTGGGCACCTTTTGGTGGTGTTGGGTTGGAAGTGGTAGTGTAGGGTATTGGTGGGAAACCAGCTCTCTTGGGTTTGTGAATGGGGGGCCCGGACACCAGGTTGAGGAGCAACAGGGAGGATGGAGATGGAAGGGGGGGTGGCGGACTGAGATGTAGCTGATGGTGTCTGACCAGGGAGTGGCCACCGGAGGGTGACTAACAAGATGACGTCAATGTGTTGTCATCTTGCTCTACCAGGGCACTGCCCTCATTCTCTGAGCCAGTGTCAATTCCAAGTCACTGTGGCATGGGGAACTACTGTGCCTAGCTGCAACCCCTACAGTCTTTGGCCGGTCTCCTTCACTGCCCTCTGTAGATGCTGGAATAGGAGTAGAAATAGGTTTTATACAAATGATTAAGACCAACATGCAAGCACATCATCGCAGCACACATTTCACATTACCATGGACAACTAGTAGTACAAGGTTCAGTACATTATCTGTACCATTGTCATGAGAACATGCATTGATGCCACTTTACCTGAGCACAGGCAATCATCAGGGTGTCAGGACCACTGACAGCTCCAATTGCACTTGTGAGACTGTCCAAATTTACCCTTCATATGTGTAGCAAGAGTTAACATCACCCTCTCAACCTAGGCCTTTGTACCATGAGATTATTAACTTAAGTCATCTCACGGGATGTCTACATGTATATATCACAACCTATCCACACAGAACCTGCAACAAGCAAATGGTCAGGTGTCCCAAACATGCCACAGGTAGTACTGCAGCGCAACTACTAGGGATGAGTCACATGTTGTACAGAACAGTAGTATGGAGACAAATAGGCACCAAGTGGTGTGAGATAACAGCACAAATGACTATTGTATCTGACTCTCCCTAGGTACATCCCCATTAAAGATAACTTCTTGTAAGTAAACCCTTTCCACATTTAAAAAGTCAATGGCATGAGGAACTTAAAGTATATGAGTCAGTGTTATGAGGCCATCCATGAAGATGTCAGATCGGCCTACACAAGGGCAGAGGAATCACAGTACATTCTAGGTATTTGTGACATATGTATCCATATAGCACTGACTGCTGATACACACGTCACTCAAACATGTCAGCATATCACTCCAACAGTGCTGAATGTGTCTAATTTGTCATCTGCGCGCTCGGTGGGCTTCTGGAATACCCTCCCGCTCTCCTTAATGGGTAGTCTCGCGGTGGCCAAAATGGTGGTGCCACCCACTGCTTATACATGTTGCAAAACGCGTTATGTCCCATACCTAGACGGATATTCCGGTTACTGGACTCTATATTAATTGATCTTTACTGGGTTGGCTGCCGTAGCAGGGTAGCACTTGCTACTCTGAGCCGCTTATACGAGGATGTCAGGTTGGAGGCACCACATCTGGATCTCTATTATTACGCAGCACAGTTACAGCATGCCTTTTGGTGGCTTGACGAAGGGAATAATTGGGAAAAGCAGTTGCTGCGCAATAGGGTGCCGTGGGTTAGGTTGCCGTAGTTGCTGATGGAGGGGGTGGGAGTCTTGGCTGAAGTACTGTATGTGGTGGGGCAGACTGCGCGCACCTGGCAGAGCTTCGTGGAGCGGATCTTGAGGCGCGCCCCGTTTCCTCAGGAATTGTCGTGTGGCCCTCTCCCCGGTTCGGAAAATGATGTCCAATATGTCCTACCGGGCTTGTCAGGAGGGGGGGTACAGTGTATTAGCAGACATATACCCGGGCTAGAGCTTCATCACCTACGAACAGGCATGTCGGAACTTTGGGCTGGGGAGGGGACAATATCTGCAACATGCTGGCTTGTCCGACTTATTCAAGGAACTATGGCCCACATACCCATCTGTCCCAGAGCCTTCCCAGACATTAGATGTGTTGCTTATATGTGGAGCTGGGAGACGTTTTATTTCCCTGTTGTATAATGCCATGAGGGCTGACGCAGATGGTCCCCCTCCAAGGGCATTTGCAGCAAGGAACGCAGACTTGGAGGAGCCCCTGGAGGATAGGGAATGGAGGACAGTGGGCATGCTCACACATAAGTTTCATGCAATGCCCTCTTTAGGCTCGTCCACTATAACTATATGCACCTGTGAGAGGGTTGGGCGGAAGGAAAAGCGAGGAGGCCGAATCCGGGGATCAATTTTTAATTTGTTTTATTGAGGACAGTAAAGTCAACCAACAAGGCAGTTTGGGGAGGGGTAGAAGTGTTTCTCGGTCCCTCCAGTCTAGTGGTCGTGATCTTCCTTCTGGTGTTTCAGGCTTCTCTTCCTTGGTAGGGCACCCCAGGAGGCTCGAGAAGGAAAGAAAGAAATGGCGGTAAGTTCATCTATTGTCCCTACCCTAACGGAAAAGCACCCTCCACCGTTGAGGTGCACCCGCCGTGCTGGACAAGGGACTGGTTCCTTGTGGTGGTTTTACTTATAGCATAACAAAAAACTATCAGTAGTGGTCGAAGGAAAGCACCTAAACCCAGTCTCCTTTACGTCAGGAAACTATTGGTGCTATCAGTAGATGAGGAAAAATGAGAATAGACGTGCTCTTAGGTCGGGGTTTGTGCGCAGGGTGTGGGGAGAAGTAATGCAGAACACACACACGTGTACAATATTTACAGTGCCCGGTGCCGTGTTACACTTCCCCCTGCCCACCCTTTACTCCCTCCCCCCTCCTGCTTCACGTACCGCGACAGCCGCAACTCTCCTGAGTTGCGGCGGCTCGTAGGCGTCCTCCGGGGGCGTCCACCACTCCTCCGCCCAGGTCTCCGCTCCTTCTTCCGCGTCCTGGATGGTGTTGGGGCCGACGTCCACGATCGCCTTTCTGTGGGGATCTTCTTCCGTTACACGTTCCTTTTCCTCGTCGCTCTCCTCCTTGCTCCAGGTCTGTTCTCCTCGTTCCTCCGGTCCTCGACGACGCGCCTCCTCTTCCGCGTTCTCTTCATACGGCATTAGCCCCGCCTCTCCGACGTCCCATTGGCTGCCGTCATCCCTCGTCGAGATACTTCCCTGTACGCAAGAGGCAGTGGAAGAAGTGAACCCTTTCTCTCTCTGTCCCGTGGCTCGCCGTTCCTTCGTTTCTGATCTACGGGGAGAAAAGGAAGGAGGGGCAGGGTGTCTATGGAGGTGGCCTCCTCACAGCACCACACCAACATGACCCCAGAGAAGTTACACCGCATAGCACCGGATCGCCCCGACTCCTGCCCCAGGTGCCACAGGGATGGGGCCAGTTTCCTGCATCTGGCCTGGGAGTGCCCCGGGGTCAGGCTCTTTTGGACTGAGGTGGTAGCGAGGGTAAGGAGAAGTATTGGATTGCGTGTGAGACTGACACCATCCCACTGCTTTTTGGGACTGATACTGAAACCCAAAAGATAAAGCAAGATAGCATACAAGCTCCTACATTTGCTAATAGTGCTAGCGCGGCGAAGAATAGCGATTGCGTGGATGGGAGTGCGGGCCCCTGAGATCGCTGCATGTCGAAAGATGCGCATGAATGGACGTTAGCTGAGGAGGTTCATATGAAAGCGTGCCGTAAAGATGATAAGTTAGACGAGGATTTAAAGTCATGGAGGGAACTTTGTCACGATTGTTTGGATGAGGGGGTCACAAATAAGCCCACAGAGTCAAATGGGGACGGAAAGTCGCACGGGCTCAGAGAGAGATAAAGACTAGATGTCATGCACGACTATCTGGATGCTCACGAGGTTGCCCATACCATTTGAACTGCTGGGGCTATGTACTATGCCTGATGTGTAAATGATTATCCTCTTAACAAATGCTGACAATGGTTGTACACCTGTTACACGTGTTGTTTAAACCGTAAAATAAAGTTAATAATTTGTCATCTGCACAATGGCAGGCGACTCTTCCACTTTTCTCATACTAGAATTTGTGATGAATGTTTACTGTCATACAGACACTGCTCGTACACTGCTCACAAATGCACTACTGTTAAGTCACATGACTGTTGGCTTTATCCTGGTATGAGTGAGTGTGTACTGTGTGACCACCATCAATAAGTGTTTTCATTCCACACATAGGAACCCTGGCAGGGAGAGTAGAAGAAGTGCTCCAGTCTTCCGGACTTCTCCAGACCTGATGACAATGGAAGAAAGAGACGTCATCATGAAGTTTAGTCTCAATAGGCGGTCATTACAGGATCTATGTGGCCAGTTGGAGGCTCACTTGCATCCTCGTCGGACCTATCCCACAGCTCTCACGCCAACAGTGAAAGTGATGGCCACACTGCACTTCCTGGACACTGGATCTTTTCAGTACATGGTGGCTATATCTGGTGGAATGTCGCAACCGATGTTCAGTTTGGTGCTAAGTGTAATGCTGTCAGCACTGCTGAGACACATGGATAGCTACATTCAGTTCGACAGACCTGACGATTTGGTCACTTTGAAGAGAGACTTTTATGTCCTAGGTTGCATCCCACACGTCGTTGGAACTATTGATGGAACACATATTGCTCTTATACCACCACAAGCCCGTGAACATTTGTAAAGGGACCAGAAGAACTTCCATTCCATCAATGTGCAAGTAGTGTGTCTATCAGATTTATACATCTCACACGCCTGTGCCAAATTCCCAGGATCTGCCCATGACTCCTACGTAATGCAGAACAGTGCCATACCCCCATAGATGTCACGACTACAAGCAGAGTGGGCCTGGTTTGTTGGTGAGTGAGATGTGTCCAACCTTTGTGTGTGTGTGATGTCCTGTGACATCTTCTGTAAATGTCTGATTCCTAACTGCACCTCTGTGTGTCTCCTATGTAGGTGACTCAGCGTATCCCAACCAGCCATGGTTATATGCCCAACTGAGCAATCCAACAATGCAAGGGGAAGTCCGCTTCAATGAGGCCCAGTGGAGCGGGCTTTTGGGCTCCTGAAGGCCAGATTCCGATGTCTGGACAAGTCTGGTGGAACCCTCCTCTACTCACCCCGTAAGGTGTGTCAGATCCCTGCAGTGTGCTCCACAACCTCGCATTGCGCAGGAACCTCTCTCTGATCAAAGAAGATGGAGACCAGCAGGACCCCCTTGGGTGTGGACCCTGAAATGAGCAGTGATGATGACAGTGGCGAAGAGGAAGAGGTTAACGTGCATCAACAGCTCATCAACAACTTCTTCGCTTGAGTGTAAGTATGCTGAGATATGTCATGACTGTGACAGTTACAGTTACTGTGGTTGTGAAGCTGTGAGGGTGTAGTTTATGTTTGACTGTTTGTTGTGTACAGTTGTGGGTGACTGTGCTGCTCTGTCAGTGGAGGAGGTCTTGACAAATGCACACGTTGATGATGTTGATTTGTGTACTCTGATTTTCTACATGTACCATGTACTACAGATCAGTGGCGGCTGCTCCCGGGAAGCAGCAGTGGGGTGGGGTGGGTAGGGAGGAAGAGGGGGAGGAAGTGGGGGTTTTAAAAAAAGAAATGTACTTACCTGCCGACCGGCTGGCTGCCCACCGCCTCTCCTCCATCTTCTCCATCCTCTTCCTGGCTTCTCCTGGCTTCTCCTGTGCACCCAGGTTCCCCATAGCCAATCACAACTCTGCAATGCAGCGTTGTGATTGGTCTGAGCTCCGTGGTTTGGCGCTCAGCCAGGGAATGGGAGCCTGGGCGTGTTTTCCACCAAGGCTGTAAGCATCCTGGGTGGAGAACATGCTAAGTGCGCTTGAATGTTTAGCCGACTCGAGACGGCCGGTCAAACCTTCATGCGCACTTAGGGAGTGCGAACCACTCCTCACCTGCTCTGTCAGCAGAGCAGGTACGCACGCCCGCCCGACGCCGCAGCAGGAACAAATAAAATGATAATTAATTATGTCCAGTTATTATCATTTTATTTTTCCTTGCGGCGACGCTCCTCTGCCTTAGCGGAGGAGCCGCCACTGCTGCAGATATAGACTGTCATTATTGTCACATGTATGATTAGCCTACCTTATATATGATTTTTGGCCTGTTGTAGGTAGCTTTGCCATTTCATCTCATTTGGACATTTCAGGTGAGCGACTTCAGCAGGTGTGAGATGCTGTTTTGCAGCGCAAATTGGACATGGTATGTACCTGGCACAGACATTTGGTGTACGACTCCGGCACAGTGACAGGATGGTAAGTTTCTATTACACCATGGTGTTCCTGACCTGTTGTGTGGTGGTCCTTTGGCAATATGTGGTCAGTTGCTGTGTTGATCCACTGTTGTGGTACCTAGTGATATCGGATATATGATTGCCATTGTGGGTCAGTCTAGGTGGCTCAAGCTAATTCCCTGAAACATTTGTTACCTTACCACTGATTTTGGCATTGTCTTATGTATCTTCTCCAAACATGTTTTTGAGTCCCGAACATGACATTTGTGGTCACTAACAATGATCATTTTGTAGATGAGTCATTTTACTCTGTGGACAACATTATGACCTCCTAAGGTTTGAACACTTTAATAGATATGTGTTTCAACTTTTCACTTCTAAGTGTGTTGAAAGAAATGTTTGATGTACTTATGTGGATAAATCCTGAATTTGACAAGTCCATGCATTGACAATTTGGCACAACTTACAATTGGTGATACACAAGATGTTTAGATCATCCTTCAATACATTTGAATGATACAACGTTGACAACTGGATGTGTACAAAGTGTATTTATTGTAGTGCACTTTGTGCATTTTTTACAGATATTTTACAGGGCAATGGTGAACACACAGGGGTAAAATTTTCAGTGGCAGTGGATGAAATCATTGTAGTATCAGACACAGTATCTGAAGTCCTGAGTCCAACAAACACCTGCCTTCCAAGGTGACATGCGGAAAGTCAATGTGTTGCACACAAAGGAGACATCAGGGGCAATTCTTCCTGGGTTGGGTCGGTGCCTTGCCACCCGAATCCCATGCATCCTTTTTGGGACGTTCCCACTTACGTTTGCGGGGGGATCCACTGCTGCAGGCTCTGAGGTGTCTGAGGACTCATCCTCTGCCAGGGCCTTCATTCCTGTGGCAGCCGCTGATGTTGATGACCCATATTTTTTATTTTTTATTTTTAGAGTTTTCTATAGTGCGGACCAGACCCAGGGTAGGGTATCAGAGTGCTTTACAATGAGAGCACAGTACGAATGAGACAGTTAGCAAAGCATAGCATACAAAGAATCAACATAACATGTTTTGATAAAGTTCGGAGGGTCGTAGCATAGTTCTGAGCCCTAGGCACAGGTCGAGAGGCAAGGGTATCCTTATTGGGATAGAGGAGGCAAGTTTGAAGATGTGGAACTGGAGTGTAGAACTGGGATGGTCCATGTGAGAGTTTATGGGAGGAATTTACACATCAGGAATGATTTTGCTTCCCTTTTGAATAGGGGAGTAGAAGAGAATATGTAGGGAAGTCACAGGAATGGGTAGATGGGGGGAAGCCCCCGTCAGAGGGTGGTGTTGATGTCCCTCAGCACCCCAATGAGCTGGCCCATATTGTTATTGTGGGTCTCAAGGCGCTGATCTATGGACCGCTGCAGCTGTTTCATTTCCCGGAGTTCTTCCAGTACCTGGCCCCCTCGTATGCCCCGATAACTTGGGTAATTTTAGCCTGGGCTTCAGTGGGACCAGTGGCCTCACTTCACTGGCCCACAGTGACCCTCCCACCACCCCTGCCCCATGGCCCTGTGGCCTTGGCTCAGACTGCACCTTCCCACTGGCCCCTCCATTCTCAGTGAGAGCTGTGTCAGTGCTCATCTCCGGAGCTGGGACTGGGCGGTTGTTATATTGGTGCTTGGTGCACAGGTTGTTGGGGCAGCGGTCAGCTGTGGTGTTGCCGCTGAAGTGGAAGGTGTGGTTGTGGGCCCAGTGAGACTCACTGGCTCTGTCCGCCCAGGCTGTCCAGAAATGCCAGGTTGGTCCTCCATGTCCGTCTGTGCAGGAGATTCAGCATCACTGGAGTGTTGATCCTGGGGTTGAGCTGGAGTCTGGTCATCATCTTCCGTCTCAGCAGATGCTGTGTGTGATCCACCTGTTGAAATAGAGTAGATTGTCACAGTTGTAAGTCTGGTATGTACATCCCCAGTCCTTGTTTCACAGTAAGAAGAGACATGGAAGGGACAAAAGGGGTTGAGGTAGACATTATGGACTGTAGCCGTTTACTTTTTAATATTTAGTTAGATTTTGTGCAAATTCCATTACATGTAGGGTGTTTGGCATGATCATTAGGTGAACTGCTCCACTTCCTGTTGACAATAGGGATGGACATGGCATTGCCCAATCAATCAATCAATCAATCAATCATGTCACTTATAAAGCGCACTACATACCCGCGAGGGTCTCAAGGCGCTGGGGGAAGAGGGGGGTGGTGCTGCTACTGATCGAAGAGCCAGGTCTTGAGGAGTCTTCTGAAGGCCAGTAGGTCTTGGGTCTGCCGAAGGTTGGTGGGGAGGGTGTTCCAGGTCTTGGCGGCGAGGTGGGAGAAGGATCTGCCGCCGGCGGTCGTTTTCCGGATGCGGGGGACTGTGGCGAGGGCGAGGCTGGTGGAGCGGAGCTGGCGGGTGGGGGTGTAGAAGCTGAGTCGTCTGTTGAGGTAGGCTGGTCCGGAGTTGTGGAGTGCTTTGTGTGCGTGGGTGAGGAGCTTGAAGGTTATCCTCTTGTTGACAGGGAGCCAGTGCAGGTCTCTCAGGTGGGGTGTGATGTGGCTGCGTCGGGGGATGTCGAGGATAAGACGTGCAGAGGCGTTCTGGATGCGTTGCAGCCGTCTCAGGAGCTTAGCCGTCGTTCCTGCGTAGAGGGCGTTTCCGTAGTCCAGCCTGCTGGTGACGAGGGCCTGGGTGACTGTTTTTCTTGTTTCGGTGGGGATCCACTTGAAGATCCTGCGGAGCATTCGGAGGGTGTTGAAGCAGGATGAGGAAACGGCGTTGACCTGCTTAGTCATGGAGAGGGTGGGGTCGAGGATGACCCCTAGGTTGCGTGCGTGGTCGGTGGGTGTCGGGGCTGTTCCCAGTGATGTCGGCCACCAGGAGTCGTCCCATGCTGAAGGGTTGGAACCAAGGATGAGGACCTCCGTCTTGTCCGAGTTCAGCTTCAGGCGGCTGGTACTCATCCATTCGGCGATGGCCTTCATTCCTTCGTGGAGGTGGGCTTTGGCGGTGTGAGGGTCTTTGGTGAGGGAGAGGATCAGCTGGGTGTCGTCGGCGTAGGAGATGATGTTGAGGTTGTGCTGTCGGGCGACGTGGGCGAGGGTGCCATGTAGATGTTGAACAGCGTTGGGCTGAGGGAGGAGCCTTGGGGTACGCCGCAGGTGATCTTGGTGGCTTTGGATCGGAAGGGGCGAGGCGGACGCTTTGTGTTCTGCCGGAGAGGAAGGATGTGGTCCAGTCCAGGGCCTTCTCTTGGATCCCGGCGTCGTGAAGGCGTGTTCGTAGTGTGTGGTGGCAGACCGTGTCGAAGGCGGCTGATAGGTCCAGGAGGATGAGAGCTGCTGTTTCTCCGTTGTCTAGCAGGGTCCTGATGTCATCGGTGGCGGCGATGAGGGCGGTTTCGGTGCTGTGGTTGCTGCGGAAGCCGGACTGGGAAGGGTCCAGGATGTTGTTCTCCTCGAGGTAGCGGGTCAGTTGTTTGTTGACGATTTTCTCGGTGACCTTCGCGGGGAACGGGAGCAGAGAGATGGGTCGGAAGTTCTTGAGGTCCTTGGGGTCTGCCTTGGGTTTCTTGAGTAAGGCGGTGATCTCGGCGTGCTTCCAGCTTTCCGGGAAGGTTGCTGTCTCGAAGGAGATGTTGATTATTTTCCGGAGATGGGGCGCGATGGCTGTACTGGCTTTGTTGAAGACGTGGTGAGGGCACGGGTCTAGCGGTGAGCCGGAGTGGATGGTGTTCATGATCTCGCTGGTGTCCTCGTCGTTGATGTTGGTCCAGGAGAGCAGGCGGTTGGTGGTTGTGGGGGCAGTGGTCTCGGTGGTTGCCGGGGCGGTCGTGGTGTTGAAGCTGTCGTGGATGTCGGCGATTTTGCGGTGGAAGAAGGTGGCCAGTGAGTCGCACAGGTCTCGCGACGGCGGGATGTCGTTGGTGTTGGAGCTGGGGTTGGAGAGTTCCTTCACGATGTTGAAGAGCTCTTTGCTGTTGTGTGCGTTGTTGTCTAGGCGGTCTTTGAGTGAGGCCCTTTTGGCGGATCTGATGAGGTGATGGTGACTGCGGGTGGCGCTCTTGTGGGCGGCGTAGCTGTCCGCTGTCCGTTCGTGGAGCCAGATCTTCTCCAGTTTTCGGCATGTTCGTTTGGAGGTCTGGAGGTCTTCGGTGAACCAGGTGGCTTTCTTGCTGGTGTGGCTGTTGGGCGGATTCTTGAGCGGGGCGAGGGTGTTGGCGCAGTCGTCGATCCACTGTCTGAGGTTGCGGGCGGCGGTGTCGGGGTCGGAGGGTTCGGCGGGTGGGCTCAGGGCGAGGGTTGTGGTTAGCTGGTCTTCGGTGACTCTGCTCCAGCAGCGGCGAGGCATTTGTTCGGTGCGGTGGTGCGTGGTGGGCTTCCTGTAGGTGAAGTGGATGCAGTGGTGGTCAGTCCAGTGGGGTTCGGAGGTGTGGTTGAAGGAGACGTGTGGGCTTGCGGAAAAGATGGAGTCTAGCGTGTGGCCGGCGGCGTGGGTGGGTGTAGTCACGAGCTGTCTGAGTCCGAGGGTGGCGAGGTTGTCGATCAGGGTGGTGGAGTTGGTGTCCTTGTTGTTCTCGAGGTGGAAGTTCAGGTCCCCGAGGAGGATGTAGTCCGTGGAGGCGATGGCGTGTGTGCTGACGAAGTCAGCGATAGAATCGCTGAATTGTGGTCGGGGTCCGGGGGTCTGTAGATGAGGGTTCCTCTGAGGGTGGTGTTGGGATCGGTGTGGATCTGGAAGTGCATGTGTTCGGCGGTGCTGAGGGTGTCGTCGGTGTTGGTTGAGACTCTGAGGGTGTTCCTGTGGACGATGGCGATGCCTCCTCCGACTCTGTTGGTGCGGTCCCTGCGGGTGATCTTGTAGCCGTCCGGGATGGCAATGGCGATGTCGGGGGCTGAAGCGGGATTCAGCCAGGTCTCCGTCAGGAATGCGACGTCTGGGGAGGTTGAGTCGAGAAGGTCCCAGAGTTCGATGGCGTGTTTGCGGGCGGAGCGGGTGTTGAGGAGGATGCATCTGAGGTAGTTGGGTTCTTTCCTGGGCGGTGGTTTGGCGGGGCGGGTGCTGGCGAAGCTGCAGTTCCGGCAGGTGAAGGGCCCTTGGGTGCGCTTCGGGGTGGCCAGGTAGCAGGCGTGATCTTTTCCGGGGTTGAGTGCGTGGAGGGTGCTGGCGTCGTATCGGCGTCTGTTGATGTGGCGGGCGCTGGGGATGCCCGGACCAGGGGTTCTGGCGCTGGGCGCGGTCCCGGCGCGGACAGGCGCAGACGGGCTTGCCTTAGGCGCGCCTTCGGCTCGCCAGCGGTGCGCCCGCTGCGCACGTCCGCTGCGCGGCCGCACAGCGGCCGCCATAAATGGGGAGGTGGGAGGGAGGAGCAGGGAATGGGGCAGCGAATGGGCAGTGAGGGGGCGGGGCCGCAGGGGCGCAGCGGCGGGAAACAGGCACAGAAAGGAAAAAACGAGCACAATCAGGGCAGCAAGGGGGCACAGAAAGGAAAAAACGAGGCACAATCAGGGCAGCAAGGGGGCACAGAAAGGAAAAAACGAGCACAATCAGGGCAGCAAGGGGGCACAGAAAGGAAAAAACGAGCACAATCAGGGCAGCAAGGGGGCACAGAAAGGAAAAAACGAGCACAATCAGGGCAGCAAGGGGGCACAGAAAGGAAAAAACGAGCACAATCAGGGCAGCAAGGGGGCACAGAAAGGAAAAAAACGAGCACAATCAGGGCAGCAAGGGGGCACAGAAAGGAAAAAACGAGCACAATCAGGGCAGCAAGGGGGCACAGAAAGGAAAAAACGAGCACAATCAGGGCAGCAAGGGGGCACAGAAAGGAAAAAACGAGCACAATCAGGGCAGCAAGGGGGCACAGAAAGGAAAAAAACGAGCACAAACAGGGCAGCAAGGGGGCACAGAAAGGAAAAAACTAGCACAATCAGGGCAGCAAGGGGGCACAGAAGGAAAAAAACGAGCACAATCAGGGGCAGCAGCAGGGCACACAGACGGAGCTGTGTGGTGGGGGAGCGACCTACCAGTCAAGGTCAGGGGTCCATTACGGATGTCACATGGGTATTGGTAAGGTCAAATTTGTTGCTGTGTCAAGGACAGACCTCTTGACATATGTGCTGTACGATTTGCACTAGTTATCATTTGTGGTGTGCATCGCCAATGGCTATCCAGCCATGTGGGATGTGTTACCTTCACGCTTTATTTTTTTTTTCCTCATTCGCCTTAGAAATAAACAGAGTTGATTTTTGATCCTTCAGGGCCCCTCTCTTAGTTGACACCAACCAGAGAGCTCTGTTTTCTAAAGGTGCACTTTACACAGAACCTCTCCTTTCGTGGTTGATTTATTCCGACTCTCTCTCAGAGCCACCCTTGAGACAACCGGAGTGGTGAAGTATCTTAGTGTAGAGGCATAATCATTGGACTGTGTTTACCTCATTTTCCAACCAGCTTATACATGGTAACAGAAAGTAATTTTTCTTATTAGGTGATGCCCTTTCTAATTTAATTACATGTTTCACAGAGTTTATCCAATCTCTAATGGTCGGGGAGACATTCTTTATCCAATTTTTGCAATTTTCCCTCCGCACAAGTAAAATTAAATAAAACATTAATTTGTTATTTTCTATGGAAAAGGATTTATAATTTGCTAAGACCCCATAAAAAACTACCAATGGGCTTACCTGAAATTCTACCCCAAGGATTTTAGAGATGCTATTACTTACGTCTGCCCAGAAATGTTGTAATAATGGGCACTGCAGGAGCATGTGCACATCATCTACCTTTTCCTGGGAACATTTGGGACATTTTGGAGTGGCACCCTTCTCGAATTTAGAAAGCCTTAAAGGAGTCCAATACACCCGGTGGAGACAGAAAATATGGTTCCTCTTTAAATTTGCAGCCTGGACTGTTGAATACAAGGTATTACATGATACTTGCCATAATTCTTCTAGATGGATCCCTGGCAAGCACTTCCCCCACAGCTCCATTGGTAGTTTGAAATCGCCTTCTGCAAGATCGATCAGTAGCCAATATAGATTTGCCACCTCTTTCTTTTTCACGGCTTTCCTCAGTGCAGATTCCAAATCATTCGAGGCGCCAACGACTTCTCCAGTAGCTTGGTGCCAGCTTTTCAATTGCAAATATTTAAATCTGGATAGCTCGTTATCAGTAGTGTCTGATAAACTTTCCCAGGAACGTAGAGTACCATCTATAACAAGTTGTTTCCAACATAATAGTCCCGCATTTCTCAAGGGCACCGCCAAGGCGTCTTTTGTCCATTCCGGGGAGCCAGGAGCATTCCAAATGAGGGCCAGTGCACTGTAGTAGTTACTTTTTAGCATCTTCCTGATTTTATGCCACGTACAGGCTAATCCGTGTAAGATCTTCAGGCGCACCTTTTTAAAATATCTGGGGTCTCCAAATTTATAGATAAAACCTTGCTCTCCTCCCTTCACATCCAAGAGCATCACTTTCAACATTCTCCCAATGTCTGAACCATCTGGTTCATTCAGTAACATTTTCCCAGACCTCAAAAGGAAAACCCATGCATAATACACTTAATCTGGCAAGCACAGACCTCCCTTATTTTTTTCTTCTCTGGAGTTTCTTCCATGAAATTCGTGTGCCTTTAGAAGCCCATATAAAACTACTTATTTTTGACTAACTTCTTGAGCCAGATTTCTTTAAAAACGAAGGGAATGTTCTGGAATATAAAGACGAGTTTTGGCAAGACCATCATTTTTATTAGATTTACCCTTCCAATTATCGTCAGCGGTAGATGTGCCCAGCTTATTAATGATTTGGATATCTCTCTACTAATTTTTTTAAAGTTGATTTCTGAGATCTTCTCAATATTTTGTTAAATCATGATACCCAAATATCTTATCTCCTTTTTTATTTTATATTGTTATATGTCCATATTCCATGCCATACATTCTGTTTTAGACGCATTTACCTCATAACCTGAGATGCGACCAAATTGAGAAGCTAAGTTGTATAGTACTGGGACCGCAGAGGACAGATCTGTAGTGTACACCATTAAGTCGTCGGCAAACAAAGCCACCTTTTTCTCCCAGCTTCTATACTTAAAGGGAGAGATTCCAGATTCTTGTCTAATTTTTTCAGCTAGGGGCTCTATATATAAATTAAAAAGTAAAGGAGATAGGGGGCACCCCTGTCAGGTTCCCCTCTGGATTCTGAAAGGGGCAGATAAGTTTCCATTCACCAATACCCTGGCGTTTGATATATCAGACTCACGGTACTGCAAACATTCTCTCCTAAATTACACAATTTCAATATTTGTAATAGATATGGCCAATTTACCCTATCGAACGCTTTTGTAGCGTCTAAAGTAATAATGGCCAAAGGTTTATTATGCAGTGTAGCTAAATCTATTGCCCCAATTAAATTATATGTCAGGTCCTGATTCCCTCTCCCTCGGACAAAACCTTTTTGATCTTCGTGTAAAAGATCCCCCACCACCCCATTTAACCTCTCTGCTAAAATCTTTGCGAAGATTTTATAGTCGCAGTTAAGCAAAGAAATGGGTCTGTATGAATCACAGGAGTTGTTTTTTTTGCTGGTTTGAGAATCAGTGCAACTGTAGCTTCGTTCCAGGATATTGGCATATCTTGCCACTTTCAAAAATTTGTGAAAATAACCTCTCCATTATTGGAGTAAGAACCTCTTCCAAACATTTATAAAGCTTAGCCGGTATCCCATCTGGGCCTGCCGCTTTCCCCGACTTCCCAGCCATAATGGCCTTCTTGACCTCACTTTCTATAATAGGGCTATTGAGATTATCTGCACCTTTTTTTTGATTTTACGAGGGCCATCTTGGCCCAGACAAGCCTCTATACCTTCTTGTGTTACAATTAATTCCTCCTGGTAGACCTTTTCAAAATAATTATGGAAGGCCTCTTCTATCTCCTCACTACTCGTAAGTAGATTTCCCGATGTTTCACACCTCACCTCTTTTATAAATCCTTTTGCTTGATCGTTTTTGGTCTTCCAGGCTAGGAGTTTTCCACAGCCTTCCCCATATTCGAAGTGGGCTAGCTTACTTGTTTGCCATCGTTTTCTTAATCTTTGTTCAACCACCTCAGCAAGTTCCAGCCTGGAAGTCTGAAGAGATGCTTGGATACTTTCTAACTCCTGCCTACTCTCCGGAGATAGTAAGTGATGTTCCAACTGCCTCATATTGCGTTCAATTCCCCCCACTTCAGCTCTATATTTCTTTTGTTTGAATATCTGGAGAGACGTTTCATACCCCCTTAAAAAGGCTTTATAAGCATCCCAAATAACTCCCAATGGGGCGCTGTTTTGGTTTATTGCAAAAAACTCTTGTGGCTCTACACTTAATTTCTTAACAACTTCCTCTTCTAATAATATAGTGCGGGCCAAGGTCCACCTTCTATGAGTTGGTCTAAATGGGAGGTCTAAAAATAAAGTTATTGCAGAATGGTCTGACAAGTGTGCCCCTATATGTTTTACATCTTTTACCCATCTTTTCAGATCTTGGTTAATTAAAAAGAAGTCCAATCTCGATTTATGTCCATACTTTCTGTTGTTAAAAGTGTACCCCCTTTTGCTTCCCATTTTAAATCTCCAAATATCTATCCATCCTAGCTGCTTCATAGAAACCTTTGATACCGTCCTCATCTTACAATTTGATATTGCTCTACTTTTCAGAGTGCGATCCAACTCTGGATCCAAAATCACATTCAAATCCCCAGCCAGGATTATGGGATCCGGGAAGTTTAATAGTTCTGTGAGTAGTCCTCTGAGGGGGCTGGGATCATCTAAATTTGGTCCATAGTATCCCACTATAGAATATTTACCAAATGTTTTGTTAACTATGTGATTCACAAAAATGCAGTAGGTCCCGGGCATGTCTCCCACAGTAGTGTCATCACAACAGTAACACGTAACTATTAATAGTAGGCTCATAATGTAATCATCACAGCGGTAATCCAGATCATGGCAGGTAAATGTAGATGTGAACTACTGCATTTTTGTGAATCACATAGTTAACAAAAACTTTGGTTTACTGAATATGGAATTGCCAAGACACTTTAGATGTAATATGATGAATTGACCGTACTCTATTGTGGGTTACATATACAGTCCTACTGCATCATGGTGATTTATAGAATCAACGCAAGTTTTGAGTACTGATTATGTCTACGTTCAAACACTTTGTTGCGATGTTAATGTACTGTAACTGTGGACATTTTGTTAATATGTATTACAAACTTGGGACTTTGTTACATATTCCAGTACCTTACCCTGGTCTCACAACTGTATTTACTCCACTTCGCTGTACTTTTCACTACTAACCTACCCTTCGCTCCCTCGTTTCTTCTTCCTTTTGTGTACCAAGAAAGATAACCTTGCAAAATGATTACTGTGTCTAAAGGTGGATTTTTTTACTTCTGAGCTGCGTAAGGGATGGGCTCGAGTCTCTGATATTTACTTTATTTACATATGGATTTCACTGATACTGGCTACGTTTTGGCTGCTTTGATGCGTTTTCATCACATATAATGAGGGAAATAATGAGTATTTTAGGTTCCATTGCACTCTCTAAGATGACGAGATCTCTTGTTTATTCGATAGGAATACGTGACGGTCCGTCACATGGTATGGGTGCGTTAGCAGGTACGGGAGCATGAAATCGCTTTGTTCGTTCTACCTTAAAGACTGGTGATTCCAGTTCTAATATTTTATTTGCATTTAAAACTTTCGTAATTAATATGGTGGCTGTTTGGAAACCATATAAAGGGTATTCCTAAAATATTACTACAATGTTTTTGCCATCGTTGTTCTTTTACATATTGCACTCATTTAAGATGGCGGACGCACGTTGTGTTGCACGCGTGATGTTCTGTTTTAAGTCCCCAGAATGTGGGTGTATTACACCACTCCAAAATGGTGGACGCGCGTTTTATGGTTAATGCGTGACGTTCTATCACATGATTTAGTAGTGTGTATAAAATACCACTCTCAGATGGCGCCCATGGTGCACGCTAACCGGAGGGATTTCCAGCACGGGAGAACCCTGACAGTTACATTATGGAGACACGTCCTCTTCTCGCATTAGCATTGGTCAACAGTACTTAGGTTTCGCTCATAGATGGTGGGGAGAGATTAAGGCTTTTATTGGCTGTTGAGCATAGATATTTGGCACTAAATTAATAGGGGATTGCTCGTATTTTTTAAATCGCATTTTTAAACCGCATGGTCAGGAGAATTATGAAGCGGTTGGAGTTATGAGACTAAATCGATGGTCTAGATCTAAACAAGACACCCTTGAAATTAATGTTAATTTTTTCAGAGGTACAACAGTTTTGGACAATAGTTATCGACAGGGATTTACGCCCACATTTCATGTACACTTTTGTTCTCTGTCAGTTCCCAGAGTGTGAACTGAGTTAATGTGATACCATATGGATGTTGGATATGAATTTGATTACACAGTGTTAATGCTGATAATGACTGGAAGTACTGTGTTTTGACCTATGACCAGTACCATCTCGAAAAATTTGTGCTGTTTTGGTTTTGTAGCAATGCTGGGATCTCTCCTCTGTAACTTAATTACATGGAGGTTATTATGTGGCGGAGCAGTGACTACTGCACGCCGATACGTGCTATTCTGACATTGGCATTACTTCCTTTTTTAGGTCATGAACTCGTGATCTGATCTACACCTACATACATCTTAACCCTTTCTACTATGCTTTTGTTTGTGCGCCATCTGATATAGACTCAGTGCTATACTTTGCACATCTTAAGGTGAGCATTCAGGCTTTCTAGCATTATACCGTTTGCTATGACTTGAATGAATCATGAGACTTTAGATTGGCTCCCGTACTAATGTTGGTCCTGTTGGTTATACAATTGTTCTTTTAATTATAGTAAGTGGAAGACTAGATACATCGGATATTGTTTCAGGAACGTCGTACCTTACTTGCAAGGACTAATTTAGCAAGTTATAAGGTGATACTTTCTGTTTGGTATTATTCATAATACTTTTTTGATATAACCCTGCTTAGGAAGTGGATAACGGATTGCATTTATACTTACAGGATTTCAAACTCTTCTTTAAATACAGCGTTTTATCCAGATTGAATAGTGTAATGAGCTGGCAACTTTATCAGGTGATGATCAACAGATTGCTTATGGGTTCTGTGACTTGGTACTTTAACAAAAAAAAATTTCTCTGGACTTTCTATCATACATCCTTTTCTTCCTTTATCACAAACTCAGTGCGATGATGGTTCTGCGCTCTTTTGGACTTACTTTTTTCACCTTGGGTGATGGACACTTTTCAAGTATTACTCACGGGTGCTGGATATACTTTTTCTGTGTCAGAATGGAGAAGTAATTGTTTGTTTTCTTGGGTTTACAGCCCTGAAGAAGTCAAATGTGTGTTACGACACACGACGAAACACGTGTTGGCTGTTTTAATTGATTGTACCATTGCATCAAGCTGTGTCTTGGAATGACTGAATTTCGGACAATGGATACCTAAATAAAGAATTGGAACTTGGACTAATACGCAAGGACTTTCTCATTTATATTGGATTTAAACATTACTCTATGGTGTGCTCGGGGTAGACCCTTTGTTTCTACTGTATCCCCTCTGCTGTGGGGATTTATGAGGTTGAATTGGTAATCAATTCCTCTCCCCTTGGAGCACCAACCGTTACTATTTTTGTACCTTTACATTGCCGATATTTTTGTTGAGCGCCCGGTACCTTGGTTTCTTGCCTGGTTACCAATTAGTATTTCCTATGTCAGTTATACGCTTCATTGGATGTCTGTCTTTTTCTTTTTCTATTCATTCATGGAGACCTAGTGGATGTCAGGCTAAGGAGGAGGACATGTGCGTGAGCAGAGTTGTGTGTAACGTGTGCAGGCCATTAAACATGGGGATCAGTGGTAACATGGGTGCCAGGTGGCTGTGGGGAAAGGAGAGGAGTAGACGTGGGGAGGTGCTGGGGCAACAGAGCCTGATGGGAGTTCCAGTCCTGACTCCCTCTCCAAGCCCACACTTGTAAAATGGCTACCTCCTTGTGAGGCGAAGCTGAGTGGATGAGATGGCTGCCAGATAGCTGTAGACACAGGAGAGGAGTACATGTTGCTAGGTGCTGAGGCAACAGGGCCTGGTGGGAGTAACAATCCCGACTCCCTCTCCCAGCCCACACTTGTAAAATGGCTACCTACCCGTGAGGTGAAGCTGAGTGGATAAGATGGCTACAAGGTGGCTGTGGGGAAAGGAGAGGAGCAGATGTGGGGAGGTGCTGAGGCAACAGGGCCTGGTGGTAGATGAAGTTCTGACTCCATATCCCAGCCCACACTACTAAAATAGCTACTTACTTGTGAAGTGAAGCTAAGTGGATGAGATGGCTGCCAGGTGGCTATGGGAAAAGGAGAGGAATACATGCTATTAGGTGCTCAGACAACAGGGCATGATGGTAGTTGCAGTCCTGACTCCCTCTCCCAGCCCACGCTTGTAAAATGGCTAACTACCTGTGAGGTGAAGCTGAGTAGTGACATGACTGCCAAGTGGCTATGGGGAACAGACACTAGTACCCTTTGTTGAGTACTCAATCAACAGGGCATGATGATAGCTGTAGTCTTGTCAGTTTAAATTTGTAAACAGTAGCAAACATGCATTGTGTTACATACTGGTTGGCAAGATACTGTTGTGTTGGCTTATACTGTTGTACATTTTAGCATTATATGGGTCCTATAATGAGGATTTGATGTGCAAACACTTGCGTACATCATTCCCACAGGTGTGATGTGATGGGTGCGGATACATTAGGGATGATGTGGAGGACTACTGACTGTGACTGCCAATAACACATCTCTGATACCTTTGCTACTGCATATGGGACAATTTGATGTGATGGACGATAGCAAATGTGGGTTTTGTGCAAACAGTGCATAGCTATGCTGTGCCAGTTCGAGGGGTGTTACTTACCAGTCTCCAGTCCCCCAGGTATCCCAGTCAATCCCTCAGTGTGCAGGATGGCAATTACCTTCTCCTCCCAGGCTGTGAGTTCCAGTGGTGGCACAGGAGGCCCAACACCATGTGGTGCCTGTTGACCCTGGTCTTCAGGTCATTCCACCTCTTCCTGATGTCCCCCTTTGTGCATAGGATGGTAGCTACAGCATTGACCTTGTTGACGACCCGGTTCCACATCTGGTTCTTGATAGCGACAGATGTTTGTTGGACTCAGGCTCCAGACAATTGTGGCTCTACTCTGAGGATTTCGTCCACTATCACTGACAACTCGTCAGAAAATCGTTGTCTTCTTTTGGGTGCCATGAATGGAAAAAAGGGGTGAAATGTGAGTGTGCTGGTGAGGTTGATACAAAATTTATAGTGACTAGAAGTGACAAGAAATGGTGTGTGTCCAAACGTGTGTGGGGGGGGGTGTTGAGGTTGTGGCTGCCTTCTCTCTCTCTCAAACAACATATTGTGTGGGGCTGCACTGCAGAGTAGTGGCAAAGAATCATGGTCTGGGATGGGGTATGTTTTATACTTTCAAATGTGGATGTGTCCACCAGTACGATGACCATCCGCCGTCTCCTTTTTGTTGACCTTCCAATGGACATAGTTGTGGTGGTTGGTGGTAGCAGTGGTGCGGTGGTCGATCGCTGCAATGTGACCGCAGATTCCGACTGCTAGTACATCGGTCTCATTGTAATCTGCTCGTTGGTTGGACCGCAGTGCTTTCGGCTTCGGAAGTCCTATTGGAACACTTTCCGACCGCCGCGCCCGTGTGGAGAGCTTTCCGACCGCAGCGGTCGGAATTTACCAGTCCATGCATCCTAATCGGGCAGAGTATACTTCGTGGCCTTGGCAGTCGGAATTGTTCCGCGGACACAGCAGTTGGATGCACAGTCTGACCGGCATCGTAATGAGGCCCTTTGTTTCCATCACACTTCAAAATTACAAAAAAAGGGCTTCACTTGTCCTTTCCTAATTGCGGATATAATTTGAAATATGTCCATAGTTCATTTACCGATATTTAATAGTTGTTTTGTGTTAGAGAAAAACTGACATGCTACAGCCTTTCCTTTCGTTTCTTGTACCTCCGCAGGATTGTCACCTAGCTCACTTTTACAAAATCCTGGCTTTGCAGTAAGAGAAATAAAAGTACACTCCAGTTTCCCAATAACGGTGATATTTCACACTTGAACCTTCTTCTTTAGGCCATGCTTCCATCACAAATATTTCTACCACTTTCAATACATCACTATTTGTGTCAGCTTCAATCCATTCTTTCTAGTTATGGAATCACATTCTTCTGCTCCGGTCCAAGTCACACCTAGCTCTTTGCATTTTTCAACTAGCTCCCGTTCAAGAATCAAAGGTAATCAGCTCAAACAACCTGCTACGTTATTTTTCACACCCAGAAGATATTTTATCCTGTATTTGTAGTCCATAAGCATCATTGATAAATGTCCAATTTCATTACAAGACCGGAGGCTACCATTATGCATATTTCTTTTAATGTAACTCCAAGCAGCCACTTGAAAGCATTACATCACAAAGTGAAAAGGTTCTAGAACAGAATATTAAGTCCATACAATAAGCATGAGCACAGAACAATCTGCCTCTTTTAAATGCGGCTCCAAGCAGATAAGTTCCATTTTCTATTACTCTCTATTTTTTACTAATTTGCTTAATATTAACTATTACTTTCTCCTAATGACCTTTTTGAGGGACCTTTCCCCTCTCCTTCTATTTTAATCCTTACCGATCTCCAATTTACGGAGATCAGCCTCTTTTCAGTCTCTTTTTCTGTCTCTCTTTCAGTCGAACCCGACACCCCCCCCTCTCCTCACCGGAGTTCCGTTTATGCCCTCACGTTGTTATTTTGGAGCCGAGCGGGCACGCTCTTCCTTCTCCTCCACGCTCCGCTCTCACCGATTGTGGAAGTTTAATTCGGGAGAGAGCCCCGCCGAGTGCGGGCGGCTCTCTCCCTTCTCCACATATTCCTACTCGGAGAGAGCCGAGCCGAGCGAGAGCGACTCTTTCCCCACGCTAGGATTTCTAAAGCAAATCGGGTTCCCCCTCCCATTTGGGAGTGGACGTTTTGAGGAAAATACCTTGGCAGCGAGGGCGCAACGTCGTCCCGTTGCCAAGGCGAATTCTTCTTTTCAATAGCTCCCTTATGAGGCGAAGACCTCATTTCCATGGCTACCGGCAGCAGCTGATCACAAGCAGATACAGTGACAGTTACTCTGCTCCGATCAGCTGCTGCCATTCATGGAAGTACTGGGCCTGCTTTGCGCTGTTTTAACAGCCTCATTCTTAAAACATTTAACTCTCTACAAGCCAGCTCTACCGATTTATTATTGAGCTACAGAAACTCTAGAGCACGGCCTAACCTCATCTAAAGGTCTGACTGCCCCCCCCCCTTTTATTCTTAATTATATAAGAAAAATCTGTTCTGGACTTCTACTCAATTTAAAAAAAAAAAAAAGCTAATTATTCAATTTTAAAACAATTACATTTATTCATTTACCATCTATAGGGCATTTTTGTTAACTGAGCCATTTATATTATATATTAGCACTAAAATGTCTGACATTGATTCTGATGAAGTCGTAGCCCCCATCCCTAATATGAATAATGAGGCTTTCAAGAAAATTATCCACAGAGAGATGAGATCCTGTATGTTAGAAACTCTAAACCAAGTTATGTCATCCAAAAGATCCCTCCCTACTGAGGAGGATGACGTTACTGAAAGCCCAAACATACAAGTCATTCACGATCTCACTGAAATTAGGGGGAAAAGATTAAAGAAGAATAAAAATATTGAATACCCAAACTCCCTGAGCACAATGGGAGGTCCTAGCACCTCAAACAATACGGGAGGTCTCAGCACCTCAACTCTTAATGGAGGTCCTCGCACCTCAAACGCATCAGGGGTCCTTAGCGGCACAAATTATCCTGGTGTCCGTAGCGGCACAACACATATGGGTGTCCTTAGCGGCACAAACTATCAAAGTGCTCAATACAACGAATCGGAGGATGATGAGACTACTAATATCTTTGACGAATATGTCCTTGACCTCGATGAAGATGACCACAAATTTAATAGCCAACCTACTGAAGATGAACTTCCATCTTCCTCCAGAGATAATATTATTAACCCTTTGGGTGAAGAAATGTTCTCACCATACAATATTAAGCATTCGAGAAGCTCGGAATGGTGGCCGCAAGACCATGTGGCCAAATGTAATAAAAAATGGCCCAGGAATTTACTTGAAAAAGATACCCGTAACATCCTCAGAGCTGAAGGCTCAAGACCCTCTATTCAAGAAAAAATCTGTCAGACCCCCAACCTCGATCCGGAACTAATTAAATTCCTCTTCAAACTAGGAAGAGACCCAAGGAAAGGGATGGAGAGATCCCTTAAGGCCTGTCAAGACCATCTACTCGACGTCCTTGGTCCTTTGGCTTGGATCATAGATACGGCTGAAGAAAGCCATATTAATGGAACGGCCCTAGATACCGAGCTTATCAGAGGGTGGAGCCAGAGAGCTATGATCCTATTGGGTAATGCTAATGCCAGCATCAATGCCGAAAGAAGAAGGGTAGTCCTACCAAAATAAACTCTAAACTAAGCAATATGGCAGACAAAGAACCTTCACAAAACCCTAAAGGTTTACTCTTCGGTGAAGATATGATTAAAACCCTTGGCAAATATGTGTCAACCTTTACTGCACTGGACAAAGCTCAACACAATATGAGACGTGTCTTCAACCCTAACCTTTTTGCTTGGGCCGGAAGAAGGGGCCTTTCCTCCGGCCGCTTCAACCCAAGGCCCTACTCAAGATTCAGAGGGTTCGAAAGAGGCTTCCAATCACCCAACCCTCCCCAATTCTACCCGCAGAGAAGGAGAGGTTCACGCAAGAGAGGATTCAGATCACGTGGACTACCCAACATCAACTCTCAGAATGAGTACCTTACCCCCTCTTCCTTCTTCTTTCCCTCAAAAGGTGGGAGGCAGACTCAAATTCTTCTATCAGAACTGGAAACTATTCACACAAGACCCATGGGTACTCGATACGGTCAAAGGTTTCAAAGTAGATTTCGTAGAAATACCCACACAAACATCACACCCGAGAGACATTCCACTAACAGAGGAACAACAAAAAATAGTAGAAGCGGAAATATCCTCTATGCTTCAGAAAGGGGCAATTATAGAAGTACCATGGGAATTCAAGAGGTTTGTAAGTACACTCTTCCTGGTCCAGAAAAAAGACAAGGGTTGGAGACTCGTCATAAACCTCAGGGAACTAAACAAGTTTCTAGTTTACAGGCACATCAAGATGGAGGGCATCCACCTCCTGAGGGATTTGTTAGTGGAAGGAGACTGGTTAGTCAAACTAGATTTAAAGGATGCATACTTTACCATCCCGATGGCCAAGGAACATCAACCCTTTCTTCAGTTTATCTGGAACAACCATCTGTTCCAATTTCAAGCTCTTCAGTTCGGGCTATCTTCTGCCCCCTGGTGTTTCACCAAGGTTATGAGGACTATCGCCTCACTTCTAAGAGAAAGAGGGATTTGACTAATTATATACCTGGACAACATCCTCATCATGTCCCAACACCACACACAAATAATTCAAGACCTGACGGTAGTTATGGATCTAATAGAAAGCTTAGGATTCATTATAAACAAAGAGAAATCGATTCTAACTCCCTCCAAATCCCTGGAGTTCTTAGGGTTTACCGTAGACACAACAAAATGCCTCCTGTTACTACCCTCAAAGAAAATAACTAAAATTCAAAAGGAAATAAGGTTTGTTTTGAAACAAGAAAGCTTAACTCTAAGGGAATTAGCCAGGCTTCTCGGTCTCCTTTCTTAATCTATTCAAGCCATTATTCCGGGTCCTCCGAATTACCGAGCTCTTCAAAGGGTGAAAGCGAAAGCTCTAAGGTCTGGCCTTTGGTACGGAGATCGGATAAGCCTAGATCAGAACTCCAAATCAGAACTGACTTGGTGGCTAGAGAATTTAGATTCCTGGAATGGCAAAGCCATATTTGGCTCAACACCAGAATTCATCCTGGAATCGGACGCAAGCCTTCATGGTTGGGGAGCTTGTCTTCTCGATCAGAACACAGGTGGCGTTGGTCACAAACAGAGAGTTCTCACCACATAAACTACCTAGAACTGACTGCTGGTTTATACGCACTGATGAGTTTCAAACATTCCCTTCAAGGGAGATCAGTCATTCTGAAGATGGACAATATGTCAGCGGTGGCATATATAAATCGTCTAGGAGGAACAAAATCAGCAGCTCTCTCGAACTTGGCCAAGAAACTTTGGATGTTTTGCCTGAAGCCCAAGATTGCTCTAAAAGCAGAATACCTACCAGGGAAGACAAACGTATCTGCAGATTGGAACTCGAGATTCCTATTAGATCACAGCGATTGGAAACTCAACAAAAACGTCTTCAGGGCTCTCAACAAAATATGGGGCCCCTTAGAAGTAGACCTGTTCGCGAGCAGACTACTCTTCCAGTTAGAGAAGTACTTCAGCTGGATGCCAGACACGGGTGCTCTTGCAGTAAACGTGTTTCTCCAATGCTGGAAAGAAATCCAAGCATACGCATTTCCACCTTTCGCCATGATTCAGAGAGTCTTACAGAAGGTGAGACAAGATCAATGCTCTCTAGTACTAATAACCCCATTTTGGCCATCTCAGGCATGGTTCCCCACGACGCTGGAATTGGCTTGCAACATCCCCTTTTTAATTCCAGCCGAGATGGAGCTCCTAACAGACGTAGATGGAAGAGATCACCCCCTAGTACAGACCGGGAGTTTGAACCTTCTTGCCTGGAAAGTGTCAGGAAATCCAATGAAGTGTCTGGACTTTCATCAACAGCTGCAACTCTCCTCGGAGAGTCATGGGACCCTGGCACGCACTATAGGTATAACAACATTTGGAGAAAATGGGTACGTTGGTGCCTGGAGAGGAACCTGGATTCCGTGGAGGCTCCTATCGTACACATAGTAAACTTCCTTGTAGAACAGTTTGAAAGGGGTCTCAGTTATAGAACGATTAATTGTTATAGATCAGCTATCTCTGCAGGTCACGCTCTAGTCAATGGAAAAACGGTAGGTAAGAACGTCATAGTTTGTAGAGTCTTAAAAAGTACCAGACTAAGGAGACCCCCTAAACCTAAATACGACTCGCTGTGGGACGTAAAACTAATTTTAGACCTATTCACTATTTGGCCGGATAACAGACTTTTAGATAGGAAAAGTCTATCCATTAAACTCGCAACCTTGTTGTGCTTAATCTCATGCCGAAGGGCTTCTGATGTCAAAGCTCTTGAAATCACTAATAGATCTTACAATATGTTTGGTGTTAAATTTGAGATAATTAGAAGAACTAAAACTATGTCAGATTCAATTTTTTATCAATGTTTTGACTTATGCCCAAAACTCTGTTGTAAATTGCATGAAAGAGTACGATTCTAGAACGAATGGTCTTCGTGCTCACGGCGTGAACCAATTACTTATATCCTTCGTCAAACCTTTCAAAGCTATAACTTCTGCTTCTATAGCCAGATGGGTTAAATCCGTAATGAAATTAGTGGGCATTGACTTAAAGAAATTCCAAGCACACTCCCTCAGAGGTGCTATGGCCAGTAAATCGTTTTGGACTGGAGGTAAGTTAGATGACATCCTCAAGGCGGCCGACTGGTCTAATGCAAACACATTTGCACAACACTACTGCAAACCAATTGAACATATGTCTGATGTAGTCTTACAAAGCTACCAACATGCATAATGGTAGCCTCCAGTCTTGTAATGAAATTGCGATTCTCCTATTACCATGACAAGAGAATCTGGGTTTCATTAAAGACACGGAAGCTAACATTACCCCACCCCTCCCATGGGTGGTTAAGTTCATTTCTGTTTATCAGACGGTATATTTCATATCAGAGTACCTTTAAATGGTTTATTTAAATAATATTTTGACGTATAGAGTTTTATTGTTTGTCTCTATCGACTTTTCTACATTTCATTCCAATGGAGTACTTATACCTCTCTTCGTTTCAGGTAACTCTTCATAATTGATTCACCATCCGAAGTTTGGACTTCCTGAGTCTTCATTGATTTTTGGTTTTTATTGGTTTTAAAGAAGAAGAGCAAGACAAAATATTTTTAAAAAAGATCAAACAATTAAAAGAAGAAAATTTTGAACTATTTCCTATTTCACCACATTTAAAAGAGGCAGACTGTTCTGTGCTCATGCTTATTGTATGGACTTTATCTGTTCTAGAACCTTTTCTCTTTGTGATGTAATGATTTCAAGTGGCTGCTTGGAGTTACATTAAAAGAAATATGCATAATGTTAGCCTCCGTGTCTTTAATGAAATCCAGATTCTCTTGTCATGGTAATAGGAGAATCGCAATTCTCTCGGATGCAGATGATAGCGCAAATATTTCAAAACCACATTACTTGACAGTTTATCGATATAGAAACAAAAACCTGAATGGCCACTTAGCACAATAAACATGAAGTAATACAATAGAGACAAGTGAAGTAACAGCACTGTAAAAGAATGCTTGAAAGAGTTAGAAAAGGAGAAAATACATCGCTAAATAATTATAATGCTTATTAGTAGATTTTCATAACAAGATTTCTAATAGAATGATGTTTATTATTCATATAGGTTTGAAAACTAATGAATCTGAAGATGAGGCCTAACAGTTTTATTGCCTTTCATTGCAAATGCATTGTAATCAGATTGTAGTGCAATTATGCGATAAAATGAGCTAGGAAGTTGAAATTACCGAGGTGATAGTAGAGACCTTAATGATTTTAAAAATGTAGAAACGATTTTGGTAAAATGGTTTTAAAGAATAATTTACATGTATGGATGTTGAAAAATTTGTGGCAGTAGACCATAGCTAACGCTATTCAATTTTGTGTAATAATACACTGGTGAAACATTTATTAATATTCTTTTATTATGAAATGACGATTTGATGCATTATATTTGATTCCAATTAAGTTTAATTCATTTAGAGCTCATGTATGCGTTTTAAGCTTTAAACGTATTCCTTCGTGAGCTGCAATTTTCCCTTAGCAAGCATAATAATTCATTGACATTTTTGCAAATGTTGCTTTATTTGTTCTGTGCATGTTTCAGTATACATACAAATACATTCTTTCGAAGTTCATAGTGGAATGGCTCGGTAAGAAAATCAACTCTCACCCGATGCCATAGTCTGTTATTCAGGGCCGTAGCTACGGGGGGGCCGTATCGGACTGGCCCCCCTATTTCAGAGGTCCTCATATTGCTTCAAAAGTTTACACAATATTTATTTTTTATTTTATTTTTGCTAAACTTCGATTTTTTAGGTTAACGTGGCTGTAAGCTGAGACGCAAGTGTTTTGCTGCACCTGCTTACATTGGCTGGTGCCACACCTCCTATTAGGCAGCAGTGTGCAGTCGCAGTAAAACTCAATGGTACCGTGGTGGATAAATGGAGCCTCTTATGTGCTTTCGTTTCAGTTCTCCGCGCCAGTGTTTTCGCCAGCAACACGGTCTTGATAACAGCACAAATGTAAAGTGCACCATTAGGTCACGTACCTTGCAATGCCAGCAGAGACCGGGACCTTAAGGGGGCTCGAGCAGCAGTGGAAGTAGCAGGCCCAGCCGCCCTGAAGATAGAATAGTACTGGTAGGTAAGAAAAACCCTAGTTGGAAAATCTGCTGCTAAATAGAAATTAAATAATTTAACTCCAGCAATATCTGATTACATGTAAAACAGGCCTCGTGGAAGTAATGACTTTCCAACTGGAGAGAAAAACAGTCCGTTTTTCTCACAAATAACGCAAAATTACTTGGTGAAATAACGTAGTTTAATTATAATGTTTAAATAGGCTAATGACAATTTGATTATTTTGATGTCAGTCACCTTTGGGGAAGCATTAATGGGAAACTACAATGCGAGGCTGGGTCAGAACCGGACACAACTGTTGCCTCAGAACCTTCTTCTACAAATCTGACTACATTGAGTTTCAGAAGTGCCCTTTTAAATAAACATGTATATATTTCTCAATATGTTAGGTCTGAACCAAGTGTTGTTCAAACACAAAACGATACACAACCACAATGTACGTGGAGTAAAAACAATTTAAGTCATCCAATGTGCAGATCTGAATGTCATTGATACTTTGTCGTTGGAGAGTGAAACATGGTTGAAAGTAAAAATAAAGCGCTATAATGTGGTCAGCTCTGGCCGCGTCATAGCACTTTTATCTCACAGTGCTTTTATTTTACTTGCAGACATATACTGCTGTGCAACATGGATTAAAAAATGACAAAGCAAATAGCTCTCATGTAGGCTGGACCTACTGGCTTTTCCAATACTTCTTTAAATGAAGTGTCCATGTTTTGGCTTTGTTTATCCATGTGTAGCTGTGACCTGCTCTCCATCTTGAGTGTTTTTACTTGCGAAAACGCCCTTTCTTTCACTGAACACTTCTGCTGGTGTCTTGTTTTTCTGCTCATTTGGCCACTTTTGAAAGTTTATTTTTCCAGAGCACCTTGTTTGGATTTGTGGTCTGTCAATTAGTTTTATTGCACCAGCTTTTTTCATAGATTGATATTACCATTACCATGTTTAGATTACACACCACACATTGAATTACCTGACCGCTGTGAGGGAGGGTGCAGTGGCAGGCAACACAGAGAAGGGAGGGGGGGGCAACACAGAGGACAGGCAGGGTGGTGAGAAAGCACGATTACGGCGGTGCCCGTGTCATAGCGCTTTTTTTGTCAGGTCTTGCGGGCAACGCAAACAGGTGGGGGCAAAGCAACATGGAAAGCAGGCAGAGAGGGTGGGATCAAAGCAATGTGGATGACGACAGAAAGGGTGGGGGAAAGCAAGGACAGGTGGGTAGGCTTGAAAGGAGTAAGTGGGTCCCGTACTCTCCATGCCACTGGAATCAAGCTATCCTGGCTGAAAAGGGGTGAAACCCCGAAACCGGTCCTAGGATGCTTGTTTCCAGTCCAGGGAGGACCTGGCTTGGCAGTTCGGGCTGGACTGTTCCTATGAGGCACAGGATCAAGACCGATTTGCATATGGCTGGGTTCAAACTGGAATGGCATGGTGAGCAAAAAAACGATGAATTTAGGCCCAGATCTCTGTACTGGGGTGAATGTATGACATTGTTCTGCATTCTGTCCATCAACTGTTGTTTTTGCATTTGTCACCCCGAGTGGGACGGGTATGCCCAGACGTGGGTCCCATACTCTCCATGCCACTGGAATCAAGCTATCCTGGCTGAAAAGGGGTGAAACCCCGAAACCGGTCCTAGGATGCTTGTTTCCAGTGCAGGGAGGACCTGGCTTGGCAGTTCGGGCTGCACTGTTCCCATGAGGCACAGGGTCAAGACTGATTTGCATATGGCTGGGTTCAAACTGGAATGGCATGGTGAGCAAAAAACCGATGGATTTAGGCCCTGATCTCTGTATTGGGGTGAATGTATGGCATTGTTCTGCATTCTGTCCATCAACTGTTGTTTTTGAAAGGAGTAAGCAACAGCGTGGGCAAGCAACAATACAGGGTAGGAGCGGAAGAGCAACAGATAGACAGCATGCAAACACATGCACTCTTATGGAGTGGTGCATATAAACATTATCTCCAAAAGCTAGAGCAGTGGAAGGACATTGAGCAAGAAAGCAATACTTGCCCCATGCTCCAGGTGAGGGAGAAACACACAAAGAGGAAGTGAATCCAGCACTGGCTGACCAAAGACAAGCAAGGAAATGAGAGTGACAATGAAGCCAACCAGTGGTAAGCAATGGGTGGGCACTAAGCCCCTGTAAGTAAACAAAATGTCTCACAAGTGTCCGTGCATGCTCTGTCTCAGGTTAGACCAAAAAGTTACCTTGAAAGGAGGATAATTCAATTTGATTAGTACATTTGTTTCTATCATTCAGAGGTGAAGAAGGAGGAGGCCAGCCTATAATTTATCTCAGTACATAGTACTCAAAGTCTCTGTTCAGTCTCAGAATCCAAGGCACTTTTCTATTTCAAGACAGAGAACATCATAGCTCTTTCCTGTTTCAGTACAAAGAACCTAAGGGTTATGCTGACTAAAGATAGGAAGCATCACAGGGTCATATCATATTACCATTTTTCATCAGCTGCATCCTGTGTCACCACACAGAGTACTCCACATTCCTATTCCATCACTTCGTGGCCTCCCTTTAATTTTTGTCTAATCTCCATTTGGAGTATCCCAAGGTTGTATCTTATCACAATACTAAATAGCCCAAATTTCTAACCCATCCTGATATGGAATACTAACAGATCTTTCCTACCACCATTCAGAGCACATCAACGGTTTCGCTCATCTGTAAAGAAACATGCAAAGCCATACGCTCATTGGTGCAAAAGGAAATTCAAGGTTCTTTTCTATCACCATCCAAAGAGCACCAAGCCAGTGTGTTGGAGAGGTTGGACCTGCTGGATAAAGATACCAGACCACTTGTGACTCATTTAGAGTAACATGAAAATAGCCTATGAATTTGGTAAATGAGATGATAATTTATGAACCAATTTTTTGCCATAAACTGTGGCTGATTTAGCAATTGGCATGGCTATCATGCTATTAGTGTGCATGCGATAAAGTCCCATTGTTTTGGTCAGAGCAGCTAGAATTATGTGGCATGGATGACTAAATTATGCAGCAGGGACAGACAAATTATGCAGCATAACGCAGCACATTTTGTAATAGCATTACTTCATTATTTTGCCATTATTACACATGGTAACACTGTCTGAGCAAAAATGTCAACTTATTTGTACGAGTTTAGCACCCAAAGGCAGCAATAAGCAACTGAAAGCTGACCAGTTAGCCCGTGCAACATGACACCATATTTCTAGTAAGTTTGATCTGTTTCAGCTAGAAACTATTTTTAAGTTGCAATCTACAGATTATACAGCAGATGTTGGATTATGTGAAAAATGTGGCAAATCCATAACTATGCTGAACATGCCGCAATCACAGAATCATATGATTCTATTGGCTCTGGTTTTAGTGCATATCATCAGACTATGGTGATGGCACATGAACAAGAGCTATGTGGCCATATTGCATTTTCTCTTAGTGTGTTGCTCGGAAACTGACAAAAATGTGAGACAGCAGGAAATGAAGTGAGAGAACACAGAGGGAGCCATTGTGTGACACAAGGTATTTTTGCTATATTAGCAAATAGTCCAACTCTAGGTATCTGGCATCCCGGTTTCTGGAATTTCTGGTCTCAGTTCCTGCTATCTTAGAATGTGCGCGAACATGTAGGCTTGCCTTTGACCTACACCTGATCTTGGACCTATCTAGGAAATACACGAGCCCACCAAGCTACATCCCTGTCACAGGTTTATGAGTGTAGTGAATTGGCGGCAGCATATCTGGTTTTGTATCGATCCTATTGTGATGAGGCCTCTTTTCCTGCCTCATGATAGAGAGCCTACTGCCCCACTCGTAGAAATTTCTGCTGCTAAAGGTGAACCTGGAAGTCTTGTGCTGAGATCCTGAATAAAAGTGTTTGTATGAGTGTCTTAGTGAACCAGAGTGACACAGACCTGTGGGTTCCATTAAGGAAGCCTCTGGACTGTTCATGTGTACATGATGGATATGATGTTCCTTTCCACCAACAATGGAAGTGTATTGTTATCATTCCTTAGACTGTAACACCTTGACTCTGAAGTGGGGCAAGAGGAGACAGGCTTCTTCTTAGAAATTCAATTAGGTACTTTCTGATATAGAGGGCTGCTGATTAGTCTTCCTGAAATTGCTATTTTTGTGGATGGCAGGGGTGAATATATGGGACTGCATTTCCTGTTGTTAGTGTAGGAAGGGTCCTTTAAAAGGGTAGCAGCCCTTTGGATCCTCCTGATCACTGTCTGGTGTGGCTGTTGATGGGCACAGACTGTTCACAACTCTTTGTGCCTCTTTTGTGGATGCTTCATCCTGGAGAGGAAACATCTGTGAAGAGCATCACTTAGGAATATGGCTGAACCTAGAAGACAGCCTAAGAAGGACACCTGAAAATATAAATGACCCAACCGGTTCTGAAATGGCAGACAAAGAATCCACATCCTGTCTGCCATCCCTGTAAAAGATTGAGAGCTATTGATCCACTTGTTGTTCCATTTTCAAGTTCTACCTGAGGAAGAAGGGGGTGCTTCACAGAGTACCCAGAGGACTACTGCGCAACTAGAGCTGGTGTCTGTCTGGCAGCCAGTTTTCCCAGAGCTTAGGTGACATCTGATCTTGAGGAACAATTGCCTGTCTTGTGCTGGAAGCCTAAGGTGTCCTGCTTAAGCTATGGGGAAGAAGCTAGCCAACCTTGCAGGAAGAGGGGACTGTTGGTGTGGACAGAAAAAGATCACCCTGTATTCCATCTACCAGAGGGTCACAACCCATGTGACTGGCTTGCTTTGGTCTGGGAGCCAGTCCATGAACTCATCTGAGGAACCACAGCACTTCCGAAACTTGCTTGAGCAGTCTCCACTGTCGTGGTAGGTGTTGCGCGTACTCTGATTGATATGCCTGACTGAAGCTGGGATTGATGTTGCCCTACGGCACCTGCTGTGTGCTCATGATTGAGATCTGCATGATGGTTCCACTATATACTCTTGGCCCAAGCTGTCCCTACCATCACAGAAGAAGGAGCTGGCAGTCTGTGGTGCTGACCCCAGAAAAGCTCACACACCAGTCTGAGAGGCTAGCCTGGCACTGATCCAAGATGGGGCAAATGGACTACTCCGTTCCAAAGTGCAATGCTGTGGCCCCAAGGTACTCTTTGCCTGCCTGTTTGCCATGGCTTTAGAGACCTATGCACCTGATCAGAATTCGGTGCTGTGTCCCAAAGCACTTCACAGCTGTTAAGTCGCCACTAGTGCCTAGTGCTGCAGAAGAGGGCTGTGAAATCATCGTTTCCCAAGGAAGCCCCTGCACAACTGCCATCTTAACTTCAGAGTGGAGCAACAGGCCATGTGAGAATGTGAGGCCTGTCTACTGCCAACACCGCCAGAGCCCAGAAGAAGACACTTTCAGGACTCAGTTGCTCCGGCTACTGCTTTCAGGATCTTGCTGAGCAGCCTGCACTTACCCATCCCAAGCAGTTCCAGTGCATGAACTAACTAAGGTTAGCACAACTCCAGTGAGGCAGACAGTAAGAGGAAGGCCTACTGCAGACTTCCGCCAGCAGAGAGGTGGATAGGAGGCTATTTGGCTGGCTATATGCTAACAGAGAGGGGAGATAGTCACCTTGAAGCATATTGGACTCGCACCAGAACGTAGAGAATCTGAGACATTTTTGTGATTTGTGTGTTACAGTAGGACAAAGTACGTATCTTTCCTAAAAGAGAAGTATTGGGACGGACAAAAGCATTATTGTGCTGCTGGGTGCATGGTTGCGATCTGAGCCTTTTGTACCCCCACACTAACCTACCTGAAAAGCCAGTGGCTGCTCTCCATTGCTGTCACTGAGTCAAGTGCTGAAATTTTGCAGAGCCATAGTAGGATGGACCCCAGGACAGTAGAGGCAAACGACCCTAGACCCCAATGGCTGAGGCCCAGTGGTCTCTGCCTGCCCATGGCCGGCCAAATGGGGTCTTACATCAAGTCTGTGAGTTGATATCCAAACAGAGGTGCCTCAATTGCAAGCCTGAAGGGCTATTAACCCAGCTGAACCATCATGTCCTGGGAGATGATAATGCTCAGAGACCTGGTTGTTTTGTCAAAGGCCAAGATGGGTCTTGAGGTAGGTGGAATATTCCTGAACAATCAGCTACTGGAGTCCAATAAAGTTAGAAGAGGTTGCATTTTAATAATTTCCATGACTAAAGTATTTACCCCCAAATATCTGTTTTTTGGGTATGTTATAGGAACTGGTATAACATGTACACCTTTGAAAGGATTGTAATTTGAGAAGTAACCATGGTGCATTCTGCATTATTTTCCTCTCTCCTACAGACAACAGGTTCAACAGTTGCTAGGTTTGCAGGTAAAAAGTCTTTTTAGATTGTGATTAGTATATCAAACTGAAATCCTCACTGTAGGTTGACAAATGAGGCAACACTTGGCAGAAGCAGCCTAGTAAGCAATTACTTGAGAGTATAGTTCAGTTGTCAGGCTCTGACAAAGGTGTGGCAGACATACACTATCTCTCCAAATAATTCATATTATAAATTAAATAGTAGACAACAAATCATGGCACACTTTGTTTCCTAAACACTGTAAAGAGAAGGTGTTATTATTACTCAGTTCACTGACCTCAGAAGGATTGAAGACTATGTTGGCCTTGCTGGGATTTGAACTCAGGACCACTACTCTGTTCATTATGGTAAGCTCTTTAGAGTGTAGGTTTAAAAAGTTGCCTATGTCAGAAGAGGTTCGATGTTGTGCATGAGGGCTAAAGGGGCGATCCTTTAGTGACATGGTGAACTTGTACTTGTGCTTTGTCATGGACCGAATCAGAATATGGGTGATAGATTACAGAACTTTCCTTCAATGAGGTTGCCACGGTCTGATACTAGTGTGGTAGTGTTTACAATAAGATGTCCAGCTTTTAAGGAAAATTAAGGTCTTTACTCCCTTCCTTCATTCAAAGTGTTGGAGGATTTTTCTTATCTTCAAAAGCAGTGAGTTCTCTGGGTTGAATCTCTGAATAGGTACGAATGTGTCACCTACTTCTTAAAGAGTGGAACAGGCAATAAGGGGATTATGCATGAATGGAGATTTCCATTTGGCTTGTACCACTAAAGCTTTACTTGGTAAACAGAGTGCTTTGAAGGAGGACCATCTTGCTGTGGATAACAAGCAGAGTGCTAGAATGACTGGAGTAATGTGGTTGTATAGGAATATGTTTGGTAGTTGTCACTGAATTTTCTGCAGGAAACATAAAATAAAAAAATGGCACAGGGTTAGCATGATGAGGAAGGCACTTTTTATAACTTATTTCACTTGTGGCTCTAGGTCATCGGCCACAGTCATTCCAAGATTCCATACGTATCTTCGAAGGTAAGCCAAGTTATTGAGGCCATGCCATAGGGTGATAAGTTCCCCAGTTGAGTTTATCAGTATCTATTGCTCCATGACTCTGAGCTAATTGTCTGGGCTAGAGGAGATGCCAGGTTTATGAACTAAAATGATCTGGGTGCCATATATGTAATTGTAACAGGTTTGATTGAAGGACCTGATGAGGTCCAGTAGAGGGCTAAGATATGCATTACAGAGTAGTGACGAGGCAATGAAACAATGCAGGATGCCAGAGTCAGAATGGGAAGAAGTTTATGAGTACGATGTCAATGAGATGATGCTTTTTTCTCACAGAGATTGGAGGAGATTCATTTTAAGATAGCTGCTTTAATACTGAGACCTTCTAGCCTACGTTGTGGGATGCGTCAAGGGACTTTATCAAAACCAATAGATGGGTCTATAGTGATACAGCAGCCCCTCCATTGCTGCCGACTATGGTCTTTTGGGTGTCCCAGACGGATATTATGGCATATTAGATTCCTCTGCCTAATTTTGTAAGCAGTTTGGTGATAGATGGATAGCATGTTTTCTTCCAAGACGATCTGGACCAAGGTCACTCTGTTGATGAATTAAAATTTAGCAAGATCCAGAACCCATTACATTATGTTTTTTTCCATACATTGAATGCAGTATTAGTTCCAATATGCCTGGCACAAATGTATTAACCATAATTTTGTTGGGAACACACTCTGTAAACTTACTTAACCCCAAAGGGAATGGTACCTTTTTCAGAGAAAAGGAGAAATGACTCCTCCAGTGATTTGTGCTCTATTAGACAGGGTGCGCTAGGAGTAAAACAATCCTATCAGAGAAACTCTTATCTACCCCAACACAATACTCACACACAATTGCTATATGATTATTTATTATGCAGTATTCTCAACATGACCGATGTTATAAGAATGATCATGATTATTATAAACAACTCAGTAAATATTATGCAGTGTGGTGTGAAGGTCCAGAAAGCCTCAGTCATCTTTCATCATACTTCCCTAACGGTTAGTCTTTACCCCTTTTCAAAATGTTTCTAATGGTTTTAGCCATCCAGCCTAAATGGCTGTGTTAATTGCTAAGCCTTTATTATGTCAAGCCATCAATTTTTTCCCTGTATATCGTCAGGTCAGCAGTAGGAATTCTGCCCCTTAGCATCTCCCCTCAGCAAGCAATCCAGACTTACTAATATTTTGCACTGGGTTTTCATCATGAAAGTGATGAAAAAAATAATATTAGACAGGTCATAGTGCCAAACAATAAAAACTTTTTGATTCAGGCTTTGAAAAGGAAAAATGTTTTATTTCTCCAAACTTTTCCAACTTTACACATACGCTGCACTGTAGGCACTCATTCAAAGTGGAAAAAGTTTTAAAGTTTGTCTAGGCATGGTATTTTGTACTGGAAGGGTATCCTTGCAGTTCAAAACCTATAGCATCCTGTGCTGGTGCAAAGGTTTGCGTGGCGCTAGGCAGACTGATTGTGCACCAGTGCTATGGAAAAGAGCAGGAGTGTCCTATCTTAGTAAATATGGTGCAGTCCTTCTCTCTCCCCCTCACACAAAGCAACGCTATATCATGTGGTTGCTGCACCACATGATATAGTAGTAAATCTAATCTTAAGTGTCTATACTCGCCTCTGCGCCGGTCCCTGATGTATCTTTATTACTAAAGGTGTCTTATGGAGTAAGGAAGGGTCACTTGTGCTCGGCTCTTACTTTGCAACAAAAATGTGCAAAAAATGGCCTTTCACAAAAGCTGATGGAAGGCAATGCTACTGTTCTCTTTTTTCTCCCAATATGGATCTCTACAAAGTTATCTTTCTTTGCAGCTGCATTAACAGTGTGTGCATCAGACAAGCAAAACATTTTCCTTCTCTGTGCTTATAGCTTGAATGGTGCGAGAAAACATGGGGTTTCTTAAACATGACGATTGAGCAAACACTTATTTGCATTACCATTCAAGCAGCTGGCCTGCTTTTCTAAGCCACACCCTACATATGACGGTTTTTATTTTACATCTAATCATGTTACCATGCAGTCAGGTCTGTCTTGCATGTAACTTGCATTATAGTCACATGAAAGCCTTCCAACGCACGACACAAAGGTGAGCCTCTCATAAAAACACAGTGTAGAGGACTCAGATATATGCACAGAATACAAGCATCTGTTATAGTCATAGTATGGAAGCCTCCAATACATAACCAGGATGTTTCCCTCCTATATATGTCTAGTACTCAAATTCCTGCTATATAATAATGCTAAAATAATAATAATAATAAATATTATTAGTGGTAATAATTTTAATAAATAATATCTCACTTTTTTATTTAATGTTTCGTACAGTATTTTTCAAGTTTATAAGTACTCGAAGTTATTATTACCAATTTTAATGGTACACAACTTAATGACCTTGAAAGGATGGAAGTTTGACTTCTCCTTGCCAGGATTCAAACTTGGGACCTGCAGATCACAACGAATGTCAGGGTTGAAACTTTGATGCCTGAATAGCATAAATTAAGCAGAGGCCTCCACAGCGAATATCAGACATCTGGTATATATATATATTGTGCATATGAGAGGTCTGTGTACTATTCAAAGGCCAGAGGCAGTGCACACTTTGCATATATCAGAGACCATCTGAATACAGTGTGCATATATTAGAGAACTGCATAGGACAGAGGGAGCACATACTTTACATATTTGAGGCATGCATACTGTTCATATGCCTTCACACATAGTCACGTTTTGAGTTATTAAGAGTGAGAACTGTATTTGGCCACTGAATTGAAATAGAAGCAAAGGGTTTTGCAGAAACATTTTTATATTGTAGACAAGCATCACATATTACATTCTTTACTGAGAATTAGAGGTAGATAGGAGACAAGATTAGAGACCAGCATTTTGTGAATGGGCAAAGAAGCAGGACATTGCAGATTGGACCGTACCATGTAGAGCTCTTACTTTCATAATTTATATTACTTATTTGCATATATTTTCAGTTTAAGCGAGAGGAAGTAAAAGGGTTTCTCCAGGAGTCACAGGACCTGCTGGTCAATGATAGAATCGAGAACGAGCGAAACTGCAGCAACTCACCAATGTCTTTAAGTTATAGTAGAAAATGCATTGTGTGTTAAAACCTAATCACAATTAGTAAAATATTTTCAGAAACATTTCTGCATGTAGAAGAACCCGACCCATTTATCCGTTCAACATTGTTTGTGAACCTTCTATTTACTTTTTTTTATGGTTATCATCGCTGGGGGCCATGCCCCCCAAACCCTAGGCACCTGGCTACGGCCCTGCTGTTACTTTGTATATTTTCTACCGTTGAATAACCTGTGAGGTGCGGAAAGCCAAGTCGTTCCCTAGCTATCGTTTGAAAACAAAAGGAGGCAAAACCATAGCTGTTCTAGGAACTAGAGCCTGGAACATTTTGCCGCTCCAATTGAGACTGGCTCAATCAGAACGTCTCTTTAGGAAACTATTGAAAACATGGATTTTTGCTGCTCCTGACAACATCGTGTTCTCCCTTATATGATACTTGTTATTAATGCATCTCTCTATAACTATCCTCTCGTTTTCTCCCTGCGTTTTTCTTGATCTTTTTTTGCTAGCGCCAAGATGCTCCTTGGAGTGAACGTAGCGCTTTATAAATAATTTCATTCATTCATTCATTCATTCATTCAAATGCTTGGGAAAGAATGCAGGAGTAACTAAATGAATTCTGTGACAGCATACGTAAACGAATCGTACGATGAACTGACTAATGGAGTGACACCACGTCATTAAGGTGTCATAAGGACTATACAGAAGAAACCCCAAAGGAGGGGCGATGCCAAACTTTCTTTCCCTCTGGTGCAACGCAGCACCATATTTTTCCCTTCCAACAAGGCATCGCTATTAATTTTTCTTTGGGACAAGGTATTGCTTTATTTCTTTTCCTTAGGAGAGAACTAAACTCTTCCTATGATTTTATAATCGTCCTTTAATCTTATTTTAGACTGCCTTTTGCTAATGCTGCTGCATTCATGCAGTCGACTTCGAATCACTCTTTGCTAAACAAATTGATTTTTGCTTCTATTTGCCAGTGCTCCTGGACTCGCCCTTAGAGGGCTTTGAAATTGATTCTTTTACCCATTTGCTTTGAATCTTAGATAGAACTGAACTATTCTTTTGCCTCTAATGATGGAAGAAGCCTGTAATCTCGTATCTGATGTTTGTTTAAAACTATTCTCAATGGATTTGAAATTCTGACTAAACGTGTGGTCAAATACTACATGTTTTAATATTTTTGACTGAGATGCTTAAGAAATTGCTTATTTGTATACATTTTGGAACATTAATACAATAACTAACTACCCAAATTGCCTGAGTCTATTATTGTGTCCTGATTTTCTTTATTTGAACTGTATTAAATTACTGTATTAATCTAAATGCGTTGTAGGGAGAATCAGCGAATCTTTTCAGAATATCAATTCTGCTTCTTTTATTTTGTGTCGCAGTTACAGAGCTTCTAGTTTTCTATCATTCTAGTTAGACTTAATTCCTTTAGAAGATTGGGACTCCCCATTGCGATACTTTATTTTTACATTATGGTCCTGTGAGTAGGGGAACCTTATTTCAAAGTTAGTCACCAATTAATGGTCCTCATTCTGTGACTGACGTTTGTGTTTTGGACATCTTAATTCCCACCCCTTCTATCGGCGGAGAAAGATCCATCCGAGGACCATTCGTCTCTGGTGAAATTAATGCTGTAATTCACCTAACTGTAGGGGGCCCAAGTGCAGTTTGAGGGATAGATGAGTACGTAAGAAAGTGGAAGTTAAACTTAAAATATTTATACCGCTTAAGCTGAATCAAAACTTTGGTAGCCGGGCTATGGTTCTGCCTAGAGAAGTGAGGTTTTAGGGTGCCAAAAAGACAGTGAAATTATTGTCAAACTCCAAAGAGCCAAAAATATTTGTTTGGCAAAGAGAAGGATTGATGGAGTGTTGATGGAGTATTCTTCCTGATAAAGTCAAAGTGTAGCAGCCAATGAATGTGAGTATTAATAGGGATGCACGTTGCTATTGCTTTTGCTAAGATTGCAGTTTTTGAAATGGCTGTGTGTTGTTGAGCAGTGAAGTGGTTAGAGTCCACAGTGCTGCCAGAGACGCCAGAGCTGACTATGTCAGTACTACCATTTTAAAGGCGCAGAGTAGCTCCAAAACTCTGTTTAAATTAGTCAAAGAACTATCTGGGGCATCTAGTCAATACATCCCTCTCGCACTTACCGACCTACAATGTGAGGATCTTGCTAAATTTTTTCTTAGCAAAGTGGAAAAAATACACTCAACACTGAATATTAAGTCAGTGAATACTACTCAGCAAATCGAGATTGCTCCGGCAACTTTGATAAATACTGAGCAGCTGGAGGATCAGACGGCTGAGCCCACTGATATACTGGAAAGTTGGTCACTCCTTAATATAACATCTTTTAAATTGATTCTTGATAGCCTTAAATCTGGCTCTCCCAGAGATTCCCTTCCTGTAGCGGTCCTGCAGAAGTTGGAGCTGTCATCTCAAAGCTAATCATGGAGTTACTTAACGCTTCCTTACAGGAAGCAATTGTTCCTCCTGCATGGAAGCACGCGATGGTTCTTCCATTGCTAAAAAAAGCCAATGCTGACCCAAGTCAACTATACAACTTCCGGCCAATCTCATTGCTCCCGTTTTTTTCCAAAATTTTGGAAAAACACATTAATTCACAACTGTCCCACTTCATTGATGTTAAAAAGTTTCTACATCCGTCAGAGTCTGGTTTCAGAGCGGGCTTCTCAACGGAAACCACTCTTCTTGGAGTAACAGAGATGATGCGCAGCCGATTGGATGCAGGAGAAACTGTGGCACTCATCTTACTTGATTTGAGTGCCGCTTTCGACACAGTATCTCATACCGTGTTATTGAAAGCGTTACAATCTATAGGTGTTACAGGCTCCGCACTCAACTGGCTCGTGGATTTTCTAACAGACCGCACCTTCCAGGTATTCTCCTTAATGGCCAGCTCCAAATCCCATGTTTCACCTTTTGGGGTACCTCAGGGCTCCATTCTTAGCCCCCTGTTGTTCAATATTTACATTAAGCCACTGGCTGTCATTGCTGAAGATGCTGGGTTGTCCATTTTTTCCTACGCTGATGACACCCAAATAATCTTCTCCCTCTCTGCTGAACAGCCGTTAAAGACATCTGCTCTGCAGAGTGGATTGCGGAATATTGCAAGTTGGATGCAAGCCAACCTGCTTAAGCTTAATGGCGAAAAAACGGAGGTGCTAATTTTGGGGAATAATAAAGAACTCTGGGGCCCCCACCACTGGCCCTCTGAAATGGGTGCTCTGCCACAGCCTAAATCCCAGGTCCGCAATTTAGGCTTCGTCATTGATGACCAATTATCGATCATGCAACAAGCGGTGAAGGTGGCCTCTACCTATTTCACTATCCTGAGATGGCTCCAAAAAAAAACTCTGGATGTTGCCCGACTCCACTCAAAGAACTGTGGTCCAGGCTCTTGTTACTTCCAGATTAGATTATGGTAACATCCTACATCTGGGAGCTAATAAGGAGGTGATACGCAAATTACAGATGGTGCAGAATGCAGCTGCTAGGTTGCTTTGCCAGGTTCCCAGGATGACCCCCATCTCAGGCTATCTCCGGGATCTACATTGGCTCAGGGTGGAAAATCGAATTAAATTCAAAGCCCTGAGCTATATGTTTAAGATCAAAGTTGGCAAGGCACCTCAATATCTGAAAGCCCTTGTTCGCCCTTATGTACCACCACGCCTTCTCCGCTCAACCACTCAGGCCAAATTCTCTGTCCCTAGGTTTAGATTGTCGTGGATGGGGGGGTCGGTCCTTTTCCTGCCTGGGCCCCTCAATGTGGAACTCCCTTCCCCTGCTACTTCGAAATGAAATTGTTTTTGGGAAATTTCTAAAGGGCCTGAAAACGTGGCTGTTTAATCAATAGATCTTCCATCCCTTTTTTCTCCTATCAGGTGGCGCCGGGAAACCCTTGGGTAGCTGTTGCGCCTTATAAGAATAAATAACATAACATAACACATGGTTAAAGTCCATGAATGATTGTGGTGCTTGATGCAAAGCTGAAGTTGTAAACTGGTCCATCGTGGCCTAAGGTCTTGAGATATTACCTACAGGCTGTCTCAGTCTAGAAGACACCGAGTAAGTTGTCTGCTGTTTAGTCTTGTTGGTCGTGAGACGTTGTCGACAACATCCTGGTAAAGGGTTCTCTTTGTGTGTTATGGGTAAATGGTTGGTATAGTTGATCTCATGTGCACAGGGAATAACTGTATCAATTAGGATGAAATCCGGCTGGTCGACATTTAATTGAAGCAAATGATTGTAGAAAAGTTTAGTTACCTTGTGAGAGGGTATTTCCTTTAGTGGAGCACACAAGTTTATTTATTGCTAGCCTTGTATTGTGATTTTGTTTAGAGAAAATGCACTGAAGAAAATTGTATAGGAGGGTGAACTGCTGCAGAGAACAAGATTGATGTCACATGGTGTTGTGCTGTGATTGGTCCGTTGGTGTAAAGTTGCACTGGGATTGGTTCACTACGTCATAAAAGTCGCGTTGTTATTGGTTGAGATAGCCGAACAAGTGAATTGTGGGAGAAAATTAATTTCCTGCATTTTTCAGATGACATTTGTGAATACAGAATTGAATTGGAATGACATTTTTTAAAGCATTACAGAGATTGGTAAAGAAAAATTAGACTATATCTGTTAAGGAGAAGGTAGAAGCAACACCTGAGGGTATGCAAGGACACACTGTCATGATGGACAAATGAATACATCCATGTTTGTAGATTGAGTTTTGGCACAAACTTATCGAAGAAGACGAGGGTTTGCAGTTTCCTCATTATGAGACATTCAACTTGAGAAGTATTGAGAATTTAAGCCGGAAAATGTACAAAATGAAACCACCTTCTAGACCTACTGTATTTGAAGCTTTAAATATATTGGAACACATGGCACATCAGAAAGAGAAGAAGTATCAAGGGAGATATAGGAGAACTATGGATCATTATGCAGAAGCTAGATGGGATGCACAACAGAAAAGGTGGAGAGCAGACATTGTACATGGTACAAGATTTTATCCTATGTTGGAAGTTGAAGGCGATGACAAGGGAAAGAGAAAAGAGAATAAGAAACATACAGAGAAGAATGACACAGGGAAACAAGGCGAAGAGAGTGACATAGATGATGAACTTTTAAATGATTTATTGATAAATCGTCCACCACCTTACAATGAGATTCAGAGTGAGGGATTGACAAACGCTAAAAACAGCTGAGATTACGAATGCACCTTTAATTCATGACCTGCCTAAACAACATACACTTGTTACTCCTGTAAAAGGGAGGACATAATTTATCGCTCCAATGAATCCGATCGATTCAAATGCTCCAGATGCTTTAACTGTACTTGTTACTATTGGACCTGTTGTACTACTTCACAAATCTGTGTTACAGGTAAATACGGTTCTCAATTTGGCTGTATGTACTGAAGCAAATACAACACAAACGAATGCAGTAGAATTAAAGACAAGATCATTGCTTCAGACACCAATGGTTCCAATTCGGAGCGATATGGCAACATAAGTTAGAAATGTAGCTTACTTTCCACATCAGATTCAATGTGACAAGATGAGCAGAATGTTTCAGAGGTGTCTGCCTTTTTATTGCCCCAGACCGAGTGGACCTCCTGGGATGACTTATTATGCTTCTGACATGACCATGACAATGGGAAGTACATTTCCAGATACATCTGCATTAAGTATGCAACCTGGAATGAGTGCAAATTTGAGCAATGGAGGATTTAATTGAAATATTTCAAGAGAGGATGTACGCCTCAAGCATTTGAGGAATGGATTAAAGGCTATAGTACTCCGATTAAAAATAAAAACATTGAAAATCCATCAATTTCAGCTCCAGTCTCGAGTTTAGATCCAGTTTCAGTACAAGCTTCAGTTTCTTTTTAATCTCCAGCTTCAATTTCAGTTCCAAGTTCAAGTTCGATTCAAAATTCAGTTCAGGAAAAAAAGAAACCAATTGATGTCAATAGGCTAAAAGTCGAATTGGAAGAAATTATTTTGGGAACAATTAGTCCTTCACAATTAGATACATACCAGGAGGAGGAATTATTGTTTCTCTGTAAAGACATTGCTCAATGAGCGAGATTAACACATGAGAAATTGACCGGATTGGCTCAAAAATATGATGTAGATATTCAAAAGTCAAAGGTTTTTACAGAAATCATTTAGGTTTGATTTTAGTGATAAAGTCATTATGATTTTGAGAGCTCCTGGACTGAAGTTGCAGATTAAAGAATTGATGACATTGATTAGGAAATGGAGTGAGAGAGAAAATGCGAAGGCAGATGGTTGAAAAAGGAATAAATAAAAAGAGTTAGGGTGCAGTCATTACCTGATGCGTTAAATGGACATGAAGGTGAAATACGGGGATCTCCCAATGAGAGAAGTACCTGGTGGACGTTATGTCTAAGTACCATGGACAAGACCTGATATTTTGACATTTACAATTGATTTCCGAAATTTAGAGAAAATCCAGTGGAATGGTACAGACAGGTTGAAAGATTTGTGAAAGATTTGTGGATCGATTTGAATACTCTGTTTGACATTGTTGTACCAGGTGATTTGTGGGCCGAATGTAAAGTTACTGTGGATTGGCCTGTGACATAACCAGAGAAGGAGCCTAAAACAGGAGCACCATCTGCAGTGATATTGATAAAATACCAGTACGTTATAAGTCACTGGAAGAGTTAAATTTCCCCTAAAGAGTATAATTGGCAAAATATAGAAAGATCAACACAGGAAGTAAAAGAGGCAGCACATGCTTATTATGGGAGATTGATACAGGCTTTCATACAATATAGTGGTTTGGACAATGTCACAGAAAAGGATATGGGACATTTTGTTTACAAATTTGTACATGGTTTGAGACCTGAAATTTCTAACATGATCGAACAGCAATTGCTTTGTTGTCTAAGTAAACAATTAGATGAGATTTTGCGCGTTATGCGTATTGTGAGGATGAGATTGAGATGAAACACAAGAAGCTTAAGGAAAAGTTGATGGTCGCTCAGATAAGAGCAATGCAGAAAAGTCAGAATCAAAATAAGTTTTGACAATATTTCTCCGGTACAAGCAGGATATTATCAAGTTTCGATGATGAAAGGTGTTAGTGGTTCACAGCAACAGAATTTTCAGCCACAAGGTAGAGGTCGTGGTAATCCAGTTGATCTAAGAACTGGTGTTGATGTGTCGCTTTTGAAGAAATTGAATCCATGTCATGCTGTGGAAAATTTAGACATTGGAAACGCAAGTGTAAGTCAATTGTGAATAACGTAGGGAATCAGATGCAGAATGTAGAATATGCACAGTCTCAAGGGAAAAACATGACACAGACTCAGCATGCACAAGGTCAGAGAATGCAAAATTCTAATGTAGCTCAGTCAGTGCAAATGCCCCAAGCTCCGATGCCTTAACAGAATGTACAGGTGAAAAGGAATAATGCAAATCTGAATCAACAGTTGAAGAGAAGTTCTTTCCAGAACCAGAATGTATCACAACAGTATTTGATTCAGTTAGATGATTTTGATCAGGACCTGTCAGCCTGACGGTGCCTGAGGGGGGAGGAGGACTGAGTACTTGGTGCAGCCTTAGAGGTAACCCAGAGTGGTCCCTATGTGGATGGAGAAGTGGATGGGAATCATGTCTCATTCCTTGTCGACACTGGTGCTACTCACAACCTGCTTTAGGGCAATGCATCCGGTGCGGCCACAATGGGTGCTGACCTCGGGGGCGGGGAGGGCGATGTGTTTAGCAATAAGTTGGATTTATAGGCACCTACTGCAGAGTTCCTTGTGCATTCAGCTTTCAGGCAGCAATAAAAATGTCATAACACTTGTGATTAATGTTCCTGCTAGAGAGAGAGAGAGAGATTGGAGATTTGTCTAGTGACTCACCATAAAGTAGCACAGAGGGTTAATATGCCTGCTGCAAAAAACACATCTGTATTTTATGTGGATAGCTGAGTGGATTAGTAAAGCCGGTCTTTACCAGCACTTTAAAATAAGTGAAATATGTTTGAAAGAGGGACTGTGGAGAGATGAGTGCTCTTTTGCATGGTGGTAATGAGGGAATTTAAGAAAGACGTTATTTTGGGGGGTGGGTGGGGGTGCCCAAAAAAAAAAAGAGTGTTACACCAGGTGCCATCAGCGCCAAAGCCGGCCCTAGTGCTACCCGCTCTACTCAAACAGCAGAGGCTCCTAACCTACCCCTCTCAGGAGAAAGTATCCAAGTTGTAGGAGTTACAAACAAAAAGTTGTCCACCCCAATTTCAGAACCTGTTTCAGTCAAAATAGGGTCCTTTGAGGATCAACATTGTTTTGTGGTGTGTGATACAAGTCCGGTGAATTTACTTGGACGTGATTTGCTGTGTAAGTTAAATTGTTCCATTTACTGCACACCAAGAGGTATTGAGTTTCCCACAAATGATGAAGACGTTGTTTTTAAACTTGCTCAACATAAATCTGATGTGGGAATGTATCCTCTCCTGATGAGTGAGGATTTGCCTATTGAATTGAGAGACACTGTTACCTGAAATTTGGGAATTTACAGGTAAAGATATCGAACGAATTAAGGGTGTTGAACCACTCTGAATCACGGTTAAATGAAATACAATATTTCCAAGGATCCCTCAATACAATTTGACTCCAGATACTATTGCCGGAATTACTCCTGTGATCAACTCAATTATTGAACAAGGGATCTTAAAGGAAATAATGGGAAGTCCATGTAACTCTCCTTTTATGGGCTTACAGAAGCCGAATGGCAAGTATGGTATTGTGCAGGATTTACGTAGGGTTAATTGGATCGTTGTTCCATGTTGTCCTGTGGTACAGAATCCAGCTGTGCCATTGTTCCAAATTCCATGTGAAGCCGAATGGTTTTCCGTGATTGACTTATGTCAGGCATTTTTCTCAATTCCATTGAGTAGGAAAGTAGGATATGCTTCTATGGTTACCCCCACTTTTTGCTTGATGCTTGATGTAATGCTGTTTGTGACTAGTCTGGCTGGGATTCTGCTAATCAGGACCCCAGCCTCTCTGCTTTCTCCCCTAAATTGTGATGGTAAGTACTTAGGTACATCGCAGATTTGATACTGGAGTACCCTTCCAGTCCCTAGTATATGGTACTAAGGTACCCAGGGCATAGGTACCCCAGAGGTCCCCCATAGGCTGAAGCATGTATTATGCCACCTATGGGAGACCATTCAAACTATCTCTACAGGCCTGCCATTGCAGCCTGTGTAAGCTGGTGCTAACACCACTTAGGAAAGATATAGGTTCCCTATATTGAAGGTCACTGCACTTAAAACCTATGTCACCCCTACAGCAGGCCTTTTCAATCCTGAAGGCAGGGTGCTCGGTTCTAAGTGTGAGGGTGTCCCTGCATGAGCAGGACACCTCTACAGCCTTCAGAGTCCATTCTCGAGGGTTGTAAGTGAGACAACCATATAACATATAGAGAGGCACTGTGTCATTACGCGATGACCATCTCGAAACTGGCTGTAACGAACCCTGTCGTATTTGGTATCAAACATGTTGGAATCATACCCTCACACCGTAAACGATGTGGGGGTATGATTCCAAGCACTGTAAAGGCCCTCCGTTAGGTCCTCAGTGCTCCCGTGTACCAGTCTTCTAGACCCGGACAACACAACATGGCTGCTGCCGACCAGAGACACGATTCTGCCCTCCTGCTGCTGAGCCAAGCTCGAGCAGGGGAAGGCAGAACAATGGGCATCCTGTCACAGGTAGGTGTGACTACTTTCCAGACAGGGTTTAGTGTATTGTGGCAGGGTGGGAGCGCTTGCCAGTGCCACAGTCTGAATGCAGGGCACAGTTGGTGCCCTCCATGCATAGTCCTGCTCAAACCAGTTCAGGGAGCCGTTGGCTCCCTCTCTGGCGCGAAACTGGACAAAGGACAGGGGAGTATCCTCCCCCTTGTCCAGCCCCTCCTTAGGGAGGGACCCTTGTATCATCCCAACCCTTTCTTTAGGGTATAAAGAGCTTACCTGTGGGTGGGTCCCCGGATTCATCGTGGGACACGATACAATTCAGACACCACTTCAACTTCGACTGTCTGGGCACTCTGGACTTCGCTATGGGCATCAAGGCTGCAACCGGGAAGACTCCTGCTGCTCTTATTCTCTTTACCTTGCTCGTCTGCTGCAACATCTGTGCCTGTGCTCCATACAGGAACCCGTCCAGGGCCTGTGGGTATCCAAGACACCTGAAGGAATCTCCCACGAAGTGAAGGAGTCACTTCCCTGCATCCGCAGGCACTGCAACTAAGCTGATTGGTCTGCTGATCCTAGGCTCCTACGGACTCCGAGCCTGCCCTGTCCTCTCACCAAGTTTGAGGCCAGTATCCCTCATCGGAGCCGCAGGAACCGAACCCCTGTGCACCCTGTCAACTTGCCATTGCAAAGGGTTGTTGGCTTCCTTCCACCAAGATCTTCGGGCTCCAAGTAGCCCCCACCTCAAGCATCTCCAGTGACCAAGAGCTTCGTCCTCACCACATCACTTGCAACGTGGGCCTGCTTGTTTGGTGAGCTGCTCGAGGTCCTCTGCGACTCCAGTGCCTCCGGCCTGTGGGTCCTCTTGAGGGTCACCTTTGAATTCTTTTGGGCTCCCCTGATTGCTTGGGGCCTGCCCGGACTCCCCTGCTTGTGGTGAGTCTCCTGGCCCTTGCTGGTCCCGACATTGCACCTTTTTCAACTTCCATGTTGGTTGCAGTTGCCAAGGCTTGTTGGTGCTCCCGCCGGACACCGACCCCTCAACTCTTGACATCCGACGTGGGACAGCTCGTGTACAGCTCCTGGTCTTCCACAGCATTGCCCCGTCCATACAGCTGCAGTTTCAAGGTCACCATCAGCTCTCCTGCAGCACCCGACATCAGGTGGGCATTCGTCTTCCGTGCCTCCTGCTCACTCCTGAGTGGCATAGACTCTGTCCCCTCTGCTTGCAGATTCTTCACATCTCGAATCCCCCTTTGGGTTCCACCGGACACTTTCACCTTCCCCAGCAGCGGCATATTTCTGAAGTCTCCCATTGAGTTTGACGACGGTTTCCGACGCCACTTCACACCTATGCACCCGGCTTCCCTGGTGCAGGTATCCCGGTTCCTAAGGTATCCACGGGTGGGGTGGCTCTCCAACCTCTTGTCTTCCACGGGGTTTCTTCAGGGTCCACTGGGAAGGGTCCTCTTTCTTTAACATTGCAACCGCGACTTACACGTTGATTTGTACTGAGAACGCGGTTGTGTTCCTACACTGCACACGACTTCCGTGGGGCTCCTAGATACTCACCTTGGGTGGTTCCTTGGGTCCCCAACACTTCTACGTCCTCTGACTATTCTCTTGACTTGAGTCACAGTTCGCATACCACTATTTTAGTACATGGTTTGGTCTCCCCCTAGGGACCACTGTGTATTCTGTGCTACTTAGCTGTTTCTATTGCAAAGTATTTTGTGCATTGTGTATATCTCCGGCTAGGAGATATCTGTAGGTGTTAGTGAGCGTCTTATAATAAATACATATTTTTATAAATAAACTGTGTGTTTTTTTTCACTTAATCTATACCTATAAGATTATGTTCTGGTAAAACAAGCTGCTTTACACTCCTTCTGGCTAAGCTTGAAGACTGCTCTCCACAGCTACCACTTAGAGAGCTTTCTTAGGTTGTCTAAGACCACTAAAATCACCATATGGGTTGTCTGGATCAGTGCAAGGTGTCCACTTACATAAGTGTACATCATATACTGAGCCAGCCTCTCACACATTGCATGAAGATAGTCAGTATCTTTTTGTTTTCTGTTTCGGCAGTCGTGTTTTGGCATGGTACCGAGCTCCACAAGGGTATACGGAAAGCCCCTCAATCTTTAACCAGATACTTAAAAAGAATCTTGAATTTCAGGTAATGCTAAATCGTTAAGTGTTAGTGCAATACATTGATGAGCTACTGGTGGCGTCAAATACAAATGATGCTTGCAGGATTGTTACTATTGCACTTTTAGACCACTTGGCAGAGAACGGACATAAAGTATCCCCAACCAAGTTACAATTTTGCAAAACAGAAGTCTTGTACTTAGGACATCACATTGAGAAAGGAGTAAGGAAAAAAAGTCACAAGAAAGGATTGCAGCGATTCTTAACATGAATCAACCAACAACCCAAATGAAGTCAGCAGAAGATTCCAAATTTTTCATTGCCAGCAAAACCTCTACAGAGGTTGACACACAAAGACGTGTCTGATCCGGTACCCTGGGACGGCAGTTGTTTGACAGCTTTCACGCAAGTATGCCTTTGTAGGGCACCAGCATTGGGGATGCCAGATTACAACAAATGCTTTGTGTTGTTTTGCAATGAAAGAGAAGGCTGCTCTCCTTCAGTGTTGACACAGATGCATGGGAGCAATCACAGACCAATTGCCTATTTTTCGGCGACTCTTGACCCTGTTGCGGCTGCATTGCCAGGATGCTTGAAAGAGGTTGCCTCTGCATGTGTGAGTCTTAAACAGTGTGAAAGCATAGTGATAGGACATTCACGGACTGTATTTATATTTATTTATTAAACTTTTAAAGCGCACAGTTACCCTGTGGTGTCCTGGCGCTAAGCACTACCTGCTGGATGTCGTGATAGAATGTAGTACTGAGTAAAAAGCCAAGTTTTCAGCCCCTTTCTAAATGAGAGGAGGTCTGTAGAATTCCTCAGGTAAAATGGGAGATCATTCCAAGCCTTTGAGGCACAGGTGATAAAACTCCTACCTCCCCAGTTAACTTTTTTGATTAAAGGAGCTAGGACTTGTTTTGCTCCTGCAGAACAAAGAGTCCTTCTAGGGACATACCACTGGAATTTTTGCCTCAGGAAGTCGGGTCTTACTCCGTTGAGGGCTTTAAAGACAGTGCAAAGTGCTTTAAAACGCACTCTTTGTTTTACAGGGAGCCAGTGGAGTTGTTTTAGTTCTTCCTTTACAGAAACGAATTTCGGAATCCCTGACAACAGTCTGGCCGCTGCATTCTGTGCAATTTGAAGCCTGTTGATGTGTTGTTTTTGGGCATTCAAATATAGACTATTACAATAGTCCAGACGAGACATAATGAGTGCCGTGACCACTGTCTTGAGACTGTTTTCGGGAAGAAAAAACTTTATTTTTCTTATAATCCTGAGTGCCAAAAAACAGGCCGAGACCACCGTACCTATTTGATCACCCAGAGTAAGCTTGTTATCCACTATCACCCCCAGATTTGTTGCTTTCCTAGTGGGTGCAGGACAGGTTCCCAAACCTTCAGCCCACCAGTCAGGTGTCCACATATGTGGATTGGGCCCAAACTTGATGACCTCGGTTTTACTCGAGTTTAATTTTAAACAGTTGGAGGACATCCATCCAGAGATGGCTTTCATGCAATCATGGAAGCGTGCCCCTGTTTCCTTTTCAGCCCCATCCTTTAGCGACAACACTATTTGAGTGTCGTCCGCATAGGAGGTGAGTTGGAAACCAAAGGCTCTTATCACGCCAGCCAGGGGTGCCACATACACATTAAAGAGCGTCGGGCTGAGGGACGAGCCATGTGGCACACCACATGGGAGGGAGAATGGCTTTGACCTGTTATTATCCAGATCCACAGTTTGCGTTCTGTCAGAAAGAAATGACTGCAGAAGTTTCCAGGCTAGTCCTTTTATCCCTACTTCAGACAACCGGTCCATCAAGACTTCATGATGGACCGTGTCGAAGGCCGCAGACTGGTCCAGCAGAATTAATATTGCACTGCCTCCACTGTCCAAGGCCTCCCTAATTTCCTCTGTGGATTTGATTAGGGCCAGCTCAGTGCTATGTTCTGCTCTAAACCCGTATTGGGACGGGTCGAGTATCTTGTTGAATTGGAGGAATGCACTGAGCTGGATATTCATGGCTTTTTCAGCGATTTTTGCAGGGAGCGGGAGCCGCGAAATTGCCCTGTAGTTATTTGGGTCCTTTGGGTCAAGGGTCTGTTTTATCAATAGGGGAAGAATAGAGGCCTTCTTCCACTTTCTGGGAAAATTGCCCGATCTAAATATGGCATTCAACAAGGGTGTAAGTGCTAACCCTATGACTTCTGGAATTTGTTTCAGCACGAACGCTGGACAGGGATCAGTGGGGGCCCCAGATCGAATTGAACTCAAAAGTTTAATCGTGTCTGATGTCTCTAGAGGTAGAAATTTGTCTAGGACCGATATGGAATTGAGACTATTTGATTCTGTTGCAAGCGGCGACGCTTTTTCCCCTTTATCAGCTTAAGTGAATGAGGAAAAAATGGATTCCACCTTTTGTTTAAAAAAGTCGGCCAGTTTATCACAAAGTTCTGGGCTGCCTAAGCTCTTAGGGACATTGGGAGTGGCCAGTTTCGCAATAGTTTTAACAAGTTCCTTAGGATTGTATTTGGCTTGGGAGATTTGCGCCGCAAAAAAACTTTTTTTTAGTTTCCAACAATAGCTCCTTATAAATGGTAATGCTATGTCTATACGTTTCCTTATCTGAGCTTTTGTAACCTCTCCTCCAGGCCCGTTCCAATCGCTTACATGCCAATTTTTGTTTTCTTAATTCATCGGAATACCAGGGGGCTGAGGGTTGGGCCCATTTAGGGGTCCACTTTTTTACCGGGGCTAGTACATTGCATGTTTCGTCTAGCCATTGTGTGTAGGCCGACGTGGCCTCATCCACTCCAGGGGGGAGAGCGTGCATAGATCTCATCAGTGTTCATTCAGTGGAGATACTGTTAACACGTACACAGTTTCTGACTAGCAGTCGTCTGACCAAGTGTGAACAGATTTTGCTTGGTGCAGAGAATGTGATACTCAAAAGATGCATGATTTTAAACCCAGCTACTTTGATGCCATTACTTGGAAATGAAAATGTGACTGATGAAGTTGAACATGATTGTTTGGATGTGACTGAATTATGTACTAAACCGCGTCCTGACATTATGGATGAAACTTTGCATGAATCTGATCATGTGTTGTTTGTTGATAGATTCTGTTTGAGAGACAATGAAGGAAATCTGCTATGCTGTATGTACAGTTGGAGGTGTTGTGGAAGCATCATGATTGCAAGGAATGTATTCTGCCCAATTCGCATAACCTGTCGCCATGACGCGGGCTTGCAGCATTTCAGAGCAACTCAGAGTTACAATTTACACTGATAGTCTGTATGGCTTTGCAGTCGTACATGACTTCGGGCAATTGTGCTCACAGCGTTAGTTCATGACATCCTCTGGTTCGCCTATATGAAATGGAAAATGCGTGGAAAACCTTTTGCGGTCCTTACAATTGCCTACCCAAATTGCAGTTGTGAAATGTGTTGCTCATAGGCCGGCACTGACTGTGTCACTGTTGGGAATCGATATGCCGATGAAGTGGCAAAGTATTGTGCCGTAAATGCGCATACTTTTAATGAAGAAATTGTGAAAGAAACATCAGACATCACAGATTGTAATTTATTGTTCTCAGCAGTAGATAACTGGGAAGAGGTGAGGAAGCTTGAAGAGGAAGTGACAGAAACTGAACAGCAAGGTTGGGTGCAAGCAGGATGTAACAAAAGAGAGAATGAAGTGTGAGTTTACACTGTTGGCAGACCTGTTTTGCCTGACAGTCTATTACCACATATGGTGGGACATCACCATGGACCTGCACATGTGGAAAAAGATGCAGTGATGCACCTTTTCCAACAGGTGTGGTTTAATCCAAGATTCAGAGTGAGCGCAGAGACATTGTGTCTCGGGTGTGTAGTTACAGAACCCCGGAAGAAAAACACAGGTTGTCATAAGTCACATTGGTAAATCTGCAGGTCCCTTCAACCAAATGTAAATGGACTTCATTAAAATGCCCCTTTGCAACAGTTTGAGGAAAGTTTTGGCCATTTTATTCATTTTTTCCAAATGGGTTGTAGCCAATCCTAAACGCAAAAATGACAGTTTGACTGTGGCAAAATTATTGTTAAGAGAGTTGATACTAGGTTTTGAATTTCAGACCTCTCTTGAGTCAGATTGAGGAACTCATTTTACTAATGAGGTCCTAAAAATGTTATGTGCTGCACTACAGGTTGAGCAGAAGTTCCATTGCAGGTACCATCCAGAAACTTCTGGCTTGGTGAAATAGGTTAATGGCACATTGAAATCCAGATTGGCGAAAGTGTGTTCTTCAACGTCTTTAAAGTGGCCTGATGCATTGCCTCTTGTGTTGATGAGTTTGAGAAGTACACCAGACAGGAGGACAGGATTGCCGGCAAACGAAGTAATTATGTACCAAGTGATGAGACTGCCAGCTGTTCCTACTACTGCATTAGTAAACTTAACAGACAACCTTATCTTAGACTACTGCAAGGGACTGGCTGATGTGGAATGTTCTGTATCTCACCGGGTTGGCAAAGCTGCTTTTGCAGTTCAACAGGAGCAGAGCCATGACCTTAGTCCTGGTGACTGGGTAATGCCGAAGAAACAAGCGTGCCAAACGTGTCTAGAACCACGCTGGAGAGGGCCTTTCCAGGTGATCTTAGTCACCAACACCACTGTGAATTGTAGAAGTCTCCCGAACTGGGTACATGCAAGCCACACTCACAGAGTCCCATGTCCCCTTGATGATACAACAGCACCTGTTCCTGGTGTACCGGTGGTCACAGTGAGACAGAGGGATCAGGTTAGTCAAGCTGTTAGGGGCCAGCAGGCTGCTGGGACAGCACTTGTTTGGTCTGAAGGGGGCCCCAGAGAGTCAACTGTAGGTTCCGAAGGGTTTAAGCAAACAAAGTTGACTGCGAGAGATACAGACCGTAGCGAAGGGCCTAGTGCAGCTAGAAAGCGAGTAGTACCCGATGTCTGTTGACCTAGAAGAGGTGAAATTCTGAGAAGTTGCCTGAAAACAGGACGACTACTACCAACTGTTCCCGAAAGTTCTGAGCAGTCTGAACAAAGTGATTCTGATGATGAGCAAACCACTGTGAGGAGATCGAAAAGAGCAAGAGTCAAAAGTACTCATCTCCTGAATGGCCTTATCTGGCAGCAAATGAATGGGAGCGGGAGTTTATGACCCATTGTATTAACAATGCAAATCCACCTAAATGTCCTTTAAACAAACTTTGTTGTAGATCTGAATTTCAACCTTGGTGTACTAATCGAGGGACTGACACAATTTTTCTTGACTATACCGGATATGAGAGTCTTTCCACTTTAAAAGAAGCTGCTGAATTGTGCCTTTACATTTTTTGTGCCAAACATGCTAATATTCCTCAAACCACTGCTGCTATTTTTGAATTTTTATTCTCTCTAGTTAAGCAATCTGAATTTTAAGGGGCCATGGGGTCCAACAAGGGAATCACTCCTAGATGCAAATATGTATATACTGGAATCTTTTCTATTATTGCTCTGATATTTGTTATGTTTATCGTTTTAAATGTACCACATATGAGTGCAGAAGATTTAAAACTCACAATCTCTTCTAAAACTGCAAAGATTAATAACACTGATTGTATCACTTTGAATGCTAAGCCATACATAATGATGTTACAATAACTGGTTTGTCAACAAATGTATATAATAGATTATTAAGTGAATGTGTAAATACCATGAATGTTGGTAATTGCTATGTATGTATGAAAATACCTTCATCAGTGACTGAGGGTGTAACCTAACATAGCTTACCTCTGCTGTATGGAATTTCATGCAGTACATTAACCAGCCTATTCTACGGGACGGATCAATTACAGTATTATTATTCTAATCCAGATCGGATCTTTTCTGAACTTCTGGTGTGAAAGTGCTTAAATCTACATTATGATGAAGCTTCTAATGCTGAAACTGTGGGCTATATATTTAGACCAGCTCAAACTTTGGACATGGCTTATGCACTTAAAAATAACCTAACCTGTAAATTAGTAAGAACTGAGAAGATTTTTATAAACTTAGTAGAAAGTAGATGAGATAATATAATCTTAAATACTGATGCATTGCCTAAACTAACTCCTTGGAAATTACTGCAAAAAGAAAAGAAAATACTAGAAGGAATGGCTTCATAAGCTTTAGATTGGCATCAGAAAGGATAACTTTGTATATATAGGAAAAGATTTGCTATTAACACAAATTTTGTAGGTTCTAGCGAATGTGAACATTCTTTTGAAATGAGTGAGAACTAGTGATGATACTTACAGGGTGTTGATCCCATCTTTCCCGGAGTGTATTATATTTGTGAAAATAATGCTTTTTATAGATTACAGAGAGGATGGTACGGAAGTTGTAACATGGAAATAGATTTTCCAAAAATGTATCATGTTAAAGATTTTGAAAGGGAACACAAATTTGAGAATGAGGAAAGGTGCGAGTGCAAGTGAAATAGTAGATTATATTTTTGGAGTTTTAATATCTTCAGTAGAAGTAGCTTTAAACTCACATAAAATTAGATAACTTTCTACTATAGTTGCTAAATTAGCCACCAGTACAGCTGGGGATTTTCTGTTATAGATGTAGAAATTATTTCAATAAGATCGATGGTAATTCAAAATTGACTTGCCCTTGATATCCTTTTCACGAAGGAGGGTAGAGTCTGTCGATTATTAAAGGTCTGACACTGTTGTACCTACATACCAGATAAGAGCAGAGACTTAGAGAATTACATCAAAAACATTACTGATTTAAATGAAGATTTAACAGATTTAAAAGCAGATGGTGCATGGAAATGATTGGTAAGGGATTGTCAACTGTTACCAACTAGTTCGGTAACTTAGGTAACAGATCTGTAATTTTTATCTTGAGATCTTTAGTGGCGATGTCTTTGTGAAAAATGTTGATGATATTATCTATTAAAATTAGCAAATATCGGAAAGACAAACAAGGAGTGAAAAGAATAAGAACTGATCTAGAAATAGAAGATGAACAATGTAAATACTATGATGAAATGAAAATCTTAGAAGAGAGTAGAAGAAAGAGGTTATAGACAACAAACTCATAATCTGTGATGAGATCTGATGAGTAGATATTGTGATGGCTTGAGTCGCCATCAGAGGGGGGCTTGATAGAGCAAATATTTCAAAACCACATTACATGACCCTTTATCGATTTAGACACAAAAACCCGAATGTGCACATAGCAGAAAAATAAAACGAAGTAATACAACAATAGAGACAAGTGAAGTAACAGAACCGTAAAGGCGTGCTTGAAAGAGTTGGAAAAGGAGAAAATACATTGCTAAATAGTTATAGTGCTTATTAATAGATTTTCATAACAAGATTTCTTATGAAATTATGTTTATTATTCACGTACGGATCAAAACTAATGAATCTAAAGAGGAGGCCTAACAGTTCTATTGCTTTTCATTGCAAATGCATTGTAATCAGATTGTGGTGCAATTGTGTGATAAAATTAGATTAGCTCTTTTAGAATAATTTACATGTATGGATGTCGAAACATTTGTTGCAGTAGACCATAGCTAACGCTAATCAATTTTGTGTTATAGTGTTATTGGTGAAACATTTATTATTCTTTTATTATGAAATAACAATTTGATGCATTATATTTGATTCCAATTAAGTTTAATTCATTTAGAGCTGATGTACGCATTTTAAGCTTTAAACGTATTCCTTCGTGAGCTGCCATTTTCCCTTAGCAAGCATAATAATTCATTGACATTTTTGCAAATGTTGCTTTATTTGTTCTGTGCATGTTTCAGTATACATACAAAGGACATTCTTTCTTTTGAAATTCATTGTGGAATGGCTCAGAGGGAAAATCAACTCTCACCCAATGCCATAGTATGTTACATTTTATATTTTCTACAGTTAAATAACCTGTGAGGCCTGGAAAGCCAAGTTGTTCACATGAAATGCTTGGGAAAGGATGCAGGAGTAACTAAATGAATTTTTTGACAGCATATGTAAACTAATCGTACAATGAACTGACTGGTGGAGTGACACCGCGTCATTAAGGTGTCATAAGGACTTTAAAGAAGAAATCCTAAAGGAGGGGCAACACAATACTTTCTTTCCCCCTGGTGCAATGCGACACCATATTTTTCCCTTCCAACAAGGCATCGATATTAATTTTTCTTTGGGACAACGCATTGCTCCATTTCTTTTCCTTGGGAGAGAATGAAACTCTTTTCCTATGACTTTTTAATCGTCATTTAATCCTATTTTGACTGCCTTTTGCCAATGCGGCTTCATTCATGCAGTTGACTTGGAATCCTTCTTTGCCAAACAAATAGATTTTTGTTTCTTCCTGTCAATGCTCATGGACTCGCCCTTAGAGGACTTTAAAATTGTTTATTTTACCCATTTATTTTGAATCTTAGATAGAACTGAACTATTCTTTTGCCTCTAATGTTGTAAGAAGCCTGTAATCTCGTATCTGATGTTTGTTTAAAACTATCCTCTTTGGATTTTAAATTCTGACTAAATGTGTGGTCTAATACTATATGTTTTAATATTTTTGACTGAGATGCTTAAGTAACTGATTATTTGTTCAAATTTTGGAACATTAATACAATAACTATCTAAATTGCCTGAGTCTATTATTGTGTCCTGATGTTCTTTATTTGAATTGTATTAAATGAATCTATTAATCTAAATGCGTTGTAGGGAGAATAAGCAAATCTTTTCAGAATATCAAGTCCTGCTTCTTTTATTTTGTGTCGCAATAGCAGAGCTTCTAGTATGTATCATATTGGTTAGACTTAATTTCTTTAGAAGATTGGGACTCCCCATAGCGATACTTTATTTTTACAGTATGGGCCTGAGAGTACTGTATTTGTACCTTATTTTAAATTTGTGAGTTAGTCACCAATTAATGGTCCTTACTGGGTGACTGACGTTTGTGTTTTGGACATCCTAATTCCCACCCCTCCTATCGGCGGAGAAAGATCCATCAGAGGACCATTTGCCTCTGTGGTGAGGGTAATGCTGTATATAATCTAACTGGAGGGGGCCCAGTGCAGTTAGAGGGATAGATGAGTACGTAGTAAAGTGGAAGTTAAACTTGAAATATTTATACCGCTTACGCTGGATCACAGACAAGAAACTCCGAGTCGATAACACTTTTATGGTTCAGTTCTTTTTTATTAGCATTTCAACAAAACAAACAGTGCCTACAGCAGTTTTCTCAGTCAACAGTAGATACATAACCACTGATGAGGCTTAACATAGTGCTGCTAATGTCGTGTGGGCGGATAAGTTCCTGCCCTCCCCGATCCTCCCTCCTTCCCTCCCTCACCCCCACATAGGGGAGTTTGAAAAATACAGTCGTTGGGTCTGCTCAGTGATTTGTAATTGGTGGCAGTTGGTTCGTCTCTGGTAGACGCAATAGTCGGGGATATCTTGGGCATGTCAATTCCCCGAATTCCTGTGACAGCAGGGACACATAGGGGCGCCACAGATCCCCAAATGCTGCTCCCTTTCTGGCCAGAGTCAGTGTGATCTTTTCCATACCCAAGATGTGCCATAGCCTATGGAGCCAACTAGTTTGAGTGGGGGTCTGCGGTGAACCCCAGTGGCTGAGAATATTTTGGATAGCAGCCCCTAACGCCATGCCTATTTGCCGCCCATGTCTGGATTTCAGAGAGTATGTTAGGGGATTTGGAATGCCCAGAAGTATGTATGCGGGGAAACGTGGCAGTTGGGTGTCCACGTGACTATCTATGTCGTCAAGTACCTGCGACCAGTACTGCTGAAGCTGGGGGCATTCCCACAAAATGTGCGTCAAAGTCCCCCGCATCCCGCATCCCCGCCAGCAGTCCGTGCTTTGTGTGGGTTTGACCCTGTGGAGTCTGACTGGGGTGTAGTACCAGTACTTGGCTACTTTTGTGAGAGTTTTGGTGAGGGCGTTGCTACTAGCCGTGTGTCTGGCTCTGTGTGATATCTCTCCCCATTCCTTGGCACTCAATGCCCTCCCCAGTTCGTCCTCCCACCTAGCCTGCCCAGCATTATGTGCATGCTTATTATACTGGATCAAAATTGCATATAATTCGGATATTAAACCTTTATCCGAAGCTTTAGCGAGACGCCATCTCTCGTATTGAGTAAGGTGCCGTTGGGCATCAGGTTTATTTTGTGGGTGTACAATCCAATGTCGTATTTGTAGGTAGTGAAGTCTTTCTGACTCATGGAGCCCATACTCTTCACGTACCTGGGGAAAGGAGAGCACTCCCTCAGTATCGAATAGGTGACCCATGGATCAGCAGGTCGAATCTCTCTACTCTGCAAACCCTTCCACCTCCCTCCCCGGAGCAAAGTCTGGGTTGTCAAATATTGGGGTCATCAGAGGTGGGAAGGTAGTCAATCCATGCCTAGTGTTAGTCTGGTCCCATGCTGTCAAAGTCACCCGTGTGATTGACGATAGATATAGATTCTGTGGTCTATGCGCCTTCTTCAAAAAAGGGACCTTCTAAAGAGATGTTCCGGCCACCGCCCTGTCCTGAAACAGCCAGTGTTTCTCGGACTCGGCCCCACTCGACTAGGTAGCGTAGCTGTGCTGCCTGGTAGTATAGATGGAGGTCAGGGATACCCAAACCCCCAGCTTCCAGCGGGAAGTGGTTGCTCAAAGTCTTCTTCATGCGCAGTTTCCTGCCCTGCCAAATAAACTGTGAGAGTTCCGTTTGGAGTTTGGCAATCGTACCCGGGGGCGGTGGTAAAGGGAGAGTCTGAAAGAGATAAAGTATCTTGGGGAGGATAGTCATTTTGGTAGGAGCTATCCTTCCTAGCCTGGTGATCTGGAGGCTCTTCCACCTCCCAAAGTCGTTACGAATTTGCCAGAGCAATATTTGATAGTTGTTGGCAGCCGTTGCTTGCATGGTTGTGGCAAGGTTGATCCCCAGGAATGGGATCGTCTCAGTAGCCCACTGAATGGGATATTGGTTGTTCCACTAGCTGAGTCGGCAGGGTAAGGCTAAGTGCCTGTGACTTCCCAACCTTAATCTGGAAACCAGAGGCGGCTCCAAAGGACCCAAGCTCTTCCAAGAAAGCCGGCAAGGCTGTGGCCGGTTTATCTAGTGTCACAAGCACATCATCTCCGTACAAGCTGATGGAGTGACGATCGCCTCCGAATGTCACCCCAGTAATGTTGGGGTGATCTCGTATTCTCTGGGCCATCGGCTCCATGTAAAGAGCGAAGAGCAGGGGAAACAGAGGGCATCCCTGGCGTGTGCCCCTCTGGTTCGGAAAGGGCGTGGAAGTGTAGCCATTGAGCTGGACCGTCGCCGTAGGTGCATTGTAACAGTTGAGGATTCGTGTCTTACACTTTTCCCCAAAACCGAAATGCGTGAGGACCTGTTCAAGGTAGGGCCAGTGAACCCTATTGAATGCCTTCTCTGCGTCGATCACTAGCAGTATATATTCCCCTTGAACGCGGGAGGCCTTTTCGATGATATGCAGGATGCACTTACTGTTGTCACTTGTTTGTCTCCGGGGGAAGAAGCCTGCTTGGTCTGGATCAACTCTAGAGGGCATATATGTGTTAAGCCTATATGCTATGATACTCGTGAATAGTTTCAGGTCTACATTTAGAAGGGAAATTGGTCTGTACGAGCTACAGTGCAATTTGTCTTTGCCTGGTTTTGGGAGGACAATTATGGAGGCCGTCAACATCCAGGGTCCACAAAGGAGTTAAATAAACGCATCAGTATAGGTGCTACGATAGGACAGAAAGATCTGTAGAAAGCTGCGGAGTACCCATCTGGGTCAGGTGACTTTGCGAGTTTAAGCCGAGAGATGGCTGATATGACTTCCTCTATTCGGATCTCCTCATCTAGGGAAGTCGATTGGTCCGGGGTGAGGGGTGTCGTTCGCGCCGATTCCGATAACACTTTTGAGAATGGCATGTGATCACACCTAATCCAATCTTCAAAGCCCATACAAAGTGCCTAAAAAACTCAAGACCCCATACTTGTCTAAGACTCCTTCTCCATCACAGAATGGCATTCTTCTGCTGGCGACAAGATTCTGGATGCATATGCCTCAGACACTTCCTTCCTGCTGTGTTCTCTTTCGGACAACACTGCACCAATACCTTTACAGTTTGCATCTGTAGTTATGAGGTAATCATTCGTCAGATCAAATCCATGTAATGCCTATGCTGAACAAATAACATTTTTAATCAATTCAAAATCCAATTGCTCATTTTCTGTCCAAGCAAGCTTTACTTTGTTCTTCAAAAGTTCGGTTATATGTTTTTACTAAAACGTTAGATGCAAGTTTCCCCAAAAATTGTCCTAACTCCAAGAAGAACCTTAACTCATTCTGGTTATAAGATGCAGGATCATTTCTCACCTCATCCAAATATAATTCAATAATTCCTTTTTTTTGGTTTAATACTGTCCTTACTGACTTCATGTCCTACATAATTTAAGGATTGAAAACCAATCCTACATTTGGAAACTTCTGCTGTTAAACACTGCTTACGGAGGTTAACCAAAACTTACCTTAGATGATCATGTTGCTGCTGGTTGGATCCCATCACCAAAATATAATCTTGAAAAACACTGTGCCTTCAAAATGTTTTAATAGTTTATGTATTCAAAAGGGTTATACCCTTTACAATCCATAAGATACTGAAGCTTTCATTTAAAGAAATTCACATTTCCTGAACCTCATATTCAGGTTGCCCACCAACTAGAAAGGAAGCAGGTCTTATTTTAACTCGAGGCCTCTTACAAAGAAAATAGGGTTTTAGAGGGAGACATAAAAAGAAGTATGAACCTTCCAGCAGGAGGGATGTCTAAGTCTTACTGTGAGAGGATTCATAATTTTAGAAACTTGAAAAGGACCATGATACCTAGGAGAGCACGTAGACCTACAAATAGAAAGAGGTAGATTGATAGAGGACAACCAAACTCTGTCTCCTAACTTATAAGTAGGAGCAAGTCGCCAATCCCAATTGGCCTGTAATTTCTGTTTGGATTTAGCAATCACATTCTGGAGTAATCTTTCTCTGACCTTTTTTCACCTTTCAAATTAATATTGAGCTGCAGATATTGGATCTTCTGTTTCCCAGTGGTCTGGAAAGGTCAGAGAATGGAATCCAGTTAAGGCGAAGAAGGGAGAGAGCCCGTTCGACGTAAGGAATGAGTTGTTATAAGTGAATTTAGCTGAAGGTCAAAGAGATTTCCAGTTGTCTTGGGTAGCAGAAATATAGCATCACAAGAACTCTTCCTGAGTTCTGTTCAATCTACCAGTCTGAATATTAGCTTGAGGGTGAAAGCCAGAAGTTTCAGCTCTTTGGATGCCAAGTTTATGACGAAAGGATTTCCAGAATTTTGAATCGTATTGAAGCCCTAGATCATAAATGATTTTCAAAGGTAATCCATGGAGTTGAAATATGTCAGAGTAGAAAATCTCTGTCATTTGTGACGCAGTGGGTAATTTTGGAAGAACAGAAAAATTAGCCATTTTACTGCATGTATCCACAGCGACCATAATTGTGGTCAGTTCTCAGATGGGGGCAAATCTAATATGAAGTAACTAGAAATAATTTCCAGAGGGTTAAAGGGGATTGTAGGTGTCAATAATAATCCTGTTTTTTTTTTTAAATTTCAGATATCTTTTGAGTGCAGACTTCACAGGAGCTGATAAAGCTTATGACATCACAATGAAGAGAATGCCATCAGCATTTCCTTCTGATTAGATCTTTAGTGACCGATCTACCCCTGTGTCCTTACATTAATGAATCATGAAATAATTGAAGTATACGTTTGTGTGAATGTTTTGACGGAATAAAGAGTTTGTTTTGAACAAAAATCAGACTATTTGAATTTTTATCTGAAAAAGAGGGCAATGTTTTTCTAGATTGTGGAGACTAATTTGTTTGATTTCTTGACGAATTGATTAAAAAAATGTGGAGGTAGCTATGGAAATAAAGACTTGATTTTCTCAATGGACTTGGAATTTTCAGATTCAGGATATCTCCTAGACCATAAATAAGGCTCCCTGTTTTCCGTTTTTACTGATTTTTACAGATAAATACAGACAGAAAACATTTATTTTCTTGTCTGTATTTATTTTTAAATGTGGATAAAAACGGAAATTGGGTTGCTTTTTGAGTAATTCTAAATACTGTCTGCCATGACTGCTAGGCCAATAGCTGTGTGGATTGATAGGTAAGGGGGCTAAAAAAGAAAGGAATTTTTGTAAAGAGGCTTTAACAGCAGTAGATATGCACAATGTTGATACTGAAATTTTCTTGTAAGGTCATTAATGTATCTTCTGTGGGTGTTTGCAGCATTGAAACCTGGTAGGCAGTCAAGCATGAGTGCATATTTACTGGTTAAATAAATATGGAAATATACTAATTTCAGGTTAATTTTTCCACAAAACACAAAATAAATATGGATAAATACAGACAAAATTAGCAAAAAAAGAAAATATGGATAAATACAGACGGAAATGTAAAAAAAAAAAACAACATAAAACCGGGAGCCCTAACCATAAATCAGCTATAATATTTTCAGATCCAGGACTGCAGATGAGGAAAAAATCAAATAGTTGACAAAAGAATGCCCAGGGGGGCTTGCCTACTATTCCGACATTCAGCCTGTTGGAGCACTTGAAGAATTCTGTGATCGATGTGGACAGTTACATGAAATTGAACTCCAAGTAACAAATGGCTCCATTCTATTGTGGTTGCTTTTATGGCTAGAAGTTCTTTTTCCTGGGAAAAATTTTGGGTGAAGAAGGCAACCTAATGTTCTTCTCAGTCGTAAGGAGGCATTTTCAGTAGTCAAACTTTGGACCTGAAAATGTCAGCTTGTTGACTGCCATCAGTAATTCTTGGACCTGATCCATATTTTGATTCCACTGGCGTTGCAACATGTCAAGAGCAAGTCTTCTTTCGAACGCTTGAAAGATCTTCTTAGTACATAGGAAGGGCCTAGGATCTCCAGAGGCAAAGCCAGACACAAGATCGCAACTGGAAGTCTAGTGTTGCTCCAAAAATAATACCCAGCTGGAAAGAAAAAAAATGGGTGCCTTCCAGCTGACCAAACTAGAGAGTAACCCAAAGAAAAAGTACAAGCAGGAAATGGAGAAGGTGAAGAATCCACAGAGTTCAGTGAGCGAGCAATCTCACAGAACAATCGTGATGCAACTGGACTCAAAACGGACTCCTCCTTTATGGGAAAACCTGGTCTTAAACAGGCGAAACGAGGAGAAATGCTTTATTTCTCCTCGTTTTTGTTGTTTCCATGTGTGCTGCTTTGTGCAGCACACATGGAAACAGCAACACGCCAATGATTGTTTATGTGCAGGAAGGTCTCCCTTCCTACACATAATCATTAAAAAAATGACATTTTGTTACTTCTATGTGTGCTGAATTAAGCAGCACACATAAAAGTAACAAAACGCCATTTAAAGATTGTTTATGTGCAGGAAGGGACACCTTCCTGCACACAAACAATCTTTAAATGGCGTTTTGTTACTTTTATGTGAAACAATTTTCCTCTCAACGCAGACATGCTTGCACTATGGTGCAAGAGTCTCTGCATTGGGGCTAGGCAGCTAAATTTAGCGCCAGCGCAGGGGGAAACGCAGGGCTGCACCATATTCTTGTAAATATGGTTCAGCCCTGCGTTTTTAAAGTGACGGAGCAGGTCGTTAGCCTTCTTGGCTTAACCACACGCTTCACCACTTTGTTGTGAGTATGCCCCAAAGTGTTTCTGTCAGATAACCTTTTCTAAATTAATTTAAGCTAAGATAGGTACATTTCAAGTACAATTAATGAATTGAGAGTACATGCAAAAAAAGGTCTCCTAAGTTCTTAACTGCGGGCGTTGGCCAACGGCCGCACTCCCTCCCCAGTGCGTCTGACGGCCATTGGGCAACACTGGGGGGGGGGGCACTTATCTTCAAGGGGGGTGTATGTGGTGGAACACCCACACCCCCAAATAAATTTGCAGCTGGGTCAAATGCTTGGTTTGCTGTGCTAGTAGGGTTGGTCCTGTTGTCAAGTTTTAGTTTGTTGCTGCAGGGTGAGGGTTCACCCTGTCAGTTGTGAGTTTATGATTTGCAGGCAGGGGCCAGAACTTCATGGCGGGTGTCCTATTTAGAAACTTTTTCAGTCAGCCCTCTCTGACCCCAGTGTCATAACTAAAATGCAGCCCTGGAGTTGGAAGTCAGTATGGCACTGCCTCTTTGTGGTCTTGCACTCTGCTCGGGGGTGGATAGCATGTCCGTTAGACTCAGTGCAAGCAGTTGGATCCGACGCAGCACTGTCCCTTACTGCTTACAGAGGGCGCCCCCTTCCATCCCTGCACCTGTTATTCAAGCAGTGGGCTAAAGGTGGCGCCAGGTCTAAACATTTCAGTGCAATATTCATTTCAGTCCTGGAGATAAGCACTATTTTTTTAAACCGGAATCTGTAGCATATAATAATAATTTGTTGTCTTTTATTAGGGTTATCATTATGATGCTGAAGTGAGGTCATTAATTAGTGTTTAACAGTGTTACTCAGTAACTCAAGTGGGTAATGCACATGCTGGAGAGTCATGTGCGTAATAACTTGTCACTGGTTTGAGAGAGAGACCCAGAAAGAGAGAGAGAGAGAGGCAGAGAGAGAGATAGAGAGAGATTTTTTGCATGTCTGGGTGTGCCTGTGTGTAGCTCAGAATGGCAAGACTTAGCAGTCGAAGTGCGATGGCAAAACCAATAATTCATCAGTGAGGAATGGATACCAATGACTTCGCCTGGTTGGGAGTTAGACGCCTTTTGTGTGTCAGGAGAGGCTTTTGGCAAAACTCCTCGTGCACGACTAAAGAGAGAGCAGGGTGAGAGAGGGAAAGAGAAAGAGCGAGAGAGAGACGGAGAGAGATCTGGACCAGTTGCATTATCAAAGCTCGAGAATTACCAAGTTTCCCAGGTCACTGTGTGACTGGCTGCTGCTATCGTCCACATTTTATTGGCATCCTGGGACACATATTCCTGGTTTTACAATGGGATAAACAAGACAACAAGTCCCAGAATGCAAAGAAAACCCTAGACTAGAGCAGCTAGTCACCGACACCTAGCAAACTTGGCAGGGCTGGAGCTCTGTTGGCGCTCAACACTGCTGGAAGCATCAGTGCGCTTAACAGGCTGCGACTATAGAGCAGTTATGGATATATCTTTCCATCACTTGTGGAACAGCACGGACAGCTGGTGGCAGGCATGAGTGTATAGGCAGAACACTGTTTCTGTGTGTCAGGAGTGCAAGAGGGGGAAAAGATGAAGATGGGTTTGTTGCACCCATCACGGGAGCAATGTGTCTTGCACACAAGACTGGAGTGAAATGGGGGGCTGTATGTCTGCAAATGGTTCACTTGAAAAAATGTGTGGTCTTTCACTGAGTAGCTGGGGAGAGAGAGAGAGAGAGAGTGAATCACCGCACTCCAGGAGAATCTTTGAATTCTTACATTTTTATTTGCATATGGTGGTGGAATTTGCACATATGTAAATAAAAAATTTAAGAATTCAAAGATTCTCCTGGAGTGCGGTGATTCACTTTGTGGATATTTTTGGTACATTATAAATCAACGAGGGACAGTCCTTCCTCGACACCGGCACCCACTGTGCGAAGAGCGCACTCTACCGGACTGTTTGGTGGTAGAGAGAGATTTATTTATTTATATATATATATATATATATATATATTATCTACTGGCGGTCGCCAGTAGATAGTTATAGTTACAACCTATTATCCATAGGAAATCCGCGACATTCTATTTGAAATAACTCTCTTGCCGGTTGACGTATCTTCGCGAAATTTTCAAACTTTGTGGGGCGCTCCGGTCCGCTCCTACCCTGAAAGTCTCGGGGTGATACGTCAAGCGGGGGCCGAGAAAAAGGGGGGTCCCAAAACGCGTTTTCCCCATGCATTTTCCCATAGGAAACTTTAGACACGGCTACAGCCCGAACTGCTGAACGGAATTACACCAAATTTGGCAAAGAGGTAGTTCTTGGTTCAGAAAGAACCCTTTTTGTTAAATGGTGTAAATCCGTTCAGTAGTTGCTGAGAAAATGAAAAGTAAAAAGTTAGTGATATCTAGGGACGAGTAGGGTCCGCGTACCCTCCCGATCACGAGCTGCATGTTAATTGGCTGTCAGCTGGCTGTCAACATTCCGATTCAGGAAATGTTGGCAGCCATTTTGTCCTCGGTAGAACCGAGGGACAGAAACAAGTGCGCAAAGCGCACAAAGGGGGCAGGGTAGAAACACCCTGACCCCTAGGTTTGCTCAGGGGTCCCACAAGGACCCCCTGGGCAAAAAAAAAAAAAATTTTTTAAAAATCGGCAGGATGCGCTCAGGGTGCGCGAATCCTGCCGAGAAATCGAAGCGCGGTCTCCCGCGCTTCGATGTTGATTGGCCCCCGGGTGGCCCAAGTCCCGGGGGCATGGTGGGGGATAATTTAATGTGTGGGGGCCTCAAGGGCCCCCAAGCCCCGAGGACCGCCACCCCCCCGGGGCTTTTTAAAAATGGTGCGGGAGGGCTCTGAGCCCTCCCGCAGCCCCGGGGACCACCACCTCCCCGGGGCTTTTTTACATACATTATTAAACCCGTGTGGGGGGGCTCCAGCCCCCACACGCCCGGGGACCACCACCTCCCGGGGCACTAAACATTTTAATATGGGGGTCCGTTACGGACTCCCAGAGCCCCGGGGACCACCACCTCCCCGGGGCTGTGTACTGAATGGGAGGGGGCCGCGCGGCCCCCTCCTGGAGCCCTTGATGGCCCTGGGGACCACCACCCCCAGGGCCGGCTCCTGCAGTGTCCCGGGGTGCCTACCCCCGGGACACTGTAGTTTGCTATGGCAGGACGGGAGCCTCGCGGCTCCCGTCCTGCCATAGCAAACTGCTTTGGATATTGGAAGAGAGACAGGAAACCTGCTCTCTCTTCCAATATCCAAAGCGATTGCTTTTCCACATGGAGAGCAGCATGTCAGCTGCTCCCCATGTGGAACAGCAATGCCGGCTCCCAAGGGACGTGGGGAGCCGGCGGGACTGTGGGGGGATTGGGGACCCCCCCACAGTCCCCAACGGAGAGGGCCAGCCCCGGGGGATGGGGTCCCCGGGGCAAGTAGTGGCCCGGGAGGGGGGCCACGCGGCCCCCCTCCCCAAAAAAGAGGAAAATTAAAAAAAAAAAAAAAATGGAAAGGCCGGCCCCGGGAGATGGGGTCCCCGGGGCCTTAAAATGCCCAGAGGAGGGGGCCACGCTGCCCCCTCAAAAAATAAATATAGAGGCCATGCCCCGGGGGATGGGGTCCCCGGGGCCAATACAGGCCCAGGGAAGGGGGCCACGCGGCCCCCTTCCCGTTTTTTTTTTAAAGGTAATTTAAAAAGAGGTGTAAGGCCCTGGGGGATGGGGTCCCCAGGGCCCAAAAAAGAAAAAGGAAGGGGGCCACACAGCCCCCCTTCAGGGGAGAAAAAACAAAAAACGATCGGGCCCGCAGGCCCCGCCCCTTCCTTCACCACTCTGCAAACGCGCCCCTGGCGCGTTTGCAGAGAGGGAACGACCCCTTGAATACTGGGGGTCCCTGGGGGCCAACTAGCCCACCAGGTACCTCCAGTATGCGCCAGGGGCTGCCTTGCAGAGAGGTGTACAGAGGCCACGCCCCTTTTACACCTCTCTGCAACGCAGCTCTGTGGCGCTTTTGGAGGTATATGGTGGGCTAGTTGGACTCCGGGGACCCTCAGGATTCAAGGGGACTTAATCCCCCAACTTAAAACGCGCCACAGGGCGCGTTTGCACAGTGGTGAAGGGAGGGGGCGGGGCTTCAGGTGACATGTGTGCAAACAGGCCCCGTGGCGCGTTTTAAGATGGGGAATCAAATCCCCTTCAATCCTGAGGGTCCCTGGGGCCAACTAGCCCAACAGGTACATCCAGAATGCGCCACAGAGCTGCGTTGCAGAGAGGTGTAAAGGGGTGTGGCCTCTCTACACGTCTCTGCAACGCAGCCCCTGGCGCATATTGGAGGTTCCTGGTGGTCTAGTTGGCCCCTAGGGACCCTCAGGATTCAAGGGGACTTAATCCCCCAACTTAAAACGCGCCACGGGGCGCGTTTGCAAAGATGTCACCTCAGGCCCCGCCCCTCCCTTCACCATTGTGCAAATATTCCTCTAAAATCAGCCGAAATAGGAATTCCGATTTACTCACCTGTTATCAGGAGAGACCTCAGTGCTGCATCTTTCAGCCCAGTACTGATCCTGAAAAGTAATTTTAACCGTCCTTACCGGTAACTTGAATTTCCTTCATAGGCTAACATTGACTGGTTTCACTTGGAAATTCTTCTAAGTGTGGAGTTTTGGAACTTTAAAATATTCCTCTAAAATCAGCCGAAATACGAGCTCCGATTTACTCACCTGTTATCAGGAGAGACCTCAGTGCTGCATCTCTCAGCCCAGTACTGATCCTGAAAAGTAATTTTAACCGTACTTACCGGTAACTTGAATTTCCTTCATAGGCTAACATTGACTGGTTTCACTTGGAAATTCTTCTAAGTGTTGATTTTTGAAACATACAAATATTCCTCTAAAATCAGCCGAAATCCGAATTCTGATTTACTCACCTGTTATCAGGAGAGACCTCAGTGCTGCATCTTTCAGCCCAGTACTGGTCCTGAAAAGTAATTTTAACCGTACTTACCAGTAACTTATATTTTCTTCCATAGGAATCCATTGTCTGTTTTTCAGCAGAAAACTTTCAAAGTGTCGATTTTCACAAACTACAAATATTCCTTAAAAATCGCCTGTATGACTTAAACGCATTCATTCAACTGTTTACAGGAGATGCACCAGTGCTGGATCCAGGATCCAACACGGAGTAAGAAAAAGTAACGATAACAGTTTTCACCTGCTAAGTGAATTTCCTTCCATAGGATAACATTGGTGATTCTATGAGAAAAAGTTTCCAAGTGTCAACTTTTAAAATACAATAATATTCCTTAAAAATCACGACTGTAACCAAAACGCTTTTACTCAACTGTTTACAGGAGATGTACCAGGACTGAATCTAGGATCCAGTCCTGTGGTTAGAAAAGTAATCCATAAAGTAACTAATTGCATTTAACTAGAAATTCACATTGAGCTGAATGTTGCATTGTGTTTGAAAATGTGTTGCCCATTGCAACAACTGTAACTACTGTACTAAGTCTATTGCCTATCTGCAAAGTATTTAAACTAAAGTAATTCATTAAGAGAAAGTATTTTTTGTAATGTAATGTATAATGTAATTACAATGTAATTTAAAAAATAAAATATGTAAAAAAAATTGTTTCTAAAAATGTACTAAATCAGTATGAAAAAAATTAATATAACAATTAATACATTTAAAAATTGTCATTTACAAAACCTTTGAAATTCACTAAAAAAACGTAGGTTTCAGGCACGTTATAGTTAGAAATTAGCATTTAAAAAACCTTTGAAATTCACTGAAAAAACCATAGGTTTCAGACACGTTATAGTTACAAATTAGCATTTAAAAAACCTTTGAAATTCACTGAAAAAACCATAGGTTTCAGACACGTTATAGTTACAAATTAGCATTTAAAAAACCTTTGAAATTCACTGAAAAAACCATAGGTTTTAGGGACAGTTATAGTTACTTGGACATTGCACTCGTACAAAACCCGTGAAATTCCCCCGTTATAGTTAGTTCAGCTAACTATAACTCGCGCCCGCAATGCACTGCTGATGACGTCACATATTACATCACTCATGACATGGTCAGTGACATCACTGATGACATCACTGATGACATCTCAAATGACATCACTGATGACATCATCCACGTGATAATCTGATGCACCTCCTCACACCCTAATATAACCTTTGATACACCCACTCTAAATTACAGACTGCCATTCGCAAAACCATAGACACTCCAAAACCAATAACTACATACCCACTCACTGATTCTTAGGTCTACACACACACATCCACTCACTCACCCGTACAGTCACTCATACTTACGGTCACTCAGTACAGGACTATCATATGCACTCTTACTCCTATATAGACACTCAAACAACGCCACTCATACATAGAGATACTCACACACCTAGTCAGTCATGCAAATAATTAAACACACTGCCATTTACTCACCTATACAGTTATACACACACCAGCTCACTTACTCATACAAATAGTAGCACATTGTTACGCTCTTATACAATCACTGATACAAGCACACAATCATCCATACAGCCACTATCACAATCACTCACTCTTGCTTATAGCTATTTATATACTCCAACACACATATATACTGCCTTTCACATATGTAGTTACTCACACATGTACCACTGGGACATACATTCACTCACTAACACTCTTACACACACTTACCCACCCATACAGTCTATCACAGATGCACTCTTGAAACCATCCACCCAGTGAATCACCCACTCACACATCTATGCAGAGTTGCACACACCCCTCCCACACAAACACTCAGGCACCCATACAGATACTCAGACAAGCATTCAATAACTCATATAGACACTCATTTAGCTATTCACAAACACATGCAGCCACTTACACAGCAACAGACAGACGGATACAGACATACACCCAGTTTAGTCACTAACCCATGCATTCAGTAAGATACGTTAAATCACTCACTTATAGAGTCAGTCACGCACCTACTAAATCATCCATACAGACACTTACACACCCACTCATTCTTCAATACGTCTTTTCCTATATATTTTAAAAATATTTAAACTTTACAGAAACACACAGTCACTGGATGATGTCATCAGTGATGTCATTTGAGATGTCATCAGTGATGTCACTGACCATGTCATGAGTGATGTAATATGTGACGTCATCAGCAGTGCATTGCGGGGGCGCGAGTTATAGTTAGCTGAACTAACTATAACGGGGGAATTTCACGGGTTTTGTACGAGTGCAATGTCCAAGTAACTATAACTGTCCCTAAAACCTATGGTTTTTTCAGTGAATATATATATATATATATATATATATATAGAGCTGTGACAGATGTAAGTCAGTACTGATGGTCATTGGCACAATTGTGTGCGACTCAAAAGGATAACAAACAGTACTGCAAGGGGGGTGCATTGGTAGACCCCTCTGTTTATGACTTGGGATTGGAATAACAAGAAGCACTGAAGGTCAGGACTGAAGTGAATTTGCAGAACTGTATGTTAGCCATGGACAGGGCAGTGTGATTTGGAGTTTGAAGGGACAGCCTTTTTTGTACTCCTGGGACTGAGATCTATTGACCTATCTGTGTAAAGTCCTGTGTTGTCACCACCAGCCAGAGTGAGGTAGAGAGTGAAAAGAGAAAAGGGAGTCTGTGCGTATTGCTGTACATGTTCTTTTTTTCCTTTCAGAGTTTTATATAGCATGAACTTGACCCGAAGGTATCGGGTATCAGAGCGCTTTACATGAGCACCCTTTGCATTGCACAAGGACATATTCATTTTTGTTAGGCACGAGGAGATGAAGTGATTTGCCCAGAATCACAGGATGTTGAGCGTCATTGCCGAGACTCGAACCTGCTTCCACAGATTTGAGGTCGACCGCCCTAGCCGTTAGACCACATCCTCTCCCCTATTAATGTGTACATGTGTTTTAAGCTGGGTTCACACCCGAGATCCTTGTCTCACTGCAATAAGTACTTTTAACGGCGTTTCCCCACTTTAAATCCATCTTCCCCTTCAAAGGCGTCCAACTATTATAGTTAGGTTGGTACAGGCACTCTCAAGAGGAGGATCAGTACTGTACGTGACTGTAGGAAAGTAGGATCTGCTTTCATGGTTAACCCCCCACTTTTTGCTGGTGTTATTCTGTTTTCTGACCAGTCTGACTGGGATCCTGCTACTCAGGACCCCAAACACTGTGATCTCTCCCTAAATTTGACTATGGTAAGTACTTTGGTACCTTCACAATTGACTACTGGTGTACCCTTCTAAGTCCCTAGTATGTGGTTCTAAGGTACACAGGGCATAGTACACCAGCGGTCTCCCATGGGCTGCAGCATGTATTATGCCACCCATGAGAGACCACTCAAACTGTGACTACAGGCCTGCCAATGCAGCCTGTGTGAGCTGGTGTTAGCACCACTCACAACAAATATAAGTTTCCTTATATCTGAGGTCACTGCACTTAAAATCTATAAGTCACCCTTAAGGCAGGCCTTTCTATCCTGAAGGCAGGCTGTTAGGTTATAAGTGTAGGGTGCCCTGCATGAGCAGAACACCCCCTACAAACCCAGGAGTCAATTCTCTCGGCTTTGTAAGTGCGGTCAGCCATTTAATACATATAGTGGACATCAAGTCAATTACAAGATGTCTAACTATATATTGGCTGCACCGAAACCGGTCATGTTTGGTATCAAACATACTGGAATCCTACCCCAACACCAAGTCCAGGGTTGGATGTAGGATCCCATGTACTGGTACCAGTCTTTCAGCATCTAACAGCAAGCTAGTGCTGCTGCCGACCACAGACACGATTCTGCCCTCCTGCTGCTGAGCTTGAGCAGGGGATGGTAGAACAATAGGTTTCCTGTCACAGGGAGGTGTGACCACCTCCCAGACAGGACTTGGTGGGGTGGGGTGGGGTGGTGTCGCTTGCCAACTCCACCAGACTGCTTTGAAGGGCACATTTGGTGCCCTTCTTGCATACTCCAGTTGGCTCCACTCAGGAGCAAAACTGGACAAAGGACATGGGAGTATCCTCCCCTCTGTCCAGTCCCTCATCTAGGAGGGATCAGTGAATTGACCCAACCCTTTCCTAGGGTACTTAAGGGCTTACCTATGGGTGGCTCTGCAGATTCGTCGTGGTACAAGATTCAGATCCAAACCCACTTCAACTTCAACCGTTTGGACACCTTGCACTTTGTCTGGAACCGAGACCGCATCAAGGAAGACTCCTGCTGCTCCTGGTCTCAATGTCCTGCCAGTCTACTGCGTTGTCTGTGCCTGTTCAGGTTCTTCTCCAGGCCTGTGGGCATCACAGACACCCAAAGTAATCTCCCTTAGAGTGAAGTTGTCACTCCCCTGCATCTGCAGGCACCGCAACAAAGCTGACCGGTCTCCTGCTCCTGAGGTCCCATGGACTCCGAAAGGCTAAGCAACACAGGTGGTGGTGTTGCAAATCCTTCGAGGCCTGCACTGTCTTCTCAGCAAGTTTGAGGCAGTATACCTTGTCGAAACCGCTGGCACAGAACCGCTGTGCACCACGTCGACTTGCCATTGCCAAGGCTTGTTGACTCTGTTCTCCAGAGATCTTCGGGCTACATGAAGGTCCAGCATCTCTTCCTGCCAAGATCTTTGTCCTCACCGCATTCTCTGCACCGTGGGCCTGCAATCTTGGTGAGCTGCTCAAGGTCCTCATGCGACTCCTGTGCCTGTGGGCCCTCTTGAGGGTCTTCTTTGGCTCCAGTGGGCTCCCCTGCTAGCTCGGGGCTGCTCTGACTCTCCTGTGCTTGGTGAGTCCCTTGGACCTTGCTAGTTCCGACACTGCACCTTCTTTGTTTGCCTCATCTGTTGCTGCTGCCAAGGCTTGTTGGTGCTCCCGCCGGACACCAACCCCCTGGCTCTCGACTTCCAATGTGGGACAGCTCGTGAACGGCTCCTGGTCTTCCACAGCGTCGCTTGGTCCTCACAGCTGCAGCGACAAGGTCACCTTCAACCCTCCTGCATCTTCCGTCATTGGTGGTCATTGGTCTTCCGTGCTGCCTGGTCACTCCCGAGTGGCATAGACTCTGCCCCTCTGCTTGCAGGTACTCCTCTTCAAGAGTCCACCCTTGGATTCCACCAGATTCTTTCACCTTCTTCGCCAGCGGCATCTTCACTGAAGTCCTCCATTGTGGTCCACGGCGGTTTCCGATGTCACTTCGCACCTATGCACGCCGGCTTCCTTGATGTAGGTATCCTGGTTGCTGGGGTATCCACGGGTGGGGTGACTCTTCAACCTTCCACGGGGTTTCTTCAGGGTCCTCTGGGAAGGGTCCTTCTTGAAAACTGCAACCGTGACTTCCCCCATTCACTTGTATTGCGTACGCGGTCGTGTTTCAACTCAGCACACGGCAACCGTGGGGTTCCTGGGTACTTACCTTGGGTGGTTCCTTGGGTCCCCAGCTCTCCTAAGTCTTCTGGGTCCAGTCCAGACTTAAGTTGCGGTTTGCATTCCACTTTATTAGTATACGGTTTGGTCTCCCCCTGGAGACCACTGTGTATTTGTGCTACCTACCTCTTCTACTATTGAAGTATTGTGATTATATCTCTGGGTAGGAGATCTCTCAATGTGTTAGCGAGTGTTTATAATAAATACATTTTGTTATAACTACACTGTGTGGTTCTTTTTCACTCAACCTACACTATATGATTAGTAATGGTAAAAAGTTGCTTTACACTCCTGGACTAAGCCTGAAGGCTGCTCTCCACAGCTATCACTTAAAGCGTTTTCTATGGTTGTCTAAGACCACTAAAATCACCATAAGGGTTGTCTGGATTAGTGCAGAGTGCTTCACTTAAGTGTGCACCATATACTAAGCCAGCCTCCTACACCAGGGCTCACGCCAAATAGCTATGCACTGAGGGAGTACTGGATCCTGAAAAAGTGGACCAGCTAGCTCCTAAGAAAAGGAGCAGGAAGGTTAAGGAATTATCCTCCTCCCAAACTCCCAGTGAGAGTCAGTCTCCTGAGGGAGATGATCTCAGTCCCTGTAAAGGAACGTTGGCCTGACCAGGCTGAGTTCTTGGGGGCAGGGGGCCCTTACAGGGCAAACTAGTTTGGAGCAGAAATCTTGCCCCTCTCTTGAACAGTAGGCTGCTGCCGAGGAGGCAGAGAAGGTCAGTGGGTCCCATATGATCTACTGGGAAGGTGGGCTCTTGTTCTCTGAGTGTAGAGACCCCAAACATGGTGCCACCAGGAGGTTGGTAATACCTCAGATGTTCAGAGGTTTTCTTCTATCCCTGGCACATGACATTCCCATTGCAGGACATCTTGGGCAAAGCAAGACTTGGGACAGGCTTGTCCCTCATTTTCACTGGCCCCACATGTCGGAGGACACCAAGGAGTTTTGTTGCTCCTGTGTCACTTGCCACCAAGCCAGTGCTAAGTCAGGTGGCACTACAAAGGCCCCCTTAATTCCACTTCCAGTGGTTGGGGTTCCCTTTGAGAGGGTAGGGATACAACATTGTTGGTCCCTTAAACCCCCCTACAGCATCTGGACACAGTTACATACTAGTGGTGCTGGACCATGCCACAGGTATCCAGAGGCTATTCCCCTTAGGACCACTACAGGTCTGCTCTTGTAGTGGCTAGGGCCCTTCTGGGAGTCTTTTCCAGAGTGGGTTTCCCTAAGGAGGTCTTAACAGACAGAGGTACAAACTTCACGCCTAGTTATTTAACTGCTATGTGGAAAGAGTGTGAAGTAAACTACAAGTTTACCACACCCTACCATACACAGTGCAATGGGCTTGTTGAAAGGTTCAACAAGACCCTCAAGGGTATGCTCATGGGACTCCCCGAAAAGCGGAGGCGAAAATGGGATGCCTTACTACCCTGCCTTCTCTTTGCCTACAAGGAGGTTTCACAGAAGGGGGTTGGCTACAGCCCATTTGAACTTCTGTTAGGACATCCAGTTAGTGGTCCATTGTGTCTGGTAAAGGAGGGCTGGGAGCAGCCTCTCAAACCTCCTAAACAGGATATTGTGGATTATGTCCTTGGCCTACGTTCACGTATGGCTGAGTCAGCCAGGAGCATCAGAAAGCTTAGCATGATAAAAAGGCTGTACTGACTGTTTACCAGTCAGGACAGAAAGTGTGGGTGTTGGAGCCTGTGGCTCCAGCAGCTCTCCAGGACAAATGGAGTGGCCCTCACACCATCCTTGAGAAGAAAGGTGAGGTCACCTATTTGGTTGACCTAGGCACTCCTAGAAGTCCCCACAGGGTACTTCATGCGAACCGCCTAAAGCCTTTTGTTGACAGGGCTGACATAAGCTTGCTCATGGCCAGTGATGAGGGACAGGAGGAAGAGAGTGACCGTCTCCCTGATCTCTTCTCTAAGGACCCTGTTGATGGGCTAGCTGATGGGGTAGACTTGGCGGGCAGCCTCACTGACCAGCAGCAAGCTGATTGCAGGAAAGTCATCAATCAGTTTACCGACATGTTTTCTCAGACTCCCAGTCAAACCACCTGGTGTACCCATACAGTGGACACAGGTGACAGTCTGCCTTTGAAGAATACAATGTATAGACAGTCTGACCATGTCAGAGATTGCATCAGGACTGAGGTCCAAACGATGCTGGAGTTGGGGGGTCATTGAGCCTTCGGATAGCCCTTGGGCTAGTCCAGTAGTCCTTGTACCAAAACATCACACCCGAGATGGCAAGAGAGATGATGTTTTGTGTAGATTGCAGAGGCCTCAATGCAGTCACTAGGACTGATGCCCATCCAATTCCAAGGGCAGATGAGCGAATTGATACTTTGGCCTCAGCCAAGTATCTTAGTACATTTTACCAGCCTGCTGGCTACTGGCAAATCAGACTATCTGAGGATGCGAAGCCAAAAACCGCATTTCCAACCTCTAGTGTGCATTATCAATTTATTGTAATGCCCTTAGGTTTGAAAAATGCACCTGCCACATTTCAGATGCTGATGAACAAAGTTCTCACAGGTGTGGAAGCCTATAGGGCAGCATATCTAGATAATATTGCTGTCTTTAGTTCCACCTGGGAGGATCACCTGGTCCACCTCAGAAATGTTCTAGAGGCCCTGCAAAAGGCAGGCTTGACTATCAAGGCCACAAAGTGCCAGGTAGGGCAGAGTAAGTTTGTATACTTGGGTCACCTGGTAGGTGGAGGCCAAGTTCAACCACTGGAGAGCAGAATCTAGACCATAACTACCCAGCTCAGAGCTTTCCTGGGCCTGAGGTTTGTTAAGGGATATGGGTCCACCGTTACTCCCCTTAATGATCTCACCTCCAAAAGGATGCCTAAGAAGGTTCAGTGGACCGTTAGCTGTCAGAAGGCATTTGATGACATGAAGCAAGCCATGTGCACTGCTACCACTCTGCAAAGTCCTGATTACTCCAAAACCTTCATTGTCCAGACAGATGTTTCTGAGATAGGGGTAGCAGCAGTTTTGTCACAATTTAATGCAGAGGGCCAGGACCAACCAGTAGCTTTTATAAGCAAAAGGTTGACACCAAGGGAGAAACGGTCAGCTATTGAGAGGGAGCCCTTTGCTGTGCTCTGGGCCTTGAAGAAGTTGTTTGGTACCCACTTCATTGTTCAGACAGACCATAATCCTCTCTTATGGCTTAAACAGATGAAGGGTGAAAATCCCAAACTTTTGAGGTGGTCCAGTTCATTACATGGGATGGACTTTTCTGTGGAACATAAACCTGGGAGTAACAATGCCAACGTTGATGGACTCTCCAGATGTTTCCACTTAGAAAATGAAATCTCAACTTGGCAAGGTTAGTCTCACCTCCTTTCCTTGGGGTGGGGGGGGGGGGAGGTTGTGTAGGAAAGCAGGATCTGCTTTCATGGTTACCCCCACTTTTTGCTGGTGTTATTCTGTTTTCTGACTTGTCTTACTGAGATCCTGCTACTCGGGACCCCAGTCACTTTGCTCTCTCCATAAATTTGACTATGGTGTGACCCCATTTTGCCCCAAAGGGGGTTGGGGGGATTAAAAGCACACTGGATGGCAGGAAAATATATTAATATTATTTTTAAATAAATTAACGGTGTGGGTCTGGCCCATCTTAACATCAGGCCTCACCCCTAAAGCTTCAACAGTGTTTCAGCTCCCATGTGAACTAAAACATCTCCATCCCAATGGCATGCAAGAGGACATTTGATTGTATTTATATGTGGGCCAGGAGAACAGGACTAAATCCCAATATTGTCCCAATTGCAATGCTGAATGGCTGCACTTTTTGGGCTTGGGTAGGCCGCCACATGGGGAAACCTACCAGACCCAAAGATTTCTGAAAACTAAACATCAAGTAGGATCCAGGGTGGTATGCCTTGCATAGATCTCATGACATTTTCTTACCCACAATGCTGTGCATAACTGAAACTCTGCCTAAAATCACACATCTTTATCGTTTTTGCAATGTGAACTTCTGGAATACACAGTGATCCACAAAATTCCTACAGGCCAGCATTCCCCCACTTGCTCCGATAAAAACACTACCCTTCTTGTATGGGTGGGCCTAGTGTCCACAACAGGTAAAGACCCACAATGTAATGTGGGTGATATTTCCTGTAAAAAAAACTGACCTGATTTGGCAATAAGGTAGCTTTGTTAATTGGGCCTGGGCTCGGCCGCCACCTATGGAAACCTACCAAACCCAGATATTTCTGAAAACTAGATGCCCAGAAGAGTCTAAGGTGGAGCGCTTAGCATGAATCCCACAACATTTTCTTACCCACAATACCTGGCAAACCTAAAATGTTGCCTAAAATCACAAATGTTCCTTACATTTCCATGATGGAAACTTCCGGAATCAGCAGGAATCCACAAAATTCCTACCACCCAGCGTGTCCCGTGGACTCTCATTGACCTCAATTGTGATTCATTCCTGTTATGGGCACTAGGCCCAGTCATACCAATGGGACAGCATTTTTATGAGGACAAGTGGGGTTATGCGGGCTAGTAGGAGTTTGGTTTTTCTTGCTGATTATGAAATTTTCCATCGCAGAAACGTAAGGAAAATGAATGATTTTAGCCAAAGTCTGAGATTTGCAGGGCATTGTTGGTAAGAAAACCTTGTGGAACCCCCTGGGTGTCTAGTTTTAAAAAAAAAATCTGTGCTTAGTAGGTTTCCATGGGTGGCGGCAGAGTACAGCCCTAATTACTGCAGCTACCCCTATTGCTGATCTGGCCATGTAGTGCTTTAGGGACTTTTGTGTCTCAGTTGTTAGCCCACCCACACAAGTGGGGTACCACTGTGGGTGATAGGAAATTTGTGGCTCTCTGCATATTCCAGAACTTTCCATCATAGAAATGCGAGGAAAATGAGTTTTTAGTGAAAGTTTGAGGTTTGCAAGGGCTTCTGGGTAAGAAAACTTGGCGAGAGCCACGCATGTCACCCCCACCCTAGATTCGCCTGGGCGTATAGCCTAAAAAAAATGTGCAGGTTCCCCTAGGTGCTAGCTGAGCAAGGGCCCAAAATCCACAGCTACCCACATTGCAAAAAAAAAAAAAAAGTCAGTTTTCAGTGGAAAAATGTGAGGTGTCCATGTTAAAATTGACGCTTTCCTGTCGCAAGTACCAGGCCTATCCACACAAGTGAGGTACAATTTTTATAGAGAAACATGTGAGAACAGAGAATAGTGGAACAGTTGCTATTACCAATTGTATTTCTCTGCATTTGTGCCTTCGAAATGTAAACCAGTGTGCAAGAAAAACGATAATTTGGGGAAAATTTCTCTAAATCATATGCTGGTACGGGTAGTCACAAATTCAGAAACATACAAATAACCACTGCTCTTGAATTCAGTATCTGGTGTACATTTCAGATATAGCTAGGCTTCCTTCATACCTATTCTTCACTCTTTATATTTTACCACGAGTTGCTCTATACTCAGTACACAATGAAAAACCATAGTAAGGTGCAGCTCAATTGTTTCCCTTGGGTTCTTGGACAACCTACAAACCCTATACATCTCCACGACCACAAGGAAATAGCGGACGTAATGGTATATTGCTTTTGGAAATCAGCTATTGTGACAAGAAGTAACAGATAAAAATGTCACTAATGGCTGGTTTTGTTCCTGCTCATTTTGGGTAGTTTTTTATTTTGACTGTTTTTTTTAAGACTACCTTGAGGGATCTACACAATTGACTCCTTGCTGAATTCAGAATTTTGTCTACTTTTCAGAAATCTATAGCCTTCCAGGATCATCCATGGGTTTCACACCTGTTTTCACAACAACTGGAAGTGAGCTGAAAGCACAATAGGAAAGGTTGGCCACTCGTTTAAAAAAAATGCCAAAATTATGGTTACAAAAAATGTTTTTTCGGTATGCATGTTCCTGAAAGCACTTTATTCTGTTTTTCCCAAAACCCACAACATTTCGCTATATTTTAGCTATTTTCTTGGTCCCCTCCAGGGGAATCTACAAAACTTGAGTACCTTAAAAATTCCCATAATGCTGAGAAAAAGTACACAAATTTGGCCTCGATACCTTATGGGGGGAGGGGGGTGGGAAGAGTTACGGAGGCCTAAACGCGAAGTACCCAAAATAACCAAAAAAAGGGTACTGCACTGAAGTGTGAAAAAGCCTCAGCAGCTGAGGGGTTGAAATAGACATTGTATATCAAATTGTCAACATTACAGATGTACTCCGCAATAAAAAAAGATCCGTGCAGTGATGCACTGCTCGTGAGGAGTGCAAGGTATGTGATAAAGAGTGAACATAAGGATAAGAAGCCTAGTGAAAACTCTGTAGTATACAGAGCACACTCAATTTTACACAGTTTAGCCATATTAAAAACAACACATCTAGGCAAAAGTACAGTTATTTCCCAAAGTTTCATCCCTTGGAGTATCCTTTGGTTGGGAATAGTCCTCATAAAAACCCTAACAAGCACTGCGCTGCTGCTTTAATCTTTTTATTGTGGAGCACCTCTGTAATGTTGACAAATTATGTAATACAATATCTATTGTAAGTGACCTTTTTTTGCATGTAGTCTCATTTCATTAATTGTACTCGAAAAGTACCTATCTTTACCTCTTTCCTGATTTGTAAAATTCACCTAGGGAGAACATGGCGGCCCGTTGAAGAGCTCAGTCGGGAACTCTCAAGCTACCCACGCATAACGAAGTGTAAATCCGGGCAGAAGATTCCTCCCTTTTTTTTCTTACCTTTCTAAGGAGGCTAACATGAGGTATTTGATTGATGCCCCGGTCGTTAGTCTGGGTTCCCAAACGCCTGCGGAGCACGAGGAAACGCAGACTTCTCCCTGCTCTGTGAGCACTGAGTGGGTGGACGCGGCCTCGGTCCTGTGCAACAGACGGACTGCTGCCGCTCAGGTTTCCTTCCGGGGCAAGGTGGGAAGCCCGCAGCACAGCGGAACAGCGCTCCATCAACCTCACCAGCCATCAACAGCAGGACAGAATACACCGAAGCGCATGAGTTTGTTAAGTGAACAAGGTGGGGGAGGTGAACAGCTACAGGGCATTGGCAAGCTAGGACCGACTACTGGGGAAAAAAAGGGGTAAAAAGAACTTACCTATAAAGGCACAAGTTCAACATCAGGATCACAACCAGAAAAGGAGGATAAGCTACTGTTTACGGAACAGGAGTTTGGCTATTGATGCTACCACTGGCACTGTAAGGAAAAGCCCAGTTTTAGTTCCTCTAATAAACAATAAGAGGGGGAAGCAGCGCTCCTTAACTCAATCCGTGGGAGCCCCCTCTACACTAGCAAAGAGCAGACCGGTAGGCACTAAAGTTAAAATCACCCCCTCCTTGCGCTCTTTTTTCAAAGTTCAAGCTAAACAAGACTTGCTCGGTCTGGCCGAGCAATCTACAGGAAAACAGATGGAAAGAAAAGAGGGCTCAGCTACAACCAGGGAAAGCATGTGAGGGGAGAAAGTCCGATGCAGAAACAGATTCCAGCTTAAGATGAGACAGCCACACCAGACCAGCCCCCGTCTCAGCAAGCACAAGCTGAACCGGCAAGGCGAGGGGCAAAGATCCCAAGGCCAAAGAGAGTATATAGGCGTGGAGAAAATGATGGAGTCCTTAATATCGGAAATGAGGGCGAACTTTGCCACATCAGAAAGAAATCAAGAGAAAATACAAGCGACATGTGAAGCCCTTGATGCTAAAATCAATACATTAATGGAGTGAGTATCAATGATGGAAGCCTCCCTAGACGAGCTGGGTAGAGAGGTTGAAGCAAGTCAGGAGGAGATACAGATGCTGAAAGCTAACGAGAAAGACCTCGGAGAAAATAATCAAAAATTTGGAAAACCAAGCAAGAAGAAATAATCTAAGGATCCTGAATGTACCAGAGGGTGCTAAAAGGGAAAATATTAAGAGCTTCGTTATCAATCTCCTGAAGGAATTTGTCCCCGGGGTGGAACCAACAGCCCTGGCAGAAGATATATAGGGGGTTCACCGAGGAAAAATCCAAGAAGAATACTAATCAACTTTAAATCTTATGTCCTGAAAGAATTTTTTTTTAACGAAGCCCTCAAAGTTGGATCCTATACTAAAGGCGACTGGGCTTTCTGAATTCGATCAGATATTTCTAAAACCACACAGGATCGACAGTAGGAACTAGGGCAGCGTATGCAAGAGCGAAGGTCCTTGGCGGCACTAGTGCAAATGCGCTTCCCAGCCACATTAAAAATAATGTGGAAAAATCAAATGCACAGTATAAGGGATCCTAAAGAGGTGGAAGCTTTGAACGACCTAATCAAATCACAAAGAGAATGAAAAAGAAAAGGGAAGAATGAAGGAAAAGTATGTGATGCCTGGGGAGTAGGGGTCTCGAAAGGGGTGAACTCGTTTTGTCCAAGAAGAAAGGGAGGGTTCTCCTAGGGAGGGGGGGTGAGATTGAGGGGACATACAAGATAGCATTAAGTTATATGCGCACTGAGTGTGGGAGCATAAGGGGATGGGGGGAAGGAAGTTGGCCAAATTGTGGAATTTGAGAAATCCAAGATACAGGGGGAATCAGGGGCCCATCAGAGACACTTCAAATAAACCAGATGTCAATTAACATATTATCTTGGAATGTGAATTGCCTCAGAGTCAGAAGCAGAAGACAAAAGATCCTGGAATATTTGAAATCAGCGAATAGCGAAATTATAATATTACAAGAAACGCACCTATTGAAGGCAGAATGGGTATAGTGAAGACACAAAAATGGGTTGACACATACGTCTGCACTGACCAGGCTTGCTGTGTTAAGGGGGTGGCTATTCTGTTTAAAAAGTCATCCAAAATACCGGGGGAAGGAATGACAACAGACACTAAGGGGGGATGGGTTTCTGTAAAAGTTAGAATGTTTAGCACTAAATATGTTTTGGCAGGATATTATGGCCCAAATATGGATGACCCTACCCCCTTGCAGTTCCTGTATAGCCACCGATTGTTCGGCCCCGGTAATCCTGGGTTGAGATTTCAACCTGATAATAGACCCAAGGGAAGACAGATTGCCAAAAGGGAAAACACTCAACCTGCCTAAAAAGAGGAACTGGCTGAAACGTTAAATGGAGGATCTTGGACTGGAGGACGTCTGGAAGACAAAAGGGGTAAAAAAGCATACATTTACCTTTAAAAACAAAAAACATGGTCATGCTTCCAGAATAGATTTCTTCTTAGCAGATAAGGGTCTATGTAAAAATGTTGAGATAGTGGAACACCTTCCGGCACACTTGCCTGATCGCTCTGTGGTCCGAATGGAACTATTAATAGATAAGGGTCATCCCCTTTCAAGATGTACATTGGATAGAACACTGCTCCTAGATCAGCAGATCAGGGAGAAACAGAGAGGAGACAAATTAATACTTCATAATAAACAAAACTGGGACGTCCATCCAGACTACATGGGACGCATATAAAGCTGTCCTCAGGGCAAAATTGATCAGCCTAGCAGACCTTAAATTAAAAAACACAGAGAATGAGCTTAATCAACTAGAGAGCGACTTACGACGACTAGGTTGGGCACTAGAGCAAATTAAATACCCTCAAGAGATAGTTAGAATACAGAAAGAATTTCACACTATGAATATGGGGAGGGATGCGGTAAACTGTTAGCCTGGAAACTTAAAACAGAAAAAAACGAAATAAGATCTCAGCCATACAACTAGAGGGCAAGATAAATCCCAACACAGAAGATTTAGAAAACTTTTATGAATTTCTTCCATGATTTATATCTGGAGGATACTGTAGTCCAGTGGAGCAACTAGACGGCTACCTTGAAAAGATAGTAATTCCAACATTGTCACAAGATCAGAGAGACGATCTCAGTTCAGAGATAACAATCAATGAGGTGATTAATGTGATATCAAAGTTAAAAAAAAAGGGAAAGCACCCTGCCCAGATGCATTACCGAATGAAATTTATAGTTCTCTAAAAGAAGAACTGGCTCCTTTCCGGACAGTGGTTTTCAATGTCACCTTTTTAATGTGTGGATGGTGCAGAATGAATGGTACAGTGAAAATGTATAGACTTGAGTGGTAATATGAGTGTGTTCTTTTCTTGTTTTTACAGCTCTCTAAGAGCTCTGAGTCCTGAGGAGAACCCTGTTAAACGCACAACATTGCGTTTGAAACGCATCGACTATTGTTTAACCACACAAGTGTGCTTAAAGATATACTACGTTGGCTCATTTTGTATAACTTTGTTAAAATTATCCAAAGCTATGAAATACTGTTGTGAGCCAAAATAGTTCACTGTCTGGTTGTTGCCCTGACTAAGGTTGCTCTTCTGTTTGTTAAACAAGTATCAAATCTTAACCTTCAGGGCTGTGCTTATTATATTTTTCTCTTGTTTTTACAATAGAGAAACCTGCTTACGAAATACAGAACTCGAGCTCATTTTATTTGTTTTTTGAAATGTTGAATTTGTTGTCTTTGTCATGTCTATGTTTTGTCCAACAATGTAGTTTGTGGTGCTAAGTATTCTGTAATTTGTTTCAATCTAATGTTGTGTTCTTCTGTGAATTTTTGTATGTTGATTTTTTTGCATTGAAAAACCGATGGGTACTTCAGAGAATTTAAGAAAACAGATTTTCACAAACAAATGAAAAAAGTGAATGGGAAAAATAAATAAAATTATGATTTACGGTCACATTAAGTGTTATGTGTGATCATGTGAAGTGAAAAATAACTGACATCAGTATTGGCATGTGCGTCGTTGTGTGCTACCTTTTTAAAAGGGCAGGATATGCTAAAGTCATGAGAGTTGGCGATTATATGTATAATATTGAAACCAGGGAAGGACCCAAAACTTTGTGAGTCGTATAGACCTATATCACTACTAGACTGGAACTACAAAATATATATACCAAAATTTTGGCCAGAAGGTTGGGAAAGGTTGCTGGGCAGCTGATACACCAAGATCAGAAGGGCTTTGTCATGGGGAGGCAGAACCAAGAGTTGACACATGAATTGGTTGGGGCAATAGACGTGGCTTTCCAGAAGATCCCCTTGTCAGGACTTACTTTTGATGCAGTAAAGGCTTTCGACAGGGTTAGCTGGCCCTTTCTGTTTAAAGTGATCTATATGTATAAACTGGGGAAGGTGTTTCCAGGTGTGGTAAAATCTATATACAAAAACCTAACAGCTAAGGTTCTGGTTAATGGTAGTCTCACACAGAAGCTAGCCATAAAAAGAGGCACCAGGCAGGAATGCCCACTCTCCCCGCTGCTCTTTAACCTGTACATTGAACCATTAGCCGATGTCCTTAGACATAATCATAAAATAACCCCCTTTTACTATCAGGGCTAGGAAAAGAAAGTTGCCCTCTATGGTGATGACCTAATAGTTTTCTCAAACAACCTCTCAGGTACTTTCCCAATAATATTACAGGTCCTAGATCAATTTGGGAAGGTTTCAGACTACCATGTTAACCAACAAAAAACAGGAGTGGATCTCCCAAAGTAACAACCCCCTAGTAAAAGAAAGGATGAAATACTTAGGAATCATAGTAGGGAAAGATATTGATGAAATAGCTTGCCTGAACTTTAACAAGCTTATTTCCGAAACTAGGAAACTATTAAAAAGCTGGGAGGGCCTTCCTTTAACATTTATAAGCAGATCTAATATCTTAACAATGTCAGTTCTTCCAAAATTTACGTACATCTTCAATACCATACCACTGGACTTCAGGAGAGAGTGATTAAAAAAACTACAAGGAGAGCTAAGCAGCTTTATATGGGCCTCAAAGGGAGCCAGAATAGCATGGAAAAAGATCAAAAGGAAAAAAGAACATGGAGGGATTGCTAGCCCAGATTTCTATCAGTACTGCAGAGCTTTCCAATTTAAGAATATAAGAGTGCTACTAATGTAATATCAAACCTACCCTCCATATCTAAAAGCTATGATACAGCCGGATGACAGATTTTTTCTATATTAATTCGGGCACCCCAAGTTCTTTAAAAAAGTGAAATTGAAGATGCTATGGTCAGCCTGTAAACTACGGTACCAGATCAGAAGATCCCAGAAAATACCATATTATAGTAACCACGCCCCAATCTGGGATTCCACAGGGATTCCGGAATGTCTGGCAGATAAACTTTCATTTGAGGAACAAAATGGAGTCAGCTGTTGATGGTAAACAATCTAATAGGTTGGGAACCGCTCTCAATAATGACTAACGGCACCATATCAAAATTCAAGTACTATCAGCTAAAGAGTTGGGCTAACTCACTGGGAAATGACGGGTCAGGAAATAGGGATTTGGAAGGAAGAATGCAAGACAGTTTGCTGCAAAACTGCAAAAAAAAAAAAAAAAAAGGAAGTATCAAGATGGTACTGGGGTTTCACGTTGGCAGAGGATGGGGACTTTACTTTGCCTACGGAGATTTGGGGGAAGTATCTGCCGACGCTGGAGATACAAGATTTATGCCAAGTATCAATGTCTACATTTTGGTATATTACTAAGTCTGCACCTCGCAGAAAGAACCATTTATTTACAGTGCACAGAGCGTACTGGACGCTTAAAAAACTGACAAAGCTGAACAAACAGGAGGTGAAGTGCTGTCCTAAATGTAGAGAAGAAATGGCAAATGACATGTGTTTCGGCAGTGTCCCCAGCGCCAGAACTTCTGGCACAATGTGGGCAAGAGCCTTACGGAGGCGATGGGACAACACAGAGGTAAGCACTGAATTAGTGATGTTTGGCCATTAAGCCGTAATGAAGGGAAAATTAAACTAAGTAATAAACAGAGAAATTTACTCTTTATATTGATTTTACTGGCTAGACAAGCGATTTGCATTAAGTGGATATATACACACAAGGGGAGTGGTTAGCAGCGATCCAGAGAGTTAATAAAATGGATCGTAGGAGAAATCAAAGTGGGAGGACAGGATTTTGGGATATCTGGGAGAAGAAATACAACACAGAGAATTAGTGGAATAGAATATTAGAAATATGTCCAATGATTATGTATTACAGCAATAACCCACAAACAAGGTACCTGCGCTGGTGGTCCCAGAAAGCAGTCTCTTCCTTGGAATCAAGAGGACAGAATGATAGGGGTTCGCTGGAACGAAGGGCCCCAGGAAGCCAGACCTAAGCCGATACATAGAGAAAGGGGACCCCTGATATCTCCTTACCTGTTTATTGCACAATGAGGAAAAAAAAAAAAAAATCACCACGAAAAGGTTATCCGACAGAATCGCTGTGTGTCTACAATATTGAATTCCCAGATTCTGAGGAATACAGGGATACTCCTTTGTTATAATATTAGAACCCTCTCTATGGCCCCTTTGGCCAAAAGGGCCTGTACTTCCTGCTGCAAAATGGACATGTGGTCTTCTGTCAGCTGCCCTGATGGCGGTGGAAGGTGCGGTGGCGTACAAAGAAAAGGGAGGACATTATTGATGACCTATCTGTCGGATGTAATATTTTAACACTCATCAAGGAAATGACAGATCCAGCCTCCTACAGGGTGCCAGAGTTCCTGGAAAGGACACACTAAATCAGTTTTGAAGTAGGGGTTGCTGGAGGGATGGGGGACTGGATTGTGCATTGTCCCTGATGCTCCGAGAGGTCTCTATGGAAGCCGCGTCCTCAACCTCGAAAGGGATGATAAGTTTGTTGTGCCAGCAGCGGTATCTGAAGTTGACAGTATCCCACGTCACTAGTGTAACCCTGCAATTGTTGAGAAAACTGTCTGGTGAGTGTGGAGAGACCTATGGAGTAGGCTGTGGCGCAACTCTCTTTATATCATTTGAGGGCCGAATCTGACTCCTCAGCTCCCTTTGTGTGACTGTCTAGAGGGAATGCACAAGCAGCCGAACTGTCACCCTTCCTCAGACGTGGATTTCACAGGCAGGCAGAGGCACAGAATGGTAAAGCAAGAAAATGCCCACTTTCTAAAAGTGGCAATTTCAAACACACAACTTAAAAACCAACTTCACTAAAAGATGTATTTTTAAATTGTGAGTTCAGGGACACCAACCTCCAGATCTCTATCTCTTCCCAATTGGAAGTTACACTTGTAAGAGGTTACATGGCAGCTCCAGTGAGAACCTGTGGGAGAGATAGTCCTCGCAATAGTGAAAAACAAGATTGGCAGTATTTCACGATCAGGACATACATGTAAAACACACCAGTACATGTCCTACCTTTAAAATACACTGCACCTGCACATGGGGCTACCTTGGGGGTGCCTTACATGTAGTAAAAGGGAAGGTTTGGGCCTGCAAGTGGTTTAAAACTGCCCACACAGACACTGCAGTGGCAGGTCTGAGACATGGTTGCCGGGCTACTCATGTGGGTGGCACAATAGGTGCTGTAGGCCCACTAGTAGCATTTGATTTACAGGCCCTAGGCACACACAGTGCACTTTACTAGGGACTTACCAGTAAATGAAATATACCAAGCATGGATAACCAACTACAGATACAATTTACACAGGGAGCACTTTTACTTTAGCACTGGTCCCATTCTACTCTACCCTGTCTTTGCTCTAACCTCGCAGTGAAGAGACCTAGATAGGAGTGGAGGTGGAGAAGCAGTTTCCGAGGCTTAAGACAGCAGGACATGAATATGAAAATAAGCCTGTTGCAAGTCCAAAGACACCATCCAGTCTCTTGTGTCCCAGGCAGACAGGATCAGGGCCAGCATGAGCATTTTGATTTCTTTCATCTGAAGGAAGGCATTGAGAGGACAAACGTCTAAGATGAGCCTTAGGCCCATTCTTCTTCAACACGAGACAATTGCAAGAGAAGGAACCATCCCCCTAGTTCTGAATCCGCATCCTTCTCAATTGCTCTTTTGGAAAGTACAACTCGCAATTCTTGCAACAGAATAGACCGGTGCTCCCCTGAGATTTGCTCTGATGTGAGGAAGGGTTGGCAAAGCAAAAGGTAGGGCATAGCCATACTGAAAGATTTGAAGAACCCATCTGTCAGACATTAAGGATCATTGTGCCTGGAAGAAAATGCTGGATTCTACACCTCCCGCCTGGTGATTGTGTGCCTCAAATAGCAAGCTATAGAGGCTTGATAGCTGTTGCCAAAGATACTGGGAGGAATGATGCCTCCAGATCTCAAAAGGACTGGGGTGAGTGTAACAACAGCTCGGGAGACTGATGTTGCGCACATGTTGATCCCCCGAGTAGCCTCGGAATTTCCCACGCTAGTGAGGAAACTGTTTGGCAGGGGTCAAAATACACAGGGAATGGTGCCGTTGCTCTACTTTCTTTGAAACTTTACAAGGCAGAATCAGCTTTTTGCCGAACAGACATTAGCCATGGAAAGACATATCCATGAGAGGCCTATACATCGCCAGAGAATCCGGTGGAGTGCATCTACGCATGGCGGCAGAGCACCACACTGCTGCCATCCGCCATTCCCAAACAATCCGTAGTATCAAAGCCAGCACAAATCATATTTGACCACATCTTAACGGTCCTGGATGGTTTGAGCCAGTGAGGACCCAAGGTCTTCTGGAACTGCAGGCAGGATATCACTGGCCATGTCCTAGCGAGCATGAATATTTCAGCCTAACCAACAGACCAATCTCAGTGTTAGGTTAATCAAAGAGAACATTTGTTTCCTGAATGCCTCAATCCTCAGACTCCCTGTCTGGGGGAGTCGTGGGGAATGAATTGGGGGTTCACCTTGCTGGTTGAAACCTGAACAACCCTGCTCTCTGGAGTTGGATGTTTAGTAAGAAAATCAGGGCCACCATGCGCAGGTCTGTGACATCGGGGCACTTGTCCATTCACTTATGGCAAGAACAGAGCTTCAACGAGTACCCTTTAGGCTCCAATTACTCAGTTGCTTGTTGGATTACCACTGCAAATGATGCACTCTCTTCCACTGGAGTTCCAGATGGCGAGTCCAACCCTTTATCAAGGCAAGTATCAAGCCCACTGACCTCCTGTAAATCCATATTAAAATTGCCATAAAGAGGGGTCAATCACCACGCTTCTGCCTCAGTAGAGGCAAAGGATTTGAATTGGGCTTTATGGTGACTGGTTTCGCTTTAGTAATTTCATAGCATGACATCAGATCCTCCTGCGGTGCCGGCAGCATTGGTGCAGGTTTTGAGTGATGGTGTAGGTTGTAGAATCGGAGAGGAAGCCTGTACCAGAGCTGGGATGGAGACCGTAATGTGTCGAAGGGAGTCAGGCGGCACCACAGACTGGCCCACCAACTCTAACCCAACTGAGTGCCTCTGTGGATCCTTAGGGCCAGAAGACTCTCAAAATCTAACTAGGAGTGCCAAATATCTGCAGCATGGCCTTCTTAAAGACTTCAATTTGCTGTGGAGTCACCAACGGCCCCAGAAATTTAGGGAACACTGCAACCAACTGTAGGATTGCTCAGCAACAAGAGATCTGGAAGGAAACTGATTGAGGTTGTGACACACTTATGTTTTCTCCTTAGATGGAAAGTGATGGGGGCGGAGCCCCACTTCACTTTCTTGTGCGTATGTTTGGACTTTGATTTTGACTTACTGGAGGACTTGAAGTACGAAGTAGACCTCTTGCTGGGGAGAGTCCTCACCCTCGACTTGGAGCAGGACTTACATGAAGCCTGCAACTTTCTCTTGAGTTCCTCAAATTACAGCTTCACCTCTCGGTCCTGGGTCGCCTTAGGGTGCACTGGTCAGATGACTTAGGGTCGTGTCAAGAGTCCAAGCACCATAGAGACACCTCTTGTGGGTCCATGACCGACATCTATTTCCTACAGTTGTGACATTGTTTCAAACCTGTAATCTTAGGAGGGCATACCATCCCCTTTCACACTGTATTTTTCTGTTTAAAGTCGTCAGAAGGTTCACGAAATTGGGAGTGGAGCAGCCGATCCACATGGAAGGGCACAGAAATAAACTGATGTCTGTGCGCAGGGGGAGGGGGTTGAATACGGCTTCGCTCCCCACTTGCAGGGCAGTATGGTGTCAACTTGGAGCCACACATCGCCACCTAGCAGCATACGGTAGGATTGCTGGCAAAAGCTTTCCAGATCTAGTCTGGCACATGGGGAGTATTCTGAGGTGCGGAATCCATCAGAAGAGTCCATCTTATGTACTTTATCAGGAGAAGTTGTTGATCCAGAAGTATTAAAACTTTTTAGCCGCAGAAACCACCAAGGTATCAGAAGCTGGTAGCTCTTTCAATAAGAGAGGATATGATTCTGGCGCCCTATATTTCTTTTTCCTGAAAGCGATCAAAAGATTTAATGGATGCCGGCCTTTGGAAAAGTATGCACTGCTGGTTCAAGACAGCGTAGAGTCAGTGAACGATAGGTCTCGCAAAGGTTTTGGAAGCAAAGTCTGAAGAATTATCAATGTTTCATAAACAGGAGTAGCAGTGTCAATATGGATTTCTGAACCTCTCTGTTCGTCACTGTCTTGAAAGCTACATAATTCACTGGGGAGATTGTAGGCAGCACATAATCTACAGACACAACAAAATCTCATTGAAATCTGCGACTGAAGAAGATGAAGGTCTTTTTGGAGGGCTGATCGATCAGTATCTGGAATACCAGTCTGAGTCTCTTTTAGCATCTAAAATGACAGTCCCTCTCTTGGAAGGTTCATCCTGAGGAGAAATATGAAGGCAATGTCTCTTCTCTTTGTGTCACTGTTGCGAAGCTGACTGAGGTGGGTTATCCTCCCCACAGTATGGTGATGGAGGTACAGGAGCTCTGGATGGATAATAGTTGCTCTCTACCAATGGAGCAGGGTGAAGATCTTCAACAGAGGGCTGTGGTTCTGGAGACAATGCAATGTTCCAAATGCGCCTCCATGATCAGAACTTGCTGGAAGTCGGTGTCTGACCACTTTCTATGCCCGTTTTGAATGTGGTTGAAACTATCCAACAGACCAAAATGGTAGGTATTAGCACACCAACGGAGCTATAGGAAGATCCTTGTGCCCCGGATTCAGAGGCAGACCATGACGGAGACGCCTTAAATTCTCCGGGCCAGATGTACGACCCGTTTTTGCATGCGCAAACGGGTTTGCGAACCCGTTTGCGCATGCATAAACATCATGAGCCATGTACAAAATCCATTTAGGTTTTGCGACTCGCTATTTGGAAGGGGCGTTCCCTTCCAAATAGCGAGTCTCAAAACCATGTATTAAGGTTTTGCGACCGCAGTTGCGGTCGCAAAACACTCGCAATTACCACCCACTTCAAGTAGGTGGTAATGCATTCGCAAATGGGAAGGGGTCCCCAGGGGACCCCTTCCCTTTGCAAATGCATGCGAAAATATTTTTTTAAGGCCAGGCAGTGATCCCTGGAAATGAAACGAAAACGTTCATTATTTATTTTTATTTTTTTAAATGCAGCCCGTTTTCCTTTAAGGAAAATGGGCTGCATTTAAAAAAACAAAAAACTGCTTTATTTAAAAGCAGTCCCAGACATGGTGGTCTGCTGAGCCCAGCAGGCCACCATCCCTGGGAGGGCCTGTCATTCCCAATGGGCTCGCAAATTGCGAGAGGCTCATTAATATTAATGAGCCTCGCAATTTGCGACCCCATTGGGAAATCGCAAACCGTGTTAAACACACTGTTGAACATTTTATTTTGCGCCTCGCAATTAGTCGCAAATTGCGAGGCGCAAAATAAAATGGCCGTACATCTGGCCCTCCATGTCAAATATCAATGTCTCAACCTCTACATCAACGGTTGTTTCAGCTTGGAGCTCTTTGACGTACTATGCTTCAACACTGACTGGGAGTGGGAGCTCCAGCAACTTAAGGACTGTCCTTGCCTTTCCCAGGGGAATTAGACTTGATCACACCAGGGGAAGAAAGGAGGTTGAGAGCTCCCTTGCCTCTCTCGCAGTGGACCACAAGGCAGAGTAGCCAACTTCTCCTTGCTTTGCCCCGAGGCAAACTCCTGCTCTACCCTGAGGCATCTTTGAGGCATCTCTAAACAGATCCCACACTTTACGATGGACTGAGAATCTGGAACACAGATTGCATATAGTGTTCATCCATCCAGGACTTCTTATCGCCACACAAAGAGCATCTCAAAGAGAGCTGACATGACTGTCAGAGAAAGGGAGTCAAGAGAAACACCTCAGAAAAACAGTAGGGAGAAAAAAATGCATACCTCAAAAAATAAACGCAGAAAGATAATGGAAACCTCAACGGCACTGAATGAAGCCACTAAAAGCACATGAAAGCACAGGTTTTTAGCCCCCCCCAAAAAAGGAGCCTGAGAAGGGAACTTGTTTTAGGGACACTTCTCTTGTGAGCCAGAATAACAAACTGCCTAACAGACCCTGCACTGCATGATGGGAAGGTTATCTAGCTCTAGAGTTCTTAAAGGTGCAGTCTCTTATTTTGCCATTTTGTGCCATCCAATTAAAGCTATATTTTGCTTAGTTTTGGTGTATTAAAATGGGTAGTACAGTAGTGCGTTCTGCCAAATGTGGAGTGTATTAATTGGGTAAATTGGAACCACTTTTCAAAACTGAAAAAGCTGGTAGAAAATGTTGCCTCTTATAGGCATGTTTTCACTTTAAAAAATATTAAATAAAGTGTTCTGGGGATTCTGTGCGTGCACAGAGCTTTTTAAATTGTTTACAGATATCTGAGAGAATCCTATGATGGAGAATTAATATTTCTGTACTTTCTGAGAACACAGATGTAATTGATCTGCCCTATGAAGCAGCTTACATTGGAGAAACTATGCGATGTGGGAGGTTTGGAAAAAATTAGACGGTACAATCAACCTTCCTTAGAAACAAGCTCCATGCCTAGGTCTGTATACGTAGCCAGAATTGGGTCTTTCAATTATACCACAAGTCACTCACTGGGAGTTCCATCTGCACACCATATCGCAAACTGACCCATCCATACAGTCGACAGGTTCTTCATTGCCAGTCACACCACCTCATCATTGTGAACATAAATGAAGACAACACAAAAACAGAGTACAAAAATATGTTTTCTCTTAATTACATCAGTTATGAAAGACAAAAAAGAGATGTAACAAAAATAGAAAGCTCTTTGTATCTGCCCCCTTCCTTGTGACTTCCACAGTAGCATTTAGTTGAGCTTCTGCTCAGAGTCTCTGTTTGCAGCATGGGCGTAAGCCTTTCCCAGCACAATGCGGTCACGCAGCAGCTTGAAGAACGAATAATAGTTGCTGAAGAGGATAAGGGCCAGGGAGATGGTGTGGTGCCACTTTCCTGAGCACATGAGTGAGTACAGCTGGTAGAAAATGAGCGCACCTTCCAAGACAATAAGAATGTTCAAAATCCGTAGAGGTTTACTGAAAAAAAACTGTAAATGAAAATGCAAGAACATGGTCAATATAATGAACAAGTCAATAAGCAAACTCGGATTAGATTTGCACTATAAAGAAAGAAGACCGTAAGGCTAAACTCCGACATCTGTTCATATGATACTCACAGATTCGATAGTCACATCACGTGTTTATTCAGCCCAGGCACCTTCAGTGCAAGCCTGACTAGTACACCCACATCATCACATGATTCCCTAGCAAGCAGAGCAGTCACAAGCTTAACCAGAAGAGGCAATATAAACACAAGCTACTCTTTAGCCAGTGATGACAAGATATGCTTTTACAGGACAGACCTACTTCTCGAACACATGCAATGCCATCACAATTGGTATATTTGGACAGATACAAAGATAAGACACCTGGACTCCATGCAATGCCCATCTCCTGGTACCACCATGGCATCTGAATAAGGTGCCAACTGTTTCCAAAAGTTTTTAAACAATCTGGAATGCTCCTCTTTCACTTCTATGAGTTTGGAAGCTAGTGGCAGAGGAGCAGGCACGTCTCAGATCATTCTGCGCAGCTGGTTAGACTGACTATTCCCATTGGTTGCTCCTATGCCACTCATCTATAGATTCACCACAGCATATACTTTAACTGGCCAGTATCATTCCAATCGTAGGGTTTGCGCCCTTCAGCTACTCTGGGCAGACATCTGAACATATACTTTGGCTGTTGGTACAATGCCCGTTTCTATGGGCTGCCTCCTGATGCTCCTTTGTGGACACCAAACTGCATTTACTAATGAAGGTCCTTGATGAACTCCTCCGAACATACAGCATGGCTGGTTGTACAATGTCCATTCCTATGGGTTTCATCCTGCATGCCTGGCTGGACTCCTCAGGCATGGCAGTATAATGATTATCTGCTTACGCCCGCCTCGGTGGAACCATCAGAAGATATACAGGGCTTGTTCTACAATGTCCATTCCTATGGACTGCGTCTTGCCAGAGATGATAGAAGAGTGCATCCACAAGAGTACCTGTGCCCATTTTGAATGTGGTTTAATCTATCAAATAGACCAATCCAAAATGGTAGGAGTCTGCACACATGCACAACTGTGTCCCTTCACACTCTTTTCTCCATCACCCATGCTTAGATGAAGCTATGTGCTTGCTGTTATACTGCTTGTGCAGCCTCTGCCATAGATTCAACACCAACACACTTTCCATGTAGTCTACACTGCACTCACAGAGTTTCCAACTTTACCTAGATACGTGTTTAATGCTGGTTAGAAATGGGGGTCTCTAATTGGCAGAGGTATGCACCTTTGTCCAAGTAGGGACCCTTGCTTCTAGTCAGAGTAAGGGAGTAACACACTTTAGATAACCCCTGCTCACCCCCCTGGTAGGTTGGCACGGGCAGACAGGCTTATCCCAAAGACAATGTGTAAAGTATTTGTACTCAAAACACACAGTAACACAGTGAAAACACCACAAATGGACACCACACCAGTTTAGAAAAGTAAAGTATCTTTATCATGTATCAAAATATCACTTTAGAACAGCTATTGTAAATATAGAACTTTTAGAAACAAAATAGCTCCACCTGGGGCTATTACAACGTTGTGACAGGCATAAATCCAAAATACGGCGCCGACCACGAGATGTGCGGCATCGGGCACAGAGTCACACGGACCCCCAACCAACAGTACCTTGGAAAACGAAGTCTATGGACGATGCACGGCCTCGTGGAGGCAAGGCGTCAGTGCTGAGGTCGGTTCCCTGATTGCCACGGGGGAGGCGATGCGTCGAGTCCGTGAGGAGGCGATCCGTCGAGTTCAGGACAGGGGAAGTCGGCAGCGTGAGGCATCGGTTCCAGTGAAGCGGTGCTGAGTTGAAGAGTTCGTGAAGTCCCCCTCGTCGGTTATTGGCTCACAATAACGGGATGCCGGCGATGGCGGTGCTAGCGTCAGGAAGGCCGATAACTGCAGGCGTCGGAGCTGCGGTGCAGGCAGGTGGTGCCTCATGCACTTCACGAGCGGTGCCCCTGGTCTCTGTGCAGGTCGCGGCATCACTAGCGGTGGCACTGACGGAGTCAGAGTTGTTTTTCTTGCTTTGCAGCACCAACCACACAATTCGCAGGGCCCAGGAACTGGAATTGGCGCCCTTTTGAATGCAGGAGTCCACACAGGAGTCCAGGTGCTGGTCAGCGGATTGCAGGTTAAGTCTTTGTGTCCCTGAGACTTCAGAACAGGAGGCCAGCACACACAAGCCCTTGGAGATTCTTCTTCAAGCAGGTTCACAGCAAAGTTCCAGTCTTTGTCCTCTCCTTGGCAGAAGCAGCCACTGCAGGCAGACCCAGCAAAGCAACACAGCAAAGGGGCAGTACTCCTCCTTACAACTCTCCAGCTCTTCTCCTTGGCAGAGGTTCCTTTTGAGTCCAGAAGTGATCTAATTCTCTGGGGTTTAAGGTCCAATACTTATACCCCATTTTCTCTTTGTGGCAAGGTTCCCGGAGTCTAGACCAAACCAGTTCTGTCCTCTCTGGTGCAGCATCACTACAGTAGGTGGAGACAGCATTGTGCAGAGGAGACACTGCCTATTCAGGTGCTAGTGAAACTCCTCCCACCACTCTAAGGGCCAGATGTACGACCATTTTTGCATGCGCAAACGGGTTTGCGAACCCGTTTGTGCATGCAAAAACAGCATGGGGAATGTACAAACCCTATTTTGCGACTCGCAAAATGGGGTTTTGCAACTCGCTATTAGGCAGGGGCGTTCCCTTCCTAATAGCGAGTGCAACCCTATGTAAGAATGTTTTGCGTCCGCAATTGCGGGCGCAAATCACTTGCAAATTACCACCCTCTTCAAGAGGGTGGTAATGCACTCGCAAAAGGGAAGGGGTCCCCAGGGGACCCCTTCCCCTCTGCAAATGCAGGAGAAAATAATTTTTAAGGGCAGGCAGTGGTCCCAGGGACCACTACCTGCCCTTAAAAAATGAAACAAAAACGTTTCATTTTTTGCTTTTTTAAATGCATCCCGTTTTCCTTTAAGGAAAACGGGCTGCATTTAAAAAAAAACAAAAAACTGCTCTAATTAAAAGCAGTCCCAGACATGGTGGTCTGCTGAGCCCAGCAGGCCACCATACCTGGGAGGGCCTGCCATTCCCAATGGGGTCGCAAATTGCGAGAGGCTCATTAATATTCATGAGCCTCTTTATTTGCGACCCCATTGGGAATCACTAACAGTGTGAAAAACACTGTTGTACATTGGAAATAGCGCCTCGCAAATTGCGAGTCGCAAAAAACTCGCAATTTGCGAGGTGCCATTTCCAAGGTCGTACATCTGGCCCTAAATGCAGCAAAGGTCTATTCAGCTCAGCTATGAGTCACCCAGGAAAGGCAGGACACACCTCAACCCCCCTTGTGGCTGTCTACAGTGAATGCACATCCCCAGCCCCTGTCACTCCAAAACCAGACAGCCAATACACAAAACAGCAAAGGCTCACAGAATGGGTAAAAAAGAAATGCCTATTTTTAAAAGTAGCATTTTCAAACACACAATTTAAAAACCATCTCCCTAAAAAGATGTGTTATTAAATACTGAGTTCAGAGAGCCTAAACTCCACTTCTCTATCTTGTCCCAATGGAAAGTTATACTTGTAAGATATTACAAAGTAACTCCCATGTTAGCCTATGGGACAGATGGACTTTCAATAGTGAAAAACTACATTGGCAGTATTTTACTATCAGGACATGTAAAAAAACACCAGTACATGTCCCACCTTTCACATACACTGCACCCTGCCCAAGGGGGTACCTTATGCCTATCATAGGGGTGCCTTATATGTAAGAAAAGGGAAGGTTAGGGCCTGACAAGTGGGTACACTTGCCAAGTCGACATAGCAGTTTACAAACTGCATGCAGACACTACAGTGGGAGGTCTGAGACATATTTACAGGGCTACTCCTGTGGGTGGCACAACCAGTGCTGCAAGCCCACTAGTAGCATTTGATCTACAGGCCCTGGCACACTCAGTGCACTTTACTAGGGACTTACCAATAAATCAAATATGCCAATCATGGATAACCAATTACAACAACAATTTATACAGGAAGCATATGCACTTTAGCAGTGATAAAGTGCCCAGAGTCCTAAAGCCAACAAAAACAGGTCAGGAAAATAGGAGGAAGAAGCAAAAAAACGTAAGAATAACCCTGCAGAAAGGCCATTTTCAACAATGCTCAAGTTTTCATGCACATCAAAACACTACCCATATATGCCATATGACCAACAGACTTTGATTTAAAGTACTTCCACTTAATAGTGTGCTAGCTGTCCACAAAAACAAGTTGGCACATTGTCAGGAGTATGAAGCACTATATAAATGCAAATACAATACAAGCCTCCCCAGAAGAAGTAATATCAGGGAATACTTGCCAGCATAATAATACCAAAACAAGTTTTTCTTGCACAGGCAGCGTCATTAGCTTCCTGGCACATGCAAGGATAATACAAGCCTCTTCAACAACATTTGTTATTAACTTTCACAGACAGGCAGCCTCAAACCAAGCTTCCACAGAATAAGCAATGTCAAGATAAAGATGTACAGCATAGGAAACAACACAGCAAGCTTCCCCAGCAGAGACAAGGCAACCAGTGCTGCACCTCACACCCACACAGGGGCAGAATTCATGAACACTGTACATAGTCGATTCCCAGTAAAGGGAAAATATTACTTATCCTGTAAGCATCTGTTGTAGTTTGTTACACATGATTTGTATTGACTGTAAAACGAGGTAGTATACCCTTAGGCCCCTTCGGTGCAGAGGAAGAGTTTCTACAGCCCCTTTGCTGAGAAGTGCTTGCACCCACTCTTAAAACAGCCTTTGATGTTGCAGACTGATGGTGTGCCGGCGAGGTAGGATATCTGTTAGTGTGGTGTGAAACTTCAAGCAGTATCCTTGCTAGATGACGGAGAAGACCTACTTGTCTGAGGTTCTTTCCTTCCATTGTGGAAGGACTAACCCGATTCTTCCGCCAATAGGTGTGGTCAGGTGGAAAATGGTGGGTAAGTCACTGCTTGGAGGTGAAGGCACTCTTTCCATATCAGCCATTATCTTTTCCTTTGCCATGCCCTCTAAAATGTCTTCTAATAAAGGTCTTTTGGCGTTTTCCCTCCTTAAATGGCTGCTACTGATGAAAACTGGAACGCTGCAGTTTTGCTGCAGATCTGGCACCCCCTCTAGCCTATTGGAGCCAGAAACAAATTTTTATGGATTGCATCTGGAGTGCACCCATGGCTTTGGCTGTGTCCTTTTTGATTTTGTTTTCCATGGTATCCATTTGGGGTCCAAACAGGTTATCACCATCAAAAGAGACATTGATGGTGTGGTGATGCACCTCAGGACAGAAAACAGATATTCACAACAAGGCCGGTCCTCTGAGGACAACACTTATGTTGATTTCCCTGGAAGCTGTATCTGCTGCACCTAATGCACAGTGAATGTTCACATTGAAATAATCTTTCTCTCCTGCACTAACTCTCTGCCCTGTTTGTGGTAAGCCTTTGGGAGATGCTTAACTAACTGCTCCACTTCCTCCCACTGGTATCGGTCATACCTTGAGAGGAGGCACACAGAGTTTGTTATGCACCACTGTGTTGTTTCTCCCACTGTAACACACGTTCCAGCTGCATCTATCTTGAGGTTCGCTTTATTTGGGAGTAGTGAATCTCCTGTTCCCTGGGAGTCAGGTGGCACATGACCCTGATATAAAACAGGTCATCAGGCAACAGCTCACATTTCTTCTCTATTCTAGGTGAACCATCATGGCTTTGACAAGCTCTTACATTTTTCCCCTGTTCATTTTGTCATGCTGTTAAGCATGACCAGAAATTTGACAGATTTCTCGTTCTTCCTCCAGCCTGCAGTTTCACCTAGTTGTGTCAGCTGCTCTTTGAATGATAGCGTGGTATCCCGATGTGTCTTCTGGTGGTAAGCCATCACTTGGTTTCATCCTGAGTACTCACATTAGTGATGCAATGGATGTCTCCCATCATCTGACGGTACACGATTACAGTAGTGCTCTTGTGCATCAAACTATCTTAATCCAGGTCAGTGTCTTTAGAGTGGTGTAGGGAAGTTGAAAGCTGTGGCGACTGTGGTGGTGGAGGTGGAGCAGGGCTTAGTAAAGGCTGAGGAACAGTGCTGATGCCTTTCTGACTATGTCTCTTTGGTATGGGTACCTATGCAATACCTCAGAAAAAGCCCCCTGAGATGCCAGCTTCTTTTTATTTAGAAGTGTTGGGTCTGGCTCCTGTAGTGGACAGCGAGCTAAAATCTTGCCAATTTCAGTTTGAATATATATATCTTCCTCTGCCGGACAAAAGGATGTTTTGGGACCTACACGTCTGAAGTCGTGTCACTCTATATGTGCATCAGTATCAACTTCGGAGTTGACTTTGGTGCCAAAGGTTTCAACTCAACAGCTCGTGCAGAGGAGGCATGGCTTACCTTTGCGGCTCGAAGCCTTTAACTCAAGCCTTCTCTAGAGCCAAAATGGGCTCTAGGCCAAGCGAGCTCAGAGACAGTAGACAGAGCATACTGTCAAGTCCTCAGCGGGATAGTCTCTGGGCTTGAAGCTCAGCTCTCTCAACAGTGATGCCTTCCCTTGATGAAAGGCTCGTATCGAGGTTTAACCCAGCAGAGTGATCCTCAGATGACATGTGAGGTGTCTGAGTCTTCGGTGCAGTCTCTATCTGGGTGCATTTTTGTCTGGGGCCCCTGAAGACAGTTCCTACTTATAGCTGGAGTCTTCTGAAAGGAAAATGCTACTTACCCAGTATGCATCTGTTCTTGGCATGTAGAGCTGTAGAGTCACATGCTGTGCATAGCCTGCCATCTAGTGTTGGGTCCGGATGTTTGCACTTTGTTTTTGTTCGAAGAAGTCTTTTCCAGTCACGAGGTAGGCGACTACTCCTTTCGGTGATAGTGCGCATGGGCATCGACTCCATTGTTAGATTGTTTGCCGCAGAGGGTGATAATGGAGTGAGAATAGTAAGAGATATCAATGTATGTATGTATGTATGTATGTATCTAAGTAAGATGTAACTGCAACAGGTATAGATACCCGGGGAGGCGGGTGGGCGCATGTGACTCTACAGCTCTACATGCCAAGAACAGATGCATACTGGGTAAGTAGCATTTTCCGTTCGAGGCATGTGAGCTGTAGATCACATGCTGTGCATAGACTAAAAAGCAGTTATCTCCCAATGCGGTGGCTAACCTGTAGCTGTTGCAGTGGTCTGAAATAGTGTACGTAAAACTGCTTGGCCCACACTAGCTTGCTGTCTTGCTAACACATCTACACAATCGTGTTTTGTGAATGTGTGAGGTGTAGACCATGTTGCAGCTTTGCAGATATCATCTATGGGTATGTTTCCTAGAAATGCCATAGAAGCCCCTAGTTTGTGAGTGGAGTGTGCTCTAGGGGGAATTGTTAAAAGTTCTTTTTGCTTTTGCATAGCATATCTGAATGCATTTGACTATCCACCTTGCAATGCCTGACTTTGATATTGGATTGCCTTTATGTGGTGGAGCAAAAGCGATAAATAGTTGTTTTGTGAAAAGGTTTTGTCCTTTCTATATAGTAAAGAATTGCTCTTTTCACATCTAAAGTGTGTAAAGCACGTTCTGCCACAGAATCTGGTTGAGGGAAGACACAGGCAACTCAACAGATTGGTTGATGTGAAAGGCAGAAATGACCTTTGGTAAAAATTTTGGATTGGTCCGAAGAACCTCTTTGTTTTGATGTATTTGTAAGAATGGTTCTTTTATGGTTAGTGCCTGGATCTCACCCACTCTCCTCAGAGATGTGATAGCTATGAGGAAAGCTACCTTCCAAGTAAGAAGGTAAATGCTACTTACCAGTATGCATCTGTTCTTGGCATGTAGAGCTGCAGAGTCGTACACTGTGCATGAGATCGCCATCTGGTGTTGGGCTCGGATGCTTGCACTTTGTTGTTGTCTTGGAAGAGTCTTTTGTAGTCACGAGATAGGTGACTCCTCCTTTGGACGATAGTGCGCATGGGCATCGACTCCATGGTTAGATTGTTTTTCGCCATGATGGGAAAAGATGGAGTCAGTAAGAAGAAAAAGATGTCCATGTGAATATATCTAATTAAGATTATACTGGAACAGATACAGGTTCCGGGGAGGTGGGTGGGCGTGTACGACTCTGCAGCTCTACATGCCAAGAACAGATGCATACTGGTAAGTAGCATTTACCGTTCGAGGCATATGAGCTGCAGATCGTACACTGTGCATAGACTGTATAGCAGTGTCTCCCCTAGCGGTGGTCACCTGTATCAGTTGCAGTAGTCTGAAAAAGTGTTTTAAGAACAGCTTGGCCCACAGCAGCTTGCTGCTTTGCGTGTACATCAACACAGTAGTGTTTGGTAAAGGTATGTGGCGTAGACCATGTTGCTGCCTTACATATGTCATTTAGGGGATGTTCCCTAAAAATGCCATAGAAGCCCCTAGTTTACGTGTGGAATGTGCCCTAGGGGGAATTATTAAGGTGCGTTTAGCCTTTTGGTAGCAAATTTGAATGCATTTGACTATCCATCTAGCAATGCCAGCCTTTGAGATGGGATTACCTTTATGTGGTGGGGAGAAAGCTACAAATAATTGTTTTGTCTTTCTGAAAGGTTTGGTCCTGTCAATGTAGTAAAGTAGGGCTCTTCTGACATCTAGTGTGTGTAGAGCTCTTTCTGCTACAGAGTCTGGGTCTTGGAAAAAGACGGGTAACTCTATTGATTGGTTAAGGTGAAAAGCAGAAATTACTTTAGGTAGGAATTTGGGGTTTGGTCTGAGAACTACTTTATTACGATGGATTTGTAAAAAGGTTCTTGTATGGTTAAAGCCTGAATCTCACTCACTCTTCTGAGAGAGGTTATTGCAATTAGGAAGGCTACTTTCCATGTAAGAAATTGTAACTCACATTTATGCAGAGGTTCAAATGGGGGACCCATGAGCCTGGTGAGGACAATATTTAGATTCCATGCTGGAGAGGGTGGCAATCTAGGGGGAATGATTCTTTTAAGGCCTTCCATAAAGGCTTTAATTGCAGGTACTCGAAACAGTGACAAATGCTGTCTGTTTTGTAAGTATGCGGCTAGAGCGGCAAGATGTAATCTTATGGATGAGTATGCTAGGTTACATGTTTGCAGATGCAGCAAGTAACAGATAATGTTTTGTATGGAGGCATCTAGTGGGTTGATATTGTTGTTATTGCAATAAATAGCAAACCTTTTCCATTTTGCTGCATAACAAGCCCTGGTAGTGGGACGTCTGGCTTCTTTAATGACCTGCATACACTCAGGTGGAAGGTTAAGGTAACCGAACTCTAGGACTTCAGGAGCCATATTGCCAGATTCAGTTGACCTGGATCGGGGTGTCTGATCTCTCCATGGTTCTGAGTTAAGAGGTGTGGAGAGAGGTGCAGTTTGTGGTGTGGAACTACTGAGAGTTCGAGAAGTGTTGTGAACCATGGTTGTCTTGCCCATGTGGGAGCAACTAGGATCATTGTTAGAGACTGTTGTCTGAGTTTGCGTACTACTAGGGGAATGAGTGGGAGAGGCGGAAAAGCGTATGCAAATCTGCCTGACCAGTTCATCCATATTGCATTGCCCTTGGACGACGGGTGTGGGAACCTGGCGGCGAAGGTTGGGCATTTTGTGTTTTCTTGTGTGGCGAACAGGTCTATTTGTGGATGGCCCCACATTTGGAAAAAGGTTGTAGAACTTGCGGATGCAGTTCCCATTCGTGAATCTGTTGTGTCTGTCGACTTAACAGATCCGCAATGTGATTGTGAACTCCTGGAAGGTGTTCTGCAAGGAGGTAAATGTTTTGAGGAATGGCCCATCTCCATATGGCTTGCGCCAGGCGAGACAGCTGCAGAGAGTGTGTCCCCCCTGTTTTTGTACATAGTACATTGCTGTCATGTTGTCTGTTTTGACTAAGACAGTCTTGTGAGTAAGATGCGGTTGGAATGACTTTAGCGCTAGAAATATTGCTAATAATTCTAGGTGGTTGATGTGGAGCAGTTTTTGTGACTTGGTCCAGCTGCCCTGCGTTGTGTGGGTAAGGAGGTGAGCTCCCCACCCGGTGAGAGATGCGTCTGTTGTGAGCACTATTTGTGGAACTGGCTCTAGGAACGGCCGCCCTTTGGAAATGTTTTGTATGTTCCACCATTGCAGAGAGCGATGAGTGCGGCTGTCTACCAACACCAGATCTGTAAGCTGGCCCTGAGCTTGGTTCCACTGACGTGCTAAGCATTCTTGCAGGGGCCGCATTTGAAGTCGTGCGTGAGGGACAATAAAGATGCACGAGGCCATCATTCCTACGAGTTGCATAAACACTCGAGCTGGAAGGTAGTGTTGAGGTAGGAATTTGTTGATGAGGGCTTGCATACTTGTTATCCTGGAAGGATTGGGGTATGCAAGGGCCCTGGAGGTATCGATTGTGGCTCCTAGGTACTGATGTATGTAGGAGGGATGGAGATGCGATTTGGTATGGTTTATTGTGAACCCCAAATTGTGTAGTAGCCGAACTGTTTGGAGTGTGTGCTGTACACATTGGTTGTGTGACTTGGCTTTTATTAGCCAGTCGTCTAGATACGGAAACACGTGAATGTGTTGTCTTCGTAAGTGCGCAGCTACTACTGCTAGGCACTTGGTGAAAACCCTTGGTGCTGTTGCCACCCCGAATGGGAGGACTTTGAACTGATAATGTTGTCCGTCCACTATGAACCTTAGGTATTTCCGGTGCGCAGGGTGAATGGGAATATGGAAATAGGCGTCCTTGAGATCTAGTGTGGCAAGGAAGTCGCCTTGTTGGAGTAGTGGAAGTATTTGTTGAAGAGTGATCATGTGAAAATGATCTGAGTGAATGTAATAGTTGAGGGGTCTGAGGTCCAGTATGGGCCTGAGGGAACCGTCCTTTTTGGGGATTAGAAAGTATAGTGAGTAAACCCCTGTGCCCTGATGTTGTAGAGGGACTGGTTCTATTGCGTGCTTTTGGAGCATAGAGAGAACCTCTTGTTTGAGGAGCGTTAGATGTTCCGTGGACATGGGACGCTGTCTGGGTGGTATGTTGGGGGAGTAGAAGTGAGTTCGAGGCAGTAACCATACTGGATAATTTGTATTACCCACCTGTCGGTGGTGATGGAATTCCACGCAGGTAGGAACTTTGACAGTCTTCCCCGACGGGAGTGGAATGATCGGGGGAAACGGAGGGAAGTCACTGTTTGGTGGTAGGGGAGGTGCGTGTGTTAAACCCGCGTCCTCTACCCCTGTTGTTATTACCTCTGTAATTACCTCTGGAGTAACCTCTATTAGAGGAGGTTTGAGTGGTGTTTTTGTAGTTAGCAGAGGTGGTGTCTGTGGCTGTAGTTTTGGAGCCGCCTCTATATAAGGAGCGACGAAAGGAACCTCTGCTAGGTGTGGCTTGTAGAGCTCCCATAGCTTTGGCTGTGTCTGTGTCCTTCTTCATTTTTTCTAGAGAAGTGTCCACATTAGGCCCAAACAGGTGTTCCTGGTCTAAGGGTTGATTGAGGATGGTAGATTGTACCTCCTGCTTGAAGCCAGATATTCGTAGCCATGCGTGTCTGCGCAGCAAAACGCTTGAGTTTATTGTGCGTGCTGCTGTATCTGCTGCGTCAAGGGCGCACTTTATTGAGGTGTTTGTGACAAGCTTGCCTTCTTGTATTAGATCATTGGCCTTGGTCTTATACTGATCTGGAAGGTGCTCAATGAGCTTTTCAAGCTCGTCGTAATGGGCTCTGTCATATCTCGCCAGTAAGGCTTGGGAATTGGCGATGCGCCACATGTTTGCTGCTTGAGACGCAACTCTTTTTCCCGATGCGTCGAGTAATTTGGACTCCTTGTCTGGTGGTGGTGTCTCACCAGTAGTCTGGGAGTTTGCCCTTTTCCGTGCATTAGCAACTACTAATGAGTCTAGAGGGAGTTGGCCTTTAATATAAGCTGGGTCAGAAGGGGCAGGTTTATATTTTTCTCGATCCTTGGGTTAAGAACCCTAGCCCTAACTGGGTCTTTGAAGACCTCAGGGGCATGTTTAATAATGCCTTTAAGCATAGGTAGAGTATGGGTAGACTTTTGAGGCTGGCTAAAAGTTTCTAGTAAAAAGTCTTCTTCCAGGGGGTCTGAGTGTAATTTGACACCATGGTATTGTGCTGCCCTGTTTATCACCTGTGAAAACCCTATAGCATCATCTGGAGGTGAGGCTTTTGATGGGTATGGTTCAGGGACAGGTATATCTGGGAGGTCATAATTGTCCCAGGGGTCTTGTGGTGGGATACTGTGAAGGTCGTCATCAGTGTTGGTGTTGTGAGGTGACTGCATGTCATCATCATGATCCTCCCTGTCTGTATCCCCTTGTGGTGAAAAACAAGGTGGAGGAGAGTGAGGCGGGGAGTGTAGAGGGCTGAGGTGTTGTGGAGGTGGAGAGAAAGACCTTATAGGTGATGTGGAAGAGTCTTTCTTCTTATGAGGTGGCTCAGGTGTGGTTGGTTCCTGTATCTTCCTCTTGTGAGGTATTACTGATTGTACCTGTCCGGTAATAGGGTCAATGTGCAGAGTTTTCTGCTTTGGGTCGATGGGAACCAAGAGTTCTTCTGAGCTGGCGTGTTTGGTCGGCATCGAAGATTTCGGCTCCGAGTGTTGTTTGGGCTTGCGAGGTTGTTTGGTGTCCTTTGGTGAAGTTTTCGACACCGAGGGTTTTTGTCGACTCCGAAGGTTTGGTATGCTTCGGTGTCGAGGTGTCTGGGACCTTGGACTTTGGCGCCGAAGGGTCTGTTGGTGCCGAGACCTTAGTCTTGTGTTTCGGTGCCGATGAGTGTTTTTCGGCTCCGGGACGTGGCTGGCTCGGTCCCGAGCTGCCAGAAGGCTTTAGGTGCTTGGGAGTCGAGCCGGAAGGCGGGGCTCCTGAAGCTTTGTGATGGTGCAGACCTAGGCCCGAAGGCGAAGGTGTGACCGAAGCCTTTTGTTTCTTGGGGGCAGGGGCATCGACGTCAGTACTCACAGTACGTTGGTGTGGTGTGATGAGTTGGTCGTCGGACCCTGAGTCTTCGGCTCCGGAGGTGTCGATTTGTAAATCTCCGGTGTCCGGGTTGTCGGAGCCTGTGTCAAAGATGTCGTCCGGTGCGGGAGCGGCTGACCTGGACATTTCGTGTCGTCGGGCCCGGCGATCACGGATGGTCTTTTGGACCGAAAGGAGTCACAGGCTTGGCAGTGTTGGCTCTCGTGTTCTGGAGAGAGGCAAAGATTACAGATCTCGTGGAGATCTGTGTGTGGGAATTTAGCCCCACACCTGCATTTTTAAATGGAGTCCTTTCCATATGCTGGATGATGGCGCCGACACGCCCAACGGACCAACGTCGGCGACCGGACTCGAAACAGTGTTGGAGTGGAGACGCGATGAGGGGATCGCGATCGAAAACAATACCGTCGAACGGTAGGAGGTTTTTCTGCGCGTCGAGAGGGGAACCGATCGATGTGGATCCGGAGCGCAGCAAGGTACATCCGAACCCGATGGCGGAAAAAAACAATCTGACCATGGAGTCGATGCCCATGCGCACTATCGTCCAAAGGAGGAGTCACCTATCTCGTGACTACAAAAGACTCTTCCAAGACAACAACAAAGTGCAAGCATCCGAGCCCAACACCAGATGGCGATCTCATGCACAGTGTACGATCTGCAGCTCATATGCCTCGAACATTGTATTTCACATTTATGCAATGGCTCAAAGGGTGGACCCATTAGCCTTGTGAGGACGATGTTGAGATTCCACACTGGAGCAGGTGGCAGTCTTGGAGGATGATTCTTTTAAGTCCTTCCACGAATGCTTTGATGACAGGCACTCTAAAAAGAGACAGATGTTGTCTGTTTTGTAGGTATGCAGCTATTGCAGCAAGATGTAAGCATATGGAAGAATACGCCAAATTGGAATGCTGTAGATGTAATAAATAGCAGATGATATTTTGAACTGACGCGTCCAGTGGATCTATGCGATTGTTATTGCAGTATATCACAAATCACTTCCACTTTGCTGCATAGCATGCTCTTGTTGTAAGACGTCTAGCCTCTTTGATAATGTTCATGCAGTCTGGCGGAAGATTGAGGTAACCAAACTCTAGGATTTCAGGTGCCAGATAGGAAGGTTGCGATGGCTGGGATCTGGGTGTCTTATCTCTCCATGGCTCTGAGTGAGCAGATTGGGAGTGAGGTGTAGTTTTTGGTGAGGAACTACCGAGAGCTCCAACAGGGTTGTGAACCAGGGTTGTCGGGCCCATGTGGGAGCAACTAGGATTAATGTCAGGGACGCCTGTCTGAGCCTCCGAACCACTAATGGAATGAGTGGGAGAGGAGGAAAAGCGTAGGCAAATATCCCTGACCAATTCATCTATAGTGCATTGCCCTTGGACAATGGGTGTGGAAGTCTGGATGCGAAGTTTGGGCATTTTGCGTTTAGGTTTGTGGCGAACAGATCTATGTCTGGAAATCCCCACATTTGGAAGAATGGGAGGAGAACTGGAGGGTGGAGTTCCCATTCGTGGATCTGTTGTCTTTGACGACTGAGCAGATCTGCAATCTGATTGTTTACTCCTGGAAGGTGTTCTGCCAGGAGAAACATTTTGTGATGTATGGCCCATCTCCAGATGGTCTGTGCTAATTGTGACAGCTGGAGAGTGTCCCCCCCCCTGTTTTTGTATGTAGTACATTGCTGTCATGTTGTCTGTACGTATCAGGACAGCTTTGCCTACTAGATGAACTTGAAACGCTTTGAGCGCTAGAAAAATCGCTGCCAACTCTAGATGATTTATGTGAAGCTGCTTTTGCTGCAAGCTCCACATGCCCTGAATTGTATGCGTCTGTAGATGAGCTCCCAAACCAGTGAGATATGCGTCTGCTGTTAGCTCCATCTGTGGAACCGGGTCGATGATGGGCCGTCCTTTTGAAAGGTTTTGTGTATTCCACCACTGCAGAGAGCGATGGGTGCGGCCGTGCACCAACACTAGATCTGATAACAGACCCTGAGCCTGGTTCCACTGACGTGCTAAGCACTCCTGAAGGGGACGCATGTGAAGTCTTGCGTAAGGGACTATTAGTATGCAAGACGCCATCATCCCCAGTAACTGCATGAGCACTCGAGCTGGTAATGAGTGTTGAGATTGGAACTGGCAGAGTAGAGTCTGCATGTTGCGGATTCTAGCCAGATTGGGATAGGTCAAAACCTTTTGTGCGTCTATTGTGTCTCCCAGATACGCCTGTGTGTTAAATGGCTGTATATGAGATTTGGACAGATTCACTGTGAACCCAAGATCGTGGAGCAACTGCACTGTTTTGAGAGTGTGATGGACACAGCTTTCTTGCGAGTTGGCTTTCTATGAGCCAATCGTCCAGATATGGGAAGACGCAAATGTGTTGTCTTCGAAGATGAGCTGCAACTACAGCTAAACACTTGGTGAAAACTCTGGGTGCGGTAGTTACTCCGAATGGGAGTACCTTGAACTGATAATGTTGTCTTGCTACTACGAACCTTAGGTATTTGCGATGAGCGGGATGTATTGGGATATGGAAATAGGCGTCCTTTAAGTCCAGAGTGGACAGAAAGTCGCCTTGTTGAAGGAGCGGAAGTACTTGCTGGAGAGTGACCATGTGAAAGTGGTCTGATTGAATGTATAGATTTAGTTCTCTGAGGTCTAGTATAGGCCTGAGAGAGCCGTCCTTCTTGGGAATTCAGAAGTATAGGGAGTATACGCCGGTCCCTTGATGTTTTAATGGGACTGGTTCTATTGCTCCTTTTTCTAACAGAGATTGAACTTCTTTTTTTAGAAGGGTAAGATGTTCCTGTGACATTGCATGTGATCTTGGAAGAATGTTTGGGGGAGTGTCTGTAAGTTCCAGGCAGTAACCATATTGGATAGTTTGTACAACCCATTTGTCTGAGGTGATGGTGTTCCAGACAGGGAGAAATTGAGAGAGATGTCCCCGACAGGAGTGGAATGATCGGGGGTAGCGGAAGGAAGTCACTGTTTGTTATTAGCGGGGGAAGCGCGCGTGGAGTTGCCTCTGCCTCTTCCCTTACCATTGTTTCCTCTAAAACCTCCTCTAAAATATCCTCTTAATGAGGGCGATTGGTTGTTGCCCTTGTAAGAGGAGGAGGGATTCTCTGTAGTAACAGTTTTGGAACCATCCCTGTAAAAGGAGCGGCGAAAGGAACCTCTATTAGCAGGTAATTGTAAAGCCCCCATGGACTTTGCGACCTCAGTGTCCTTTTTCATTTTCTCCAGCGAGGTGTCAACTGCTGGACCAAAGAGGTGTTCCTTGTCAAAGGGTTGATTAAGAATGGAAGCCTGTACCTCAGGTTTGAAACTTGATATTCTTAACCATGCGTGTCTGCGTAGCAACACGCTTGTGTTTACTGTGCATGCTGCTGTGTCTGCCGCATCTAATGCACATTTGATGGAGGTATTGGTAATGAGTTTTCCTTCTTGTATAAGATCATTTGCCTTAGATTTATGCTCATCAGGCAGATATTGAATAAGTTTTTCTAACTCATCATAATGAGCTCTATCGTATCTGGCTAGCAAAGCCTGAGCATTGGCAATGTGCCAGTGATTAGCTGCCTGAGAAGCTACCCTTTTACCAGAAGCATCAATTAACTTGGACTCTTTATCAGGAGGAGGGGCCTCACCTGTTTGGGAATTTGCTCTTTTACAAGCGTTAGAGACCACAGCTGACCCTTGATGTAAGCAGGGTCAATAGGTGCTAGTTTATATTTTTTCTCAACCCTGGGTGTGATGATTTTTGCACTGACAGGGTCTTTGAAAACCTCATCTGCATGCTTAAACATTCCCTTAAGCATTGGTAATGTGTGTGTTGTTTTTGAGTGGAGCTTAAGGTCTCAAATAAGAAGTCTTCCTCTAAAGTCTCTTTATGTAGTTCCACCCCATGATAGTGAGCAGCCCTATTAAGAAGCTCAATATAACCAATATTGTCATCAGGAGGTGATGGTCTGGATGGATGCAAGTCAGGGTCAGTGTCTGTGTGTGGATCAGTATTATAATCCTCCCATGGGTCAACATCTTGTAGCCTGTTGTCATCCCCATTTCCATCCCCCTCATCCTGTGGGTCAGGTGATAGTGGTGGTGGTGAATTAGTGGGGGTAATGAGTAGTTGAGGATTAGTAGGTGAAGGGGGTGGAACATAAGGTGGTGATGGGTTTGTACCCACATTCCTTTTCTTCAGGGGTATACGATGCTCATCCTGATGTGCCAATTTCCTTTTTTCAGGCAATTTGGCATGAATATGTCCAGTATCTGGGTTGATAACCAGTTCTTTTTGTTTCGGATCCGGAGGTGGAACATCGGATAGAAACTCTTTTGTTGGAGTCTTTTTCTCTTTACTTGCAGTTTTCGGCGTCGAACGTTTCGGCTCCGAAGATTTAGGCTTGGACAAAGATGGAGGATGGACATGCTTGGTTTTCGGCGCTGAGGATTTTGGCTCGGTGCCGCTAGGGGGCCGACTCGATCCCGAGCCGGAAGGCTTTTCTTTGTGTTTCGGCGCCGGGCCCGCGGGCGGGGTGCTGGAAACTTTTTCTCGGTGCCGACCTTGGCCTGCAGGCAGAGGAAGGACCGGAGCCTTTTTCTGTTTTGGTTGTTGGGGCAAGGGGGTTTCTGTACTCACGGTACGTTGACCCGGTGTAACTTGCTCTTCTTCTTCCATGTCGGAGTCGGCTTCGGACACGGAGACATGTTCTTCTTCCTCGGCTCCTTGAGCGTGTTCTTGGTCGGAATCTTCTCCGAAGATGTCCGGTACGGAGCCGCCTTGGTGTTGCATTTCGTGATGTCGAGCCAGACGGTCACGGAGCGTCTTCTTCGATCGAAACGATCGGCACACGTCACAGTCTTTCTTGTCCTGTTCCGGGGACAAACAGAGATTGCACACTTCGTGCAGGTCGGTGCGCGGAAACTTGGCGCGACACCCGGGACAGAGCTTGAATGGAGTCCGTTTCATCGACTGCTAGCGAGCCCGGCGCGGGTAGGCCCAACGGCCCTCCACGGGTTTTCTGATCGAAGATTCTTGGTTCAAAACAATACGCGGAGAATAGGAAACGCGATCGAGAAACAATACCTTTGAGGGTAGTGGATTGCGCGTCGAAGGGAACCAGAGAAACGGTGCCGAACCGGAGCGCAGCAATTCACATCCGAACCCGATGGCGGAAAAAAACAATCCAACAATGGAGTCGATGCCCATGCGCACTATCACCGAAAGGAGTCACCTACCTCGTGACTGGAAAAGACTTCTTCGAACAAAAACAAAGTGCAAACATCCGGGCCCAACACTAGATGGCAGGATATGCACAGCATGTGATCTACAGGTCACATGCCTCGAACAGAGTGTTTTGGAACTCCAATCCAGCAGACCCCACTGGGATACTGGACTGGCCTTTTACTTCTGGCTCGCCTCACTCAATGTCCTCAGATCTGAAGAACCGCGCCTGCCCTGTACGGTTACAGCGCGGGCAATGACCTGCTCTTTTGTATTTAATAGTCTTTTTGTTTTCGAAGACAGGCAGGCTGAACAGTTTGATTCCTTGAGGTCCATCCGCAAGCACAGGTTGGACAACAGGTGATGGTCTGAGCATGGGAACTTACAGGAGCACTTGGAACAAAACTGGAAGGGGGGGTTCCCCATAACCCACTCTCCCAATATCCATTCCCATACACCTGGTGGTGAAAAAAACCCTCCAGTCCTAACGGAACTCAAGTCATCATCGATTGTGGTTGTTCATTTAATGTTATAGAAGGTGATTTGGTTTACTGGAGTCGAACGATTGTTGATTGAAGCTTGACTGTCCCGGATCTCCAAAAGCACATCTGAACGAGATGCCTGAAAAAAACACAATCTGAGGTAGAGTCTCTGTCCTGGTGCATTGTGGGCCTCTGGGAAGGATCACAAGTTACCTTGAAATTGTGTATACCATGTAAACTATAGCTACACATGCTACAAACATGTTTTTTCATGTTGCCAGTCAGAGAGAAACAGGGGAGACACAAACCTATGTATTTCAAGCCCCAAAGATTTATTTTTATAAAAAGTGGACAGGAGTCTTGAAAATCTTGCCGACAACTTAAAATGTTATAGGAGCGGATACAACCAAGCTGCTGAGTGAATGTGGCATTTAATAACACCAGAGCAGCTGGCTCTGGAGTAGGTAATGCAGATCTCACAGAAGGCAGGACACAAGACAGGAGGCTATTGCACAGAAAAAATAAAAGGAGATGACTGGGAAGCAACTGGGACTGAAGAAGGAACTGTATCAGGGAAGAGAGCTAGAGAAGCTGTTCTGCACAGAGAATCATTTCCCATACTCGGAGGGGCTTAGAAGCTGTTCTGAACAGAGCTATTCCCGAACTGGGAGGGCTTAATTCGGGGTGCCAGCTAAATGACTGATGGTTGAGAGGTTGGTGAGTCTATGAGGGCTGTTGGTCCTCAGGAAGGACCCACAGATTACACACATTTGCCTTCCTTTTGTGTGATTTGTCCCTTTGCCTGGAGTCAGACCGGTGATCTCCGTTTTGCCACCTAAATAAGACCAGGGAAATAAGCATTGGCATAGCCAATAGGTCTCGCCTTTGGGGCCTTATAAGTGTTTAGCCAGAGCTATTGACTTTGCCAATGTCTTCAAGCTGTGCTGTAGAGAAGTGTGGCTGCTGTGCGGCATGCTGAAAAGTTATAATAAAAAAGTGTCAGAAGCATTTTTGTTACTTTATATATGACCAAGAAGGCATTATGTAAAACTGAACGACCATATTAAAAAAAGTATTTACAATAAAAAATTTCCTCAGTTTTCTTTTGTTCTTCCAATGCTGGCAACTTGTTTCTGCCTATTGCAATGGTTGTTTGTTAAAGCTTTTTTTTTGAGGGGGCATAAACAATCGGAGGGTGAAGGTTGGGAACTAGTACCTGTATTATAACACTAGCAGCGGCCAGACGCTAGGGGAGAATCAACAGATGCCAGATTCCGAGAGCAGGCTGAGGTGGTGCTGAGTGATGCTGAGGTGGTAGTGGTGGTGGTGGTGGTGGTGACTGTTGCGGAGACGATGCTGAGGTGATGCTGAATGATACTCAGGTGATGCTGAATGATACTCAGGTGTTGCTGAGTGATACTGCTGTGGTGCTGAGTGATGCTGTGGTGGTGCTGAGTGATATTGTCTTAGCGCGGAGTGATGCTGTGGTGGTGCTGAGTGATATTGTCTTGGCACTGAGTGATGCTGTGGCGGCGCTGAGTGATGCTGTGGCGGCGCTGAGTGATGCTGTGGCGACCCTGAGCGATGCAGTGGCATGGCTGAGCGATGCAGTGGCGGCGCTGAGCGATGCAGTGGCGGCGCTGAGCGATGCAGTGGCGGCGCTGAGCGATGCAGTGGCGGCGCTGAGCGATGCTGTGGCGGCGCTGAGCGATGCTGTGGTGGCGCTGAGGGATGCTGTGGTGGCGCTGAGCGATGCTGTGGTGGCGCTGAGCGATGCTGTGGTGGTGCTGAGTCATCCTGTGGTGGTGCTGAGTGATGCAGTGTTGGCCCTGAGTGATGATGTGGTGTCGCTGAGTAAAGCTATGGTGGTGCTGAATAATGCTGTGGTGGTGCTGAGTGATGCTGTGGTTGTGCTGAGTGATGCTGTGGTTGCACTGAGTGATGCTGTGGTTGCACTGAGTGATGCTGTGGTTGCACTGAGTGATGCTGTGATGGCGTTGAGTGATGCTGTGATGGCGTTGAGTGATGCTGTGATGGCGTTGAGTGATGCTGTGATGGTGTTGAGTGATGCTGTGATGGCGTTGAGAGATGTTGTGTTGGTGCTGAGTGATGCTGTGCTGGCTCTGATTGATGCTGTGCTGGCTCTGATTGATGCTGTGGTTGCGCTGAGTGATGCTGTGGTGTTGCCGAGTGAGAGATAGAGTGAAGAGATAATGCCCAATTAGAGAGGGTGGTGAGAGAGAAAGAGAGAGAAAGGGTGTACATAGAATAAAGAGTGGAGCGGGATAGAGAGAGAGAAAGAAGGGGAGAGAGAGTGAATGAAGGAGTTTGAAAGAGAAACAGATAAAGGGGTGAGAGAGAATGAAAGGCTAAAAAAGATAGAGAGGGGAGAGTTAATTAAGTAGAGAGAGAATTAGAGAGGGGAGAGAGAGAGAAGGAGAGAGACAATAAGAGTGGGGGTGTGGAGTTTAAATAGAGTGAAGAAGTGACGCGGAAAAAGTAACCTTAAATATAGCTTTGCGCGAATAAATATAAAAAAAAAACAGTGAGAGACAAAAATACTGGTAATTAGGCTGTGACTCCCAATATAAAACAAATAGCGATATAAGGTGAAATCAACCCACCGAAGCAATATTTCTAACTAGACAAAAAAAAGCTTGCATTTCAATGCTAATCGCTGTTGTTTTTCATGTGACTGTAGTCCAGGGCCCTCAGTTGGTAATGTGAGCTGCTGCTGCGATTGAAACATCAGAGTCCAGAGAGTTAATGAGCCATGACGAGGAAATGAGGAAGAGATAGGAAACCCAGATGCCAGCTGCGCGTGCACGCCATCGTGAACTCAAGCTGGTCGCCAGCCGAAAGCCAGTGTTTGCACTTCCAAAACCCGCTTACTAAAACTCTCGGCCAGACCAGCGCAAGCGCTGGTGCAGGCCGAGACCTAAAAAACAAATTAACGTATTTATTCAGAGGCCTCTGAAAATAAAGGGACAGGTACTAAGACAATGTTTGAAGCCACTCCCTCAACAAAGCAGGTCCCTATTCTTGTCAGCACTACCGGAATTGCAGCAAACCATGCAGAATATAGAGATGGTAGTTACGTTAACAGATGCACATCGTTGTTTTATGCATCATTGCCTTGAAACAGCTGAGGCAACGTTGCAAGGGACCACAATGTGGGGCATAACCCTGCCTAACTTGAAAGATGAAGGGCATTCACATTGTATATTCTGCAACTATGCGATATCCTATGTGCTGCATGTGGAAGCCCAAATAGAACATTCAGAGGTTAAGTCCCTTTCTGCTAACATACAACAATAAGGATTACCAAGCCTTCCTGATGTGGCCAACATCCTCAAAGTAAATTTTGTTGTTGTTGTGATATCCACCCAGTGATATGGTTGTTCCTAAAGCTTACATAGAGCCAACATGGAATGCAAAGACAAATTCACAGGTATATGGACAGAAGAGATTAGCTACAGCAATGGAGTGGGTGGGAATCTTCAAAGGGGTCAGGTAAGGTATGCTTTGTTGTTGGACGCTAACATTTCGACTCAGCAGAAGAGGCAAAAACATAAACACCTGATTCACAAAAGCACTTTCAGCTGTCCACACACCGTTAGAGCAGAAAAAGTCTGAGTTTAAGCCTGTCGGGTATTAAAAAAAAGAATACCCTACAGGTTTAAACAGACTGACACCTGTATAACTATAAGTTGCAACTGCACAAAAATATATAAGTGTAAGAAGTGGAAAATGGTCATCACAAATCAGCAATTCCTGGGAAATATATATATATATATATATAGTTTATTTGTGACAAGAGCAAATGCACGCCAGAGTTGGCTTTTCGCTTTAGGGAATCGTACTGTGCATATAATTTCAGTATTAGGATAATGCCTACGCCTGATAAACAATCTGCCTTTTATCGGAGTAAGCCTTTAAACCAAAGACTGGGCCATCTTCACTAGCAAGCTGTGTCATAGTTTTTTCAAATGAAGGCTTACATGCCCACACATAGTTCTACATTTTTGTTCATGTAACAGGTTGCAGTTTTTAAAGTATGGGCTCGAGTCCACTCAGGTTGTTTTGCCATCCTCATGTAATAAAATAAAAAATAAAATAAATCATAAATAAAAAACACATGCGTCAAGGGTCAGTTCTCTTTATTCATTGCTTTGTTCCACTGTCATTCACATGTTTTTGCCAATCATAGTATAAAGCTTTGGGCACTGGGTCAGCCCAATTTCGCAACTGGCTCTTTTCCACTGTGAGTGAAGGCATTGTGCCTGATCACATTTAGAAAGGATCTTGAGGAGACTTTTGTTTAAATTATGGAAAAATTATTTATAATTTCAGAATTAAATAGCTGACCTCTTTATTTTGTAATATATAAATACACTTTGCTTTTAACACATACTTATTATTGTGGTAACATATATCAACCCATTTCAAACCTTAAACTCTCTATACTTACTAGCACACTGGTAGCAGTAACTTTTGACTAATCTATTTTGTCTTTCGTAAAGGCAAGGCCAATGAATTCTAATTTGCTATGAGCATTAGTCTAAAAATAGTGCAGTTCATGATTAAGTATTTAAAGCTTCTTTAATGGTATTGAAGGAATGAATCGAAAATACTTCCTTTTATCTTAAAATGAGTTCTCCATTTCTATCCCTCCTATTTCTCTCCTCATGCATAATTTGTGTTATCAATTTATTCTGTGATTCTTGCTGTGTGTTAAACTGCTCTCCTACAGTGCATTTTCTATGTCCTGATGTGCTCTTTCAGTCAGATCTGTAGTGTGCATTTTGTTAAACCCACATATGGTAGACTACAAATACAACTCTTCTAACGTGCCTTTCTATTTTGATGGCCCTGAAGTGTCCCTTCAATCAGATCTGTAGTGTGCATTTTGTTGAACCCACATAGGGTAGATTACAAATACAGTAAATTAAGTATACCCAATAGGTTGCATTAAAATGATATAGAGAAAACTTTGGTTTACTAAACGTACAACATACATAATTACCACAGTTATAGCATCAATTTGCTATTGTGGTAACCAACTCATTTTCTCTTTAATGTCTGCATATGAAATAGAATCACTTTTGGTGATTCTGTTACCCATCGTTCTTGCACGGGTACAGGTATATGTTATTAGAGGTTTATGTCCAACATGTTAAAATCATTGTCCAGTCTGACATTCCAACCTTTCTGGCTCCGTAGAAAGGGAGAACCCAGCTATAAATCCAATAGCATCGTCATAACTTTTTAAGGGTTTTTTGTCATAGGGAGTTCTTTTCTCAACTTCACTTGCTCCTTCTTTTAGGGTTTTTGCATCACAGGCCCTTATGCTAAATTTACTGAGGAAAGTTTGTTGCTCTAATTGGTAGTCATTTTGTTCATTGCATAATCTTTTTGCTCAGAGAGACCGTCCCCAATATGGGATATTTTTCTTTATGAGGCAAGATGTCTGATCCAGCATACGGTACTAAAGAGAATTCCATGTTAAATGTGTTTCTGTTGAGAGAGTTGCATTAGTCTTTCAACAAACATATAATCAATATATCTTACCCAAAGTACTATATTTTTAAAGTACTCTGTAGCCACATCAACCAAGGGACACTACCTCTCATGCAAGCCCATAAGTAAGTTTGCATAGGAGGGAGCGAACCTGGAGCTCATCACAGTACCAGAGATCTAATAGTATAGTACATTCTAGTGGGAAAAACAATTGTTTTCCTGCAATTAAATTTGGCAAACATGTGCAAGACGATTGAGGTAAGCAAAAACACATTATGAAATTTACTTATTTTAACGTATTTAAACTTCATGTCATATTGTGTCCCTCCATATACAGATTTATCATGGTCTTTAGAACTATACAAACATACAATCTGCAATACATGCGAGTGAAAAATGTTTAAGTAGTTTAAATCTAGCATAAAACAATGCAAGTTACCCAAATGACAAATAAAATGCAATCACTGGGAGGTTTAGTAAAATCTATAATTTGAACTTTATTTAGACATATTCCAAATAGGTTTTCAAATAAGAACAGTAAGGTATTCTTTCTTATAACATGACAGGGCTTTTTATGATATATGGTTTCTTGAACAGGCTAACAGTATTTTTAGTTTGCATTTGTTTTCTAATTGTGGAACAAACACTGCCTTTTAGGACATGATAGCTTGAACAAATTTTCTCAACTTCCTTCGGGTCTCTTGTTTATTTTATTGTGGACGAGTACGAGTGATAAAGCGAAAGGGTGTGTCCTGTTACTGCGATCCCTGAGAGGATCGAGACTTGTGTTCTGGGGTGTGAATTCACTTGTTTCTCAAGTAAGGTTGGGATAGCAAGTGAGGCACTACAGCTAGTCGGACTTGGGCTCATAGATACTACGGTGGTATGATGTCTCAGTCCCTACAAGCCGATGTTCTATGGTACCAAGCATAGTTCTATTCCTGAGCAGAATCCCTCCAACAATAAAATGCAATCACTGGGAGGTTTAGTAAAATTTATAATTTGTAATTTATTTTGACATATTCCAAACACGTTTTTAAATATGAACAGTAAGGGATTCTTTGAATTGATCTACAGTACGAGTCCCTATATGCGCCTCATGTGCAAAATAGTTTTAATTCAATACATCAAAATAATACAACATATAATGATTTGTAACCAGAGCCAGTGGAATTATGCAGCAGGGGAGAACCACATTATGTGGCATGGTTGACTAAATTATGTGGCAAGGAAATGGAAATTATGTGGCATAATGCATCGCATTTCGAAGCAGTATTTCATCACTAGTTTGTCATTCTCACATATGAACACTGTATGGACTAAGGTTTCACCTCATTAATATTAGTTTAACACAAATTCAGCAATAAGCAACTGGAAGGTGACCTGCTCTGCGAGACAAAACGCTTGTCACTGTGCAGCAACAAGTTTGGTAGAGTTTTTATTAACTTTCAGTCCATTTGAGCTAGAAAATGTATTTTGTTAAAATCTACAATTTGTGCAGAATAAGATAGCTTGTGTAGCAAGTGCAGCCAATCCATAAGGATACAGAAAATGCAGAGGCCGCAAAATCACATACCAGTAGCCCTGTTTATAAACAACAACTGAAGATAATCATTTAAATACTGACTGGATTTGTCAAAATGAATTGTAACTAATTTCAATATTGTAAAAAAATGTGATACATAGTGTTATGAATTGATTTTTCATTACTTTTTCAAGTCTTGATAAAGTAGAAGACTCGCAAAACCTGTGTGGGCTAGTCAGATTTCTACGACAACTGTTGAGCAACAAAAAATAAAAAAAATAAAGGAAAGTTGAATGTATATTAGAAAAGAAAATGAAAATAAACAGTGAATAAACACAAACAAGCAATTCAAAGTAAACTGGCCTTCTTCCCTGTCTGATTATATTGTAACATTGACTCTGCACATGACAGTATCATGCAGGCAAGCTTCAAGAAAGCACACATAGCTGGGCAATTTTTTCTATAAATACAAACAATGTCAACTTATGTTACAGGCTCAAACAGCCTGTTCCAAGTGACACTTTACAGCACAGCATTAGCACCAGTCATAAAAATGTTACATGCCCAGCCCACAAACCACAACACCCCAAGCATTTATTTTGATTAAAAACATGCTTACATGAAATCTGAAGTGGGACACGTCCGAAGGCACAGCCACATTGTAATGACCAACAGCTTTGTATACATTCTTATTGTGTTTCACCAGTACCCCTTGTGGCCACATGCATTCCTCTGTCCAGCTGCAGGGAAAAGGAAAGAGAAGCGTACTTGCATTGGGTGTTCAGGTATGACAAGGACAGACAATATTTTATATAAAGCGAAAAACAGTTAAGTATTCAGGTACACAATTCTCAAAATATAAAAATACTAAACAGGTGTCTTGGTCTTAAAAGCAGGAAAGGGCTCGGGAAAAGAGGGGTATAGTAAGTTCTCCTGGACACGTACTCCATTGTATGTTCTCCTTTTCAAGAGAGCAGGACTTAAGAAACCTGAGAGCTTTTTTAATCCATCACTTATAAAGGAAGCTACAGCACTAAAACTACACTGGTGTACTGAAAATCCAATATCAGAACTCTACTTTCTTGAACCCAACTCAGAAATACTGACAGTGCGTAATGTAGGAAAAGAGATGCCACAATGTGAAGCCAACCCACCATGAACTGCATTGTTTTCAGTCAAACCTTAAATAGAATGTAGGATCAGCTAAGAGAACTGAGGAATATGTGATATAAAATGACTACTGTGTCTCTTGGCAAGCATATAACTTATTTTCGACTCTGGCTTAGGCCATGTGTTTATTTGGCTGACACGATTCTGCAACCTAGTTTCAGTAATACACACATTGTGATGTGCACAGATTTTAATTTTCAAACTATCTTCAGAGAAAACCTGAAACCCCTAGCGCACCATGTCTGGCTTAAAAACAGTGTCAGAGCCAGCAAGGTGTGTGATTCCCCTGCAACTACTTTTTGGACCAACCGAGATGTTCCAGGATTGAATGTCGGAGTTTGACTGCTACACCCCATTTTTACGACACAGCTCAGCACCAGAGATAAATAAGTTTAGACTGTGATCCCACACTGTAATACTGTATGTACATACTTATCTTATGCGGTATCTGTACAGCACAAATTGAGCTGAAAGGTAATGTAGAGCTGTACAGTCAACCAGTGTTTGGAGGAAGAAATCTGTTCTGAAGGCAGAAGCAAAATGATACTGCATAACAATGTAGTATACTTTTAAGAGGTGCATCTTATACGCTGCTTGTAAAGTGAGCACCTCTCTACAAGGAGTCTCTAGCCGCTATAAAAAGCACAGATTGTGGTTAAACAGCCAAGTCTTGAGTTTCAGCCATTCTTTTTCATTTTTCTCTACTGAAATGCAGGGTTAGACATGTTCTAAACATGGAAAGCTAGCATTTTCAGCTAGGTGCTGCAATGTAGCCTCCCCCCCGGTCCTTTTCAGTAAGAAAATATAAAATGTCTCCAATGAAGAGTTTTGCTACTATATTATTTTTTAAAAAGTGTTCTGGGGTCCCTTACCAATAGCAGGAATACTCTATGTGTTGATCCTACATTGAGGATCCTACGAATTAATGTTTGATTTAGTGAGCTTCAATTTTAAAATGCTTTTATTCATCCAACTCTGTTACTTCTAAAGCTATTGATAAGACTGAAATGTATTCTGTTTTATCCGCTAGATTAACTCTAAGTTGTGTATCATCAGCATAGCAAGATATAGTGACTTTAAATTGTGCTAGTAAATCAGGAAGTGGTTTAACAATAAAAAAGCACTTCCCTAAACTGGGGCATTCGTGGTATGTTGACATCAATCAAGCTCCTGAATGCATAGATGTAGCAGGCTGCTGTCCAGCCATAAAGAAGCAGGCAAATGACAGTGACAGGAAAGCCAACCAATGGTAAGCATTGGGTGCGCTCCAAGCCCTTGTATGTTCTTGACATACAGCATGCATACTGGTTGATTTTGATACTGTTATCAACGTGTAAATTCCCCAAGGGGCATCAAGAAAAGATTGAATATAACACAATGCAACCCTTGGGAACTTAGCTAGTGACAAGCCGCTTCTCGGGACCTGGATGTGCAGACGTGAAGGAAAGTTAAGAGGAGAACCAGTGAAGGACTTTACCCATGAATCCCATTCAAGACTTCAGGGTGTGTGATGAGGGTGGAATCGATGACAATGTTGAAGGTGAATGAGGGGTCCAGCAACATCAGAAGGCAGCGCACAGCCTTATCTTTGGTAAGGAAGGTGTGGTCTAAGATTTGTAAGGTAGAAGTCCCTTTGCTGCAGCATGACATTGCGCCAGATTGACAGTCACCCAGGAGATGGGTGGTGTTGATGTGATCTTGGAGTTGAGTGTAGACTGCTTTTTCAATAATCCTGCCAGTGAAGGGAAGGTGAGCAACAGAATGTGCATGCGCAGTCAGTAAGCGTGACTCAATAAGGGCAGGCTTGCAAGGCGAGCCAGTGAGGTTACTCATGATTGAAACAATGTGGTCATATGTCTTCCTGGACTTGAAGAGGCGCGCTGCAGTGCATAGAATGCCCATAAGAGGGGCCAGTGTGGCAACTGGGAGGCTGTAAAGCAGGGATTTGCCAAATCCAGATGTATGAATCAGAGGGCTTAAAGGGCAGTTCTGAAGTTGATTTCTTTTTTTTTTAACCAGATTTTATTGGGTTTTTTAATAATTGCTTCTTATACATCAATAAAGCAGTGCATGACATGTATTACTGTACTCATACATTTCTGGTTGTCCTTTAGCCACAACTCCCCCCCCCTTGAGTCGCAACCACTTCTTAAGACTAGTCTGGATGGTGTTTGTTTTTGCAGTGGGATCTCTCACTGGTTATCCTCACCACTGTATGATCATCTATACTGGGGGGTAGGTCCAAGGGCACAGCTGGCCTTAACGATATCAAATCTTCAAAGTTTCAGCGCTCCGTCCATCATCTCTTTGTGTTTGCTTTGTTTGCCCTAAGTTGGCAGGGTATGCCCAGACGTGGGTCCCTTGCTCACTTTGCCACTGGATTCAAGCTAGCCTGGCTGATGAGGGGTGTTACTCCGAAACCGGTCCCAGGATGCTTGTTTCCGGTCCAGGGAGGACCTGGCCTGGCAGTTCGGGCTGAATTGTTCCCATGAGGCACAGGCTCAAGACTGATTTACATATGGCTGGGTCTGAACTGGGGTGGCGAAGTGAGCTAAAGAATGATGATTGATTCAACCCAGATCTGTGACTGGGGGTGAGTGTCTGAAAAGTTTCAACGCTCCGTCCATCATCTCTTTGTGTTTGCAATATTTGAAGAGGTGACAGGGCGAGAGAGAAGTTCATATTTTAGCTTGCCAATGGAGAAGACTTTGAAAGATCTGAATGTTGTTGTTCTCTTTTGAGTTGACTTTAGTGTGTTGGATGCCGAGCAGGGTAATGGGGATGGTGAGGTGGTCGGTCCAGCTCAGAGATATGGGAGGTTTGAAATGGATGGTTGATATGTAGAAAATACAAAGTCCAGATGCAGCCTTTGAGTGTACTCACTGGGTATCATGCCAGGCCAAGCATACTTATATTAGTGTTTACTTACTTACGTACATACTTGGTGCTAGTGGGATTACTAGCAGAAACATTAGCAAATAAACATGTGAAAGACTAATATACTTTTGTCAATGTGACCAAACTATTGTCAGACATAACTGAGCTTTAGTATCATACCACAGGACTCCAGCTATACCTCACTGACGAAGCCTTAGTAAGCCGAAACTAGACTGGTGTTGCTTGTGTTCATGTCTAGATTGGACCTGGCAGTTTAGGCTGGACTGCCCGACTGGTGCAGGACGAAGCCTGATTTGCAAATGGCCGGTCTCTTTTTAGCGTAGCATAGTGGACAAAAAACAATGCACTGGAATGTGACCAAAAAAATTGCCATTGGGTGAGATCAATTCATGCATTTCTTCCAACACCTTGTGGTTTGTTCCAAGAAGAAACACTGTTGATGACGGAGGAAGAAGTAATGAACGGAGTACAAAAGCTAGACAAAGATGTAGGAAACAAGTGTCTGTTAGATCGCCGGCACATGGAAAGAAAAGAAAATGGGAGCGAAAAACTCATCAAGCTAGACAAACTAAAAAGACTTGTTTAAATTCCAAACGTGTGGTGATTACACAATGACAAATTTAGAGAGCTCCTGAGGGAAGACACTACCAACATACTTTCCTCTTAATAATGGTTCAGTGGCCCACCAGTAAGTTTGTGGATGGTGTACATGACAATGATAAGAGAAGAACAATAGGCTACACCGCTTGGCTGAGAAAAGAAAAATGGGATACATTCAGAAGATGGAAATTCAGATACTGAACTTAGAAGCTCAGTTCAAATTAGATGCCAATGAGTTGTGCCAATGAGTTGTACCAATGAGTGCGTTACCACCAAGTTGCACCTCTGTCAATAGTTGATGAGTGAGTTGCAGTATGCTTTCCTTACCACTTAGTGCAGATGTTACAATGAGAGGGACAAGGCAGGGAAACAAATGTATTGGCCAAGTAAACTTACTGACCAGCATAGGACCATCATAAGAATTAAGACAGAGGATGGTCAGGCGACCAGACTACACCAAAATAGCTATAATAGTGGTAATATCTTTATTGCTCGATTATTAAAACCATTGCAATGTAATACATCATATAATAAGGTACATTATGAAACACATAAAACGTGCATGATGGTCCAACGCCATAATTGATGTAAAATATGCTCCATTCTACAGACAACTCTATGATCCTATACCTGGTGCTGAGGAAGAGAAAGTACTTCAGGGGGTTATTGCTTCTCTATCCATAACTAGTTTAGTTGTGCATGGGACATGATCCCTTAATTTTGAAAAATTCAAAGATGTAGGAGCCAAATGGCTCTCTGTTAAATTTGATAAAAATGAATGCATCAATGCTTGCCCACATCTCATGGCTCTGTGCGGTATCTTTCCTTCAGACATTAGCGAGGTGGTCACAGTAATTATACCATTAGAGGACAGTGGTACAGCTCGAAGCAAGCCCTGAATAGCAATCTCATTGTTAAATATACAAATTAAAATACTAGCAAAAATGTACGCAAATTAAATAATGAAGAAAGCTGAAACACTGATACAAAGATCAGAGCAGTTTCATGCCACAGTGGGCCACACAACATAATATCCAGTGGCTGAACACTGCCCTGCCAAGATCTATTTTGGCCTATACAGCTATACTTCAAATGAGTTTGATAAATTGAATTGGGATTACTTATTCGCCTCGCTTAAGGCCAGGATAAAGAGAAATAACCAATTTGAGTTCATTCCTATTTAACGGGGCACTATACATGGCTACTCCTCTGTCTCCCCTCCTTTTTGTTGCCCTTGCAATAGAGTCTCTGGCTAGAACTGTGAAATCACATCCCAGTGTGACTGGCTTCAAGTGGGTGTCTTAGGTGGAGGACAAGGTCTCCTTTTATGCTGATAATTTACTTATAGACATGAGTAGCCCTGAAACCTTAAGGCCACAAATAATCCAGATTCTAAATGACTGGAGGTTTTATTGGGCTATGGGTTAATTGAGCTGTGTATATCCTGTGGCAGGTACAAGAGACGCCTGGAGTTGGTCTTTGCAGGTATCCATCTCAATAATTACATCCGGAATCGAATATTTGGGCATGTTCATTTCTAAAAATCGGAACAGATGATGTGAAAGAAATCTCAATCCTTTGAAGGAAAAACTTTAGAGGGGGATTTCTCATTGGGCATTTTTCCAATCTCTATTATAGGCATGGTGGAGCTGTTCAAAATGGTTGCCCTACTGATAATAATTTACTTTCTTCAGAATATTCCTCACGAAATCCCGGTCAGATATTTAAAAAAAAAAAAGAAATCTCACTTCTATAGTTTGATCATTCCTATGGTACAATGGTATTCCTAGGGTCAGTATAGCTATAAATGCTGCCAGTCTCTCGGACGGTAGGCCGAAAATGTCAGATTTGGCAGAATATTTTCCACCTTCACATTTAGTTGCAAATGAATGAATATTGGCAAGTAAGGGAGATTCAGCATACGATAGAGAAAGATGGGCTTTCGGTCGGGACAGCATATTGTATCTTGCATATGGAGCAGAACGCAAGACAGTTACGGGGAGAACATAAGCGATTTTCGACATGGGGCAGACATAACAGTCCCAGCGACTAGGATGGTAATTGCTATTTGTAAAGACATGCTGTGATTGCTGGGAAGGGGGAAAAGCATTACACTACAGATGCCTCTGGGGGTTAACCATCAATCAATCAATCAATCAATCAGGGGATTGTAAGCACGCTACTCACCTGTGAGGGTCTCAAGGTGCTGGGGGAGGGGGGTCAGCAGGTCAGTTTTAGCCGAAGAGCCAGGTCTTTAGGGTCTTCCTGAAGGTGTTCAGGGAGGGAGCGCGTCTGATGTCAGCCGGTAGCTCGTTCCAGGTCTTGGCTGCAATGTGAGAGAAGGATCTTCTGCCTGCTCTGGCTCTGCGGACGCGTGGGGTTTCGGCCAGTGCGTGGTTGGAAGATCGGAGGTTTCTTTTGGGTACGTGGAAGTTGATTCGGTCGTTGAGGTATTTGGGTCCGTTGTTGTGTAGGCATTTGTAGGCGTGAGTGAGGATTTTGAAGGTGACTCTTTTCTCCACGGGGAGCCAGTGGAGCTTTCGCAGGTGTTGGCTGATGTGTTCGTGCCGGGGGATGCCGAGGACGAGTCTGGCGGCGGTGTAATGTATAGTCTGGAGTTTGCGGAGTAGGGATTTGTTGATGCCAGCGTAGAGTGCGTTTCCATAGTCTAGTCTACTGGTGATGAGGGCGTGGGTGATTGTCTTCCTTGACTCAGGGGGGATCCAATTGAAGGTCTTGGGAAGTATGCGGAGGATGTTGAAGCAGCTGGATGTGACGGCGTTGACTTGTCGGTTCATGGTGAGTGATGAGTCGAGTATGATGCCGAGGTTCTTGGCGTGGTCTGAGGAGGTAGGTGGGCATCCGAGTGGCGGTTGGCCACCAGGTGTTGTCCCATGCTGACGGGGTGGTTCCAAGGACGAGGACTTCTGTCTTCTCGGCGTTGAGTTTGAGGCAGCTGTTGGTCATTCAGACTGCTACGTCTTGCATTCCTTTCTGGAAATTGAGTTTGGCGGTGGTGGAGTCTCGGGTGAGAGAGAGGATGAGCTGGGTGTCGTCGGCGTAGGATACGATGTTGAGGCCGTGTTGTCGGACGATGGCTGCGAGGGGGGCCATGTAGATGTTGAAGAGGGTCGGGCTCAGTGATGACCCCTGTGGGACTCCGCAGGTGACTTAAAGGGTTTTAAGCTTTAGGACACTCTTGGCCTCAACCATTTAGGGCATGGCAACCATAACAGGAATTACATCAATTATAACATTGAAGGAAGTGTTCAGGTTACTTCAAAGTCAGTTTTTATTTCTACCTACAGTTGCAACAGCCTACCTCTAAACAAATCCTCTATCAAGGGTATCCCCGAATATAGGTCAAGGGCAAAGTCACCATCAAGTCACTTCTGGATAAAAAGATATCCAAAATATTATAAAACATTAGTAACCTGTAACCCGGACACACTCCCAAAACTTAGAAGTGACTCGGGGGAAGATGTGGGGCAGATGGATGATACCAAAGGGCTAACTGCTCTGATGGCGCCTAGGGAGACTGCTAAGTCTGCTCGTTATAGACTTATTCAGTTTAAGAAGCTCCACAGGATTTATTACACCAGACAGAAACTGGAACTCAGGAACTATCAATCCCCTATATGCCCAATATGGCAAGAAAAAATAGCATAGTTCTTACATTCAACTTGGAAATGCCGGGACCTTCAAAGATTCTGGTGTGTAGTGGAAGAAACCTTATCAGGTGTTGAGCACCATACTAATACCCTAACCCCAAAAATAGCACTATTGAGCATTCTAAAGGAGATGGATATCAAAAGATTTCGAAAAGTTTTAATGAATCTAGGGTTGGTTATTGCTAAAAGGAATAGTGCGCAGACCTGAAGGGTTGCTGGGGCCCCAGCGATTGCTAAATGGCAAGCTGGTATGAACTGCTGTAAGATTTTGGTAAAATACGTTTACGAACTGAGGGGTTGTCTTAAAAAACACCAAAGACAGAGGAAGTGGATGGGAATATTAGAGATTGTAATTAATGTAGACCATACCAATTGAACATTAATGTGACATGTTACATCTGTGTTCAACGTAACCGGTTTTGGTCTGGCACTTTGATATGGATGTAAAACTGTATCCATATGGTTTTAGTTTGTGTTAATATTTTAAAATGTTAATAAGAATGGTGCATTAAAAGTTAACACACAAACTAAGCAAACACTTTTTTGGCACTGACACTATGCACAAAGATATGTGTACTTCCATTGTGAACACCACCTTGCATACAAGACAAAAGCACACAGCTATGTGCATGAGAGGAGCTTAAATGCTACGCTTCTAGTATGTGGGCATAGCTATGGTGCTACTTGTTGGATAAAGCATATGGACATTGAGCACGTGGGGCAAAGAGGATGCTTACGAGTGTTGAAGAACGTTGGAACAGAGGGACGGGTCCACCTTCTGCCAGCAGCCCAGGTGAGCAGCAGCTTTGTGCAGTAGGTCACAGTAGCGGGCCGGCAGTAGGTGCTGCATCAGGATCACTGAGGTGCTGATGGACACCAGGAGAAACAGTTCACATGACCACCTTTTGTCATAATACTGTGTGTTCTGTGGGGCAGAGAGAAAAACAAGTGTTGGCGATCTGTTTTCAGCCAGAATGTTGTTTCTAGTTGGGACTCTCGCCCTCTCTGTTACCCACCCCATCACCCTCTGATCCTCTTCACACCTCAGAGAAACAGCTTAAAATCTGCTTGCACAGGAAGGTACATCATTTCACCTAAAACAAAGGCTTGCCCCATATCACAGTATCTCTGTTCAAGGTGAGGTGATCGTGAAGCCCAATGAGTACTCTGAATAAATGTCCTACCTTCACAAACCAGATGGGCACAAAGGCCACATAGTAGGCACTGAGCATAGCGCTCAGGAGCACCTCCTTCATGCGCCAGTTGAAGTCCACCTTCAGGTACTCCACCTCATTACGAATGAGATCAGGCGAGAGGCAACAAGCATGTGTCGGCATAGCCTCCACTCCATAGATCTGTTGCGTATGTTGCCGCCAGGTTTCCAGCAGCACTGTTATATAGTCTTTGCCCCGGCCAGTGTTCACCTCTCCAGTGTCCCTGGGACCAATGGTGGAGACCTGGGAAAAGAATCCAGACTTCCGTAGGTCACAGTTCAACTGCAGGAAAGGTATGTACATCCCAAAGCTGCAAAGAAGAAGTAGGATACGAAGACATAGCAGTGGGTTAATATTAGCCTTAGTTCCATATTTCACAATAACTAATCGCTGTGCATCGAAAAGCCTCTTATTATCGCTCTCAATTCACCCCCAGCCCTGCAATAGCTTCCAAATGATTATTCAAGTTAGTTCACACATCTTATTGTCACTTACAAATCTCCCCAACATCCAAAGATTGTTGCAAATCGGGCATGTGTGCCTGAAATGTGACTGCACCTTACACCTCTCCCCTAGACTCGCATCAATTGAGCTCTGCAGATTGCGAACACAGGCCTGTTACTGCGACACCTACACAACCCACAACTCAAATCAAGTGAACTCACTAAATAATTGATGAGTGTGTGTTAGGTGCTCCCATAACCCACTTTGGCACCAATATCAATGGATCCCTACATCAGAAACTGGTGTCCGCTACTGTGTTCTCCATCACCCCTCGCACCCCCCACATACACACTTCTGGACTGTCACTAAGACTCTTTCGATGAGCAGTTCTAAACCAGAGATCATTGATGTCTACCTGGGGGCCCCACAAGTGTTAAGAAAATGACATACAAGAGAATTAATAAACCATATATACATACTGAAAATGTAAAGTGCGCTGTGAATGTTTTGGAATTTGAAACTGGAGAAACAAGTATGGACAACTGGTGGCCTCAACTGAAGGACCCACTGAATGTGCGGACAAAACAGGTTAAACATTAGAAGCCAAAAAGACAAAATAGTATGCTAGACACTAGCTTATCACTTCTTTTAGGAATAAAACATTTTGATAAGGTCCAATTTTCCCATTCAAATTTCTATTTTTGCTTTTATTTGTGAATTAAATGAAGTATTTCATCATTTATGTAATTGTTTGATGTATGCTTGTTTCTGTATTTTTGTGCATTACTTTGAAATACAAATCTTAGAGTCCCCGAGCTGCAGTAGCAATTCAGCTGAGGACCAGAGAAGTCTAAATGTCAAGAGCCGCTGCTGTAGAACATGCACACAAGCCTGCTATGAAGAAGTCATCCGTTGCAAGGGTTTTGCACCTTTAAGTTATTCTAGGTAAACATGCTCAACATAATCCAACTATTTACTGATTGGGTTCTGAACAGCATCTAGTTTACTGCCAAAAGCTCTTCCAGCACTCTAGGCAGGAAGTCATGAAGTGGGAGAGGTGGCAACATCTAGTGTGCGCAGCGCTTGCTATGGCACAATTTATGTTCTTGGAATACATGAAAACAAATAGTTTGAATAAATCAGAACACCAACACCACTTTCAGAACAGACTTTAGGAGCGGTGATCAAGACTGCACAATCTGCAAAAAAAGGTTGTTCTACTCAAAGGGCTTGCATTTCACTCACCTAGCACATTTAAAAAGTTACTTACTTGCTGAAACAATTTTTCTAGTGGATACTCTACCTGCAGAATTCCTCACCTGTAGAACCTACAGGCACCAGACTGGATCCGGAAAACTACAAAGCAAGGAGGTCGCTGGACTCAGTCGGTGCCGGAAGTGACATCAGGCAATGCCACTGAGGCCACATACCGCCCACCCGGGCGCATCAACATCAGTTTCCCTCTTCAAAGCAAGAAGGCAGATTGATATTGATGACTGATTGCAGTAACAGAATAATGCCAGATGGGAATTTACTAACTTCCCCATAACACATTCATCAAATGGGGAGGCAGGCGCATCTGAGAGGAATCTGCAGGAAGAGTATCCACCAGAAAGATCGTTACCGCAGGTAAGTAACTTTTTCTATTTCTACCTTCTTCTACTTGCAGGTTCCTCACCTGTAGAACACATTTCACAGCAATACCTTCCCAATGAGGAGTTTGTTGGATAGTCTTACAAGGAAATCCTGCAAGATAGCCCTGGAATCTAAAAGTAGTGTTTTGAAAAGATGTGCAAGGAAGCACACGTTGCTGCCTTACAGATTTCTGTAACTGGGACTACACGAGTAAGTGCAGAAGTGGCTAATTTAGAACAGGTGGAATGGGTTCTAATTTCTGCAGGAGGATCTATTTTGGCTAAGACGTAGCAGATCTTGATGTAGAGAATGATCCACTGAGACAAAGTCCTCTTCTGTACCTCCATACATTTTTTGGCACCACAGTAGCCAACAAAAAGCTGGTAATCCGACTGGAATTCCTTGATGCGGTTCAAGTAGTAGTTAACTGTCCACCGAGGATCCAACTGATCAAACTGCTCCTCCTCTTTTGTAGAATGAGAGAGAGGGTCGGAAAAGTGATGGATTGTGCAAGATGGAAAGGATTGACCTCCTTAGGGAGGAAAGCAGGACTGGTTCGTAACACCAAATTATCTGGAAAGAGGGTAGTGAAAGGAAGGCGACAGCTAAGGGCCTGCAACTCACTGACACTTCTAGCAGAAGTGACAGCAACGAAAAACAGTTTTGAAGGTCAACATACGAAGGATACAACTGTGAAGGGGCTTAAATGGAGTCCCAGTCAAAAATGTTAGAACGATATTTAAGTCCCATTGAGGAACCACAAAGGGAGTTGGAGTTCAAGGTTGGTCTGGCCCTTAACAAAATGCATGACAACAGGGGATTTAAACTGGGATGGCTGATCTGGTAGACAGAGGAAAGCAGACAAGGCAGCTTAAAAACTCATCATTGTGCCAATGGCACATCCCCTCTGAGCAAGGGATAGCGTAAATTGCAGCTTTTAGGATAATATGGCTTGCAAGGGATCCACACCATTGTCTAAACACCACATATCAAAGTTGCCCCATCTGCCGAAATAAGCAGAATTTATGCAGGGGAGACGCGCAGACAAGAAGACATGTACCATTTCTGGTGGCAGCTTAAAGGAGCATAGCTGTCCCAGCTCAATCTCCAAGTAGGTGGAGGTCTCTGAGATTGGGGTGCAGAACCACTACCACCACCCCCCCTCCCGACTAGGAAATCAGGTCCAGCATGAGTAGTCGGTGAATCGGGCCGACATGTGGAGAAGTGCAAAAGGTCCACATACCACACCCTTCTCTGCCAATCCGCGGCAATGAGAATGACTTGGGCTCAGTCTTGGTGAATCTTGCTGAGAACCTGAGGAATCAAGGTTATGGGAAGGGATACATGTACTGCTGTTGAAAGTTCCACTTTAACTGAAATGCGTCCCTGAAGGCTCCCCCTCAACAGATTCTGGAGGGTACAGAACGGCTGGCACCTCGCCTTTTCAGAGGAGATGAATAAATCCACCTGAGGAGTGCCCCACTGGGCGAAGATGTCCTGGACTCCCTCCAGCAGAAGACACCACTCGTGATCAGCAAGGTAATGCGGGCTCAGCCTGTCGGCTCTGACATTCAGAGACGCCGCTGGGTGATTGGCAGGGAGCCAGATCCCTTGGCGGTGAGCCCAAGACCATAGTCTCAACGCTTCCAGGCAAAGAAAGTGAGACCCACCACACCCCTTACTTGTTGATGTACCACATCACAGTTGTGTTGTCTGTCAAGATCTGGATGGACTGGCCAATGATGGAGCGAAGGAAGGCGTTGGGCGCCAGCCGAATCACCCGCAATTCCAGCAGGTTGATATGAAGCAACCGCTCTTCTGAAGACCAGAGGCCCCTGATCTCCACATCCTCCAAATGGGCTCACCACTCTACTTTGGAGATTATCCGTCACTGCCATAATCACAATTGAAAGGGGGAGCGAAGGTCATCCCGTGTGCTAGGTTCACCTTGATTCCCACCAAGCCACTTCCGCCGCAGTGCTGGGGGAGATCGCTATGAATTCCGACAGGTCTCTCCCATACTGGAGCCACTGCCTGCTGAGGCACCACTGCAGAGACCTCATGTGCCAACACGCATGTGTGACCAGGAGGATTCAGGAAGCCAACAGACCTAGGAAACGCAGGACTTTCAGGACTGGGACTTTCACACCTTGTTGGAAAGAAGGAACCATCTCCTGGATTTCTCTGATTCGCTGTAAAGGAGGAAAGGCATGGAGAAGGGTATGGAAAGATGAGGATGCCCAACCGTCTGAAATGGGCCTCAGTTACTGCCATCACCTTTGTGAACACTCAAGGTGCTGATGTCAAACCAAAGGGTAGTACCACAAATTGTTTGTGCATACAACCCACCACGAATCACAAGTATCTCTAATGAAACAGCAAGAGAAGGATGTGGAAGAACGCATCCTGCAGGTTTCTTGGACACCAATCAGTGATGAAGCTCGAACACCAGTACAACTTTAGCCAGGGTCAGCATCTGCTGCTGTTGGACTGCCGGGAGCGAAAGGAAGAGTCTTGTCCAAAATTGCAATATTAGCAAAAAGACCGGAAGTCCTTGGTCACAAGCGAAAGCTGGAGGCCCAAAGACCATGCTGTGGATTTACATGCCTTAAACCGCTACAGTGCGATGTCAACCGTGTCAACCTGTCTCCAAATAAGCAGATGCCATCAAAGGGGAGATCCATCAGCTTAGCCTGGACATCAGATGAAAAATTGGACACCCTAAGTCAAGAAAGGGTTTCATCCTGTCACAGAGTTGTCCATGGCTATGGCGACGGAGTCTGTGGTGTCCAGCCCAGACTTAATAATATGCCAGGAGGCATTCTGTCCATCTGCGTTGATCTCCTGAAAATGCTCTTTCAAGTCGGGGGGGGGGGAACATGGTGGATAATCATTTGGGTCATGTTCCACAAGCCATGGTTGTCGCGGGCAAGAAGACAGTTTGCCTTAAGGGACTTCATGTCCATACTCTCTGCAGAAAAGGCCTTCTTGCCCCAGGCTTACAAACATTTTGATTCCCTGTCCGAGGGGGCTGTGGGGAAGGCAGTTCCCGATTGGGTCCCTGAACAATCACCTGGATGGCCAAGGGAGGAATCGCCAGAAGGGGAGCGATAACGGTGGGCAACAAGCTGACTGATCAGAAGAAGGCTTCTCCCATACCGCCATGACAGGTTCCAATAAAGTCTCCGTCTCATTAAAGGGGGAGAAGGGGCTCTGAAGCGGCCGATGAGGGCAGGAAAACCTCTGTGAGAATGTTTGTCTTGGTCTCCATGGCTGGCAACTGTAAATCCAACATCTCTGCTGCCTTTAGCACAACCTTGTGCAAAGACACTGCCTCTGGCATTGGTGGCCCATTGCGGAAGTCCATAGCTAGGTCAGGTGAGGTGTCTAAGCCACTGGCCGAAGACAGGAAATAATCCACAGGGTCAGCCCTGTGCTCACTGTGCCACTGGAATCAAGTTACAACCAACTAAAGAGCCCCAATCAGGGTGATACTGGTCTTGGGTTGCTTGTGTTCTGGTTCAGGTAGGATTTGGCCTGTCAGTTAGTTCGGGTTTAACTGTTCATATTGGAGCAGGGTCAAGACTGATGATTTGCATATGGCTGGGTCCAAACTGGGGTGGCATGGTGGGCGAAAAACGATGGACTGGAGTGTAGTCCAGAGCAACTGTCAGTGGCTGAGATTAATTCAAGCATTTTGCAGGTTTACAACCCACTTGTCAACTTTTTGACTACAAGGGACTGGTATAATAGCTCTGGAATGCCCGGAGCCCTCCTAAACAGGACTCTGTACATGTGCTCTGACCCTTAAATTGTGTATGTTTAATTGGCTTGCCCCAATTGCCATAACCCGACTTACTTGTAAGTCCGTAAGATATAGTATCGGGGGTACTTAGGGCCTGTAGGTTGAGGTGTCTCATGTGGAATGCAGCACTAGTTGAGCCCCCCACGAATACGACAAGGTAAATCATGTCAGTTTACAACTGCTAACTGGACTTTGCCATTTAGAGTAATGGCAAAGCCCAAACCTCCCATTTTAATGTATGCAAGTCACCCCTATGGCAGACCTAACGAACCCTAGGGGAGGGTGCTATATGTTAAAAAGTGGAACCTGTACTTTTACATGTTACCGCAGTAAAAACACTAAATTGTAGTTTTTACCGTGGAAAGGCTGGTAGTCCCATTGGCAAGTACAGAGTTACAGGTTGGCACCCTAGCCCTGCTAACTTCTCAATGTGACTACTAAGGTTCGTACTGTTTGATATTAAAAAAGAATCAGTAATTAAATTGGATTTAATGGTTAAATCGAATTTAATGTCACTGGTAAACAAACTGCAACTTTAGTAGCTGCCACTTTATTTGCCCAAGGTTTCCAAGGTACGTTTACTGATGTACATAGGGCTTGTCCTGCAGATAGCTTTCGGTCCTCCTGGGGAGACGTTCTAATGACTCCTAGGAAAGAACACATGGGGCCTGCATAGGAGAGAGGTGTTACCTCCCTCCTGCAGGAAGCCACATGGGTGGTAGCCTAAAAGTCGAGCTTTAAAGGAGAAGCTGCCTCTGAAGGGCTAATGGGTAACACTTGGGAGAGGGGCTGCTCTATTGTTAAGACAGACAGGCTGGCACTGGAGACAGGAGAAGCCAGTTGTCATACCGGTTTTTCAAGGGGCATGTAGCCCTTTGGTAGCTACACATCTGGTGGTGGGCTAAGGAGCTCTGAGTGTCGAGAGAGGGGTCTCGCCATGTTGGGAGTGGGAATAAGGTGCATCCTGGGATAGCCAGATGCTACACTTCCCAGGGAGTGGTCATCAGGAGGGAGGAACTTGGTAGCCCATTGGCTACCAACCATATCCAACTCTGATGGCATTTTCTGAAGATAAATAGGGCACCCAGAACTCAGATCTTGACCAACTTGGAAGAAGGACCGAAGAAGGACTGCCCTGCTGCACCGAGGGACCAGTGAAGAGAGGTTGCACCGACATGAACTGCACCTGGTGGCTAGCGAAGAAAGGGACTGTGCCTGCTTTGTCCTGCTCAAGGAGAAGCGGTCTCTAGAGTCCAGTCAAGCCAAGAGATCTCCAAGATGACTGGCCCCTTGTTCGCAGCACAAGGACACAAAGCCTGGAGAAGCCAACTGGGGAAAGTTGGTAGCCCAAAGTCTTCCAGCCTTTACCATCGCCGTGCAGCACCGAGGACCAAGACCCGATGCAAAGAGTTGCACCTGAGTTCGCTGAACCCAGGAATACTGTTGGAGAGTTGCTAGAATCTCAGAAGGAGAGTTATCGACCCAGGAAGGATTGGCCTGTGACTGTGACAATAGTCGACTGGTAGTTGAGTGGTGATGGACTTCGGCCAGAACGGAGAGGACTTCATGGGACGTTGACCCTGCAACCAGGACACCCAGGCCATCTTCGTGGACCAACAAACCCCTGCGGAAAGACCTGCGTCGACACGTCACAGTCACAGCATCCTTAGAGCATCTTTAGCATCCTTCATCCCTTGCATCAGGATCACCCCATAAGAAACCATTGCAACGCAGATAAAGTGCCTTGAACTGTTGGAGGACAGCTGCTTCTGTGAAGGTAACTGTTCTTGAGGACCTTGCTGGTCCCCCTGACTAGCGCCTGCTGGAGTTTGTCACCCCAAGTACTTCTAGCTGACCACATGGACACTTCCCTAAGTTTTCCTAGAAAAAGTTTTTAAGTGTCCAGTTTGTTGACTTTGCAGAGGCTTGTTCGCGGTTGAGTGAAATTGGTTTGATTTATTATTGCTTGTAAAATATAGATCACCGAAACCATCCGGTGGATCTTTTTCATTCTAGTGTCTAAATTCTTTAAAAAATGCAGTCTATTTTTATAAATTGGTGTTGGATTTCTTACGTGTTGTTTTTATTTGTTCTTCAATTGTTTTGGTGCTGCTTAAATGCTTAATAATTGTTCCTCTGCATAAGCCTTGCTGCTCAGTGCTCAGCCACCCAGGATTGAGCTTAGGGTTTCACAGACTGAACTTACTGGACCTAAAGGGGCTGGTAAGCGTATTACACAGTGAGGTCACACAACCACACCATATAATACACCCCATTTCCCCACCCCACCCCTCATCTTGTTGTTGAAATATTTCATGGAGGTGTGCCCTATAAGCCTCTTCTTCAAGCAACCTCTGGGCCTCTCTGCAAGAGTGAATCTGAGGTGGTGCCATGTCTGGAGCCCGAGGAGGTGGCAGTGGTGGTGGAGGTAGCAGTGGTGGTGGAGGTGGCGGCAGTGGAGGTGCTGTTCACGGCGTCGGCTGCGGAGCAGAGTAGCAGAGCACTGGGCCAAAGCAATGAGGCAAGGGCATCAGTTCCGATGCTTCGTCCCCGAAGGGCGCAAGCTGAAAAGGCTTAAAGAGTGGCAGAGGCAATGGAGGTGTTGGGGGCCCGAAGGTATGTCGGATGGTGTCAAGGCTCTGGCAAAGATGGAATACATCGTGTTTAGGAACCCTGCTTGGTCCAATCCTGGAGTCGAGAACTCCGCAAAGGCCAGAGTCGGCGTCAGAGGCTCTGATACTGGAGGTCTGTCCAGAGCTGGGTCCACAGAAAGAGCAGGGCTGCGCAGAGCATCTATCGGCGTTGGGTCGACAAGTTCCAGTTCCAAGGGCAAAGATCCTGTGGGAGACTGAGAGCAACAAGGAGACTTACCTTTAGAATGTTTCTCCTTACTCCTATGCTTCCTTTACTTCATGGCCGAAGACGACAATGGAGAGGGAATGTTCCCAGAACGCTTCCGGTGTCTGTGTTTGTCCTCTGCTCGGGCCATGGAGAGTCTGGCTTCCCACTCCTTGATGGCCTTGGGATGCATGCCAACGCATGAGGAGCAGATCTTCGAGTCAAGTTCGGACCCCGAGCACCACAGACAGACAAGCATGGGGTTCTGTATTGGACATCTGTGTATAAATTTGAAATTTGTTAAGGAAAATTCCCTCCGGGAGTGAAGATTCGTGTTAAAGGTGCAGAAAAAGGGGAACGGACGTCAATGCGCCTGCGCAGTTGTTATGTGGAATCAGTGCATCGCTTGATGTAACTTACAGCGTAGACCGAGTTCAGCGGCCTCTATCAGTGACCTCATTGCTTTGAAGTTTTCTGGATTCAGCCTGGCACCTCGGGGTTTTTCAATACGCAAGAAATCTGCTGGTAGAAGTATCCATCAGAAGATGTCATAACAATTAAGATTGCCACTTTTAATAATAAATGTTTAACTCTAAGTGCTTTGGTTCAAATGGAAGTGACATAAGTAGATTCCACGGAGGAAGTGGAGATCAGCATGGGAGAATAAGGGATTTAGGTTAGCCCACCTGCTATCTTGAAAAAGGAAATACTTCTTTTTCTTTAGATATGTTGTTAAGAGAACCCTAATGAACCTGAATGAATGCATAACTTAGATGGACGTCTGTAGTTATTTTGTTATGCTGAAAATGTGTTCCAGGTTCCGGCAGAGATGTTTAGTGTTTATGAATATTAATTGATGTCCAATGATGTAGCTTTCTTTTTCCAGACATGGGGTGAGGTCCTCCTTAGTCATCACTGCCTTCAGGCAGATTTTATGGCAGTAGAGCTTGTAGTGACTGTACAGTTCCAAACTTCTTTAATAAGGAGAACACACTTTATCCCCTTTCCTGTATTGGCACTTGCTTGATCGTTTACTTTCACAGCAGACCATGTACTGTCTCCAACAGTGGAGGAATATTTTTTCTTGCAAATCTCTATGCTTTGGTTGGTGGTTGTTTTTGTATAGATCCTAATTCGCACCTAACGTGGATAGCCACAAGACCAACTTCCCACAAGTTATGCCATTCCATTTGCAGTGGAATAATCCTAACCCCTGCAGACACGGGTGTGGTGTTTGGTGGGGGTCTACAACTGATCTGAGCTTGAGTGGGCCTGCATATGTCTAGGTATAGTCTCTACCCTCTGAGGCCGTGTACTTAGTTGCAATAAAGTGTTTGCTCTTTGATGGCAGACTAGTTGGTAAGGAGGTGTGACTAATCAGTGATGACTTGGCTTTACATTCTGAGTAAGAAGATTGCACCCCTACATAAGAATTACTTGCAAGAGAGGACCCAGCTCCCCCGATTTGTCACCCTCTGTCTTTCATTTTGATAGTACATTCAGGGCCATTGTCAACCACTTGTCCGAAATGTCCTCCATCTAATGGCATGTTGATAACTGAAGCAGCAAGATCAGGGCTAACACCCAAAAATAATAGCCATGCATGGGAACCTTAAGACAAGAAAACTAGTGATTTGCATACTCAATGTTTATGCTGCATCAAGAGGCTTTGATGCATATATTTACAACCATCTTTTTCTTGTGCACAATTGTAGTGGCCCATTTACTGAGATCTTCTAACAAACACTAAAGAAGATCTTAAAAATCCATATTGGCCACAAAAAAGTCCAGAAATTGGTAATACACCAGGACACGACCACAACAGGCTCTACTGTCTTTCCCAAAACGTCTTACTGTTTTTACCAGGAGGGGGACCTATGCTGCTAATAGGACAGCTTGTTTTCACGCAGCAGTGACAATAACAGTCTGGTGTAGGGTAAAATGAATGTGGAAAATTGTAGTTTGTATTTACATGAATCCTTGATGTGACTGACCTCTAAATGCCGGATGCACAAATGTCTTTACCAATCTGTGCTACTCTAGGCAGCAATGATAAAAATAGGAATCAAAGTTATTGAGGACCAGTTGGTCCGATGCCACATTTAGTTGTAGGACGAAGCTCTGTAGAACTAGACTGCTCCTAATACCACTTTTCACTATGTTCCTAGCTATGTTTTTTAGGTGTATGTGTGCATCTAGTAGCCTATTAGGGCATGAAGGTATTTTCGAAAGTTAAATGCTTGGCTTTTCATCTCATGGTCAAAACGTTTTTTCAATTTGAGGTTGAGTAGGTGTTTTCAGCACCCAATAAAGTGCTGCACTGTGTGCAAAGTCAAAAATCAAATGGCATAGTTTCTTTTTTCAACCCTTTGTCTTTGTGGTCTGACAACCTTTGGATGGTTAGGCCCTTGGGTAAAGTCAAAATGTCACAGGGTGCATTTATGCAAATACAGTCATGGATATCATTACTTTGTTAATTAGAAATTTTATTTTCGATAATCTGAGCTTATTCCACTTCATTGATTGCTTTGCATTGGAGCCAACAGGCAGAATATCCTCAGTTTCAGGAAACTGACAGACATCCGGTAAAGCAAGCCTAAAAGAGTCACTGTGGTCATATGGAAGAAATAAATTACACACCTTATATAATTCTATCCACAGGAACAGCTGGTGACACTGAGCAAATCGTACATGTCAATATCAGATGTCAAAAAGATAGAGTAAATGTACAAAATGGAAAACTTTGGAGTCATTCTCAAATGACACAGGCAGCTGGGCCCTGGGGAGCAAAAAAAACAATCTGGAGAACTGCAGGCTCTGATCAATTTACATCTTCAACTTCTTACTTCGTTCCGCTGTTCCAACCTATCTGCAGATGGAATCTTGAGACTAGGGTAGTAAGGGTTTTGGGTCAACATACAAGTAATTTAAACACCTATGGTCGAAGGGGTGAGGCAGAAAGACTTGATTACCCCTTCTGGGGTTAAGGTATGGCTCAATGACAAGGTAGGCTGTCCCCATCCTGTTGTTTGGTTTGGCACCGTGTTGAAATCCCTGTTGTCTAGTGGGCTATTTAACCACGCCAATCCCTCTGCCCCCTGACTGTTTTGTTCCTCTTGGGGTGGGGTATAGCCCAATGCCAGGGTGGGCTCACCCCACTCCTCTTCGCTCAAACGAAAAATCCCTCGGGCCTACTGGGCTTTATTTATTTATTAGCCTTTATTCATTTATTAGGCCTATTGGCCTTTTTTTTTTTTTAGGTCTCGCCTACGCAGCGCGCATGCGCTGCATAGAGGAGACCTTTAGCCATCGGTTCCCTTTTTTCCCCAAAAACGTGCACGCGTTCCATTGCCTTCAATGGCAACTCGTGCACGTGTGGCGATTGCCTTGCGGGAGCGAGCGGCAGCGCCATATGGTGTCAATTATCGCCGCTGGCTCCCGCAAGGGAATCGGCAGGCCCCCCTCCCCCCTGCTGCCGCGCGAGTGCGCTTTTGCTTGTTTTTAGTGGCAGAGCAGTCTTCATTAGCTAGTGATAGAAAATGTACTTTCTGCTCTCGAGAAGTGAAAGTTTTCAGAGCAAACTAGGCTCTCAAGGAGCACTGCGTAGAGTGCGGAGCAAAGTCATTCCAACACCGAGTAATGCACATTATAGTTGCATCTGTCCTGCCATTTTTATAAATCAAATAAAAACGTGCAAACAGTAAATTAAGAAACACGTGGTCCGCAAAAAAATAGCTTTTAATAACAGAGAAGCTCTTTATATTTTAGTCAGAGCTCATCTCAGTCAGAGACACTTTTTGACTTTCTGTGGTAAAACAGGAGCAGGCTTCATTATGGTGCTAGTCCACATGGTTTTCAGCAGTGCTTTTAACGGGGCAGCGCGGCCGGGTTCCGAGTTCCTGTACTTCCAAACGCAGAATACCTTCTCAGCGGGGCTGCGATACTTTTAATTGGGCATTAAGGCTCTTGTAGATAGCAAACCAGTACTCTGCGAGCGGTTCGCTGTACTTGCACATTTCCAGCTCCAGCCAGCCCGGGTTTTACTGCTCCTCCACACAGGTCGCCCGCAGCTGAGGGCCGCACCGCCGCGCGCTTCACTGGCTGGCGTTAATGAACCGCAGAATGTCAGTCCTGGGGAGGACAGTGCCCGCCGGATCCAGGATGTTAGGTGCTGGAAGGTGGGGGTGGGGCAACACGCTCTGCTGCTTGGCACACCAAGCATTTGATGCTTTTCGTGTTATTAATGTGGCAGGAAATGAATTAAACCTTTGGATTAAATACAAATTATTGACACTGAAAGAAGCTAAGCAGGATCTCACACTGCGAATCAACTATATAACTACAACAATACCTCTTCCGGCTCAGTTTCCACATTATTCTAGCGAGTGTAATGGCATTCAGCTAACTTTGTACAGTAACAGAGATGCAGCAGCTGCCAAATTAAACAAAGAACTGGCTTATACCTAAGAATAAGAGATCTTCTGCTGATGCTCATCCTGAACCTCCCCAAAAGAAGCATAGCCAATAGGTCTCGCCTTTGGGACCTTATAAGTGTTTAGCCATGCAACAGTTGATGTTGTTGCACCAAGGATATTGTGCAGCATAACTAAACACTTATAAGGTCCCAAAAGCGAGACCTATTGGCTATGCCAATGCTTGTTTTTTTTATCTTCCCTGCTTTCTAGAGGGCCTTCAGCTCTTCCTCCACCATGGGGGCGGGGGGGGGGGCCGGTCTGGTGGAGATTGGGGACAAAAGACTGCTGTGCTCTTTTGTGGGGTGAAGGCATAGCCCTGCTCATGGAGGCCCACCCACACCCCTTTGTTTTTCACTGGTATCTATTGCGCTCTTTGCCCCCCTCCCCTTAAGATTGGGGGTAACCACCACCATTCACTCCCCCACCCCCAAAAGAAAGTCTGATTTTGTTAGGGGTTGGGGAAGGCACAGGCAGTTGCCCAAGGGGCTGATCCCCTTGCAAAAAATCTCTGGTGTCTAGGGGTAGCACAAGGTGATCAAATCCTACTGTGATAGCTTGGTGGTTTCATGAAAAGGGAGGTATCGCTGGAAAGCTGAGTTTCTCAGCTTTCCTATATTACTTCCCTTGTGGCACAATTATGTGGAAGCGCGGGAACGGCTGTGGAGTGCATATTCATAATGCCCAAGTAGTTAATCTTACTCTCGATCTTGGTCAAGATGTTCAGTTTGCACTGAAATTCGTGTCACCTCTCTGAGATGTGCATCAGGTCAGTGTACCACGACTGCCTCAACAACTGGAGGCATTACTATAAATCTTATTCTGGAATGCCAAAAAGCGTTAAAAAAAAATCCTGACCAGTTAAGAGTCACTTATTTAGCAGCGCACTATGTAAGTGTTAGCTTTCTTTAATCAAAAGCGCACTCTCCCTCCTGTGAGCTTCATTCATGAAATCTGGACTCAAAGTTTTGGGGTTTTTTATTTTGCAATTGTGAACAGGTCAATTAAAGGAAACCCCAAACACAGAAAACGTCTTAGAGATTATCATCTTCAAATACCCATTTCAGGTTTGTCCAGCACCTGTACGTTCAAAGCATCCACCTGAATGTTTTCAACATGGTTGGCCTTTATGGTGCTATTATTGGCTAGCAGCCACTTCTAAATGGTTTCTCAGTTTCCAGTGACTAAAATATGGATTTGGTGCCACCCTGTTAGTTGAGATAACGCATGCTTGTGGAACTGTCTGTCTGAATCAGAACACTGTACTTTAAAGAATGCCTTAAGGGCTAAGTGGACAGCTCCAAGCTCCAACAGCTTGGTATGAGTGTGGGTCCTTTTTGGAGACTAGAGCCCTTGAATCGCCAAGTGATGCAGATGAAGCCCAACCTCATGCAGGGTGGATCCCTTACAATTGTTTAAGTCAGGAAGTTTGATGGAATTTAACCCTTACCAGAAAATAGTGTTGATGAGACCACCACCAGAAAGACTGAGCTGCAGCTTGAGACAGGATCAATTTGTCTTCCTAACTGCCATCCCTCTGACTCCATTGGTCCACTAGACCCTACTGCAATTATCTCATGTGCAACCTGGCATTTCGGACAATGAAGATGCATCGCATCAATAACCCTAGGAGTTGCAAAACCTGACTAGCTGCTATGTGATGAGACTGAGAAGACAACGCTTGTTTTCAATCAACTAAATTCTATCCAGCAAAGGAAATACCTTTCCTTGCAATATGCCCTTTGTTGCACCAAAAGAATTCAAAGTATGTACGGGAGCTAGAATGAATTGTTGAAAGTTGACTAGCAGGCCTAGATAATTCAGAAGTGACAAAATTGTGCTGAAGCCTTGAGAAACCTTTTGTGGCGAGCTGGCTTATATCAGCTAATTGTCCAAGCAGGAATACAAGAATATCTATTTATCCCCCTTCTGAAAAATGCAGCAATGCATTTTGACCAAGCGCTGTGAGCCACTTTAGGATAAAGGAACGCTATTTGTACCAACTGTGCTGTAAAACCACAACAAATGTGAGAAATGTTCAGTGTTTTAGAGTAAAAAGTATATGGAAATATGTTTCTTGTAAGTCTATTACACACACCAAACCACTCACGTTCAACTGTGGGTATATCTAATTTAGCACTAACATTCTAAATGTTTTTTCTTGATCCATTTGTTTTCAAAAAATAGAATAGGTCTAAATAGAATTGGTCTTTTTGGAATGATACTTTGAGTAAGGAAAATGTTACTTACCCTGTAAGCATCTTTTAGTGCTGTAGATTCACATGCTCTGTATTCTCCTGCCATCTAGTGTTGGCTCAGACGTTTGAAAGTAGTTCTTCGAAGAAAGGCTTATGAGTGACAGGATGCACAGGGACTCCACCCTTCGTTGATAAAAAGCATGGGCACTTACTCCATGTTAGATTGGTTTTCGCACATCAGGCGAGAGTAGTATGGAGTGGCAAGTGGATGAAGTATGATACATATTTGTATATTGAAAGATAGTTCGTTAATTAGAAAAAGATCTGTAAGTAGAGATACCCATTCATGGGAGGAGTGTGGGCACATGTGAATCTACAGCCCTACTCTCTACGAAAGGATGCTTACAGGGTAATTAATATATTCCATTACTAGCATGTATTGCTATAGATTCACATCCTCTACATAGACTGTAGAGCAGTAACCCATACAAGCGGTGGCTAGCCTGTGGATAATGCAGATGCCTGAAATAAAGTCCTTAAGACTGTTTGGCCAACCAGTGTCTGCTGTTGAACTAAAACAACTACACAGTAGTAAAAGTGTGTAGGTCGACCAAGTGACTGCCTTACATATGTCAGCTAGTGGGATATTGCCTAGAAAGGCCAGGAATGCTGCTTTTTGTGTGTAGAGTATGCCCTGGGTGTAACTAGGTGGTCTATTTTGGCTTGCTGATATCAAGTTTGGATACACTTGACTTTACACCTAGAGAACCAGTCTTGGAAATAGGCCGGCCTTGTTGGGTTAGGTACAGGATACAAGCAACTGGTCAGCCTTGCGGAAGGGCTTAGTCCTGACAATGTAGCACATAAGAGCCCGTTTGACATCCAGGGTGTGGGAGCTTTATCGTTTGGTTGGGGTGAAATGGAAACTACGTTGGGCGGGAACTTAGGTTTGGGTTGTGAGCACAACCCTTTCTTTGTGAACCTGAATGAAGGGTCCTTGTAGCATGAGGGCCTGCAAATCACTGATGAGTCAGAGATGTTATGGGAAGGAGGAAGGCTACTTTCCAGGAGAGGAACTGGAGAAAGTAAGCGTGCAGGGACTCAAAGGGAAAGATTTATCTTGTATTTGTAAAGGGCATCAGTCGCTCTGAATGGAGCATCCTGGTGCTGAGCGGCAATGGAAATAAAGTTCAAAGCAGTTAGAGAATACATGAACAAAGGCAAGGTCCTTATTTAAGCGAATAGCACAAGGAATCAGGAGCTGCAAAGCTCCAAGTTTTAAGTTGTTTCTTAAAGAGAGATTCTGAATTAATGAATCTAAGATGCCTGGGAAGTAGATACCAGGCTCTAGTCCCCACGACGGCAAGAGATTTGCCACCTTTTGTCTTGTACCTAAAGGTATGAGGTTTGAGAAGATTTGCGGATGACGATCTGAAAGTACGAGTGGTGACATAAGGCGTAAATCTGGAGGCTAAATATTTTGGACCTAATGCTCTGAAGGCTCTAAATGTAATTAGCAGGATCTTAAACAATACCCTTTTATGTATTGGCAGCCAGTGAAGAACTTTAAGAGCTGCTGAAGCTGAAGAGCAGCGAGGCAATTTCAATACAAGTCGAGCAGCTGCATGTTGCACTGTCTGCAGCTTCCGTAGCACTTGTTTGGAGGCACCTGCATATAGGCTATTGCAGTAGTCTAGTCTTGACGCAATTAACGCAAAGGCCACTGTCTTTCTTGCTGAGGAGGGGATGAAGCCAAAGAACTTTTTCAAAGATTTTATCAGTTTAAAACACATCCCTGCCACTGCGAGTGCTTGTGGGCGGAAAGAGAGAGAGGTGACAAATTTGACACCGAGGTTTTGTACCACCTCAATGGTGTTGGGCAGGGGGGTGTTCGGGGGGGGCGGGGGGTGTGTTCTGGGGTGTGGCAGAGTACGCCAGAGGCAGGGGGATGGAGGGCCGGTGGAGAGAAGGGTGGGTGAGGTGGAAATTAGCCTCTGGCCACCATAGTGCTGGGTCAAAAGCTAGTGAGGATCACACTGGGATTACATGCCAGCAGGGTAACTTGAAAAGGAATGCTCCTTTTGAGGCCCTGCATGAGGGCCTTAACTACAGGCAAGCGGCTCCACCTGTTAAATGGAGCAGTATAGGAGTGTATGCAAGGCCTGATTTCTGCAGATGGAACAGGTAACAAATATAGTCCTGGACAGTAGGTGTAAGGGCATTCAGTTATTTGAGGATGCAATAATGGACACATCTCTAAGTTTTCAGCATAGCAGGCTCTTGCGGAAACATAAAATTCCCATGCACTCCAGCAGAAGGCACAGGTAGCCTACCTCCAAGGCCTCAAGTGCCAGATTTGAAGATTGGGGAGACTGAGGTCTTGGCGTCTGAACTGGCCTTTATTCCGGCCTGTTGGAAAGCTTCTTGTTGTTGCTGATTGACATTTCAAACAGTGTTGAATACTAGGGCTGTCTGGCCCACGTTGGGGCTACTAGTATTAGATGGCTGTAGCATCTTCCACACCCCATATAGAAGAAGTTGGATACGTGGGAAAGCATAAGCAAAGATTCCTGACCAGTTCATTGCCCATGGACAGTGGGTATGGGTACCTGGAGGTGAAGTTTGGGCATTTTGTGTTTTCAGGGGACCCAGTGTTGGGTAATACCAGAGTAAGACTTAGGAATGGAGTTTCCACTTGTGGACTTGTTAATAAGAACTGCTGAGCAGGTTGGCCAAGTCGCTGTCCACCCTCAGAAGATACTCCGCCAAGAGGTATGTGTGGTGTCGGAGTACCCAATGGCAAGTCTGCTATGCCAGTAATGACAGCAGGGAAGAGTGAGTGCTGCCTTGATTTTGGCGATAAAACACTGCAGTCACGTCTATTTTGATAAGGAATACCTTGCCCTGAATGAGTGGAATGAAGGCTTTGAGAGCAAAATGTATAACAAGGAGCTCGATGTAGTTAATGTGGCACCCCAGGTGCTATGGGGCACACAGTCCCTGGATGGTCATTTGGTTGAGACGTGGCCCCCCAGCCCGCAAGGGAGACATCTCTGGTGATGGGGCTTGCGAAATGGGGTCCAGGAAAGGCCCGCCATGCAACAGATCACAGAGAGTGATGGGTGCTGGCCTTCACCAATACTAGATCTTCCCACTGACTTTTTGGCAGCTGGTATAGGCAGGTGGAGGGTAGCACGTTCACTTGTCCATTAACCACTTTGAGAAAGTAGAGAAGGAAACAGGGCTTAGAGTTACGTCTAAGGAGTGGGAAGAACTAAGCCAACATAGCTATAAGCTCTTTAGGTCTGCCCACTTCAGGAGAAAGAAGCTTTTTTTCTCAATGGTTCCTCTATTATACACCTAAATTAGTGAGCCGGTTTTATCTCTACCATAAACTGCTGTTTTAGATGTCATCTACAGGGTAAGTGGGACCAGCAACATGTTGTCGCCACCTGCCCAGTCCTGCACTATTTCTGGGAGCAGCTAGTAGCATCTTTAGGCTCACAAATGAATAAGCCATTTCTGCTGGAGACTTTTACTATTTTGTTTGGGATAATCAGAAATTATGCCCCAGGGTTGGATGTTTTTCAGTAGCTGAACAAAAGTTTGTGTTTATTGCTTGGTCTCTGATTTTGTAATGGCGGAAAACAACAGAGGTACCACTTTTTGTTCATTGGCAAAGTAAAATGGATAGAGTTAAATTCTTTGACCTTACGTATGCGAAAATAATTAATCAAACAGGCAGATATATCAGAAGCTGGTGTAATCTGGGTTCGGTATGAGTTTCGATGTGTAATCTGCTTTATTTTTATTTTTCTCTAAGGCGGTACTGTATTTGAATTATGTAATTCATAAATGTTTCTAAATGTGATTTAGGTTCAGTGACAAATATGATGTGTAAATTTCTTTTCTTAATTAGCTCACTATGGTAGCAAGTATTTGGATTAAATAATTTGCCAATTTTATTTTTTTAAAGGTAATATGGAATCTTAACTCATATGAAATTTCTAAACGGTGATTGCGGTAGTTTTCTTAGATCCTTGCTAGAACAAGCAATTAGGTCTGATATGAAATATTAGATATACTATGACCTTTTTTATTTTATCTAGATTATTCTAGAAGTATCGTATTAGGATGCACTGTATTTGGATTGTGCAATTTTCATTACTTGTTTACATGTATCTATTTAATTCTTGCCATTTTATCGATTTGCTGTAAATAGAAATTCTCTTTTTAAAGATTTTGTATAAAATATTGACTAGAATATATATATATATATATATATATATATATATAGTGTGCTGCTCAATAGACCTTGAAGCAAATACTGGCTGGGAGTGCGTCTGATTTTACTTCTGGAGTTTGTTGGTTTGGATATTGCCGGGCCCCACGCCCGGTCACACGCTGCTCTAGCGGGCTGAAGTGGGACCTTTGCTTTCGGATAGAACTCTTGCCTTCGCCATGCACTGTTTTCTCATCAATAATTTTACAGCAAATGTTGCAGTAATATTATCAATGATGTAACAGAAGATGTCATGAGTGATGTAATGAGTGGGGTAATTAGCAGTGCATGGCGATGGCATAAGTTATAGTTACCTTAGGGCACGAGCTATAGTTACTTCAGATAACTAACTAGAACTGTTGAATTTCTATGGTTTGTGCGTGTAAAATCTGAACCTAACTATAACGTCCCTGTAACCTTTGGTTTTTTAGCGAATTTCTAAGGTTTAAATTGTATTTCCTAACTATAACTTCCCTGTAACCTTTGTTTTTTTCAGTGCCTTTTTAACAAAGTAATATTTAATCACCATACATTATTCTAATCGCCGCTGCGCACGCCCCCCCATCCCCCTGCATGGCCCCCTGCATGCAGCCAACCCCCCTCCCTCACCCCCAAAGTTAGCCAACCCGGGAGGAATGCTCACAGGACCCCTCCTCAGGCTGATTTCGGCACCAGGACACTTTGTGGGGGAGGGGGAGCCCATCCCCCAGGGCTCAAAGCCTTTTTTTTTTTTTTTTAAATGGAGGAGGGTACGTGGCTCCCTCCTAGAGCTATTTTCTGGCCCCTGGGACCCCATCCCCCAGCGCATTTTTTTAGGGAAAAGGATCGTGGCCCCCCCTCTCAGGGGCGTTTTCTGACCCCTGGGACCCCATTCCCTGGGGCCCACCACTGGACTTATGGGTGAGGGGGGCACACAGCCCCCCCTACCCGGGCTGATTTCGGCCCGAGGACCCCATCTTCCGGGGCCCAGCCATATTGTAAACAGGGAAGGGGGTATGCAGCCCCACCCTCCACCTTTTTAAAGGGGGAGGGGGGTATGCAGCCCTCTTCCCCGGGCAGATATCTGCCTCGGGACCCCATCCCCTGGGGCCTGGCCAATTACTAAAGGGTGGGGGCGCACAGCCTCTCCCGGACCTGTATTGACCCCAGGGACCCTATCCCCTGGGGGCCAACCAATAAAGGGCTGGTGTCCATCCAGTGTACCCATCATATCCTTGTTGGGGGCTGCGGGGGGAGCCACAAGGCCCGCGCGGTCCAGTGGGACCCAGCATTACTCCTGCCCACAGGGAGAAGCTAAAAATGCTGCTCCTTGCTGGCGGGAGCAATATTCATATTTGTTTCCCTGCTTTTTCTTTTGCTGCTGATCCTCTGCAAATCCACTGCAGGACATTGTATTGCCCCTATGCTGCCACTGGTCTGTTTAATCTTACCTTCGGCAACTTAGAACACGACACCTATGTTATTTTTAATTTGAAAAGCCCTAAAACCTTGGGACATCTGAACTTACCAATGCCTACATGCAGTAAACAGAAGGATGTTCAAAAATTATCTTAAAAATTCATACCCTCAAAATTGAGATTTTAGCTTGTGGAACATAGACAACCTATGCTCCAACTGCAGCTGGCTAGCAACATCCTTTCAACCGTACACCCCAAAGGCAAACAGGAATCCAATTAAAACAAGTCCACTCTATGACTATGTCAGGGTTAGAAAGTAATACATGATTATACATACAAAGCAGCTTTAGGCCTCATGAGGGTAATGGAAAGATATATAAATACAATAAAATATTGTATTTAAATGAGACCTATCAATTGCTATGACTTCTAGTAGATAAAGAAGTCTGTAAGCCTTCACTCCTATGATTCTTCAGTAAATCCAGGGCATTTCCTTCCCAGTCTTCTCAGCTGGAACGCTTCCAAAAACCTAAGGGATGACCAGGCCTTCAGGTAGCTCCCTGGGCATTGAACTGTCAGTTTGCAGTACAGGAAGCGTATTGGTTTTTTGATTTGACATGATCATAAAATGAGACACCCTTTTCTTCCTGTAATAGCCAATGGTTTCAATGGTTACTGAACAGGACCTTCAACCGGGATCACATTAAAGCCTTGATTACCAGTGCCTTAGAATTATCAGAGTTATTTCACCACACTGGAATTACCATTATGAGGGGTGAGGAAAGAACAAAGATTACAAGATTTATTGGAAAAACATGCAAAAACCCGTGCTTCGGAGCCAATTTTCGCATGTTTTCCTCTGCTTTTTCATAGAGATTTGGCGCATAAATTTCGGCATGAAAAATAATTTGTAATTCCAGGGGGCCCGGTAACTCCTGTTAATGGGCCCATCAGAATTATCAGACCATTTTTAATACAGTCCATAGTGGTGTAGACCAGTGGTTCTTAACCTTTTGACTTGTGGACCCCCTCAATCTTTACTGGAATTTAGAGACCCCCACACTGAATCATTATTGGAATCTGGGCACCCCAGCCTAAGCAACTTTGAGGATTTCAACTGCAAAACAATACACAAAATTACAGAAACAAGCATTCATCAAACAAATCCTCAAATGATGAACTATTTTATTTAATTCACGAACAAATTCTTCTTCTTAATGGGAAGGAGCTTTTCTAAATTCAATTGAGGCAACCCATCGCCCATACTGTATTCTGTTTGATGTACTTCCACTGCTTCCACGAATCAATCCGAGGATACCAACTTAATTTTTAGCCTTCAATTTTAAATTGCTGCACATTTACATAAAGTTTTTAATTTTTCAGTTTTACATTTTGCTTGTTTATTGATATAGACTTTATTAATCTATTGATATTTTTTTCTTTTACAAGCAGTCGCAGACCCCCTGAAAAAGCTGAAAAGCTACTTTCCAAGATAAATATTGGATTTGACAAGAATGTAGTGGCTCAAATGGAGACCCCATGAGCATTGTTAGTACAATGTTTAGATTCCATGCTGGGGCTGGTGGAAGTGTATGGGGAATTATTCTATTAAGACCCTCCATAAATGCTTTAATGACAAGTATTTTGAATTACGATAAATGTCTGTTTTGCAGGTAGGCTGCAGTGGCAGTAAGGTGTAAGCGTATTGAAGTGTAGGCTAGACCTGAGGTTTGAAGAAGCAACAGATAATAAAGTATTGCTTATATTTGTGCATCTAACAGATTTACTTTTTGACACTGAGAGTATATAAAAAAATCGTTTCCATTTGGCAGTGTAGCATTTTCTAGTTGTAGGCCTACGAGCATGTTTAAGAATATCCATGCATTGTTGTGGTAATTCTAGGACTTCAGTAGCCATATTGCAAAATCTATTTCCTTGGGATTTAAATGTCTTATTTCGTCATGGTTCTGTGTGAGAAGGTCCGGGAAGCTTCTGTTGTGGAACTAGTGAGAGTTGGAGGTATCAGAACCAATGTTCCCTCCAATTTATTTCCTCTGTGTGTGGCAATGTAACGTCTCTGTGCACTGCAGCCAAGGCTTTGTGCGCCTAGAAACTGACCATGCATGCAAGAGTTACCTTGATTTCCACTTTAGGCCAAACAGACATGTACTCACATGTTTCTTTATTAGCATTTGTTATGCTAAACAGGTTTATAAACTCGCATTGTGTGTTAGTTCTTCTGTGATGCAGCTTTTCCCTGGCATTCATGCTGCACGAGAGGTAGAGCTATGAAAGACTGGAAATTCATAGGGAGGGTTGAGCTAGATACAATCCTTTAGAATATCCCACATGAAATGATTCAGCAAGTGGCATGCAAAAAATATGACAAATTAAAAAAAGATTATTTCGTTAACAGTTGAATTTGAATGTATTCGTAGTACAATAGATGACAGCACAGCAAAATGAGGATGACAAACTTTGACACCATAGGAATTGGGTAGCAGACTGCCACAACCCTAAAACCTGACACCTAATTGCACTGAATATGCAGCATCAGATTGTAACCCCAAAAGCCATTCTTCAATATCACATCAGGTTCCAGATACCATAACAATGGGATTTTTCAGTTACTACATCAGGCATAACACAACAATGGGATCTAAGACTGAAACAAGCCAGACCTTTTGGCTTTGCCAATGCGTTTTAGCTGTATCAAACAAATGAGTAACAATGATTTTGTTAAGATAATGTGAACTGAAAATATCTGCCCTTAATACTTGTATTCTTTTTGTCCCCACAGCTTTCTGAAATCTTCAATATGCATATCCCACATGTCATCTTTTTCTTCTTGTGCACCGTTTTTTCACTCTCTCCTGAACATACTTCATTTCACCTCCTCTACTTCAACACCTCCAAAAAACACACACACACACACACGCACACACGCACGCACACACGCACGCACACACGCACGCACACACACACACCTGCTTCAAGTGTTAAGTTTTGTTTCTCTTTGGTGATGTCTTAGTTGGAAAGTTGTGTAACTCTTCCACCCAAGTTTCAGATTTTTACAATTAACATATATATGACTATCACTCTCTGTGGTTTGTCATGAGCCAAAATTGGAGGTCCATGTAGTCTGAACAGATTTAGGACTCGCTGACAGGCACTGTGAGAAACTGGCACTTCATTCTGCCTTAACTACAAAGCTCTCAATCATGTCCCATCATAATCACACACCCACTGTTTCAACTCAATTAAGCACACATGGCTGCAACTCAGTTCACAGTATGCACTGTCATAGTGCATAATAAATTGCAAATACACCTTTTTAAAACCTCATCCTCTCAGGTAATGCACAATGAAATAATACATGAAGCATTCATGCATCTCAGCATATTTTGTGTAAAATGGGCTGGTAATGGAGTGATTGTTGATGTAAGAACGTGTGGTGATGTGCATTTCCAAAACATGGATTTATTATTGTATGTACTGTGCAGTGATTATTACTTCTATAAAAGCAAACTGTGTTTGTAAATGAAACAAATGGAAAGCTTTATTTCAGGCTGAAGGGAAGTCTGTATGATCCAAGAAGAGGCAGGAAAAGGTTTCACACCTGCTCAGACAGTGATGCAGCAGTTACACATAATGTTATTGTTATCTGTGCAAAGTCCTGAGCAAATCCACTTTCCTGTCAAGAATACAGTCCTCCGTCGTTGCTAGCAGTGGCACGTAGGTAAGGTTTATGCATATTTTGGAAGGACCAGGTAGTCAGAAGCATAGAAATTATGCCCATGGGCTCTGGAGCAAGCAAGGAAAATGGCCCTTGTGACTGTTGTTGGGATAGGAAAAAACGGAAATTTACAAGTTTAATGGTTCCTGGTGCCACTGCACCGGCTGCACCAATGGTAGCTACTTCCCTAGTACTAACATCAGCGCATGCCCACTGTGCCTCTAAAAGAAAATGCTACAATTAGTGTTGTCCAGATGTGTAGCTTCTATTGGTGCAGCAGGTGCAACGACATCGGGGCCCAGGGCCAGAGGGGCGCACTGAATGCTGATAATTGCTGCATTTCACAGTTCAAACAACCATTTAGTGACTGATTTGTACAAAGTGAAACTAGAAAACCTGGGATTGATCCCGGCTTTCTCACATAACCAAATTGTGTGACCTTAGGCAAATAGATTTCAGCAAAATGCCATTTTTTCATTATCGTATATAAAAGTACCTTTAAATAGGTGAGTTCAGCATAAGAGGCACACAAATATATTGCTTAGATTTACCAGACTATAATGTTGTTGCTCTCTATACAAGAATGTGGGCCACATACAGGGTGCACATGACAACTTACTTTCCTCGGTTCACAAATGACATTGCTACAGGGGAAGGGAAAGAATGGTTGTGCACTGATATATTGTGACATATTAATGCCAAAGCCAGCGTGTTAAAGAAAGGTGCATTTTTATATTTTGAAGAGGCTTTATCTTATTTTAGGTGATGTTTGCTGCATGATTAATGGCAATCACTTCAGGGTTCAGCTCGTAAAAGAGGCCTGTGCACTGATGCACCAAGAACTATCAGGCTGATCTTTATCCACAAACATCAGCTGTCCCATCATAAACACGAACAATGCACAGAGCACTTTAAATATAACATTATTACCAGGCCTTCCAATAATGCCAATTGATACATGGCAATAAAAAAATATGTTAATCAGAGACACCACTGCTGTCTATATATCCCTGTAGCCGCCGCCAATTTCAGCAAAACGTATGAAACAAGTGGCATGTGACCAGCCCTTAATGTACTTCAGAGTAATTGTTAGCACCCCATCAACCCCCTGCCCTCCTCCCATCTTCCTCACACCCCTTGCCGGCACATTGAAACGACCCCTGACCCCTGACCCCGCAACAAACATCAAAGTTTCTTTCAGCCCAGGGCGCAGTCCCAGTCAATAGATCACGGCCAGTCCTGATTGTGAGTTGTGACCCTCTGCAGCCCTCCCCCGCCCCCAATGCCTTTTCCACAGTGAACTCCTTCTCCACACTATATTGCCTCCGCTTCTTCCTGTGCTTTACCCACACGCAAGTGACCGTTTTTTAATGCAGCTCATGTTATTAAAAGCAGCTGCAAACGCTCTCTTGCGTGAATTGTGAAGTGTGCGCGCTTCACAATTCATATTGCGCGCTCGGGGGAAGTTAGAGTGCGCGCGCGCACCTTACAGGGAACACTGATCAGAACTAGGGTGAAGGAGGTCTGACTGAGCCTTCGGACTAGTAGTGGGAGAGGTAGAAAAGCATAGGCAAATATCCCTGACCAGTTCGTCCATAGAGCATTGCCCTTGGATAGTAGGTGTGGGAACCTGGACACGAAGTTTGGCCATTTTGCGTTTTCTGGGGTTGCAAAGAGGTCTATTTGTGGAAACTCACATTTGTGAAAGTACAATAGGAGAACTTTGAGGTGAAGTTCCCATTCGTGGACTTGTTGCGTCCTGCTGAGAAGGTCAGCAACTTGATTGCTTGTCCCTGTTCTGCTAGGAGATGAATGTTGTGATGTACTGCTAAGTGCCATGTGGTCTGGGCTAGGCGCAATAATGGCAGGGAGTGAGCCCCCCCCCCGCTTCTGCAGGTAGTACATATTTGTCATATTGTCCATCCGGATTAGGACAACTTTGTGTAGTAGTTGAAGTAGAAACAATTTCAATGCTAGGTGAACAGCTTCAAGCTCTAGGTAATTGATATGGAGACCCCGGTGTTTGGAGTCCAATACACTGTGAATTGTAAGATCTTGTAGGCAAGCTAACAGCCCGTCAGGGAAGCATCCGCTGTGAGAATGGCTTGGGGAACTGGGTCTAGAAACGGCCGCCCCTTGGACAGGTTTTGTGTATTCCACCACTGCAGAGTGTGATGTGTGCGGCTGTCTACCAACACTAGACAGTGTAATTGACCCTGTGGCTGTCCATTGACCTGGAACACATTCTTGCAGTGGTCTCATATGTAAACGAGCATGTGGGACTATTGCGATGCAGGATGTCAACGTGCCCAAAAGGTGCATGAGTGTTTCGACTGTGACCTGGGTCCCAGTTTGAAACTGTTGGGCTAGTGTCAGAATGTTTTGTGTTCTAGCTGTATTTAGGTATGCCAACTCCAAGTGAGCATTGAGTATGACATCTAAATACGGTTGTATTGGAGATAGTTGTAGGTGCGATTTTTGCAGATTGATGGCAAACCCTAGTTGATGTAGTAGGGTGAGTGTTTGTTGTGTATGTTGGTTGCAAAGGCGGGAGCTGTTTGCTTTTATTAGCCAAACGTCCAAATATGGAAATAGGTGGATGTTTTGCCTGCACAGATGTGCCACTACTACTGCTAGGCATTTTGTGAATTCCCGTGGTGCGGTGGTGACTCCGAAGGGAAGAACATTGAATTGATAGTGCTTACCTTGGAAGACAAACCATAGGTATTTGCGGTGTGAGGGATGGATGGGTATATGAAAGTAGGTGTCCTTTAGGTCTAAGGAGGACATGAAGTTGCCTTTTTGCAGTAATGGTATTATTTCCTGAAGGGTGACCATGTGGAAGTGTTCTGATAGGATATATTGATGGAGGGGTCTGAGGTCGAGAATGGGTTGAAGTGACCAGTCTTTTTTGTGAATGAGGAAGTATAATTAATATACCCCTGTTCCTTGATGCTGAATTTGGACTGGTTCTACAGCTCCTTTGAGTAAGAGAGTCAATATCTCCTGTTTGAGGAGAGTTTGGTGTTGTATGCCTAGTTTGTGTTTGCGGGGTGAAATATTTGGAGGAGTTGTGATGAGCTCCAGACAGTAACCATGTTGGATAATGTCCAACACCCATTGGTCTGTTGTAATGGATTTCCAGGCTGGTAAAATGTTTTGAAGACGTACCTCGACAGGTGTTAGATGGTCGGGGGGAATGGTGAGGAAGTCATTGTTTGGTGTTTGTATTTGCGGCATGGGTAGTATTTCCGCGACCGTGGCCTCTGAAATTCTTTCCTCTATCTGTGCCCCTGTAGAAGCTCTTAGAGGTGTACAACTGTCCTTGATTTTTATAGGAGGACTCTGTGGTGTATGTGGAGGGAGACCTAGCACCTTGTTTGAAATTGGGCCGACAAAACCCACGGTAGGTGGGAGTTTGCAGGGCCCCCATTAATTTTGCGACATCTGTGTCTTTTTTTATTTTTTCAAGGACTGTGTCTACCCGAGGACCAAAGAGGTGCTCTTTGTCAAAGGGAAGATTAAGAATTGCCTGCTGCACTTCAGTTTTAAATCTGCGGAGACACGTAAGAGAAGGCAGGTATTTATGCCTCTATCCACAGTGTCAGCGGAGTCTAGTGCGCACTTAATGGAGTCATTAGTGATTAACTTCTCCTCATTGACCATTTCATAACGCCTTTTCTTGTATTCTTCTGGGAGATGTTAGAGGAGCCCCTCCATTTCATCCCACTGAGCCCTGTCATAATGTGTCAAAAGAGCTTAGCTGTTGGCAATACACCATTGATTGGCAGACTGGGCTGCTACCCTCTTTCTTGAGGCGTCGATAAGTTTTGACTCCTTGGCTAGGGGAGGTGGATCCACAGTTGTTTGGGAGTTAGCCCTTTTCCTTGCATTGGCTACTACCAAGGAGTCTAGGGTTAATTGCCCTTTAAGATATATCGGGTCAGATTGTGCGGTCTAATATTTTTTGTCAATTCTTGGTGCTATTATTCGTGTTTTTACGTGGCTTTAAAAATGTCATCTGCATGACGTAGCATTCCTTTAAGGCGTGGTAAAAACTGTGACCCCCCCTTTGAGCAGAAGAGTGTCTCAAAGCGGAAGTCGTCCTCTATAGAGTCCTAATGTGAGGGCACTTGATATGCTGCAGCTCTAGCTATCAGGTCTTGATAGGCTGAAGCGTCATCTAGGGGGGATGGACGTGTGGGATAAAGGTATGGGTCTGTATCCCCCTGTGGCTTTATATCATAAGCATCCCAAGGATTCCTAGGATGTGTGTCCTGTAGCATATTATCATCCTCATCTAATATGGGTGAATGAGGGGACATGTTGCCTGCTTCAAATTGTTCTGGTGTAGCAGGTGGAGTGGATGCTGGGGTGGTGTTGGTGGGTTTGGAGAAGTAGGGATAGGAATGTGTAAAGGGCTAGTGGCAATATCCCATACACCGCAAACTGTAAGAGGTAGAATAGGAAGGTCTATAGCCTCTTCAAAATACAGTTGCCTTTTAGAAGGGTTGAGGCTTTGCCGGCTAAAGAATAATCTTCTTTGTTCCAGGTTGAATCTGCAAAGTTTTTTGCCTCGGATCGAGCTGTTCCTGCGTAAAATAGAGAATTGGTTCAGGTTGAGTTTTCCCTCCGAAGGTGTGATATTTCGGTGCCGAGGAAAGTTTTGGTTTAAGTGTCTGTATGTTCGGGCCGAAACATTATGTCCTATGTCTTTCGGTAACGAAGTTGTTGCTTGATGTGTCGGTGCGGAATCAGATTTCGAGGAGACCCCTGCTGTAGGCCGAAATCTTGGTGCCGAGCCCGAGGGCAGGGCTTTCGAGTCTGTAGGTCTATGCGCGCCATGGCTTTTATGCAGTGGTGGACCGTGCGCAGTTTTTTCAGACAGAGCCGATTTGTATGCTTCGAATCAAGGGCAGTTGCTCAAGGTCCAACATTTGTGGACAGACTCCAGGATGGCTGGATCTTGTTCGGTCTCCGACTCAGAATCTTGGATGGAGAAAGATTTTTCTGGGGCTGCTTCCTCCTCTTGTCGACCAAAGATGTCTGGTGTGTTGTCTGCACTGCATTTCTTGACAATGCGCACGTCAGTCCCAAATAGTCTTTTTAGATCAAAATGACTTACAGGCCTCACAGGTGTCTTTCCGATGGTCGGGCGAAAGGCATAGATTGCAGACTGAATGTTGGTTGGTGTGAGGGTATTTGGAATGGCAATTCGGACATTAGCAGCTCATTTTCAGATAAGATCTGTCGACTTTGAATGGGTCCGACGCACAAAATATTATTTTGCTCGCAATGAAAGAGTAACTACGCGATCAAGACAATACCGTCGAGTTAGGGGGATTTGCTGGCGAACCAAAGGGAGCCCGAAAGGATCTATAACCGGAGAGTGAGAGAGTACATCCGAACCCATCAGCGGAAAGAAACAATCATGAGTCAATGCCCATGCGCAGTATCACCAAAAGGAGGAGTCTCACAGCCTTGTGACTCGAAAAACTTCTTGGAGCAAAAACAACTTGCAATCATTCGAGCCCAACACTAGATGGCGTACTTATGCAAAGCATGTGTATCTACAGCTACACATGCCTTGAACATACTACTTTTACTATTAAAAAAGTACAAATTTTGTGCAGCAGAGGTTTAATTGCAGACACACCATTTCCTGCATGTAATAGTTTGTAGCACTTGAAAAGCCTGAGGGAACCCCATCAACAAGATCTTCTCTTTCCACCACCATGACAAAGTCATTTCTCTCCCACAGGATAAGTTTGCAGACTCATCAACTTCCTCCATAAGGGCACCACCCCTCATCTGCACTCCCATTCACTGGTACTTACGGGTAACAAAGGAACAGGAGGTTCATGAAGGAATATGTTCTAAAGAGGTGAATGATAGAGCGGCACAGGCTCCAGCCCGTCCCGGTGAGAATGGCAAACCGGGTTACGACCAGGAACACAGAGTGCGGCAAGGAAACTTTACCACTCTGGGATGCCTATGGAAAGAGAAAAGAACAGCATATGGTCAACAGCGAGACACAAAAGGCAGGTGATTGGAGAGTATAGATTACAGCTAAATTAGGCAAAGGGTCAAGGGGGAATAGTAGAGAGTTGTGTAAATGGGCAGAAAGGTGAGGAAATGGGCAAAACAGGGAAGGGGGAAGGAACACCCAAGGGAAGCAGGAACACCCAGAGGGAGGAAGGAATAAAGGAAAAGAGAGGAAGTGGTACAAAGAAAATAATGAACGGCAGGTAAAAAGGTTGAAGAGTAAGAATTAAACAAAGCTCATCAATACAGCACTGCTTCTGCATAAATACATGCCTACAACTTTTAAGGCCCAAAAAAATTAGCAACTGTCAAAAACCTTCTGCAATGACTCAACACTGCTGCCACTCCTTTCCCTATCTTGCAGGCACACTGCCACTTTTGTGACAGCTGCTCCATACAGCAGCAAAGTAATTCCTTATACAGTGGTTCCCAAACGTTTGACTCCTGAGGATACCCACTAAGTCACTACTGGAAGCCAGGGACCCCCAAGCAATTTGCAAGATTAAAATTTTAAACATTAAGTGATTAAAAAATAAATAAACACACAAGTGTGCACACCAAACAAATACTCGAATTACTAAAGATTTGAGTATTTTATACTGAAAAAATCTGCAAAAATCTAAAAAACATTAATGGGAAAGTTAATGCTGCATCTTGGCAACTAACTTTTCAATGTTTGGTTTTATTTTGCAGTACGAGGCTCCTGCCATGGCCGGACTGGAAATCCAAAGCAGCCGTGGCAAATGTTGTCAGACCAGTCCCCGTATGGTGCACACCAAGTGCAGTGAGTGAGCCTGACACAAAGAGGGCTTTGGAGCGCTCTCCTCCCCCCCACGCCACTCACCCCCAAGACAATTTGGGGGAAAATGGTGCATTCTACAACACATTTGTCATTATTTATTGAACTATACTAGCTTTTAAAGCATAGTAAATGATAACCTTAATGTGCACCAGAATACGGCAATGTTTGTTGGGGCTCTTTAATGATTCCCTCACTATCACCTTCCAACAGTGCCTCTCATCTCTCCATAGCCCCTGTCACATGTATTTTATTTGTTTTATAACACCTTTCATACCAGTGTAACGTGTCAGAACACTTCACACTAGACACATACAGAGAAAATGAATCATACATGTGTAAATCAGTGTAAAGAAAATGTTATATAGGGCAAAAGGGACTACAAGGAACAGGATTCACGTCATCCATACTAGTAGGCATTATTTTTTTTATTTTTTTTAAGCGTGCTTGATCTGGAGAAGCATAAACTCAGGATTCAGAACATAACACAGTGGTTAGCGTTGACTTTAATAATATGAATTTATTTCTACCCAAACAAACCTTTTTTTTGCAGAATCTGGATAATGAAAGACTGGGGAAAAACACATAACTTACTAACTTGTACCATGCAGTTTGCATGCAGCTCTTTGATGGCAGTTTATAGCTCACTGTGTTAGACTACGATTGTAACTTATGAACTGCACAGTAACAAAAGAATCTGTGACAAAAACAGTAACCCACAGAGCTTTGCACATAAAATACTGTTTTTTTAAAATGCATGGTACACTTTCTTTGCAGCAGGCATATTAACCATCTGCGCTCCCTAAGATGAGTCAAAGCTGCCACTGGACAAAACTCCCATCTCTCTCCAGCAGGTACATTAATCACTGGAGTTATCTTGACACCACTTTTATTGTTGCCCGAAAACCGCTGATTATACAATGTACTGTGCAGTGCTTTTAAAACTGCTGCCTGTAGACCCCCCTGGGAATGTGTCACAGACCCCTGGGGTCCTCGAACCACAGTTTGGGAACCAATGCCATAAAAACGCTAATAAAGGCTTTTCATTTCCTTTAATGAAGCCCTCTAAAGACCCCTGCTACACCCAACATCCTCTTGGGAAAGAGACTTAAAGGTTCTGATCCATAACATCTCTTCACTGAATGGTCATCGTGTGAGGTGGGTGCATTTAACCTCCATAAGGAGGACACATGCGCCTCAACTTATACATTACATACACAATCCTAGTGACTAGTTAGCCCTCACAATGTAGGCTTCACACCTGGCCACCTTAGATTTTACCTCTTTTACTATCGCCCCAATCAGTCTCCGAGCAAGGACAATGGTGGTCAAAGTCAGGACATTGAAGTCAATCAGATGAAAGTTCTGGAAAAGAAAGCAAGGTCAAAACACAGCACTGTGGGAATGCGTACTGTAAGGTGCTTTGGATCCGAGAAGAAAAGGCTAGGGGAAAGAGATAAAAGGCAAGAGGTAAGGCAAGAGGTTAGGCGAGAGGAAGAGCTTTGCAGAAGATAAAGAGAAGGGAGAGAGTCATCCTAGTGTGCACAGAACCTGAAAAGTTTTATGGATTGAGATCTGCGTAGGAAGAGGGAAGGAGGACGTGAGGGCTGTGAAGGAGGAAGGGCAGGGTTGTGAAGAGTTACGGGTAAATTGGGTGAGATGGGTGAGGTACTTTGTGGGAGGAGGAGAATATGTGGTGTAGAAGGAGCCAGAGAGAGAACAGAGTGGTGGAAGAGAGTGAGAGGATGGGAGCCTGTGGAGAAGAAAAGAGAAGACTTGTGAGGAAAAGAGGACAGGTGGAAACCTCCACCTGTCCTCTTTTCCTCACAATTCTTCTCTTTTGGAAGACCACAGAGAGAAGTGAGAGAGGGAGACTACAGAGAGAATTGAGGGGGAGACCTATGAAAAGGAGGGATACTAAAAGGAAGGAGTTGTGTGAAGAAGGAACAGGGTGGAAGATATTCAAAAAAAGAAAGACAGCCACTAGAAGAGACATACATCTTTGAGTGATCCTGGGAAAAAGGACTCTGATATCTGCAAGTAAAAACATTATGGGACTGTAATGAGTGTGAAACCAAGGGTGGGAATCAACCGCAATAGGACAGATGAACGGTGAAATGTTGAACTGTTTCTGGAATTATGAGAAAAGTTCAGTGTAGTGGGAGAGGGTGACAATCAGAAAGGGGAGAGTCAATTACATACAAAGAAGAGTGATAGAGGATGGGTGCAGGAGGGTACACTCTCTTCAGTGTCCAAGCAGTTCATTACACAGCCTAGAACAATAACCCAGTCTTTTTTGGAACAAAACATAAGTGACTACCGGGTGCCTCGAATCCAATCAGAGCCTAGGCCTCGATAACAAGCCAAGCATCTGCTAATCCCTTTCAAGTTTCTGGGTTAATGGGAGGATAGGGGGCTATTTTATTTCTTATGAATGAATGTTAAGTCAGTAATTTGCGACAATAGCAAGTTAGGCCTTTTGTTCCAACATGTATAAACACTGCTTTCTATTTTACGCTAGGAAAGGAATGCAATGTCACAGGGAAACACTGTTTGGAAGGTATATGTTACTTTCCATGTAAGCATCTAATCGTAGCGTGTAATGCAGAAGAGTCATATGCTTAGTATACTCCTTCAATCTAGTGTTGGGCTTGGACGTTTGCAACTTGTTTTTCTTCGAAGAAGTTCTTTGAGTCACGAGGTATAGTGATTCCGCCTACAGTCAGTGTTGCGCTTGATCATCAGCTCCTTTGTTAGATTGTTTTTTTTGCATGTTCTATTACACCAGTTTAAGCTAGACCTTGCTGGAATTGGCAACTATGGCTATGTGTCCAATGGCTGGATAGGACTGGTTGGCTGGCATATGCCAGTCTTTTCCAGGACTGGTGAGGACTGCTGAGGTGATTCCACATGCTACTGGCTGAACTGCTTGTGAAAAAGCAGGAGAGGTAGATTTATAAAGACAAAGAGATAGAAAGCGATAGATGAACTGAGAAAGCGTGAGTGGAGTGGGAGAGAGAGAGAGAGTGGGAGACAGACAGACAGAGGGACAGAGAAAGCGCATGAGTGGAGTGGGAGAGAGGGATCTAAAGAGGGATGAGAGAAAGCACGTGAGTGGAGTGGGTGGGAGAGAGAAAGCACGTGAGTGGAGAGGGGGAATGAGAGGGAGAGAAAGAGAGAGAGAGAGAGAGAGAGGGAGAGAGGGAGAGAGGGAGAGAGGGAGAGAGAGAGAGAGAGAGAGAGAGAGAGAGAGAGAGAGAGAGAGAGAGAAAGAGAGGCAGCCCTCCTCCAGAAACCCAAAAAGTCACTTAACTAAACTGATGGAACCCAGCCAAGAATAAAAGTGCTTAGCACAGGGACAATGTACCATATATTTATTTATATAGCGCTGGCTAGACCCGGAGGTATCAGAGCGCTTTACATGAGGATCAGAGCGTTACAGGTTTCATAGTTACATCAATTACAGGTTTCAAGTAAAGACATAGGAGAAAACAAAAACATGAGATGCGGGAGAGGGAAGGAAACACAACGGGGCGACGAGGAAAACAATGTCAGATGTCCGGCTGGGTAGGTGTCGGCCGAGGGGGTGAACCAGAGCCAAAACTCCTCTATAGCTGCATAGGACAGCTACACCGGGCATCGGCCAAGGTTGCTCGGGCTCTGAGGTAAGTACCAACAGTTATGGTATCCGCCCAGGGGGCATCGTCAAAGTTCCATCGAGAGGCACCGGTCCTGTTGTTACTGGGAAGCGCCGTCCTCTACGTTCTCCAGCTGGCCCCCAGGACAAAAGTGGTGAGAGGAGAGGTGGAAGGGACAGATTCCATGGTCGGCAGATTGTAGGACAACCCATCGTTCTTGCCTTCAAACCTCTTGGCGGGGGTGAAGCTGAGGAGGAGTTGTGCCTAGAGACCTGATCCTCATCAGACTTTGGTCCTCTATAGCCCCCCACAGCGACATTGTAGATTTGTTCTGGGCGCCATTATAGAGTCAGGCAATGTGGTGGACCGCTGGCACAGGCGCACTTCAGACCGAAACCCCTTCCGGCGTCTCCACCATCTGCGGGGGAATCATTGATCCCCAAGTTCTCCGGGGCGTCCCAGTCCAAATTTCTGTGCCTTATAGTGCTATCTTGCTGATTTCCCAGTAGGGTGCCTGTGGTCTTCTCATGGATGGTTAGATTGCAGCTCATGCTAAATGTCCCCAGTGGCGGCCATCTTGAGGTCAGGCATAGGTAATTGCCAGGATTATCCTCACACTAGGTCCACTTGTCGCTTCTCCTAAAGGATCTCAGGGGGCCCCCGCGTATTCCGGCCGCTTCATCAAGCACCTCCCTAGGCGCATCATGTGGAGATTCCCCTGCGGAGCATTTCGACCGCCATCTTGGGGTCAGGCGGCATGGAGGGGGGAAACCTCGCCACACTCGGTGCAACCCCTCTTCTCGCTATGACACCCCACTGGCTTTGGGGAATGTAGGAGATTGCATCCCTATTGTCACGCCACAGTCGCACTCACCCCCTCCGCCGCACTCTGGATCCACGCTGATGGTGGCTGCTGACTTCCCTGGGACGCTCATGTCTGGTCCCGATTGCGGTCACACATCCATGTGAGCCGGCACTTCTTTCCGACCTCCGGCTAGTCACGATCGCTCACTGCCCCGTCACCTGTAGCTCGCAGCCTGTCTTCTCCGCCGGTGTTCAGGGACGGCGCCACTCTTCATCCACTAGTGGGCGCAGACTTCATCAACGACCAAGACACCGGTGGGGGGAGGGGAGGGTCCAGGAAGGTCTTTGTAGTGTAACTCTGTAGAGAGTTTAACCACTGGTGAGTGTGAAATTCTTGCTAAGGACAAGTGTGGAGAGGTGGCACCCCAACTTCAATCCCCTATTTTATAGAGCTCTGATTTGGACAGTTGGGCCCTTCATAGTCAGTCTCAGAATGATTATTATCAGCTATGGAACAAGGGATCCGCACTGGGGCTCCAAGCAAGGGCACCCTCATGTGACTCCTGCTGGCACACTGCCTATGCTAACCAACCTACAAGGACAGCTGGAAGGTCTCTTAAGGTTTTTTCTTAGAAACTTTGAAGCAACATATTTAATACCTGCTTCTGCTTCATTTGCTGTGCAGGTTAATCACTTAAGTCTTATGCAAAGGTTGGGGTTTGCTTAGGAAGAAATCATTGATACCTTGTTCCTTATTCGGCTAAAGAATGGTTGTTACTTGAATGTATAACCCAAAAGTGTATCCGTGATTCTCATTTGCAGAGCTGATCAAGACCGAAACTAAACTAATAGTGAAAAGGAGAACTTTTGTACTCCAAATAGAAGAAGACCACAAGTCTTACAATACTTTCAAACTGTAGTCTAATGTCATATTCGCTGCAAGAGGGGATGAAAGGTTGTTTACCTACCAGATTGTTGTGGCGAATAGCTGAGATAGTAGCATGATGGATACCCAAATATGGGATAATAGACCGCTTCCGGGAATGTGTGGGATGGGTGTGTGCAATGGCAAGCTTGGACTTTGATGGAGGAGGTCTCTGATAATACCTTTTTTAAAATAGAATTTAATACCACAGTTGTGGATTGTAATTTATATAGTGCTTACTACCTCTTATGAGATGTTGAAGCTTTTTCAGCAGGTAGCATGCTACTCTGGAACCGAAGGTAAGTGGTTAATCCAGTGATTATTGGTTCGTTGTCATGGTGATTTGTTTTGTGCTCTCAAGGAACCATTCCATGCATTTACTCCAATTATTTTGAGGTAAATTAAATTAATAGGCATAAGATGTGATTATTAGTGGGGGTATAAGAGTTCATGCAGACGGTTGGTAAGATGGATAGGCGGGTGGAGATTAGCTATTGTTAGGTTGCAGGGATAGGATTTCAAAGGAGGCAGTTGTAATCTATAAGGCAAAGTGGGGGCAATTTGCAGAAATACAATAAGAGTAGGGAGACAGACAAGTGACTTCGAGTAAGCTACCCACAGAGAAAGTAAGGAATGCAGAGGATGGAGGGTAAGGAGAGGGCCATTCGATGGAAAGGAAGGAGAGACAACAGTTGCTAGTTTTAAGTCACGGTCCATTTTTTAAGCATGTTTTAGGTATATACTTGAGGCTTTCTCAGATAGCATGCAAACCGAGGATGTAAAACTGTACAAACAAACATTCTTTGCTTGTGGTATAGCATATTCATTGTAGCATTTGTATAGTGCTTACTACTCCCATTTGGGGTGCCCAAGGGCCTATGCAGACAGACAGCACATCAAGATATGCAAAATTATATAGACCAATGCCTGTTATATGGTTCTTAAGCACATTATCGACATTGCTAAGTTAGCATGAGCTTCGCTGCCATGATGCTGCTTTTGCGCACGCTACTACACGACTTTGTTTTTGCAAGACTGTTTGTGCCCTTCACATGAGAACGTGTTGCCTTTCGCGTTCTCTGCCTTTCCTGGAGTTTAGTCTGTACACGATGTGCAAGGTCGATAAACAATGACCCTTGTTATTCTGTTCTGGTCAGTCCCTAGCACCTAGACATAACATGCTACACAGCTGCAGTACTGAAGACTCGTGCTTTGATATTACGTTGTTGCATGTTGTTTTTACACACTTGGAGAAAGCCGTTCCATGGAGAAGAGCTCTGCTGTTCCTATGATGTAAACCTTACATTCAGGCTTTAAGGTATGGAGTCTGCTGTCAAAGCCCAGAGATCGTCCTTTTTATAAAATAAACTTCTTCTAGTCAAGGGGGGTGGTTAGGACTATAGGCCCTTATTTCCACAGTCTTTATAACATGACTTCTCCCTTTGTATTCCATGGAATTGTAACAATGCTAACTGTGCTGAGTTCATGCATTTTGCTGCTAGTAGTGGCACGTATACTGTATTGTAGAGCACGATAGTTAAAATAAACATTTTGAACTATTTCAGTGACTCTGCTTATTCTCATTGTGGACAAGTATGAGTGAGTGAACGAAAGAGTAGGTCTTGTTCCCGCGATTCCTGAGAGAGTCGGGCGTGTCGTGTTCTGGGTTGTCTAATCATTTGTAGCGCTATGATATTTGGAGGAGAACGAATGAGACACTATAGCTAGTCGGTTTGGGATTTTGGGTACTGATGTAGTAGGTTGGTACACCCCTATTCACTGAGGTCCTGTTTTCCTGCGCATAGTTCTGTGTATGTGCAGAATCCCTGCAACACGCCTACCCAGCAACAAAAACTTAAATGAAAACTTGCACAAAGCACTTGCTGTTCTGATTTTCCCTTGATCTTAGAAAGAGGATGTTTGTAAGAGGATTGGGTGGATGTTTCTACCTTGATCATTCGAGGCCAGTTCAGGGGCTTCAGTTTGTAGACAGCAAGATCAACATTTATGTTGCCACTAGTCTTTGTGAACAAGATCATAAAGATTCTCTGATGGATCATCTTGAGAATAACTTGTCTTTAAGAGCTTAAAAAAACAGCTGTTACTGGAGTACCTAACTTAATGGCATGGAACTAAAGAAGTACAAAAAGCTGAGCTGGCTCCATTGGGATTCAAACGTTTAACATGCAGGGCACAAACATAAAGGCATCAGCATTGAAAGACTAACTCCATCTTGCTGGATTTGTGGCATGGTAGGAAAAGGCACATACTAGATGTGTGTGGGATAGCAGGAGCAAATAATTCGTAGGGATGTTATGATGGTAGGAGCTGGCACCCAAAAGGGATGCTATGACGGTAGGAGCAGGCAAGTACGAGGGAGGTATGGGGCAGCAGGTACTTCTCACTGATGTGCGAGATACCATGAGCACTTGCCAAATAATGAGGATCCGAGACCAGGTGTCTACAAAGGATGTGTGGGAAGGAAGCCCACATATCTACAAGATGATTGTGAGTGGAGTGTGGCTACCAACAATGGATCTGTGAAACGGTGGATGTGAAGAATGACTAAAGATGTAAGGGATGGGAAGAGCTAGTGTCAACCACTGATATGTACTGAATAGGAGAGGATGCGGCCTAACTGCCAGAGCTGCCGACTTTGGAGCTGGGGAACCAGGTTCAAGTCTTGGCGTCGGCTCAACATCCTGTGATTCTGGGCAAATCACTTATTCTCCCCATTCCTACCAAAAAAGGATAATGTTACTTACCCATTAAGCTTCTGTTCTTGACCTATAGAGTTGTAGATTCACATGCTTTGCACACTCCTGCCATCTAGTGTTGGGTCTGGATGTTTGCAAGTTGTTTTTCTTCGATGAAGTCTTTCCAGTCACGAGGTAGGGGACTCCTCCTTTCGGTGATAGTGCGCATGGGCATCATCTCCATTGTTAGATTGTTTTCCCGCAGAGGGTGAGAATTGAATTAGTAAGTAAAGAATAGAGATGTCCATGCATATGTATCTAGAGTAAGAGATAGAGAACTGCAACAGGTACAGGTACCCGGGGAGGCGGATGGGCGCATGTAAATCTACAGCTCTACATGCTAAGAACAGATGCTTACTGGGTAAGTGACATTATCCGTTCGAGGCATGTGAGCTGTAGATCACATGCTTTGCATAGATTATACAGCATTATTCTCCCAAAGCGGTGGCTAACCTGTAGCTGTTGGAGTTGTCTGAAAAAGTGTTCTAAGTACTGCCTGGCCCACATTAGCTTGTTGTCTCGCTAACACATCTACACAATAATGTTTGGTGAATGTGTGCAGTGTAGACCATGTTACAGCTTTACAAATGTCAACTATGGGGATGTTTCCTAAGAAAGCCATAGTAGCCCCTATTTTGCGAGTGGAATGCGCTCTAGGAGGTATTGGTAACGTTCTCTTTGCTTTTGCATAACAAGTTTGAATGCATTTAACAATCCATCTAGCAATACCTAACTTGGATATGGGATTGCCCTTGTGTGGTGGAGCAAAAGCAACGAAAAGTTGTTTAGTTTTACGAAATGATTTTGTTCTTTCAATGTAATATAAAAGGGCTCTTCGAACATCTAAGGTGTGTAGAGCCCGTTCTGCCACTGAATCAGGTTGAGGGAAGAATACAGGTACTTATTGATGTGAAAGGCAGAAACTACCTTAGGTAGAAACTTGGGGTTTGTACGAAGAACCACTTTGTCTCTGTGAAGTTGGAAAAAAGATTCTTCTATGGTTAGTGCCTGTACTTCACCCACTCTCCTCAATGAAGTGATTGCAATGAGGAAAGCGGTTTTCCAGGAGAGAAACTGTAGTTCACATATATGCATGGGTTCAAAAGGTGGGCCCATTAACCTTGTGAGGACTATGTTAAGATTCCACACTGGGGCAGGTGGAAGTCTTGGTGGGATAACTCTTTTAAGTCCTTCCATAAAAGCTTTGATTACTGGTACTCTAAAAAGAGATAAATGTTGCCTATTCTGTAGATACGCAGCTATTGCAGCGAGATGTACTCGGATAGAAGTGTAAGCTAACCCCGACTGCTGCAAGTGTAGCAGATAAATGATATTTTGTATTGAAGCATCAAGAGGGTTGATGTTGTTATTATTGCAATAGATAACAAAACGTTTCCATTTAGCTGCATAACAGGCTTTTGTAGTAGGCCTTCTGGCCTCTCTAATGATGTTCATACAGTCTGGTAGGAGATTTAGATAACCAAACTCTATGATTTCAGGAGCCAGATCGCGAGGTTGAGTTGTTTGGGATCTGGGTGTCTGATTTCTCCATGGCTCTGTGTGAGGAGACTGGATGTGAGGTGTAGTTTTTGATGTGGAACTAGCAACAGCTCCAACAGGGTTGTGAACCAAGGTTGACAGGCCCATGTGGGAGCTACTAGGATTAGTGGGAGGGATGTTTGCCTGAGTTTCCGAACCACTAATGGAATGAGTGGGAGAGGCGGAAAAGCATAGACAAATATCCCTGACCAGTTCAACCATAGTGCATTGCCTTTGGAGAGCGGGTATGGGCATTTTGCGTTTGAGTGTGTGGCAAAAAGGTCTATTTGAGGGACTCCCCAACTTTGAATGTATGGGAGGAGAACTGGAGGGTGTTCCCATTCATGTATTTGCTGTCTCTGTCTGAGGAGATCGGCAATTTGATTGTTCACTCCTGGGAGGTGTTCTGCTAGGACATAGATTTTGTGATGAATTGCCCAGTTCCAAATGTCTTGAGCCCAGCGCGACAGTTGGACACCCCCCCCACCCCCCTGTTTTTGTATATAATACATAGCTGTCATGTTGTCGGTACGAACTAGGACAGCTTTGCCGACCAGGTGAGTCTGAAATGCTTTGAGCGCTAGAAACACTGCTAGCAGCTCTAGATGGTTTATGTGGAGAGTTTTTTGGTGTTGACTCCACAGGCCTTGTATTGTGTGATGTTGAAGATGAGCCCCCCAACCAGTGAGGGACGCATCCACTGTTAGCATCGTCTGTGGAACTGGGTCTACAAAGGGCCGTCCTTTTGACAAATTTTGTGGGTTCCACCACTGCAGAGAGCCGCTTACCAACACTAGATAGGTTAAAAGACCCTGTGATTGGTGCCACTGACTTGCTAAGCATTCCTGTAAGGGATGCATGTGAAGCCTGGCACGGGGAGCAATGATGATGCAAGAGGCCCTCATCCCCAGCAGTTGCATATACACTCGAGCTGGTAGTGAGTGAGTGGGCTGAAACTGGAGAACTAGAGCCTGAATATTTCGAATTCTGGCTGCATTGAATGAAGATGTGGTTTCAACACATTGACTGTGAATCCCAGTTGGTGCAGTAGCTGTAGTGTCCTGTGAGTGTGTTGGAGACACTTTGAATACGTACTGGCTTTGATGAGCCAGTCGTGCAAGTAGGGGAAGACATGAATGTGTTGTCTTCTTAGGTGAGCAGCGACCACTGCCAAACAGTTTGTAAAGATTCTGGGAGCTGTGGTGACTCCGAACGGGAGTACTTTGAACTGGTAATGATGCCCCGCTACCACAAATCTGAGAAATTTGCGATGAGCGGGATGTATTGGAATATGGAAGTGCGCGTCCTTTAGGTCTAGGGTAGACAGAAAGTCGCCCTGTTGTAGGAATGGAAGCACTTGTTGAAGTGTTACCATATGAAAATGATCTGATAGTATGTAAAGATTTAATTCTCTGAGGTCCAAGATAGGTCTGAGAGAACCATCCTTCTTGAGTATGAGAAAGTAGAAGGAGTATACGCCGGACCCTTGGTATTGTAGTGGTACGGGCTCTATAGCTCCTTTCAAAAGGAGAGACTGAACCTCATGGTTGAGGAGGTGTAAGTGGTCTGGTGGCAGTTTGTGTGAATGTGGAGGAATGTTTGGAGGATTGTTGGTAAACTCCAGGCAATAACTAGAACGGATAATTTCCGGTACCCATTTGTATGTAGTGATTGACTGCATTGACTAGGAATTGGGAAAGACCCCCCCCCCCCCGACAGGTGTTAAATGGTCGGGGGGAGTGTAGTGAAGTCACTGTTTGGTATTGGAGGGGGGGGTGGGGGCGTGTGTTAGAGCATCTACCTTTAACCTTGCCATTGTTGCCTCTGTAGCCCCCTCTGTAGAAACCCTTAGAGGCAGAGGGTTGATTGTTGCCTTTGTAGGTTGTTGAGGCAGTGTCTGAGGTGGTGTTTTTGGACCCTCCGCGATATAAGGAGCGCCGAAAGGAACCACGGGGTGAGGGTGACTGAAGGGCCCCCATATATTTCGCCACCTCTGTGTCCTTCTTCATCTTTTCTAATGATGAGTCTACTACAGGGCCAAAGAGGTGTTGTTTATTAAATGGTGTGTTCAGAATGGAAGCCTGAACCTTTGGTTTGAACCCAGAAATGCGTAGCCAGGCATGCCTTCTTAAGAGAACGCTGGTGTTAACGGCTCTAGCCACATTGTCAGCAGCATCGAAGGCGCACCTGATGGAATTGTTGGAGATGAGCTGTCCCTTCTGCACTAGATCTTGAGCTTTGGACTTGTGCTCATCAGGCAGAAATTGGAGCAACTGCTCCATTCCATCCCAATGCGCCCTATCGTACCTAGCTAAGAGTGCTTGGGTATTGGAGATGCACCAAAAGTTTGCAGCTTGGGAGGCTATTCTTTTTTCAGAGGCGTCTATCAATTTAGACTCCTTGTCTGGGGGTGGAGCATCCCCTGATGTTTGGGAATTGGCCCTTTTCCGTGCATTAGAAACGACTAAAGAATCTAATGGTAACTGCCCCCTGATGTAAGCTGGGTCCGATGGTGCAGATTTATATTTCTTGTCTACCCTGGGGGTGAGGATACGTGCCCGCACAGGATCATTAAAAATGTCATCTACATGTCCGAGCATACCCTTGAGCATTGGAAGTGTGTGCGAGGATTTTTGTGAACTGCTAAGAGTTTCGAAAAGGAAATCTTCTTCCAAGGATTCCTTATGTAACTGGACCCCATGGTAATTAGCAGCTCTGTTTAATAATTCTATGTATCCTACACTGTCGTCTGGTGGAGAGGGCTTAGTAGGGTACAGATCACGGTTGTTTCCTGTGGGAGAATTAGTGTCATAATCTCTCCAGGGGTCTGTGGGTGTTGGATCATTGTCCCCATCCCCATCATCCTCATCAATATGGTGGTGATGAGTCAGCAGGTGAAATTAGTAATGGTTGAGACTCGGGAGAAGGAGGAGATGGAGGAGGAGAAGGGTTAGTACACACATTCTTCCTTTTTAAAGGGATGTGGTAAACTTCTTCAGTGTCTGGTTTACGTTTTAGTGTCACTTTGGTGGATATATATGTCCAGTTGTTGGATGAATGCAGAGTTGTCTCTATTTCGGATCCGGTTTCGAGGGTGGAACATCGAAACGGAGCTCCTTTGCTGGAATCGTCGCCTCCGTCTGTTTCGCCGTCTGTGTTTTGGATGCCGAGGGTTTCGGAACCGAAGACGTTTTCGGCATCGAAGGGGGTTGGGCTGAGCCTGACTTCGATCCCGAAGGTTTCGGCTCGGTGCCCGATTTCGAGCGACTGAGTTCAGAGCCGGAAGGCCTTGGGGTGTGTTTTGGTGCCGAGCCGGAGGGCGGGGCGATAGAAACATGTTCTCGGTGCCGACTGTGGCCCTCAGGCGGAGGTTGGACCGGAGCCTTCTTAGGCTTAGGTGGACTTTGGGGCAAGGGAGGATTAGTACTCACGGTACGCTGCCCTTGCGGGATGTCGTCGTCCCCTTCAGAGCCTGATTCCGAGACGGAGATTGGATCCTGTTCTTCTTCAGCTCCTATGGCTTCTTCGGTCTCCTGTTCCGAATCTTCTCTGACGAGGTCCGGAATGGAACCTGTGTGTTGGCTCTGCATGTCGCGACGTCGAGCACGACGATCGTGAAGCGTCTTTTTCGATCGGAAAGCCTTACACGTGTCGCAGACCTGTTCTTTGTGCTCCGGTGACAAGCACAAGTTGCACACTTCGTGTGAGTCGGTGCGCGGGAACTTCGCGTGGCACCGAGGGCAGAATTTAAATGGAGTCCGTTCCATCTACTGCGAGGCGGACCGACGCAGGTAGGTCCGACGGCCTTCCACGAGCTACCCGATTGAAAGTTTTTGAGTAAATACGAGATGCGGTGAATGGAGATACGCAAACGAAAACAATACCGTCGAGGGCGAGTGTACTGCGCACCGAGGAGAACCCGAGAAACGGTGTCGAACCGGAGCGCAGCAATTCACGTCCAAACCCTATGGCGGAAAAAAACAATCTAACAATGGAGTCGATGACCATGCGCCATATCACCGAAAGGAGGAGTCACCTACCTCGTGACTGGAAAGACGTCTTCGAAGAAAAACAACTTGCAATCATCCGGACCCAACACTAGATGGCAGGAGTATGCAAAGCATGTAATCTACAGCTCACATTCCTCGAACTTAATGTTTCCTTGTGTAACAGAACTGGTGCTCATGTAAAGCGCTCCAATACCATCGGGTCGAGTTTGCGCTATGTAAAACTGCAACAAAAAAAAAAATACCTACCAGAGATGTTTGAGGGCAGGTATAGATATAAAGACTGTGTAGGATGGCAGAAGCAGGTAATCATCAGGATTGTGAGTAATGGTAGAAGCACGTTCTATTCAAAGATATGATGGCAGTAGCAAATACTGATCAACAAGGGAATTGTTGGATGGCAGACCTATTATGGCTGTGCGGTAGGCGTGAGCCTACTAGCGATTTGCGAGATGGCTGGTTTGGGAACCAATCACGGTTGCGTGGAATGACCATGTCAGAGATGTGTGAAATGGCAGGAGCTTGCATCTCCAGGAAACGTGTGCTGGATGATAATGTGGGTAAAAGCAAGACAAGCCTACCATGGCTGGTGTAGGTACTTACAATGGTTTTGATGGATGGTTGGTGCAGGTATCCCAAAGGGTTGCTTGCAGTAGTGTGTGGATGTACTAAACAAGCCTGCAAGCTCTCTGGAGAAGGTAGGTTTGCAAGGTGGGATGTATCCAGAAATATGGGTGATGGTGAGTGTGAGTATATGCCTGGGATGCATAGGTGCTCAGTTTGGTACCTACCAGGGACGTGTGAGATGGAGGGTGTGAAGGTGGGTACCACCACACTGTCTTGTAGATATTGATGTAATGGACAAAAAGCGCAATAAGATGGCAGAAAAAGAGCTGTAGTTCAAACAGGAGGCTTCTCTCCAGCGGCAGCTCGGGGATCTTACAGTGTCGCAGCGGCAGCACCGTCTGAGCAGCCAGAGGGGGACTGGAAAGGCCTGTACCAGATCCACTCCTACAACATAAAGAAACATACAGCAGTTTAAGGGCTTAGATATCAGGCTTTCACTCAAGCTCAATTTATTTATTTAGAAGTTTCATAAAGCACGCAGCTACCCCTTTGGGGTTTCCCGGCGCTCAACACATATACAAAATGAAAAAAAGACCTTTCCCCGTGTATGCATCAACACCACATATCAGGCAGTCCCCCAATCATGGGTGGGGTCCACTGAGACAGTACTGCTCTCATGGCTCTGGGTAGAAGTTTTGTGCAGCAGAACGAGAGCCAAATACCCAGGTGTAAGAAACTGGTTTATTAGTTGTGAAAGATTGGAGTAACAGGTCCACAATTGACTCTTAACCAGGAACTAAGTCCAACAGTATAGCCCTGGATGCTAAACTTGCGTTGGGCCCAGGGCTGAAAGTTGCCTCGGGGATGGGGGGGCTCATGCATGCCCATGTTCCCAGGAATGCCAAAAATAATGTTGCATCAATAGTCAGGCCCTGGCCCACCCCAGGGATAATTAAAGGAGATCCAAAGGAGCCCTACGTGTTTGGTTGCCTATTCTTCTTTGTTCTACCAGAACAATATTTAAACCTGCACATCTCTGACTCCATTGGGCCAATATTCTTTATCCAGGGCTCGTTTTGCTCCTAGTGGCCAGGCCTAGCCACCATGGGCATTTTCCTGCACTCTTAAAGGACACATTTTGATGGGGAGCTGAATTTCTGGGCTCTTTGTACAAGACCTGTCTTCTGTCTGGCTCCTGGTGCTCCTGTCTTGCTGGTGTAGGCATCTTGTGCAGCCTCTCCACAACCAGTCAGCTAAAAACACTCCTTGCTGCCCTCCCTAAACACCAGAGCCTCATGTGTGAAGGGCACCCGAATGGAAGTGGAATCCAGGTCCGTTCCCCCAAACTGGTCCCCAGGGGGTATAAAAAGGGTCACAGCCATTGGCCCTTGAAAGACTCATCCTAGTCCTGGGGGTCACCTGGAGTCAAAATCCAGAGTCCAGCCTTTCAGGGCATCAGTGTGATTCTCCTTCCAGCCGGAAATCCTTTGGCTGTGGGCGATCCCAGGTACAGGGTCTTCCCAACTGCCACTCCCTTGTGCAGGAGTTTTAAGTTGGGCTAGAACGTTTTTGGAGGCTAGGCACCCCTGGCCAAACCTAGCATGCCAAATCATCCCTCCACCCCAGTCTCAACCCTCCAGCACAGCATTCTGGGACAATCTAAGATGGCAACTTCATATCTTCTCTGCTAAGAGCTCCTCAGAGCCTCAGCTTCACCCCTTGCTGACACAGCTGCCTGATCCCTTCCCACTAAAGTTTCAAAGATGAGCCCCTACTGTGTTGGCTTCAGAGGTCTGAGCTCCCTCCTTTGTTCCAATGGGCCTGGGCTGCCCCAGCCCAAGTGCAGTATGACAAGCTAATAATAGGATGCAGTTTTCCTCCCCACCTCTTCCTTTTCAAGGAATGCGGTCAATCATTGTTGATTGCCCTTTTCTGCGGGGATTCCTTTGATCCAGGTGGATGCTGGGAAGCAGAGTAATTAACTTGGTCCAGTAAGAGGGACACACGCTTGGAATCAGATTAGTAGGTGAGTCAGAGAAATAAGACAAATAAGGACGTCCCATAAGATGTGGATGTAGTATGTTGGGGGCCATCAAATTCGGGTTTGGTGTTCATGTTTTACTCCAGTTTGATACCTCTCTGTAGCCTGTAGGACTAAGAGGAGCAAAACTGTACTTTAGGGTACATTTTGCCTCTGGATAATACAGTGAAAACACCACAGATTTTCCAGTAAGCATTACAGACCTACACTATGAATCCCAACTCATATTATAAGGAGTACTCCAGGTCAGTACCAATCTGTGCAGCGTGCCTTTTGCAACAGGCTACCTGTGCCGAGATACTGGGCTGCGCACAATGGTAGTCTCACATGCACAACTCACAAACGTGTGAGCTCATGTATAGCCAGATCAGTGCCTCTTACCCTACCTGTGCAGAAGCCGTCTTATCTTAAAAGGCAGACACTGGCGGTTAGCAAGTTCAGTTCAATTACCATGAATCTACCATGCGCGAGAACCAGGTAGTGAGAGAGACAGTAAAAGTTTGAAAACCGGGTAGGCAGTTGCGAAAAATCCTGCTGGACTAAATAGAAGGAACCCATTTGCTGCACCAGCCCATGGGCAAAACCCCTTCAATATGTAAGCTTCCTACAGAATGTCTTTCCTCACCGACTGGTAAAGAGAGCAATGTAAAGAGCATTAAACAAGAAAATATTTATTTAGAGATTGTTTTTTAAATATAATTTGAGAACTAGAGAACAAAACTGAAAAATATACTATATTTAAAAGCAGTTATGGTAACAAACATTTACATAGCGCCGACACCTGGGAATACCCCTTTTGGGAATGAAAATTCTGATAATTGTTAAGACTGAGTGAGAGCAAGTAAGAGGCGACAAGAGAAAGATCTTGACAGAAAAAAAAAAAGATTGAAGATTGTGAAAGAAATAAGAACTGATGGAAAGGAACAAAGGAGAGAGTGTGATGACTGGAGTGACCGGTGATGTAATAGCTGTAAAGGTATGGAGAAGCGCAATACTATAAATCAAGAACAAAACAAGGAGGAATCATACATGGGTGGCTTTAATTTCAGGCAACCTACTGATCAAGGAGACTTGCTACAAAGAGCACGTGCCAAAGAAGAATATATGATGTTACTTAGCATACCGTTACTCCGCAAGTATTTACTTCGAAGTTTTTACTTCGCAAATACCCTTACTACGCATGATTTTAGTGCGCATGCTTTTACTTCGCAAATATATACAAATACATTAAAAATGCTTTTACTTTGCAGTTAATTATTACGCATACCGTTACAACGCGTTATTGGAACTTTAAAACAAAAAATTAATCGTAATAGTAACCTGTCCCCTGGCATGCACCCTGAACCCTAAAATTACCCCCTACACCCCAAAACCCTAACCCACCCTGACCCCAAAAATTACCCCAGCACCCCAAAACCTAAACGCACCCTGAACCCCAAAAATACCCCAGCACCCAAAACCTTAAACGCACCCTGAACCCTAAAAATACCCCCTACACCCCAAAACCCTAACCCACCTGACCCCTAAATATACCCCTGTACCCCAAAACCTAAACGCACCCTGAACCCCCAAAATACCCCATGCACCCCAAAACCCTAACCAACCCTTACCCCTAAAAATACCCCAGCACTCCAAACCTTAAATACACCCTGAACCCTAAAAATACTCCCTACACCCCAAAATCCTAACCCACCCTGACCCCTAAAAATACCCCTGTACCCCAAAACCTAAACGCACCCTGACCCCTAAAAATACCCCAGTACCCCAAAACCTTAATGCACCCTGAACCCTAAAATTACCCCCTACACCCCAAAACCCTAACCAACCCTGACCCCTAAAATTACCCCAGCACCCCAAAACCTAAACACACCCTGAACCCCAAAAATACCCCAGCACCCCAAAACCTTAAATGCACCCTAAAAATACCCCCTACACCCCAAAACCCTAACCCACCCTGACCCCTAAAAATACCCCTGTACCCTAAAACTTTAATTTGCACAGTAACTCCATTATGCGTAGTAAGTGCATGCTAAGTAATGGAACATGCGTAGTAAATACATGCTAAGTAAATGCATGCTAAGTAATGGCATCTGCGAACTAAAATATGCGTAGTAATGGTAATACGAAGTAATGACCGCGTAGTAAAGGTAGAATACCGCCAAAGAAGTTTGCAACAGAGTTTGATAAACTCACAATTAATCGCTGGGGGTTTCTGACCCTTCAGATGGGAAAACTCCACACTCATACTTAGAGAAAGGAAGGTAGAGTGGGGGCTATGAGAGAGGATAGAGCCTCACCTGTTACGAGACCGGACTCCGGTGACCGAGGATGTTGTAGAGTGTCCAGAGCCGCCTGCAGCTCCAGCTTCACAGAGAGGATTGCGGCAATAAGATGTCCTGTTAGGCCCCCTGCGTCCACCTGCCATAACCAAGTAGGGTACAGGTGCCGGCTAGTTATGCCGTACTATTCACCTAGAGAGATAGTGAGGAGCTAATGAGAGAGTGCTCAGCACACTAAGCACAGAGAGAACACATTAACACAGAGAAAAGTCACAATAGGCGGTTCCAGTCCATAGTGCTTCTGTAACTCAAAAAAGGAGTGTTATACTGATTTCCCTAGAAAACAGGGCACATTTGAATTATCTCAGGTGGAGCAGGACGCAGCTGGCCGACTTACTCTACCCCGGGTCTCCTGCTGGAAGAGGCTGTCATTTCTTATATGTATGATTAAACATGCGAAAATCTTTTTTATGGACAAGTTTACAAAGTAGGTTAAACACCTAAAAGAGCAGTCCTTTCAATGGTGCACACTTTAATGAAACACTCAAGGAGAGAACTTCCTCCTCAAAATCTTAACGCCTCCTCTCCTGCTCCCTTCCCTTCTTAGAGGTCTGTTGAAATCTTATTGGTGAGAAACTGGAATTTTAACAAGAAACAATTAACTAAATGTCAAGTTATATGTGGCTGTTACCAAAAAACAAAAAATCGCCAAGTCACAGCAAACAAAAACAGGAACTAGGGCTCAAACTATAAATAACTGTTCCTCAAAAAGGTGTCAAGTTTGCACGCTACTGCAATATTTCATGTAATGCATTAAAAACAGGCAAGTCTGACTAGCACCAAAAAGCACAAAATAAACCCTAATCACAAAACCACAGGGCTCAATTATCGCTTAGTAAAATTCATTAAACAACTCTGTAATGAAGTATAATGTAATAAATGTCAGCAGACAGAGATACTTCAAGTCGTGTATTTATTAGCCACAGCTCCTGCAGTCCCAGAGTAACTGTCTAACATAGAACCACTTCTACTAGAGACCTGCACAGGACATTCTACATTCCAATGACATCATATTATGAAGCAATGGACCCAAGATCACCACAATATCTCCCTTCTGTACGACAAATGAAAACAGAACAAATAAGGTATAACATGACATTGCATCAATACATCAATACATAAGTAAACAGTAAATAAATAATAAAGTTGAAACATTAATCACAAAACCTTAGAGGTCTGGTAATATTTTGTCTACTACTCCTACGCTCGGGATCGGGATGAAAGGAACACCTTGGCTCAGAAACATCAATATCAAAGGCAGGAGATGAAGAAGGAACAACACGAGAACGCAAAGACGACTTGAATGAAACACAAGGATCGCGGAGAGGAACATCATGAGTATGTACCTTCACCACTCTTCCCTTATTCCACCATTCATTTCTGCTGGTTCTCACTGCATTCCTGGTCACAACCTCAATCCTGACCAGAGGTTTAAATTTCGACATACCCTTGGGAACATGATTGGGATCTTTGACACGGACCCAATCTCCAACACACAGTTTTCTTTCTACAGGTTTTACACTGTGGAGACTGTCATAATGACTTTTCATTTTTCCTTGAAATTCTTCAACCTTGGGTCTCACAACTTTGTCTATATTTAACATGTGATCACTTTTATGCTGGCACTCTCTCAACCATGCAGGACATAACCTAGAAGCAGGTGGGCGTCCTCGCAAAATTTCAAATGGTGAAAGTCCTGAAACAGCATTTGGACAACATCTATGTGACCACAACATTTCTTCAACAGATTTACAAAGATCAAACTTGTTCTGAATGGCCCACTGTATGCACTCAACTAGAGTGCGATTCATTTTTTCTACCAGGCCATTTGCCTGTGGGTGATATAGAGCAATGCACTTGTGTTTGATAGCATTGTTGTCGAGAAAACTCTTAATGTCTTTTGATACAAATTGGACACCATTGTCCGAGACAATTTCTTTTGGAAAACCTTCTCTTAGAAATAGATTTTTTAGAAATTTGATGACACTAGCAGTGTTAGGTTCTTCTACAAACTTTACTTCCCACCATTTACTGTAGTAATCCACAACTACGATAGCAAATCTTAACTTCCGTGGAAGAGTACCAAAAGGACCTATAAAATCTATGGCAAGCTTAGACCAGACAGTGTTTGGTAGTTCAACGGGCTGCAAGGGAACTGCTTCGGTTTTAAGTCCTTTATCACTAGAGGCACAGACAACACATCCCCGAACACTGGCTATAATAGCAGAATCCATCCCGGGCCACCAATAACTATCTCTGATTTTCCTTTTAGTTATGGTTTGGCCCAGATGTCCCTCGTGACCATACATAATGATCCTTTCCCTCAATGAAACAGGTGGAATAAATTTGTCTCCCCGTACCAGCATCCCCTTTTCTTCAATTGACAATTCATCAGCTACCTTGAAATAAGGTTGTAACTCTTGTGGTAATGCTCTTTCTTTAGGCCAACCACTCATAACATACTTCCTCACACTTTCCAATTCCATATCTTTTAAGGATTCTGAAAACCATTCATGTTCAGTAAAAGTTGTCTCATGACAAATATCAACACTTGCAATTAAACATTCTTCATCATTTTCTTCACAGTTTTCAGAGTAATCGGTAAAACTTAAAGGTGAACGGGATAAATAATCTGCTCTTATGTTTTTCCCACCTGGGATGTATTCAACAGTGAAATTGTACTGTAGAAGTTTCGAACTCAACCTTGCTATTCTTGGAGTATGATCTTTGATAGTTGTCCCACTCAAAATACTGACTAAAGGTTTGTGGTCAGTCTTGAGCACAAATTTTCTTCCCCATATGAAACATTTAAATATTTCAACTGCCCAGCAACAACTCAAAAGTTCCTTTTCAATGACACTGAAAATTTTCTCATTAGACCTCAAGGATCTAGAAGCAAAACCAATTGTCACTTCAATTTTGCCTTTCATCTGTGCAATGGTAGCACCCAATCCATCATTACTAGCGTCCACCGTTATAATACATTCTTGTGAGGGATCGAACGGTGCAAGCACACCAGCTGAAATGATTTCTTTTTTCAAACCCTCAAACTCATCTCGACAGTTTTTCTCCCATGAATTTTTTTTCTCTTTCTTCAATAATTCCCTTAGCATGACAGTTTTTGCTGAGAAATTTTGAATAAATTTGGAATAAAATTCACAAAGTCCTAAGAATGAGGCCACATTCTCCCTAGTTTTGGGAGTAGGTGCTTTAGTTATAGCATCAACTAAACCAGGTCTAGGTTCAACCCCTTTCTCAGAGATTACATGTCCCATATACTCTATTGTATTCTTTGCAAATTCACACTTCCCTCGATTTGCTACAACTCCAAACTTTTGTAATCTTTCTAAAACTTCACACATGCGTTTATCATGAATGCATTGATTTCCTCCTGCTATTAAAATGTCATCCTGGAAGGTTACCACCCCTTCAATTCCTTCCAATACATTCTCTAACACGCGTTGAAAAACGGCAGCCGCCGAAGCGAGACCGAAAGGCATCAGTTTAAATTGATAGGAACCCATAGGAGAAACAAAAGCCGTAAGATGTCTTGAGGATTCATCAAGCACTATCTGATGATAAGCAGATGCTAGGTCGATCTTTGAAAATACCTTAGCACCTGAAAATGTACTGATAATGTCGTCAATCCTGGGTAGTGGGTGAGAATCAACCCAAATAGCCTTGTTAAGACTTCTCAAGTCCACACACACTCTCAATTGCCCATTCCTCTTCCTTGCGATAACTAATGGACTTAACCATAAAGATGACTCAATAGGTTCTATCACACCTTCATCACACATTTTTTTAAGGATATCCGCTAAGTCTTGACGTACACTAAAAGGCACATTCCTCAGTTTGTGTTTTACAGGTGTAACATTATCTTGCACTTTAATCTTATGTTTGAATCCCTTAATTTTTCCTATTTTGTCACCAAATACAGTCGGAAATTTGTCCACCCATTTGGTATTGTTTTCACATTTCTCAAATGACCCCTTGTTTTCCTCACCATCAGTTACTAAAGAGACTTGCACGTCTCTTCCAGGCCTAAGAGTCATCCCAAAAAGACCTTGGTGATACCATCCAAGAATATTTAACCCTTTCTTGGCCACATATACCTTTCCAAAAATGGTGCACCCCTTGAATTTGAGTTGACATTCAAAATATCCTGACAACTCAATTTTCCTTCCATCATACGTCACAGGATTCCTATCTGGAGGGAATAATACACGTTTACCCCAAACTTCATCAAACAACTCATCAGTTATCGTCATTCTGGCACCAGAATCAATAAGGAGTCTCAGATCTTTTCCATCAACTTCGATGTGTTCATAGGGATCTACACAATCAGATTCATTGTCCTGCACAACCACAATCATATCTCTAATTCCTCTAGACCAATTTTCTTCCTCTTCTGAGCTGTCACCCAGATCACCATCTGGTACTGAATTAATTTTGTCTCTGGGTGTTTGACAAACTTTAGCTAAATGCCCTATCTTGTTACATAACTTACATTTCACACTTCTCGCAGGGCAAGGTCTACCATTCGGTCCGTGCTTTGAATTGCCACATCTAAAACAAATGTTTTTCTGTGTAAAGAAACTATTTTTGTACTCTTTCTTTTTGAATTTTTTTTAAAGCTATTATTATGCTTAGAAACTGTGCTGTCATTTACCACAGACACACCACTAGTTTCCTTACGGGTGAGTTCTCTAAGTGCTTTACGTGAAACCTCAATGCCCTTTACTATATCTATTGTTTCAATGAGATTGGGGTTTCTCAACGTGAGAAGTTTTTCCTGTACTTTTTATCCCAACAGCGTACTACTATTTGGTCACGTATGAGTTGATCTGTAAAATTTTCAAATTCACATTCAGCAGCCAACATACGTAAAATAGCGACATAAGTATCTATAGATTCATCTTGTAGCTGCTCTCTCGTAAAAAACTTATGCCTGTTCACAATCAAACTTGGTTGTACATCAAATTGTTTTTCTAATTTCTTTACAGCTAGTTCAAATTCATCTAAGTCTTCTTGATCATGGGGAATGACATACGGTGGAAGATGTTCATAGATAGATTGACCTTCGAAACCCAAATTGTGTTCTAATAAAAATCTTTTACGCTCAGGTCGATATCTATTCCCACCAATGGCACCTAAATACTTTGTAAAAGCTCTGTACCAATTTCTCCACGGTACAGGAGGATCCCCAGGAGTCTGAAGAAAAGGAGGAGGAGCACCAACATTTTGCATAGTTGCCATGACACTTAAAACTAGGGAAATGTTACTCCAAGCTAGTTACTTTTTTTTAAAGCAATAAAAAAAAAAAAAAACAACAAAAAAAACAGAGGTCTGAATGTAAGATGTGCAAAACGTATTAAGTGAATTCAATTGACACTACTAATAGCGTGTAAATACAATTGTCACTACTAACAACGTGTGCACATCACGGACGTGCATGTTCTTCCAAACAAGTTTGAAAGGTAAACTAAAAACATTCCAATTACATCATTGTGAGACGGCATACATAGAGGACAGTCCCTTACCTGATCCTCCGGGCTACCATACCAGAGACATTCCACTCTTTCCCCAATGCCCAGTCGAACGGAGAGCTACGCCGTCAGGGCTAACCCCGCCCCCTTGTCATGTGTTCTTACAGGAACCAATCCCGACGCAGGGATCGGCGGTAGGAGGCGGAACTAACCCCGGAAACAGTACCTTAGGTCCGCTACATAGAGGAAGGAAAAGCGAATGTGCGTCGTTGACTGGAGAAGAGGCAGAGAAATCGGAGAGCCAGGACCAAGAGGAGAAGAGGAGCCGAGCAGACGAAGCAGACGAGACCGAAAGAGAAGAAGAGTGGAGCGAGGAGTGGTGGAGTCCACCGGAGGATGCTGGAGAGCGGCCGCAACTCAGGAGAGTTGCGGCGGAGCCGGTGAGTCTCAAAGAGAGAGAGGAAGGGAACACGGGAATACGGGAGGCGGGAGGTGGTTCTATACCAGGGGTGGGTTAGGGAGGGTTGGGGTGTACAGCACGAAACACGCACAAGTCCTGAAGTACCTGTAAACCCTCACGTCCTTACACAGACACCTTTCTTCATGCCCCTTCCTTAGATAACCTTCTGTAACGGGCACAGTAAACCCTTTGTTCACGTCTGCTCCTGTCTTCACCCCGACACACGGATCCTGTGTGTTACGCCTCCTGTTTTGTTCTTCTCACCGACTGGGTGTGGTGACGGATAGCTTAACTCCCCAAAGTAGACTAGAGGACAACAGCTGACGACTCCTTTTGTGTCTCCCCTATGTTTGAGCCTCCGGAGAACCTCCCCACCGTCAGATGCCAACCCAGGAGGAGACCCACCCATCGTAGAGGCCATAGGAAGTGAACCGGAACGCGAGGAACCGCCTACCAAGAAAAAGGAACAGAGTCACGATATACCATCGAAATCGCCTGTTGTTTTCAATAAAACACCTAAAATTGCACATTACATCCAGCCTCCGCGTCTGTGTATCCGGCCTGCACTCCCCACACGATCACAATCATATTATGAAGCAATGGACCCAAGATCACCACAAACTCTACGCTGACCCACTTCCAAACCCTTTAATGTCTTGCACCTCGTGTGTCCAGACCTTTATTTTGTTTAGTTACCATCTCTTGTGAAAACTTTTGACATCTGGTTGTTTTCCCTGTTTTCCAGATGAGTACATATGTTTTGCATGACTGTGAACGAGTGGGTTGAGTGTATGTATGAGATATATATTGAGTGTGTTGTTTGGGGACTATGTCATGTTTAAATGTTTGTATAAAGTGAAAATTTTATTTAAAAAAATTATTATTGACAACTGATGTTACATTTTTTTTTGAATTCAGACAAAATTGTTTTTTAATTGAAAACTAAGAAACTACTAAGAAAAATAAATTCTCTTAAAGTAAATTTATGTGTGTTGGTAGCACTAGGTTTGGTTCCATACCCAGTAAGGATTAAATCTATGTAGAAGAAATACAGGTCATAGGGGAGTCTCTTGTTTTGAATACTATTTGCTTGTCCCCCCTTACTCCCAGACCTTACTTACTGACAGGGGGGTCCCTTGTTCCTACAAGATGTCTTGCATTTGAGCCATCAGACTTTACAAAACAAAGTACACAATTGTCCCCTTTAAATCTTACTTCAGGGATGACTAATTCTCTAAGTTGAGCATCTCCCCACAATCTAACTCCACTAAGGATGGGTCCATTTTGTGATAAATAATATCTTATCAACTGAACTGTACATCCAAAACAAATTGCAGAGTGCGAAGGAGCAAGTATACACATTGCCCACACCTCAGGGTGCAAACTGGTTTCCTAAACAGTTTTTTTTAACATGTACAATAGTATTAAAGACTAAAGGAGCTGGGAAAAGCAGATAGTGGGTTAAGCAAAGTATTGGGGTTTGGGAGTAGTTTACACGTTTTTCACTCTGTTTTCCAAGTTCTTCAGCCGCAAGAAGCAGATCTTGAATTATAGAATGGCGAGTGGGACATGAAACTGAAGGTGGAGATGTGGAGTGTTCACGAGGGTGGTGTAGTCTGGGATGCATAGGTAAAATTATTCCAGCCTCACACATTCCATTCTATTCTAAAGATTACCATTTGCTTTGGCTAGATCTTCAACACAGTAGGATAGTCTTCCATATAAAGAACAGACCAACTCATTTATTCTCCCTTGGGTTTGTCACTCCTACTAGCTACAGATCCACTCAGCCAAGCAGAATCTGGTCTAAAGAACAGGCCTCTCAGGAAGTGGATATATAACTTAGGGAAATTATGGGCTGCCAAAGGACCATCTAGTAACATAATGCAGAACATTTGAGGGATCAGTGGATAAGCAGTTGCTTAAGCAATTTACAGATCAACCACAAAGAGTGGCAGAGTGAAAAAATGACATGACGCTGACATAGGCTATCTTCCCTAGACTGGGAAAAAGAGATTATACACGTCAAACAACACACCCTATCGACAAAGAATGATGGGGCGATACCTGTTCTGATCCAATTATGAAATTAGTCCTGTTAGGTGCTAAAAGGATGCAAACCCTCCTTCACACAAGGTGGCTGCTTCATCAGAAGGTTGCTCCTCATCGTGAACACAAGTTTTATTCAGTCTCATCAGTTCCCTACCAAGATAAGCTGTCTCTATAGTGGTAATGTCCTTCTTGGTGCAGATTATAAAGGACAGCAGAGAATAAAATTGTGTTGTGTAAGGAGTATGAATTAACAGTAATCCCACTTTCACAAGATTTAAAACTGGCATATCGACCCTATTTATCTTCACAGTAAGTCCAAATGTTTCTGTATAATCTAAATGCCAAATCTTGCCACTAGGCTTCCATCCGGTCTGTTAGTGCTACAGCTACTCTGCAACTGATAGAAATTAGAGAAGGAAAGCACAAGGAATTAACTACTATCCTGTTGCTTTATGAATACGGTCATCCTAGAATGCTTCTGACAGGCACATCATGAATAGTTAGGAGTTTAAATACAATCCCATCTGGATAGTGTTGTCTGCTGGTTCACGTAGGAAGGAGATGAGATTTCAAATTGGATATCCACCATTTTTCTTCGGCAGCAAACGTACTTATAAAACTTGGACATTCATGGGTTACAGGGTGAAATCCTTCCAGTGCATATCCCTCAGGGCATGATGCTACTCTTAAGTGCCTGTTCCCATTTGGATTTGGTATTTCTACGTGCTACAGTGCCTCAAAGCGGTCTGAAGCATCCGAAAGGCAGCACGTTTGCACTATATAAAAATACCTAAACTAACATTAACAAATATGCAGAAGGCTTTTTATCAAGAAATATTACATTTCCAATTCTACTGAAAAAAGCAAATGAATTTTCAAACACAAGCAAAGATGATTAACTCTAACTCTTATAAGCCAAGCTCAACCAGATGCAAAAATCACTACAATATGCTTGGCTTTGCAACTTGCCCCTCACCTTAATATGCTACGATGAAGGTAGTTTGATATTCCGCAGATCAAAAGCTCTGAATGCTGTCAATGCCTCAACTCAACCAAGAGGACACAATCAGAACTCTTAAAGTAGAAACAACATTTGAGTGGGTCAAATGGATTTATAGGTCCTTAACACTCAAAGTTTTTGATCTTGTATCAGGCTATAAATTCACTGATACTTTTTACAAAAGCTACCCTGCTAGTTGTAATACCAAACATTTAACATCAAACTAAAGCAAGGATGCTTACTTGTCTAACATATACATACATCGCTGTCCTTTTGCAGCTCACTCCAAACAAAATAAAATGAAATATTTAAAAAAATACACGTTATTAGCTTATAATTCTAAATTGCTATTTCATCAAAGCAGTATGCTGGGAATGAGGACGGTATGAAAGCCTATACTTTCATGTACAGAATAACCTGGTTAGTCAACATAAGCTGTTCAGTGAATGTGCCCCACCAGGAGCAGGTTTAACTGGCCAGTCCACCAACGCTGACAAAACACGCCCTCGCACAACATTTAGTTACATCATACCAAAGTGAGCGAAGCAACACTAACTTAGATAAAGAATAGGTCAAAGGAAATAGGAAGACTTTAATACCTTAGGTTCTGTTTGCAATCACCGCAGGCAACAGATGTTTGTCTAGTTGGATTATGATATACCTTCCATGGTCAAACCAGATTACTTTTTCTCTGAGGCTATTCACTCTAGTCCAGCTCGAAATCTCTAGCTATATGGCCATGATACAAAAATAGTGAGATCATATAACACACTGCAACAGAATCTTCAGTTTAATTTTAAATTACGACGCATGTTTTCCAGGAGACAATTTGCATCCACTTTGCAAATTACAAGATTTAAAAAAAAAAAATCAACATTCATAGTAACAAATGCAACATTTTGCCATTCATTTAGAGACTGGATAAATAGTTGGAAATATAAACAGATTGCCAAACTATGAGTACTTTTAAACTTATCTCGGGATCCACCCACAGTCTTACCGCAACCATAATAGGCTGTTGAGAGAGCAAAAATGTGATGGAAATAGGAAAAAGGAAACCAACAAAAAATGTATTTCTAAAGCACTGGAAAAACATGACTGTAAATCACTTCCTGAGACCTCAAACTATCCTGTCCTATCCTGCAGGTTGATATCAGGCAATGAGAAACAAACAGCATGGAAAATTGGAAATTACTGAAACTTTATACTAACCGCACCAACTGAGAATACCCATTGATTAACCATGACAAAATAATCAGTTCTATGTAGATGTGGTTTTGTCAGATGTCTGAACATATCCCATTACCAATCACACAAAAGTATGAAAAACACAGAGTGCAGATTTGTTGCTACTTTCGCTAAATGATTTTGTTTCCTTAACTGCTATTATCAAGTGAAATCCAATGTTGTACAGAATATAAGGCTGCAAACACTTCACACTGTCCCACCATGTTCCCTATGCCCTTTGTACTATCCAAAAGATATTTCCATTTGCCCTAAACCTGCTAAGATGGACAAAAAGCAGTTCGGGAGAGAAGTGAAGGGAGATGATGTCACGCACGTACCTACCTCCTAGAAGCAAGGGGTATAATTTGATACTGACTTACATTTTGACCCTTAGGGCTTTGAGGGAAACAGCTTGGGACGATCTTATGCAAGTGAGTACCTGGAAAAATAGTTCTGCCTTTTGGAATATCATTACCCATTCCTGTTTTGCACAAGATAACGCCCCTACTTTATGTCACCATATTACCGGTAGCCAATGGGTGTAGGAAGCTGGCTCTGTATATACTATACCAAAATGAGGTATAGTGTGCACAGAGTCCAGTGGAACCCCAAAGGTAGGCAGAGGTAAAAGTAGATAGCACCTTACTCCATTTGTGGTAGTGTGGGCGAGCAGTAAGGCTTTATCAGAGGGTAGTGTTAAGCATTTGTTGTACATCCCTTAGTATCTGCCCCCCCCACATACGGGCCATGGACAATGACGAAGCAGCGAGCCAGTTTGACAACTGGATTCGTACAGCGATTAACTTAGTAGAGCCTGAAACAACTATCTCAGTTAAAAGAGCCTCAGCAACCGCACCATGGTATGGGCCAGACCTTAAATGTATAAAGGTAGAGTGTAGAAGAAGTGAATGAATCTGGAGGTCAGACTACAGCAATGAGCATAAAGTGGCTCACAACTCAGTTTTAGAAAAATATAAGGAGGCGATTATCGAAGCAAAACGTCTCTACTTTACCACAAAAATTGAGGCTGCTAGTAACTCCTCTCAGGAGCTCTTTAAATCCATTCAGTCGTTAGTCAAACCACGGCAGCCTAATCAGTTTAGACCAGACCAAGCCTTTTGTGACAAACTGGCCATCTTTTTCCAAAGTAAGGTCCACTCGATCTATAAAGATCTCCTTAATACGTCGGGTGCCTCGGGCCGCTGTAACAACATAACAGAGGTCGAGAGGGAAGTGGACAGTAAGCTTACCCATTTTCGTCCGCTTTCTCAGGATGAGGTCAAGAATCTCATTCTATCTACAAAATCGGGCTCCCCTAATGACCCTTGCCCTCCGGCTACCATGCACTTGGTATCCGGAAATATCAGTACACAGTTAACCCCCCTCCTGAACCAAGTCATAGAGTCTGGCATCTATCCGGGTGCCTGGAAAAAAGCTTGCATCAGGCCAATTCTTAAGAAGCCAGCCCTCGACCCGACAAACAAAAAACTACCGTCCAATCTCAGGGCTGCCGATGGCTGCTAAGATTCTTGAGAAAGCAGTGAACAAGGAGTTAACCCAACATCTTGAAGCCAACTGCCTGCTTGACTCGACGCAGCACGGTTTCAGGCCATGCCACTCCACTGAGACGGCCTTGATAATGGCTACGGAGGAGATACGGAAAGTGATGGATGGGGGGGGCAGAGCGGTGCTCGTCCTCCTATGCCTATCAGCAGCATTTGGCACTGTGAACTACACAGTGTTAATGCAGCGGCTGAGGGAAGTGGGAATCGAGGATGCAGCTCTGGCCCTCCTCTCCTCCTTCCTAACAGCTAGGGAGCAAAACATCTTCTGGGACAGTTTACAGTCCGATACCTTTCATCTTCCCTGTGGTGTGCCACAGGGTTCTGCTCTGCCTCCAACACTTTTTAATGTATACGTCACTCCCTTGGCCAGACTCGTCAGAAAGCACGGCTTCTCTTTGGTATCTTATGCTGACGACTCACAGCTCATAATATCGATTTCTGAACAACCAGATACCGTGGCCAGTAGATTTTACGCCTATCTGACAGATATTATGAGCTGGATGAGCCAAAATTTTCTCAAAATTAAAACTGAGAAGACAGAGGTACTGGAGTTCGGTAAGGGCCCTTCACTGTGGAACAAAACCTGGTGGCCAACAGAGGCAGGAGAGTCTCCTTGCCCCACAACCAAAGTCAGGAACCTGGGAGTGATCTTTGATGATCAACTTAACTTCTCGGCCCAGGTTAATCGCCCGACCTCCTCCTGCTTCTTCTTACTGAAAAGTCTTCGTAAGATCTTCCCCTTCATTCCACAGGAGCTTCAAAAAACTGGACTACTGCAATGTCCTGTTCATGGGCATCGACAAGTCTCAGAGAACCAAACTACAGTCATTACAAAATGCGGCGGCACGATTGCTGCTGAACATACCCAAAGGCCACTCCACCTCGGCGGGCATAAGATCACTGCATTGGCTTCCTGTCCAGCAACAAGTGGAATTCAAGGCCCTCTGCACGGTACACAAGTCTCTATATGGAGGTGGGTCAGTGGAGATCCAGAGGTTGTTCTCCTGGTACTCTCCCAATAGAACCCTCAGATCCTCGGACTCTGGTCTCATTCATATTCCCAAAATACGCAGAGCAAGGTGGGGGGAAGGGGGAGGTGCGGAGCTTATCGTACTGTGCGGCCAAGCTCTGGAACCAACTGCCTACCACCTTGCGACTTCAACCAAACCGGATAATCTTCAGGAAATCGCTGAAGACCTGGTTGTTCCCCTCAAACTAACCCTTTGTTCTACAGCTCAGTCTCCCCATACATACACTCAGCGCCAAGACGCCTCGGCATTCGAGCGCTTTAGAAACATTTATCCTATCCTATCCTACACACTCAATCAGCAAATGATGTCACACACTCTAAGACTGAACTCAGACCAATTTGATTTGTATAAAAATATTATTTAGTTGTATTTATTTTCTAGAACCAAGCAAGCCTGGCACCGGTAAGGGTAAATGGTACTTTTCAAGGCGGGTTGAACAATACAAGCAAGCTGAATGAAAATGTCTTTGTTACGGGTTTGAATATCTTTTCAATACAGAGGAAATTACTGTTAGATTACTTTTGAGTACTTTACAGATTACTTTATGGATTACTTTTTCTACTCAGTGTGATATGCCTAGATATCACACTGGGACATTTCCTAGAGAAAGGGTAAGTAAAGCAGTTTTCAGTTATTTGCAGTTTTTCAAGTTCTCATACAAAACCAACTTCACACGGAACAATTTTCAAGAAAAGCAGTCAATGCAATCCTATGGAAGGAAATTGAGTTATCGGTTTACAGGTAAGTAGTTATTTGAGGGAGTTGGTATTCTGGGGTTAGAACCAGGGTTCCCCCAGGGTCAAGGATGCACTCTTAAAACACCCTCAGTGGCACTAGGGCGGCCAGGTGCAGAGTGCTGAGGCCCAATGTTATGAAATCGGGGGTAGGGGGCCTCCGGTTGGTGGCTGCTCACGAGCAGGCCACAAGGTTGTGGGAGCCAAGCTTCTGGTGTTAGGCTCAGGGCAAAGGGGGATCCGAGCTAGCACCCAAAGTACACCCGCAGCGGCGCTGGGGCGGCTGGGTGCAGGGTGCTGTTTTGGCGTCGGGTGCCCTGTTGATTTCAATGGGGATTCTCCAGTTGCAACAAAGACTGCAGGCTCGGGACAAATATCTTCTGGAGGTGACCACCGGTTGAAGAGGTAAGTTGGGATGCCCTTTGGATGCTGGAACACTGTCGGTTGGGCCACCCAAGGCCGCGAGACGTCGGGTGCAGGGGTGTCTTTAGGCGTCGGGTTTTCTTACCAGCTCCGGTCGGGGGGATCCTTCAGAAAGAGGCTGCAGGCTTCGCTTGGAGATTCGAGGCAGTCAGAGATCACCAGATCTCAGGTCAGGATCACCGTGGAGACCTCTTTGTGGTGTTGGGCCACTCAACTCGGGCCGTAGGCGTCGGGTGCAGAGTGGTGCAGACTCGCGGATTTGGTCAGAGCCAGAGTCTGTGGGTGAGCAAATCCGGTGCTCACGGGAGACAAAGACTTTGGTTTGGAAGGCAGGGCAGGTCCTTCGGGTTCTTGTGGCTGCAGGACACACCGGGATTTGGCTAGAGCAGGTTTGAGGTGGGGACAGGCCAGTAAGGCTGGGGCCAAGTCAGTGGGTGTCCTCCTCTTAGATTAAGCACGGCTTTCCGGTCGCAACAAATTGTGGTGAATTCTTTTGGGATTGGGGGTGGACCCTATTATAGTTAACTTCTTACGGGACCTCAGTTAGCTACACGAATGACACTGCATGTACTAACAGTTTCACAACGAGGAGCGGGGTACGTCAAGGGTGCATACTTGCCCCTTTTTTATTTCCCCTTCATACAAATAGGCTTGAACAGGTGTTAGTAGCTTCCAAGGTAGATTGCCCCTATATTGTCCCTCGACCACTCCTGGTACTTTTATAAGTGGATGGCACGGTATTGATGGCCAGGACTGCTAAGGGTTTGCAAAGCCTTTTTAATTCCTTTAATAAGTTTATGAGTAAGTTGCACCTGTCCGTTAATTTTGCTAAATCTTTTATCATGGTGGTAGGTCCTAACTCAACAAGAGCTTAAACATTCAGTATGAGTAAGCATGCTTTTCCTTATTTGAGGGTATTGTTCGACTCCAACATGAGTTGGAAACCCTTAATTACAGCAAAGAAAGAGGAGCTTAGCAGGACCAATGCAGCTGTATTTAGCTTTGCAACATGATTGGGAATTAGACCACTTAAGGCACTAGTTAAAATATACCAGGTTAAGTGCATCTCTAAGGTGTCCTATGAGAGCAATATCTGGGGTTATGTGGCTATGAATGAACTCCAGATAGCAGAAATTAAATTTCTGAGATTCCTGTTGTGTGTCCCCCAAAGTACATCAATCTACTGTGTGCGTGAGGAGTTGCGAGTAAAATATCTTAGTGACCCGATAGCCCTTCGTCCTTTGTTAGGATGAATCAGGGTATGGACCAAGGAGGAACTTAGCTTGAATCGGTTAATACTAAGGGATTGCTTGTTACTGGATTATGCTTAAAAAAAAAAATCCCTTGGCTTAAGTATATCAGGGACTCATTCAAGAGGATGGGTAGGGTGGAGTTATTTTGTAGCCCAGAGGGTATACTCAATATGGACTACAAATAGCGGAAGGGCCACTTCCTAGAACGGAACATATTGTTAAGGGAGGAGCCTGAACTGTTGAAACCCTCTGTCCGAAAGTACGTTGTTGTTAGACCTGGCATACTTGCCATTGTTTTCCCCTGACTTTTTGCCTTCCGAACTCCTGTTTTGCGGACTTCATTTTTGCTGGCTTTAGGATTTGGGGAACTTTACCACTGCTAACCAGTGCTAAAGTGCATATGCTCTGTACTCAAAACATGGCAACATTGGCTTATCCACAACTGGCATATTTAATTTACTTATAAGTCCCTAGTAAATTGCACCATATGTGCCCAGGGCCTGTAAATTAAATGTTACTATGGGCCCTCAGCACTGATTGTGCCACCCACTTTAGTAGTCCTTTAAACATGTCTTAGGCCTGCCACTGCAGAGCCTGTGAGTGCAGTTTTAAACTGCCATTTCGGCCTGCCAAGTTAACCTACTTGCCAGGCTCCAACCATTACTTTTATTACATGCAAGTCACCCCTAAGGTAGGGCCTAAGCATCCCTATGGGCAGGGTGCAGTATATTTAAAAAGTAGGACATGTATGTTTGAGTTTTACATGTCCTGGTAGTGAAAAACTGCTAAATAAGTTTTTCACTACTGCAAGGAATATCTCTCCCATAGGTTAACATTGGAATTGCAGTGAAACATTTTTTAAGTGCAATTTCCAATTAGGAAAAGATAGAGATTTGGAGTTTGTCATTTCTGGACTCCCAATTTAAACTCTCAACTTACGGTGAAGTCGGATTTTAAATTGTAAGTCTGAATATGCCAGAGATCTGGGCTTAAATCCATCATTTATTTGCTCACCATGCCATTCCAGTTTGGACCCACCCATATGCAAATCAGTCTTGACCCTGTTTCCGATGGGAACAGTCCAACCAGAACTGTCAGGCCGGGTCCTCCCTAGAATGGAAATAAGCATCCTAGGACCAGTTTCAGGCTATCACCCTCTCATCAGCCAGGCTAGCTTGAATCCAATGGCATAGTGAGCACGCGACCCACGTCTGGGCATAACCTTACCACTTGGGGTGACTAAAGGAACACAAAAAGATGATGGACGGAATGCTGGACATTGTCAAACATTAATCCCAGTACAGAGATCTGGACCTAAATCCATTTTCTTACTTTAACCATTCTGTAGCTCTGCCCATCTCTGAATACATGTCTGGTTTGGGTGAGAGCTCGGCTTTGTGCATTCCCTCTAGACCGTCACACAAAGGGAGCTGGGGTGGGACCTTGGTATCCTGATGGCCCATCACCAGGCTGATGGGCCTTCCTGAGGTAGATTGGGAAGGAGGAGCTGACACAAATGAATAAGGCTGTGCCTGTCCCCACACAAAAAGCTGCATACCCCCCCACCCTCCCCCCTGTACTGAGTGTGGAGCCAGGGCAGGAAAGGCAGGGACCTTGTGATCTTCAGAGGCCTCTTTGAAGTCTCCCTCACTTCAAAGGCACATTTGGGTATAAGTACTGGACCCCTGACACCAACAAATCAGAACTTTGCTGGAACCAAGGACATTCTGCCTGGAAGAAGAGCTGCTGTGCTGCTGGAGGGACTGCCACTTTGCTAACTGCTTTGCTGTGCTGGCCTGCTGACTGCTATGCTGCAGGAGGGACTGCCATTTTTCTACATGCTCTGCTGTGTTGGCCTGCTGCCCGATTGCTTCTTGCCTGGGAGTGAGAAGGACTGGACCTGCTCTCTATATCCTTGAACCCAAGTTTCTTTAAGGGCTTGCTGGCTTGCCCCATTCTTGAAGTCTCAGGGCCATCAAAGACTTCCTTCAACTCTGCTTCAGCTGCTGGACTCTGCCATCTGCGAGTCCTCCCTTACCCGAGGTGCCAATCCAGTTCTGGGCCTCAAAATTGGGTTCTGCAGCTGTTTTAGCTTCAAAATCGATGCAGAGACGACTTTGCACCGATAGGAGTCAACAGTACCCTTGCGATGCCAACGCAGTACTGAGCCAAGGACATCCCTGCACGGCTCAACAACGACGTAGGTCCAGCCCGTGAGGTTCAACGCCATCGCCTTGACAGACGAAGCACCTGCATTGTAAAGGAGTTTAACACAGAAGCCTTCATCGACTGCGCGGATCGGCTTGGACGCTTCGCCCCCATCCCCGGAATGGACGACGCGACCCCTCGCATCAAGTCTTCGACATCAATGCTTGCTCCAACCAAGGTATTTTGTCATCGGAACCTGTCTGAGTACTGAAACCAGCCTGCCCTCCATCGTGGTCGGCGTGAACTTTGGATTTACCCCAGTCTAGCGCGACCCCAAGTAACCTTTTAGGACTATTAACTTCTAAGCAATATTTTCGGATTTAATCTTTGATAATTCATCTCTCAACTTCTACTTATTGGATTTTTATTGTTTTGGTCTTGTTTTACTCAGATAAATATTCTCACTTTTTCCAACGTGGTGTGGATGATTTTTGTGTGGCGTTTTCAATGTTTTACTGCAATAAGTGTTGCACAAATACTTTACACATTGTCTCTTAAGTTAAGCCTGCCTACTCTGTGCCAAGCTACCAGAGGGTGAGCACAGGTTAATTTAGGATGTGTATCTGACTTACCCTGACTAGAGTGGCGGTCCCTACTTGGACAGAGTGCATACCTCTGCCAACTAAAGACCTCAATTTCTAACAGTTATGCTAACTACTACCCATGGTATGGAGCCCTATTACCACTGGTAAAAGATACCAGAGAAAGAGGCTTGCTCATCAGGTACAGATTTAGTGTATTACATCTGTCTTTGGCCCATCCAAGAGGCTGCCAGGACTTTAAATCCCTGCTGCTGCGACAACAGGTCCCCGCAGGTCACAATACACTTTATTATGTTTTGCAAAGTTTATACTGTGGCCAGGAAAACCTTTATTGTTCCTTTACTCAAAGATAGAGGCTTTTTACAGAATCACCTTTCTGTTTCTACAGATGTTACCTGATGAGCTTGTTCTTTCTAATGTATGTTTTTTAAGAGCTGTACTTACCCTCAGCAGCGTACAGGACAAATTATGCAGCTACATGTTTATGTATTCTTTTATGAACGTACTGTTTTTATGATATTGCCTTTATGATCTAGATGTATACTTTTATGATTTTAAATGTAACTGAATAAAGATATATATGGATTGACTGATTGACCCTTAGTCAGTTGTGGCCCTCTTGGAGCTGAACTTGTGATGTCTCAACACTTGCAAAATGATCACCGTTTGCTAACACAGAAGGGCATAACTAAGTTCCTGAAACTGGTACACAATAAGTAGCAGGACTGTGCCACAGGAAAGGCAACGCTGGACTAGCTTGTGTGCACAGTGGCACATTTGTACAGACAAGATGTCAGTCTATCTATGATGGATGCTTTGGAGGATAGAATGACACCCTGCCAACATTTACTTTAAATTAAACGTTTGTTCTAGAGGTCTGCTTGATGTGGACAGCAAGGGGAAATAAGAAGTGAACATTAACAAAGGACTGCAATTGAAGACTTTTCTGGGCATGGTCAGACAAGGGCACCAAACGTTTATAGTGCTCCTGCGCCAGTGAAGACCACTAGAGACATTTTGTGCTAGTGGACACATTTTCAGTAGTCCTAAAAAGTGGGCCCCCGTCCTAATAAGGTTCTATTAATTTAAATTTCTATTCCAACAACTGTCAAGAAGCCACACCAACATAAGAAAGGAACTTGACCAATGGGCCTTATTTTTAAGTGGCTGCCAGGTTTTAATTTGAGGGAAATGTAGGTGATTGTAAGCTCAGCTGGTTTCTATTATGTTTCCTCTTCTCCTCTCTATCTTACGTAACTATTCTAGACTATGTTATATTCCTTACTCACAGCCCAAGGAAGGTGGCTAGTCGGGCAGAGTCAAACAAGTCAGGCTGAATAAGAGCAGACGTTTTCTCAGGCCCAGAGGTGTAATCAATGATTGGGGATTCCCCACAGGGAAAGCCTACTCTATTTATTCTTTCTCCTGTATTCACACCAATTTCAAGCGCTTCTCAAATCAGTCTTTCTTCTTTATGACCCTGCAGTATCCACTTAGTCTGTCCTACGTTTTGATGTCAATTATTTTACCAATTATTGTATCACTTTGTATGCAAATGCCCAAGTAGCTGAACAAAAAAAAACTAGAAATATTCAAGACTTAGTAAGTTAGATGAAGACAGACAATTGGGCACTTATGGTTAATGATAATGATGATGGCATCCGCTGATACTTTCCAACACTGCTGCAATATTTCTACGTTAAATTAATTCAGATTTAAAAGGGGCGGTGGAAATACTGCAACAACATGAGAATAACATCAATCAGGAAGTCAATTCCAAATTGAAGGGTATGCTCTGAAAGATTCTCAGCCCCAAGGGAAGTTTGTCTATCAGACCCCCACTGGACAAGTGCCTCATGCTTCTCTATGACAAGTAAGGCATATCTAGTTTTAGAGTGTCGAGTCAGGCAACCTTGCCAGGGCAAGCTATAATCTGTGTGGTTATTTGTAGATGCATGGACCCTCACCCAGGCCTCTAAAAGAAGTAGACACACACATCAACTGAGGTTTTAGAATGATATGTAATTTATTTTGTAAGATCAGCATATAAACCTTGTGAATCAGAATGATGGAAATGTATTATTGCCATCTCAGTAGCCATAACATAAAATAAGATGAACATTAGAAAAGCCCAAAGCATTTTAGATTGCACATTCCTATCAGTAATAAATAGTCTAAACGCTACCCAACTCGTATCTAAATTAGGAGCCTCATAGTTCTAGTATCGGCTGAATTATTAGTATTTTTCTTAACTCCCTTACTATCCCCAGATACCTTGAAGGAAAGATCTGATGCCTGCAGTCGGATATCTGCTCTCTAACATTTTCCCACAGCAACCAGCCTTTGTGTTTCACCCTCCCAAAATCTAAGGTCTCTTGTTTATACCTTTCTCCTCAATGATTCTCTATGGAGAGGGGAAGGTGGAGTTGTTGTGCAGTCTTATTATATCGGAATCACTGTGTGAACAAATCCTCAGTTAGAGAGAGATTCGAAAGGCAAGCAATTATATCAAAACATGCTTACTTCCACATTAGCTCTGTGCTGGGCTCGGACAGCAGAATGGAACTTTCCTCTTAACTGCATTTCAGGTTTTTTTGTTAGCGCGACTAATGTTAACCTGCTTATAAAAAGCTATGCCGAGCTTTTAGTGAGGGCTCAAAAAATGCTACCATGGCCAGCCTAGAGCTACAGTGCATGTGCGCGGGCTTACGAGCAGAGGCGCCATATGGCTTTCCTCGTCATGCTCATTAAGCGCATCGCTCGCCGCGCTTGATCGCGATCACTTTTACTTTCGCGGCCGCTTTGATGTTCTCACGGCCGCGTTACTTTTACGGCCGTGCGCCAGTATTAACAAGCATTGGCATAGCCAATAGGTCTCGCTTTTGGGACCTTATAAGTGTTTAGCCAAGCAACAGTTGCATAACTAAATACTTATAAGGTCCCAAAAGCGAGACCTATTGGCTATGCCAATGCTTGTTTTTTTAGGGCCCAAGCCTTTTACATGCACAGTCTAAAGAATAGGGTTCACGTTTGCCATTCAATTAGGCCTGGTTGGTAACATGTATTTGTCATCGAAAAAGCCATACCAAGATACATCAGGGGAGAAAGACCGAATAAGCCAACATACAATAGCTGCATTAGGAGATGCTTCAACAGTAAAGTCTAACAGCTTGTACAAGGAAAGGAGGAAATGTGGAGGGAATCTGTTAATCTGTAAAGCATTCTAAATTCTCATAGCAAAGGAGGAGAATGCTTGAGGAATGCTGTTTGATTACTGGTAAAGTCCGAGAAAGGTATGATTTGTTTTCCTTGTACAACATCCTCCAAAAGTAGAAGGTGTCATAAAGCAGGATGACAGGAGTGAAAGCTTATAAACATAAAACCGATAATTTGTGAGCCTGACTGAGCCACCATTAACCAAATGAAGTGTGCCCTGGTTGGATTTCCCCTCTCCTAAAGGAAGGTGAATGTCAGAATTAAGGGCATTACCCAGGTTTCCGGAAAACATCAGAAAATTTAAAGCACGAAATGTGGGAGAGAAATAATGTTTGAAACCAGTTAAGAAGTCTTCATGAGAATTAAATATTTCACCTTTTGTAGGAGGTGGAGCTCATAGTATGCAGATTTGGTAAGGTTACTTATGCAGGTGTGGACTGTCAAACCGGTGTCTAAACTGCCGATCAACAATGGGGTGCAGCAGACAGTTGAGAGAGCTAGTATTGTATGGTGTTGGATTTAGCACAAGATGGCCGACATGAGGAGATGTTAATAAAAGAAGTGAAGGGCTTTGGTATGTGGAGTCTAGGTTTGTCATAAGTGTGTCTAAACGTTAAGGGGTGCTAACTAGGTTCAACTGGTTGTGCCTGCAACCAAGTCAAATAGATTAACTTGGTGCAAGAAGGGACACCTGTACAAGATAGATTCCAGTTTTTCATTTGCTAATGCGTTTGTTTTGGGTTTTCAGAAACAGGTCAGTGTGTGTACGTGGACACTGGACTGCATGGAACTTCACAAGACTTTAAGGACACCTCCCCACCTACCCCATAATTAATGGATAAAGCTTTAAAACAACAAACATGTGTCAGATGACCTACTCCTACAATGTTACAAGATAAAATTATGGCGATTTGCTCCCTTTATGTCAGAAAATTAAACTTTGAACAATTAACCTGTATTCATGGCAACCGTATGTCTCCATTAAATTACTCCGATAGAATCCACACTCTACTCAAGAAATTTGATAAGTACAGATATGTTTTTCTAAATGGAATGTATGTGTTCCATTTTAAGCATTCGTATGATTGCCAACATGTTTCTTTAAAAAAATGAATACACGCATTGTGATAAGAAAAGCAGAATCTATCGCATGCTAGAGTCCCTTCTTGCACCATGATGAAATGAAATGCAATTTAGGTTTTCCGAGATTTCTACAGCTAAAACAAAGGCTGAGTTCTACAGCTCTCTGGCATGGTTTCTCTGAAAATTTTGGTTAACGGTGAGATCACAACCAGAAGGATTTTCAATGCAAGTTAAGAAGAATAAAGAAAGGTTACATACTTCAAATTCCTGTAGTCCCAACATGGGAATCTTCACTGATTTTTTCATCAACCTTGAATATTCTGCCCAGAGCACCTTTATACAGTAATCGTCTGTTCCAAAACAAACACAAACATTTAAATTGAAAGAGTATTAACAGTATTTCATTTAGTTAATTTAAAATGAAGCCAATTATAACCAGGAAATAAATTCACCTTCAGCAGTAGTTACAATCTTCAACTACTCTGTAAAGGTAAAAAGAAAGAAAGGAAATGAAAAGGAATTTAACTTGATTGGCCGCAGCTCCAAACAGCTGAAGAGGAACAATGCTCCTTAACAATGATACGATTGTGGCATTTAAGCCTTCAGTTTATTTTGATGGGAAAGGAGGGTCATGTTCTTTAAATAATTTCAATAACATTGCTTTCAAAAGGGAGGAGGATAGTTATCACTACAATGAATGGCCCCTATAGGGAAAAAAAGGATTAAGTAACTTTTCGTTCATCATCTTGGGATCTTCACTAAAAATCAAACAAAGAATGGAACTGCATATATTCATTATGATAAACAAAGTGGGTGAAAAGAAGCAACAAAATACCAAAAATACGACAAGGTTAAGGGGTCCTAATGAGATCTGGCTACTCTTAATAGAGTAAGTGCTAAATATGTGCTGATTACGTAGGTCAGTCAGTTCGAGTGAGCAGCTGAAACAATACAGACATTACTTGGTGAATGCTTCATATATAGAATTACATGAACATATTTTAAACTTAGGTTAGCAGATGTAAAGAAACCAGCTCACTTGTTTCAAACTCAGATTTGAGAAAACCATTAGGTTATTGCTTTAGCAAATTAGTGCGTGCCCATATTTAAACACACACACACACACCAAAACGTGATTACCCAGGGATCAATTAAAGTCTTTGTTACTCATACTATTAGAGCTAACAATTGTCATGATTTATAGTTTTTTACCTGTATACGGAACTGATGCAAGTCCGATTTTGGGCTTCTTATACTTAACTGTAATGAAGTACATATGACCAAAGTATTTTAAAGTCACAATGTGTATACAAGATTAGCTTAAGTAAAAGCATATTATAGGGACGTAGACAATGATGATAATGTCTACTGCAACGTTTCGCTGGATTAATTCAAGAAAGTCATTTAACAATCACGAGATACAATATATTAAATTAAATGAAGAAAATGCACTTAAGTTGATATTTCAATGCCTAGGTGATTGTTAAATATTTTTTATTGAAGATATAGAAAGCCATAAATTAGACATCAGTTACAAATATTCATGAACATTTATACAAAATCAGTGTTATCAGTGTTAAATGAACAATGGATTGCCTTTTTCAAGTACTGCATTTGACACTATACCATCGCCTTAAACTAGGTTTCTTTTGCACCAGGATACCTGTGTGGCATTTCCGGGCTGCACGTGACGGTAGCCTCACACGTGGAGCCTGCGAACTTGTGCGTTCACATGTATCCAGCCTAGTGCCCCTTACCCTAGCTACCTTACCAGCATTACCTTAAAAGGCAGACACTGGCGGTAGACACGCTCAGTCCAATTACTATGAAACTCTGGTAGTGAGCCTCCCCCACATTAACGGTCCAATAACCGTGTAGTCGAAAGCAAAAAATCCTGGTTAACTAAAATGGGTGGGATCCATCTGTGTGTATATATATATATATATATATATATATATATATATATATATATGTATATATATAGAAAAATACCAAAGGTTACAGGGACGTTATAGTTGGGCTCAGATTTCACTTGTACAAAACCAGTGAAATTCAGCAGTTATAGATACCTGTGCTAACTATAACTTATGTCCCCTCAATGCACTGCTTATGACCTTATATATTACATCACTCATGACATTGTCAGTGACATCACTAGTGACAGCGCTGACATTTCAAATGACATCACTGATGACATCCAGCGAGTGTGAGTATTTTGTAAACGTTTGAGACTTAAAGATACATACTAAGCTACTACAAAGTTAAATTATTATACTTTGTGTACTACTGAGTGATACTACTTCTAGCAAATATGTGAGTGGCTGTGTGTATCCGCATGCAAGTGACTGTCTGAGTGGCTGTATGGGTGTGTGAGTGGCGGTGTGGGAGTGGGTGTTTGTGTGGTTCTATGGGTGTGCGAGTGGTTGTATGGGCGAGTTAGTGGTTGTGTGAGTGGCTGTATGCGTGGGTGAGGGAGTGGCTGTATGGATGAGTGAGTAGCTGTTTGAATGGGTGTTTGGTTAAGAGAGCTGGTGTGTCAGTGGCTATAGTGGAGCATGAGTGTGTGTGTGAGTGGCTGTATGGGCGAGTGAGCAGGTGTGTGAGTGGCTGTATGGATGTGTGAACGGGTATGTAAGTGGTTGTGTGAGTGGTTGTATGGGTGCGTGAGTGGCTGTGTTGAGAGGCTGTATGGGTGAGTATGTGGCTGTATGGGAGATTGAATGATTATCTGTATGGGTGAGTGAGTGGCTGTGTGGGAGTAGCTGTATGGGTCTATGAATGGGTATGTGAGAGCCTGTGTGAGAGTGTCACTGGGTGTTTGAGAGGCTGTATGGGGTGTGAGTGGGTATGTGAGTGGTTCTGTGGATATCATTAGTTATGTCACTGTCCATGTCATGAGTGATGTAATATGTGAGGTCATAAGCAGTACATTGCGGGGGCATAAGACATAGTTAGCTCACGTAACTATAACTGCTGAATTTCACGTTTTTTTACGAGTGAAATCTGAGCCTAACTATAACGTCCCTGTAACCTTGGTTTTCTTCAGTGAATTTCTAAAGTTTTTTTTATTCTATTTCCTAAGTAGAACATCCCTGTAACCTCCGGCTTTTTTTGTGAATTTCTAAGGTTTTTTTTAATGACATTTCTCAAATAAAACCTCCCTGTAACCTTTGTATTTTTATTAAACCTTTGAGAGTGAGTGCGTGAGTGGGTCTGTGAGTGGGTGGGTGAGTATTTGTATGGGTCAGTGACCAGGTGTGTGAATGGCTGTCTGGGTCTGTAAGTGGCTGTATGAGTCTGTGAGTGGGTGTGTGAGTAGTTTTGTGGGTGTGAGTAGTTTTGTGGGTGTGAGTAGTTTTGTGGGTGTGAGTAGCTGTATGGGTCTGTGAGTAGCTGTATGGGTCTGTGAGTGGCTGTATAGGTCTGTGAGTGGATGTGTGAGTAGCTGTATGGGTCAGTGACTGGGTGTGCGAGTGACTGTATGGGTCTGAGAGTGGCTGTGTGAATGTCTATATGGGTGTATGAGTGGGTTTGTGGGTAGTTTAGCCTCTTCGCTCCCTGGGGTCCTGCAGGAAATTATTAGAGGGCAGTCTTTTTTCTACTAGAGACGATGGACCTTCTGCTCTCCATCCCACGGGCACTTTGAGGTTAAATTGTGCAGTGTGCCTTGAAAAGCCCATCTGAAATTAGTACTTTTTACTTATTAGGGTTAACCTTATTTACTGGTTAATGTGAACATGTATTATTTGGAGAGAACATCTGTTTACTTATGTAGTCACTTGTTTCTTAGCTGGGGGGGGTTACAGCAGCTGTTGGGTCATCACTACTACTCCTAATATGATCATGCATTAGGAAAATTAAGTTTTGACAGGTAACATCCTCACTTGGCCTTTTCACTGGGTCCATATTAATTTGCTGGTCCCATCTAATTCACCAGTATTTGTATCGTTCTACCGTGTGCTCTGTGCTAGGTTGTCGTTACTTTCTACACAAATCAAAGGAGCATTTGTGGAAAAAAGAAAAGCTGGCGACCACCTTTACACACATCACAGACACGCACACAAACTTTGGCTACACAACCCTATAACTGGACCACCTTTGGAATGGGTAGAATTTAGCTATTCTGGGCGATTAAAGAATGTTTTACTTAAAAGGCTAGCGCTGGGCTTGGACTACTTTACGCCTGTTGGTTGGCCGATGATTTAGAATCTCTTGCCCTCAAGGCTACCTCTCTGAGAAGTCTGTTACTGCTCGCCCTCACAAAAAACTGACAATGAAGCGAGGAAAGAGATGTACTTGACCCAGTTTTCGGAGCCAAATTAGGACGGATCCAAGGGGCAAATGACCTCAACCACTTTAGTTGGCGCGAAGTAGCCGGTCTGCCCTGTGCTCAACTCCCCCCGAGGTTTGGAGAACTGTGTACACCTTACAACAGACTATCACTATATGGCAATATAACGGCAGGCATAAGCGGATTGCTTAGCACTGGTTGATTCTCCTCTAGACTGCGGGCAGACAGCCCTCTGTAAAGGAGCCAATGTGTGCAGTTTCAGTCCCAGCTCTCAAAGTCCTACTGATGCACCTGCTCTAAAAAAACGCTACCATGCATGACTCTTGGTGCATCATGCACGCAGAATTTGAATTTTGCTTGTGGCTACCGAAGATAAGCGGTTCTAAGACACACATACACGTTTGCGCCAAGAACTTACTGGTATTGCACCATACTGCTTTTCTGGCCTTTCAGTTAAGATGGAAATGTGTTGTTTGCTGCGTTCATATATCAAACAGGTGTTGTAAAAAGGTTGGATGGCACACTCAAGAAGCCAAGAATTACAATTAGTGGAGACATCCGTTGTAATATTGGGAACCTCCTTAAACTTATATAGGTACAGCCTACTGTTGTAGGTTTGTCAGGCACTTGACTTATAAAAGGTTATACCACATTTTGATTACTGTAATTTGAATCTTATGTTTATTAAATCTGTACGCTGAAAAGGGTGCAAGCTCATGTTCCTATAGGGGCAAATTTAAGGACACTAATCGCAACATCTCCTTGCTAGAGGTATCCCTGACATGAGGGTGGATTTACGATTCTTGTAAATACACAAGCTGAAAAATCTTACTCATGGGTGGAGTTTGATGCTGTAAATCCCAGCATTGGCAACTTTCATACATACACTGCTGCGACACTACCGCCTAATTATATAACCTATCGCTACTATAAAAAAAGTCCTGTTAGGATATTTTAAAAAAACACAAAGCATTGTTTGGTGGTCAGTTACATCATGTAGAACAGATCATCAGAATGGGTCTCTTAAGTAATGATGGGGCCACCCGCGCTGTATTGAATTGGTGTACACTGTGCGCTAATACAGTAAATCTGACACTTGCAAAAGTAAGACGGTTACTAATTTAGGAAGTGGCTATTTACAGGCAGCTTTGACAGTATGTCTTACTAACGACTGTCACAGGAGCAGTTGTTCCTGGATCCATACAACATGTGCATGCTGCAGAGAAGGCAATAACTTCATAGACTATTAATGAAAATATTGGCAAAGAGCCCACAATGCAAGATGACATTCCAGGGATCTCCCTCAACACAGGAATCCAGAAGGGGTGGATATAATTTGAGGGATTGTGACAAACTCAACAAGCATTGGCATAGCCAATAGGTCTCGCTTTTGGGACCTTATAAGTGTTTAGCCATGCAACAGTTGATGTTGTTGCACCAAGGATATTGTGCTGCATAACTAAATACTTATAAGGTCCCAAAAGCGAGACCTATTGGCTATGCCAATGCTGGTTTGGCATTTGCAGTCTAGTGACAGTAATACTTTCCAAATGATGGTGACTCAGACTGCAGGATAAGTTATTTAGCACAGTGGAAAACAGCACAGATATGCAAGTAAAGAATTTGTTTGGTTACAACAGATTGATAAATAGTGCTGTTTTCAACTTAACCTCTATTTCTAAATTCAACACAAGCATTTTGGTTGCACTCCTAACCTTTTAAAAGTGCACATTTAGCGTTATATAATAGTACTCTTAGTTACCATGAAATGCAGGAAATCACAGCTACAACATCACATTTCAACTTCCAGTGAAAGTGGAGATGTCAACCAGCTTGCTTGATATGCATTCAATAGATTGACAATAAGTTGCAAGGTATCACGTGAATTATAGGATTCAAATCAGGCCTTGAAACAGTGTGCTTATCCCCGGAAGAATATTTTGACTGACGAACCATAGGTCAGTGGAATATGAAATGCTACGTGCTGGAGTAAAAATTCTATTGAAAGGTTTCGTAAAAAAAAAAAAAAAAGTAGAATAAGTAATGCACGAAGATCACTCGACATCTCAGTGTGAAACAACTGCAGACGTTCAAACTTACATGGAGCTTCGCAATCCCCACTGAGCATGTACCTGTTACAGTGATAACGTGATAAGTGATAACGAAAATAAATTCTCAGGTGAAGCGCAATGGGCAGAAGACTGGCCAAAATAGGCAAGGATTCAGTACATCAAGCCATGAACAGTTCATGCTGCAAAGCTGTTATGGAGTGTCTAATGTTATTACAGTGTGCCCACTGATTTACCACAAAATGCGAAATCTCTAGGCACAATAAGACACATCTGTCGCTCAGGCCCGGCTCCAGGAATTTTTATTTGGGTGGGCCAAGGGTGCATTTGGGTGGGCCACTGCGGGCTCGATTTGTCGCATATATGTCTAGGCAGGCCTGCTTCAGGGCCCTCCTTTATCTCTTCTTAGTCTTACAAGGCCCAGTAAAACGCACTCTTTTCCAAATCTCTTTCTAAATATTATCACTCTCAAAAAGTGTTTTTTCCATGTAATGTTCCTTTGATGGGAAGAGGACGTTTCTGAGGTGGGAGTATCAGCCAAGTGACACTTCTCGGGCTCCCTCTGTGCGAGCCTTCAGGGAGAATCCCTCTTCATTACTACCTCCACCTGACCCCGGACTCTGCAACGCACTCCCTTACAGGCATGATTATCCACTACTCCTCTCCAGTGCACCTTATCTCACAGCTGACCTTGGCCCCAGCCCCATATCAGGCACCATCGGGCTGCACTTTCATTTTTCACGGTAAAAACATTAGTAAAATCACCTTCAAACTTAAAACATTGAATATAGCAGTAAATAAAATTAGCACACACTTTAAAGTATGTTCCATAGTAGCCCTTATGACCCAACTGCTAATTAAATAAACAAAAACAGAAAGGCCATGACAGGGCCGGCTTCAGTGCTGATGCGAAAGTCTTTTTTGGCGCTGCACCAATAACCTCTTTCTTCGTAAATACCTTTACTACCACCTTCCAACAGTGCCCCTCATCCCTCCATGGCCCCCCCTATTGACCTCCTCCTCGGATTCCCTCACTGCCACACGCCACAAGTGCCCCTCATCTCCCCATAGCCCCTCCCCCTCATGACCTCCTCCTCAGACTCCCTCACTACCACCCTCCAGCAGTGCCCCTCATCTCTAGCTAGCTCTCCCCTCCACCCCATGACCTCTTCCTCAGATTCCCTCACTGCCACCCTCCAACAGTGCCCCTCATCGCTCCATAGCCCCTCCCACTACCTCCTCCTCGGATTCCCTCACTGCCACCCTTTAACAGTGCCCCTCATCTTTACGTAGCCCCTCTCTCATATGCATTTCATTTGTCTCTGTCCTATGTTAGGATTGTAACTTCTGAACTGCAAGTAACACAAGGGATCTCTGTGACAAAGGCAGTAACCCACTGAGCTTCCACATAAAATACAGATCATCTGCATTTAAAAACTACTAACAGACACATTTTTGCTCTCCAGCAGGATCATTAATAGCCAGCGTTATCTGGGCATTTTGTATTGTCTTATTGTTGTCCTGCATCGGCCATGATAATGATAAAAACTGTTTAAATGAAGCACACACGAAGTATGTGTCCTGCTGGGCCTGTGCAGATTTTAAAAAGAAAAACAAATAGTAACACATTCTCTTTTCAACTCCATTAGTCAAACTTTGTGTCACAGCCTGATGTGATAAGCAGCTGCAGGGGTCAGGAAAGGTGAATAGGAATAAACAAACTTCTTTTCTCCTGAGCTGCATAGAAAAAGAAATATCCACGCAGCAGAACAGTAGGCAAAGGTTACCGTCGTCAAAGAAAGGATTTTTCGCCTTTCGCCATGTGGAGATGAAGGGGTGAAAAAAATAAACAAAGCCTCGTTAACATGTAAATGGTCTTTAAAAGACCTGTGAAGTACTCGGGTGCGGCTGCGGTAATCTCTAAAACTGATTGTGTGTGCGCCCGGGAAGCTGTCTCGGACCGGGCTGACACACACGACGGGGGGTTGAAGCACTTTGAGCCAAATGGCGTTGCGCGCCTGCCTTCAAGCCCTCACTGCGAGGGCCAAGGCTCCTGTTTGGGTGGGCCAGGCTCATGTTTGGGTGGGCCTGGCCCACCCGGCCCACCCGCTAGAACCGGGCCTGCTGTCGCTACTGGCTTGTGGCATAGCTTCATGCAAGATCGCTTGGGCCGCGTCCTCAAACACTACAGCAACTCTTAACAGACTAGTCGCTAGATTAGAGCAACCTGTGGAACAGGACAAGAAACATCCAAGTACCTGATGGAGCAAGGTTTCATAAATGAAACTTGCTTGTATTCAATCCTCCTCACAGTATTAATTTATTAAACTTGTATTGTTAATACTAACCTTTGCATTCACGACACAAAAGAAAGGGATGCTTGCCTATGTGTTTTACTAATGAATAACGCTTGTTTGTAATTCAAAATGGCTGCTATGCGCGCGAAAGCTCAATGCGCATGTCGCAACCATATCACATGTTGTGACGTCTTTCTTTGCTTGGTGGGAAACTTCTGCTTCTGCGCAGTGTGCATTAAAATGGCTGCTTGATGTTTTCACATGCTTCAGCTTGCTCTCATGTCATTACTAAATTGTCGTTTCCTAACGCTACTAACGCGGGTTAGAATATATAATTAAATGGGAATAGAATAGAAAAAGTGGGTATACAGTGAAACATTTTATTTGTGATTCTAATATTTTCTTCTTGCACTTTTATTAGTTCGTAAACTTGGGCCTGGGTTTGTGTTCTGAAACTCGAGAGGCAAATGGTTCTGCGCATGTGTCCTGTGTGCCTGCCAAATGAAGTCAACCTGGACGAAGTCCAAGGCCGCGACCTGATGGCCGAAGATGTTGTAATATTGCTTTTCCTGTCGCACATTGATACAATGTCTGTGAAAATTGGTTTACATTTGTCATAAGACGGGTGGGAAATAAAGCGAATGTATTAATTTGAAGGGGTGGGAACGTAAAGACAATAGGCTTTACAATTTAAGCCAAATTGATATGGTGCGAGAATCCACCCCCTGTCCCTGTCCAATCAGAAGTAGTGGTCCCATATTTTAGTAACATTAAGGGGAGGTACATGGGCGTAGAAGGGTATAATAGAATATAGCATTAGTTAATTAAAAGAGAGAGCATTTGCGTTCACGAAGAACAGGCGTCCATGCTGCCAGAGCGCTCAGCTCCAGACTGCCAAGCTGATCGGTTGCTGACTGAATTCCTGTCCAGAAGAGGTCCTGAGGAGGGGGCGGCGGAGTCCATTAGAAGGGAGACACGGGAGAATCGAGGAGAAGCCGAGTATCAGAGAGGGGAACGACGCAGGCGTCGTTGTAGAGAGGTCATCGGTCCTGTCCTGATCCTGGAGGAGGTCTTTGCTCTTCATCCTTCCTGGGTTTTATTCTTTCAACTCCTTGGCTAAGGGGTTTTGGTTCTCGCACTTAGGTAAATATAATGCAACCTTTAGTTGCGCTGCTGTCTCTATCTTCTCCTTTTCTTTAAACACCGTCATTGATTAGCAATAATCATTTCTATGCTTAATCTTGGGTATTGCGATTAAGTACCATGTGGCTCTGTATTTTACTCTGCTAAATCTTTAGATAAACATTTTAAAACTTCCTGACTCAGTGGTTATTTCAGGATTAAGTACTATAAATGAATGTCACTCATTTTAAATTTCCCAATTAGCAAAGGATTCATTGGTAAGTCATTACTCTTCAATCAGAAGGTAATTGGTAGCAGGGATTTTGATAGAGAGTAACAACTGATAAAACCCAGCGTAAGTATTAGCGTAGTATGAATGTATGGGCCCAAGTGAGTATCTGGTGTATGAATGCGGTTTGCTAATATCGCGCTGGATCAGTTTTCTGGTTATCAGAGGATGGTTACTCTTTGTTAATTGGGTAATGAGAATTTTTATTTGTATTTTTATGAACTAACATCCGTGTATTCAAAGTTTTGTTTTATGTTGTCCAGAATACCCGGGGTAAAAGGAATAGCGGATGGTAAGTGGAAGCCATACTGTAGTGAGGTTATCTGCCAGGCAGAAATAGTACTGAAAAGTTAAGCAGGACTTTCAGTACTCGTTAGGGACTCTATACGTGTGAGTAATAGCAAAAGAGTACGCTGGTAAAAATTTGATGTTATATCACCTAGAAAGGGTAACATTGGAGAAGTAACAGGTACTTCTGGAGCTTGTGTGAAGAGTAGACGGAAGTGTTTGACTCGTAGTGTATGTTTAGTAAACGGAAAGGTTTTACTAAGTGTGAGAGAAAACTATCTTTTCTATTTTAGAGAAACTGGCACGATAGCGAATGTTTTATGTTGTTACTGAAATTAAGAATTGTAGAGAAAATAAGTTTGCGTAAATTTTTGTAAAGGGAGGGTCAGTTGCCGGAGAGGGAGCTGACATCACTAAACGCCGCGCTGAGATTGGTTGAATCAGTGGGTGTGGAAAGACCCTTGTAAAGGAGGGGTTAGTAGTCAGGAGTAGTACTGACGTCATAGGTGCCGCTTGGATTGGTTGAACCAGCAAGGACAGGAAAGAGCAGATTGTAAAGGAGGGGTTGACAGACAAACGTCACCAAAAGGCCGCGCAAGGATTGGCTCGGAAATAAAAGATAGCAGACATTTGGTCAAAATTATAGAAGCGAAATTCTTAGTGGATAAGGATTGCATGTTAAAACGCGATCCGACTTTAACAGGAATTCGTCAGGATAGGAGATATTTAGGCTTTGCAGAATATAATTTTATGCATCGGTACTTACCCAAGATGTACGGAGAAAGGAGAAAAATGTCATTTTTACAAAAGATTAAGAATTATTTTAAAAAGGACAACCCAATCAAAACTAGAGAAGGAATTATTATTCCACCAGCTAAAACGCCCGCTTCATTTATGATGATGGAGAGAGGTTATCATACTTGTGTATGGATGGAGAATTGGATAGAATATACCAAAAATGATGGAATACTAGCATTTCCCGAGAATGGCACATTCAATGGGCGAATCCTACAAAACTTAAGATTGAGGATGAATGACTTAGAACCCAAACCTAGATTAACTCAGTACGAAGCTCTAGAGGAATGGGAAACCGAGGCATTTGAGCGGGACCGATCTAGAAGTAATAGGAGTTATCCAGGATTTTTCCCCAGATACCTACATGAGTCTAGGAATGGTCAGATGAAACAATGGAAAAGGGCAATGATTACAGAAGGATTATATCCATTGTTGTCAGCAGAGGAGAAATTAGGAAGTAAGTGCACAGAAAAGAAAACATTTAATGAGAAATGAGGAGTCTGAAGATGAATTTATGGAGGAAATGTTAAGAAATCCCCAACCATATCAGGAAGGGACAAGTGGATGCACCCCAAGTGCACCACCAAAAACTCCATTAGTGCCACAGGTAATGCATGAATTCACCACGAGTAGAATACTTCATGACAAAGAAAAAGAAGCCCTAGAAAAGACCAGAGCAGAATTAATACAGAAAATAACTCAGATAAAAGTACACCCTGATTCGTTGACCATACCAGTAACAATTGGTCCAGTAGTTCCATTATATGGTACTCAGGAAGCTGTCCTCCACCGATACTTACACCTACTCCTGTGAATAATCCCAAACCTGAAGCTCCAGTTATAATTGAGGATCAATTTAGTTACTGTGAATCCACAATATCACTTATGGACTTGCCTATTCGAGGTTCTGTAAATAGCACTCCCAGAAAAGATGTACCTGGATGTTCAAAAGATGTAAGTTTAATAACTTCATCGGGAGCAAAAAGTGCTACCATAGTAACAGCTGAAGATCTAGAAAAATGGGTGCAAGGGTCAGTTAAACAGTGCACACCTCCAAAAATAATGGACATTCATAAATTGAAAGTCGAATTAGAAGAAATAATAGCAGGAAATGTAGGAATCGAACGCTTAAATACCTATGATGAAGAATTATTGTTCTTGTGTAGGAGTATCACCAGAAATGTAAGGATATTCCATGAAAAATTATCCAATTTAGCACTACAGATGGGAATAGAAATAGGGAGATCAAAAATACTACAGAAACCCTATAGAGCAGAATTTTCAGACAAAGATTTAGAAAATATGAATGCCTCTGGAAGAAGATTAAAAATAAGAGAATTAATGTTAGTTTTGCAAACATGGGGAGACCTAGATAAATGGAAAACTAGGTGGGCCAAGAAAAAGGAAGAAGCACGAACAAGTAGAACAGCATCAGAATATGTGATGAAAGAAACAGGAAAAGCAGACCAGATGTATCCAATGCGAGAAGTTGCGGGAGGAGGATATGTACATGTCCCATGGAGCAGACAGGATATTTTGTCATTTACGAATGATTTTCTAAAATTGAGAGAAAAACCAATTGAATGGTACAAGCAGGTTGATAGGTTTGTGAAGGTGTCAAAGGTATTGTTGAAGGATTTGGATGGGTTGTTTGATATAGTGGTACCTGCCGATTTATGGACAGATTGCAAAATCACAGTGGATTGGCCTAGTGATGAATATCCTAGAGATCCGAAGACAGGTGCCCCGTCAAATGATGTGATGAAAAAGTATCAGCAAGTGATAACTTACCTGAAAGGGAAAATACCACCGAAAGAAACAGATTGGGTAAAAATAGATCGAACTACCCAAGAAGCTAATGAATCAGTACATTCTTACTATGAGCGTCTATTGCAGGTATTTAAACAGTATAGTGGATTTGAGGACATTGGAGACAAGAACATGAGTCAGTTTGTGTATCGATTTGTTTACGGTTTGAAGCCAGAGATTTGCCAGATGATTAAACAGCATATGCTGTGTTGGCAGGGAAAGCCCACTGACGAGATTTTGAAGTATGCAAAATATTGTGGAGACGATATTGAGGATAGACACAAGAAATTGCAGGAAAAAGTAATGTGGGCTCAGGTGAAAATGGCTGAGAAACAGGGAATCAATTTGGAAAATCCGAGTGAAAATCAAGGAAAAGATTCTGGAACGAATGGTGATACTGGGAATGGGGGAAAATTTAGAGGACGAATGAGTAGAGAAGAAGCTAAAAGAAATTTCCTTGTCATGGATGCGGAAAATTGGGGCATTGGAAGGATGAATGTAAAAGATTCGGACTAATAATGGCCCAAATCAAAATTTAAATCCACAGACGCAGAATGACTCACAGCAGGGTGTAAATCCTCAGAGTCAGTTGCCACCTGCACCTATTCAGGGTAATGTAAGCAGAGCAAAGCATGGTACAGACATCGGATATCCAAGAGGAAGTGGTAAGAATGATTATATGACATCACAATTTCTTTTACAGGACGATTTTTGTCAATACAGTCCATGACGGTGCCTAGGAGAGGGGAAGGAGTGCATACTTGGCGCATCCTTACAGGTAGATCAGTCAGGTCCATATGTTGAAGGGAATGTGAAAGGTAATATTACTTTCCTTTTGGACACTGGTGCTACCCGGTCTACTGTGAGAACAGCAGACATTCCAGACCTTCCTCTCTCTGGTGAAAATATCCAAGTAGTGGGGGTAGCTAATCAGCGGATTAGAACACCTCTTACCGAACCAATGGAAGTTAAAATTGGAAACTTCAGAGAAATGCATCAATTTGTAGTGTGTGATTCTAGTCCAGTAAACTTATTAGGTAGGGATTTGTTGTGCAAGATGAATTGTAAAATTTTCTGCACACCGCATGGTGTGACAGTTCAGACACCAGATGAAGATCATGTATATAAAATTATGATTGCAAAACAAGGTACAGAAGCAGACGAGATGTTTTCGTTAATAACAAAAGATGAGTTGCCAGAAGAATTAAAAGATACAGTAAACCCCATAGTATGGGATTTCACCGGAAAAGAAGTAGGACTTATGGCTAAAATAGATCCAGTTAAAATTACTGTAAAGGAAGGTGCAATTTTCCCAAATACCAGACAGTACAAAATGAGTGCAGAAGTAAAAGCAGGAGTCATTGAAGAAATAAATCGAATGGTAGAACAAAACATACTAAAAGAAGTAATGAGTAGCCCATGTAATTCACCAATAATGGGATTAAAGAAACCTAGTGGAAAATATAGGATTGTTCAGGACCTGAGGAAAATAAATAAGATTGTAGAACCATGTTGTCCCATAGTACCAAATCCTGCAGTAATTCTATACCAGATTCCGTGGAGTGCAGGATGGTTCACAGTAATTGATTTGTGTCAAGCGTTCTTTTCAATACCATTACATCCAGACAGCCAGTATCTTTTCTCATTTAAATTTGAGAACAAAGTTTATGTGTGGAATCGTGTTCCTCAGGGTACACAGAAAGTCCTTCTATTTTCAACCAGATACTGAAAAAGTGCCTTGAAAAACTAGTGATGCCAGGAAGCTCAGTCTTAGTCCAATATATCGACGACTTATTGGTGGCATCGAACACCAGAGAGGACTGTTGTTGATTCCATAGCATTATTAAATCTTTTGGCAGAAGAAGGACAAAGTCTCACCTGAAAAGTTGCAGTTCTGTACAACAGCTGTTAAGTATCTGGGACACCAAATTGAGAGAGGAAAAAGAAGAGTAACAGCTGAAAGAGTAGCTTTAATAAAGAAAATGGAAATGCCTGTAACACAAAGACAAGTGAGAATGTTCCTAGGAATAGTAGGTTACTGTCGACAATGGATACCAAGATTTTCCATATTAGCTAAGCCCTTAATTAACATGACAAAAAAGAAAGCAAAGGACCCTGTGGAGTGGGAGGATGAAAGTGTAGAAGCCTTTGTAAAATTGAGAAATGCCCTATGTTCAGCACCTGCCTTAGGCATGCCTGATTATAAAAGAGAATTTGCATTGTTCTGTCATGAGAGAGAAAATTGTGCACTTTCTGTCCTAACTCAAAGACATGGACTAGAAAGACGTCCCTATAGCATATTTTTCTGCTACATTGGACCCAGTAGCAGCCGCGTTGCCAGGATGCCTAAAAGCAGTGGCGGCTACTTGTTTGAGCATTGAACAAAGTGAGTCAATTGTGATGGGACACCCTGTAAAAGTGTATGTTCCACATGCAGTTGTCATTCTGTTGACAAGAACCCGAACTCAGCATCTTACTCCTAGTCAGCTGACTAAATATGAAAGAATAATAATGGGAGCTGAAAATGTGACCATGGTAAGGTGTACTATAATAAATCCAGCAACCTTACTACCAGACCCATATCATGAGAGAATTAAAGATGATGAAGACGATGAACATGATTGTATACAAATCACAGAATTATGCACAAAACCACGCCCAGATATAGAGGAACAGCCTCTTAAAAAGCCAGACAGGGAGCTATTTGTTGATGGTTCATGTCAAAGACATGAAGATGGTAAACTAACTGCTGCCTATGCGGTATGTGAATTAACTGGAATGGTTGAAGCATCTTATTTACCAGGAGTCAAATCTGCACAAGTAGCTGAATTGATTGCGTTGATAAAAGCATGCAAAATTGGGAGGAATCAGAGAGTGACCATATTTACAGATAGCCAATATGGTTATGGGGTTGTGCACGATTTTGGCCAAGTATGGATGCAGAGGGATTTCATGACTTCTTCAGGATCCCCCATTAAAAATGGACAATTTGTAAGGGAATTGCTAGAAGCAATACAATCACCAAAAGAATTGGCTGTGGTGAAATGTGCCGCACACCAGTCAGGAGATGACTGGGTGGTAGTCGGCAACAGATATGCAGATCTGGTGGCTCAACATTGTGCCAAAACCAGAATGTCAGTCAATAAGAGGGTGGAAAGAATGGGAATCAGCTGCCAACTTATGCTGTATATGCCACCTGAAACTTGGAATGAGGTGAAAAAATTGCAAGATGAGGTTGATGAAAGTGAGAAGAATTTGTGGATCAAAGTGGGTTGTTCGCAAAGAGGAGATGATGAAGTATGGATCAGTGCTGATGGCAGACCAGTCATGCCAGACTGTTTACTCTCACAAATGGCTAGAATGCATCATGGAGACACACACATAGGGAGAGATGCAATGATTAGGCTGTTCAGACAAAATTGGTACAATCCCAAATTCAGGGCTGTTGCAGAGAGTCTGTGCCAGAGATGTCTAACTTGCCAGATGCATAATCCGGGGAGGAAGACAGTAATTGGATTTGGGAAAATTGGAAAGGCAGAGGGTCCATTTATGAGACTTCAGTTTGATTTCATACAGTTACCACCATGTAGAGGGCTGAAATATGTACTAGTCATAGTGTGTCTGTTTTCAAAGTGGGTGGAGGCTTACCCTACTAGGAGAAATGACAGCATTACAGTTGCAAAACTGTTGCTACGAGAGCTCATTCCTAGGTTTGGTTTTCCAGTAACTTTGGAATCAGATAGAGGAAAACATTTTAACAGTGAAGTGATTCAAATAATCTGTGAAGCATTTCAAATCAAACAGAAACTGCACTGTGCATATCGTCCAGAAGCTTCTGGAGTGGTTGAACAATTGAATGGCACTATAAAGTCAAGACTGGGAAAAATGTGTGCATCAACATCATTAGAGTGGCCAGATGCATTACCACTCGTTTTAATGGGACTCAGAAGTATACCTGACAGAACCACAGGATTGAGCCCACATGAAATAATGATGGGAAGAGCAATGAGACAAACACATGTTCCCACAAACAAACTGGTGAATATATCTGATGATATGGTTCTGGACTATTGCAAAGGATTGGCTGACCTAGTGCGTTCTGTCTCTCATCAAGTTTGAGAAGACGCAGTTTCCAGGCAGCCCGAGCAAGAACATGATCTGAATCCTGGTGGCTGGGTGGTAGTGAAGAATCACACTAGAGAAACGTGTCTATCACCTAGATGGGGCAGACTGTGTCAAGTCATACTGACAACGAATACAGCAGTGAAGTGTGCCGGATTTCCTAATTGGATTCATGTAAGTCACACCAAGAGAGTACCAGATCCCGAGGAAGAGAATCCTCAGACAACGCCAAATCACTGAAGAGGCTGAAGGTTGCCCAGCTGTAGGATCTCAAGTTCGAGATTCCAGAGAAGCTGAAGAAGAACAACTGAGCACAAGTCAGGATTGGATACCAGTGGTAGAAGCTCCTGAAGTATACCACAGAACAAGAAGTCAACCGAAATTGGAAGAAATTGAAGAAGATCAGATAGGTGAAGAAGAAGCAGTTCAGGAAAAAGAAAAGACATTAAGAAATCCTGAACAAGGTCAGATAGGGAAAGAAAACTGGACTTAAAACAGTAAAGACCTAATAGACTTTGAACAGGGACAGACAGGTCTAGAAGAATCCGGTCAGGCTGCAGAAGTTCACAGTGCAATAAGCCCTGATCAGAACAAGTTAGATCAAGAAGAGTGCACAGAAGAAGAAAACCTTGAAAAACATGAACTTGAAGAAATAAATAAAGAACAAGGTCAGTTATTGGAAACTCACAGTGGAGCGGTTACAGAGAAACCAATTAGACCTGAAAAGGAACAAACAAGAAACACAGTAATTGAAGAACACGAAACCGTGCTAAGCAGTGAAATTAACTAGATCTCTAAAGACGAAAACAAAGAAACAGTGCCAACAAAGAAAACAAGAAAAGGAGATCATTAGCCGAGTGTCATTAAAAGAGTAAAGTACCACATAACCAGAAGTGAAGATCCAGATCAAGTACCTGAAGTATCAAGTCAAACCGATCAAGAGAAAAAGACAGAGAAAAGAAGAAGTAAAAGACTGAAACTTGTGAATAACAAATTTAAGGGTCCTGGCTGGACTTATATCATCCTTGAAGATTTTGAAAGCTCAGAATCAAGTGACAGTGGTGGCGAAGGAACAAGTGCAGAATTGACATACGAAGAAGAAACAAGACCACCCTGACTAAGCAAAAGAATAAGCTAAAGAAAAGAAGAAAAGATAAGAAGAGCAATCTTCCTTGTCGAAAAATGCCTGACGATAGAGTTACTGGCAGACCAAAACAGAAATGTTGTAGAAGATGCTGTGCAATATGCATATGTAGTCTAGTAATGATGCTTATAGTATGGTTAGTCCTGATTGTAGCAGTTCCTTACCTTATGATAATAGATAAAAAGATTAATAATGAAACTAAAGGGAGGACAGCAAACATGAAGGGCAATAGAGTAGAATTAATGGCAGAAGATGAGGCAGAAATTCATCATGAAGTAGCTGACAACGACACTAGTTTGAATGTTTTCACAAAGTTATTATTTCAATATGTAGACACCATGGAAGTTAGTAATTGTTATGTCTGTATGAAGTTACCTGAATCAGTAGCAGAAGGATTAACATACCATCACTTACCACTGACATATGGCATATCATGTAGTGTTTTGTCTAGTTTATTTTATAGAACAGGGAAACTTCAGTATTATTATTCAAACTTAGATGTGATATTTTCTGAGGTTCCGATTCGCAAGAGTATGAACCCAGTGCTTAGTAGTCAAGACGCACAGTTTATGGGAGAGTTTTTCTTAACAATGAAATCAATAGACATAACACATGCACATAGACACAATCTAACATGTTCTATACTTGAAGAAGAAAAGATATTTTTGAATTTAGTAGAAGATAGAAGACAAGATTTTCAAAAGAAAGCTTCGGAGCATAAGGCTCATTTACCACCTTGGGCTGAGAAAGAAGGTAGTTACACACCTGGCAAGGCTCAAGCTGCTATGGCTCTGGATTTCGTAAAGACAGGGAAAATTTGTCTTCATAGGTTAAAGACTGATTTTAACAATGTTTTCATCGGTACCAGTGAATGTGAACACAATTTTTTAATTCTTGGAGGTTGGGGACTCAAAGGAGGAACAGATTCAGTTTTTCCTGGAATCTATTATGTGTGTGGGAATAAGGCTTACTTTAGGCTTCCTGCACGGTGGTATGGAAGTTGTTATTTTGGAATAGGATTTCCAAAGATATACCACGTGAAAAGAAACACAGAGCAATGAAAACAATAGCGAATTAATACGAAGTAAAAGAGCTAGTTTTTCAGAAATTGTAGGTGAAATATTTGGTGCATTGATCCCTTCAGTGGGAATAATTCTGAACTCAAGGAAAATATGTAAATTGTCTACAGTAGTTGATCGTTTATCAACGGATACTGCTGGAGGTTTTCTAATGATTAATGCAGAAATGGTTGCGATTAGGTCTATGGTTATGCAAAATCGACTTGCTCTTGATATTATATTGGCAAAAGAGGGCGGAGTCTTTAAATTATTGAAGACGAAACATTGTTGCACTTATATTCCTGATAAGAGTGCAGAAATTGGAACGTAAATACAGAATATAACTAAACTTGAGAAAGAACTTAAACCACTGGAAGTTGATAGTGTATGGGAAAGATTGACAAATATTATCTCGTCAATTGGAACCTGGTTTGCTAATATAGGGAAAGGACTTATAGGTCAAATATTAGTACCCTTAGCAGGGATAGCAATAATAATTTTGGCAATAACAATATGGTGCAAATGCTGTAAAAGGAATGGAACGTATAAGGTGACAGGAAGAGGAAAGAAACGAAAGGTAGATGAAATCGAGCTTGAAGAGTGGAGAAGTGAATTATACAAGAAATTAAAAGGAGATTGTAAAAATAGAAAGTGTAAAGATGAGAATGAAGTAATTTGCTAGAAGTTGGCATCTGATTGAGGGTAGTGTTTTGATGGCTCAGAAACGCCATCAGAGAGGGGATTGATGGAGCAAGGTTTCATAAATGAAACTTGCTTGTATTCAATCCTCCTCACAGTATTAATTTATTAAACTTGTATTGTTAATACTAACCTTTGCATTCACAACACAAAAGTAAGGGATGCTTGCCTATGTGTTTTACTAATGAATAACGCTGGTTTGTAATTCAAAATGGCCGCTATGCGCGGGAAAGCTCAATGCGCATGTCGCAACCATATCACATGGTGTGACGTCTTTCTTTGCTTGGTGGGAAACTTCTGCTTCTGCGGAGTGTGCATTAAAATGGCTGCTTGATGTTTTCACATGCTTCAGCTTGCTCTCATGTCATTACTAAATTGTCGTTTCCTAACGCTACTAACGTGGGTTAGAATATATAATTAAATGGGAATAGAATAGAAAAAGTGGGTATACAGTGAAACATTTTATTTGTGATTCTAATATTTTCTTCTTGCACTTTTATTAGTTCGTAAACTTGAGCCTGGGTTGGTGTTCTGAAACTCGAGAGGCAAATGGTTCTGCGCATGTGTCCTGTGTGCCTGCCAAATGAAGTCAACCTGGACGAAGTCCAAGGCCGCGACCTGATGGCCGAAGATGTTGTAATATTACTTTTCCTGTCGCACATTGATACAATGTCTGTGAAAATTGGTTTACATTTGTCATAAGACGGGTGGGAAATAAAGCGAATGTATTAATTTGAAGGGGTGGGAACGTAAAGACAATAGGCTTTACAATTTAAGCCAAATTGATATGGTGCGAGAATCCACCCCCTGTCCCTGTCCAATCAGAAGTAGTGGTCCCATATTTTAGTAACATTAAGGGGAGGTACATGGGCGTAGAAGGGTATAATAGAACATAGCATTAGTTAATTAAATGAGAGAGCATTTGCGTTCACGAAGAACAGGCGTCCATGCTGCCAGAGCGCTCTTAGCTCCAGACTGACAAGCTGATCGGTTGCTGACTGAATTCCTGTCCAGAAGAGGTCCTGAGGAGGGGGCGGCGGAGTCCATTAGAAGGGAGACACGGGAGAATCGAGGAGAAGCCGAGTATCAGAGAGGGGAACGACGCAGGCGTCGTTGTAGAGAGGTCACCGATCCTGTCCTGATCCTGGAGGAGGTCTTTGCTCTTCATCCTTCCTGGGTTTTATTCTTTCAACTCCTTGGCTAAGGGGTTTTGGTTCTCGCACTTAGGTAAATATAATGCAACCTTTAGTTGCGCTGCTGTCTCGATCTTCTCCTTTTCTTTAAACACCGTCATTGATTAGCAATAATCATTTCTATGCTTAATCTTGGGTATTGCGATTAAGTACCATGTGGCTCTGTATTTTACTCTGCTAAATCTTTAGATAAACATTTTAAAAACTTCCTGACTCAGTGGTTATTTCAGGATTAAGTACTATAAATGAATGTCACTCATTGGTAGCAGGGATTTTGATAGAGAGTAACAACTGATAAAACCCAGCGTAAGTAGTAGCGTAGTATGAATGTATGGGCCGAAGTGAGTATCTGGTGTATGAATGCTGTTTGCTAATATCGCGCTGGATCATACCCATCACTCTCCCATGGCTCGTACGCCTCCGTATGCAAAAGCCTTTTTCCCTTCAGCGTGCTAGTAACTTTATCTACCCCCAAATACTGGGTCACTGTACGACAACAACAAGATTCGTTTTTTTTGTTTGTTTGTTTTTCTAACGAGCAAACTAATTGTTTCCAAGGTATTACACTTCACTCTGAACGAGCAGATTTCTGTCATTTCCCTTAGTTTCTTCTATATACGTGTTTGTATTTTTTGCATGGTATGACTGACGTTTAAAGTTTATTTATTGCTAAGTTTTCATCGTTTTAGTGTAATCTTAAACACGTCTGCACCAACAGGCATAATAAAATCACCCGAGTTTACAAAGAAACCAAGCGTGAATGTGTATTCTGGCAATACCAATGCATACTTACAAAATTCAGACTCCATTTGCTTTAAACAGTACTATCCAACGCATCTAACTCTACTAACTCAAACTCATCCTCACTCAACTGGTGCAAGGTTGTTACACTTTCCAATCATTTATTCAAATGATGTATTTTTTTAAAGTATTTGAAACAATTGTACGCCCCCGAGCCTTACCAAATTGAGCGCATGATCTTCGCTCCACCCACTGCCCCGGTATACCTCCCGCAAATCTTCCGGATCCGAACCAACATGAACAAATTATTTCCTTTTAAAAAGTGAAGAACACATTTTCCAAGACAATCTGGCAAGACCTTGCATTCCGTTCACTGGAAACTTAAAAAACAGCGATATCCAGAGCCCTTAAACTGCAACTTTCCTTGTCTGCTACCGGTTATGTACAATGAAATTGCATCATCATTTTTGCAGCTACGTGAACTACAAAGAGAAAGGGATGGAGGGGGTGGAGAACGGACAAAAGGGTAATTACAATATACAGGTGGGACAAATACTCAAAATGTGGGGTGGACACAGACGGTCAGGTGGTATGAGCGTGAGAAGGGCTGAGGCAGTTTGCAACACGATGGAAGTGCACATAGCAGCTTCAGTAAGCAGTGGAAGAACTGATGGAGGCAGCAAAGAACGGTTGAACTGATAGACAGAGGAACGGGTAGAGATATGCGCTTCTGGATAACGATAAAGAAAATGTAGATGGACGGGGTGGGTGTGTGCAGGCAAAGATCAATACACGGTTAACTGGCTTTGCGAGCAGATGGCACAGTGAGTGGTATGAACATAGAGTATGCGGGATGGGTTCACAGCCAGTGTGTCTATGAAAAGTGGGACTCTCACCGGGACAGGAGAGACAACTTCTGCTCCAGCATGCCCTCCAGCCGCTGGGCCTGCTTGGACATCCAGTGCTCCACACCTCTTCGTCTGTAGCAGCCCTCCAGCATGAGCCTGAAGTCGGCTACGAAGTCGCCCAGGTCCTGATAGCGCCCCTGACGGAAGCCCTCCTCCATGGCCAGCAGTCCTGGTTCCTCCTCCGTCTCCCCCTGTAGAAAGGCCGCTACCAGGGGCCGGTTCTTCTCCAGCAAGAAGTCCCTCAAGATACACATCCCCTGGTGCAGCTCGGGGCTCAGAGCCTGCTCCCAGCCCGGCGCCTCGGACCCCGTCTCCTCCTCCTCCATGGGCCCCGTCGCGGCGCCGCGCCGATGGGGGTTTAGGGCCGCCCGGACTCCTAGCTCGCGGGGCTTGCTAATTACCCGATATCCGCCTCAGGCTCCGGTACTAAGGGAGGGGAGTGGGGTAAAATCAATGGGGACACGACAGGTAGGGGGCAGCGACAGGGCACGCATGCACCGATGGCTCGTCCCGGCACCGCTCACCTCGGGGGCCCCACAGTGGCTCTGCCAGTCCGTTCTCTATGTTTACAGCCACCGAGTGAAGGAGACGCTTGGGGAGAAAGTGAGGAAACAGAATTCGGACAAACAGAATGAACACAAAGGAGAGGGCTAAGCGAGGATGTGTAAAGCTACTACGCGGCTACATGACAGACAACGCTTGCCATACGACGACAGCCTCGCCACAAAAGTAAAACTAGAACCCTTGATCCAGCCAAAGTACCCTAACCTTTTCTGCTTTACTATTCTTAAGTACTTAAGAATAATGCGCATCTTTCTCTCCTGAAGAAAAAGAAAAAGCTAATGAAATGTGCGTTTGTTTTGCTAAACCATTGGCGTAAATCGAAAAATCGTTTTTGACATTGAATATCATAAATACAGATTTTTTTGCTTCTTCTGCCTAAACACTCGCTCACGGTGAGGCAGAAACCGCACAGCTTCAACATGGCCACAGAGTATTTTCCACGGTGTGCTTATTGCCAGCTGAACAAGCATTTGAAGGCACGCGCGGGGGGGGGGCGACGCGAGTGGTGCGCGCGCCACAGCGAGACATCTGGTTTTAATTATCACGCCCGTGTCAGGGCACGATAATTGAAACCACATGGCGCCCGTGCGGGTAACCGCAGGGAAAAGGCCATGACGCACGAGCGTCTGGTCAGCTTTTTCAAACCCCCTACATAAAGTCTCCGCCAGAAGCAGCGCTTGCGCGCTACTCTAGGTTCGACCTAAAACGAGAGATTGGTATCAGTGCCCTGATGGCCATTCTTTCAGTTCATTTCAGGACTCTAGGGACCATAAAAGGGCACAAAGAAGTGGATGGACCGAGTATCGCAGAAAGGACAAATATATAAAGGAGAAAAGTGAATCGGGACGTGAAGCTGAAGTTAGTAAAAAAGTAAGAGAAAGGTGCTGGCTCAAAGACTCACTTTTTATATAAATGAAGCAGCTGGTCCAGCAAAAAACATGCAAACACAGAGACTAATGTGAAACGGGACTTGGGCAGTAGCGCTTCTGGAAAACGCTGCAAAAGTGACAATAATCCATCAGACTCTCAAGAAGCATTTTGTGGGGACTGCAACTAAAGAATATATACAGGTTGAGATGCCAGATGGACTTGTAAACCCTCCTGACAGGATTCATAACCTAGAAATACAGAGTGAGGAGGACCACTACACAGAATACAAACTATATTCTGGACTTATTTATCAGCTGCTTAAAATCTCATTCTTGCAGAGGATGACTGGCCTCCGGTTTTTATAAGGAATGCATCTCGAGGTGAGGTGGGAATTATGCAAGTATTTTCCTCTTAAGTACCTGAAGAACGCAAGGACAAATAGGCAGGCAAGTGGACTCTAAATCAAGCTGCTGCACTCGATAAAAACCAAGCAGAGAGGGACAAAGAATTTGTTCCACATTAAATTCACTTAAGGAGTACAGCCTCAGTATCCTCTGAAGCCAGACGCTAAAGTGTAATATAAAAGTTATTATAGATCTGCTACAATATCAAGGTATAATAGTGCCTTGCAGTTCTACAAAGAATACCCCTCTCTTTCAGGTATTAAAGCCTGATGGTTCATATAATAAAGTCTTAGATTATAGAAATTTAAATGCACATACACACTGTATAAAACGATCACAGTACTGAACTAATGACTAATCTAGTGAGGAAAACCATATAAAATGACTCTGGACATATCTAATGGTTCTTTAGTCAAAATACAGCAGCTGAATCGCAGTATCTAGCCACTTTCTCATTTAGCAGATGCCAGCATACCTATTCAAATTTGCATGTGGGGTGTAAAAAATAGCCCTGGTCTTTTTGCAGCAAGAATCCTGGAACTCTTACTAGAAGATCCTGAGACACTATTATATGTTTATGTTTAAGGTATTTATAGAGCGCATGGCTGCCCAAGGGCTTCCCAGCGCTAGCGGAGCAAACCAATACTGAAGCCGTGGTAGGTTAATGATATTGAGTAAAGAACCAGGTCTTAACCTTTTTCCGGAAAATAGGTTCGGCTTCCACGAATCTGCACTCCCTAGGCATAGAGTTCCATAGCTTGGGTGCCAGGTGTGTAAAGGATCTGCCGCCCCATCTGGCCCTTTTGATTCTGGTAGTTTTTAATAACCGTTCCGTGCCAGAGTGAAGGCTTCTGTTCGGGGCATATAGACATACCAGATCTCGGATTTTGCTGGGGCCCTTGCCGTGTATGGCCTTGTGCGTTAGGCAGAGTGTCTCAAATTTGACTCTTGCCTCAATCGGCAGCCACAGAAGTGCCTTTAAGTGCTTGGCCACGGCTTCCTGCACGGGGGCATTAAACAGCAGTCTAACTGCGGCATTCTGTACAACCTGAAGTCTTTTTGTGACGTATTTTGGTGCCCCTAAATAGAGGGAGTTACCATAGTCCAAGCGTGATGTAACCAATGCATGGATTACTGTTTTTCTGAGCTGCGAGGGAATGCGCTCCAGAATTGTACGGAGCATTCTAAGCAGCCCCAAACATGATCCTGCGAGCTTTTTCGCTTGGGTTTCCATCGTTAGCTCCTTATCAAGCCAGAAGCCAAGGTTTTTGATAGTTGGTTTGGGGATAGGTGGAGTGCCTAGACACAAAGGCCAGCTGATCATTGGCCTAGGTACCGCCTTGTTTCCGATCATCATGAGCTCAGTTTTATCCCCATTCAGCTTCAGGCAGCTGTTGGTCATCCATTCCACCACTCTTTCCAGGCATGGCGCGATGCAGTCCGCATCACCCTTGGCGTTGGGGTCAAGAGCGACCACCAATTGTGTGTGTCATCTGCATACGATATCGTAGATATACCGAACTCCTGGACGATCCGTGCGAGTGGCCCCAAATAGACATTAAACAATGTGGGGCTGAGCGAAGAGCTCTGTGGCACTCCACAAGCTAATTGCATATGCTTAGAAAAAAGGTTGGCTTCCATGACTTGAAAGGTTCTGCCCTCCAGAAAGAACAGCCACTCCAGCGCTTTGTCTCGGATACCACTTTCCCACAGCCTCTTTCGCAGGATTGAGTGGTCCACAGTGTCAAATGCCGCGCTGAGATTGAGGAGCAGTATAGCGGCGTAGCTCCCTTGGTCCAGTGTCATTTTTAGCTCTTCCACCGCAACCAACAGCGCTGATTCCGTGCTGTGTTGTGCCCAGAAGCCCATCTGAGTGGGGTGGAAACATTGATTAGTTTCCAGGAACTCCGTTAATGCTCCGTTAACATGTTTCTCTGTTATTGTGCCAATTAGAGGTAGAAGTGAAATAGATCGATAGTTCCCTAACTGGGCTGAGTCCAGATTGTCTTTTTTAGTAGGGGTCTGATTATTGCATGTTTCCAGGCTTTTGGAACTTCACCTTCCTTTAAGGATAGGTTAATGATTTCGACCAGAGAGGGGAGCAAGGCTTCCATGACCTTCCCCAGCACGTGTGGAGGGGCTGGGTCTAATGGAGATCCTGATTTAATTTTCTCCATTAACGACCTCACCCCATCTATTTTGGTAAATGGGAAGCTGGTTAGGGCCGGCCGACTGGGGCTCCCCCCTGGTTACCTCCCTGGCACATAGTAGTTCCATTCTCAGCCTGGCATGTAGTCATACCGTACCCACTCTGAAAGGAACTATAGATGTCCATAACTTTTTTGGCAAAGAAAGATGCTAGGTCGTTACATTTCTCCTCTGAGGCCTGCGGGGAGTGGTTATTGTCCGTTAGGGATGTTAGAGATTTGACAATCTTGAAGAGTTCCTTGGAAGAGGCTTGAGTGATCTTTAACTCAAAAAATTTCGCCTGGGCATCTTTAATGTTGTTATGGTAAAGCCTGATGGCTGCCTTATAGGAAACTTTGAGTATGGGGTTGTAGTTCTTCCTCCATTCTCTTTCCATTTTTTTACAGTTTTTCTTTAATAACGCCAGTTGTGCACTGAACCAAGGTGCCTTATTAACTGATGCTTTTGGTTTGAGAGTCATTTTTAGGACAACCTTATCCAGTGAGCACAAGACCCAACTTTCCCAGCCGGCGAATGCTTCTTCGACCTTTCCTTGTATCCCTGGAGCTGTGGCGATTAAACATTCCCTCCAAGCATCAGGATTACGCTTTGTCCAGTTCCTCACTTGAGTGGTCCCTGTAAGTTGAGGATTTCTCTTTCCAGACTCCCTCACACTAAGAGAGAACGGGATGAGGAAGTGGTCTGACCACGGCATGGGTACTGGCGGGGATGCCGCAATTTTGGGGTCGTTAGAGATTAATGCATCCAGTATGTGCCCCTTAATCTGTGTGGCGCATGTTATCGATTGGGTCAATTGTTATCACCCCAGATCATGCAACAGCCTCCTAACATTTGGGAGATTCTGTTCCTCGAGATGAAAGTTAAGGTCACGTAGGACCGTTATTTGTGCTTTCTTCACCAGGAGGCTTGCTAGAGTGTCTGGTAGATTATCTAAGAACTACCCATGGGGACCCGGTGGCCGGTAAATTAAAACCCCTGAGAATGTATGTGTAGGTGCGAGAATGATGGAGAATAGGCAGCTTTGGCAGTCCGGAATGGGAAAGGAAGTGATGGTGCATTTATATTCCTTTCTTAGTAGGATGGCTAGTCCTCCTCCCCCCTTTCCTATGCAGTCCTGTCTAAGGATTTGAAAGCCCAGGGGTAGGGCCATTAAAGTGTCTGGGGTGGAGCTGTCCTTAATCCAGCTTTCCGTGATGAATAGCACATCAAGATCTGCCTCCTCTATCAACAGGCGTGTTTCAGTTCTGTGTTTAGGGAGGGAGCGGCTGTTAATTAAGCCCAACTTCCACGTCATATTTTTGTCCTTAAGACAGCGGACATCAGGTGTGGGGAAATCTTTGAGGCATTACCTCCAACTTGCAGTGATTACATATCTGGGCTCCCTCTGGCCCTCTATCAAATTTCCACCTAACGTTGCAGCGTGGATCAAGAGGGGGCCTGAGTCTATGTAGCTGGTTCAGGGCATAGAAGATTTGTGATCTCGTTTTAGGCAGGGTTCCTGGCCCCTGGTCCCGTTCGGGCGCAGACCGGCTTGCCCATGGCACGCCAGCGGCGTGTCCGATGCGTGCCCGCTTTGCATCTGCCATTTAAGGTGTCAGAGGTCAGAAGACTAGAGTGCTGACCTCTGACGCTGCCCTCTGACGCTGCGTGCGCTCTATGGTGGACAGGGTTAACTCTACCTCTCCACCGCGCTCTATGGGCCCTGCCTGCCTTCTGGAGACACGGCGTGCACACTCCTTTTAAGGTGAGCGACGCTAAAGTACAGTTAATTATGTTAAGACGTAGTCATAAAATTGTCCTAAAATCGCCTAACACAGTAAACCAGTTTAAAATTACAGAATGATGGCCGAGTGCTAAAACACACAGTTTAAAATACACAGTTGTGAGACAGAGGTCTATTCAGAACCCCTCTCACTTAGTTATCGGGCTCCGCTGCGCGCCCGCTTTGCATCCGCCATTTAAGGTGTCAGAGGTCAGAAGACTAGAGCGCTGACCTCTGACGCTGCCCTCTGACGCTGAGTGCGCTCTATGGTGGAGAGGGTTAACTCTACCTCTCCACTGCGCTCTATGGCCCCTGCCTGGCTTCTGCCTGCTGGAGACATGGCGTGCACACTCCTTTTAAGGTGAGCGACGCTAAAGTACAGTTAATTATGTTAAAAACGTCGTCATAAAATTATCCTAAAATCGCCTAACAGTAAACAAATTTAAAATTACAGAATGATGGCAGAGTGCTAAAATACACAGTTGTGAGACAGAGGTCTATTCAGAACCCCTCTTACTTCGTTATATTGATGATATATTCATTACAGATGATGACGACTGAACACCTGGCCGGTCAGAACAGTTACACATTTTATTAAAAATGTCTACCACGGAAATTCACCAAAAATACATTCACCAAAATATAATGGGGTGAATGCAGACACCGAGGTCTTGTTTAAAGCAATAAAATAGTGGGTCACTCAAAAAACAAAAAACAAAAAACAAAATGTACTGCAATGCTTTTTATTTTAAAAATGTATTAGCGTTTCAAGTATATATCACCAACAGAAACATCATCATACCTGAAACCATGACATTTACCAGAGAACATACAGGTATAAAATATTTCACACCTTTTGGCATACAGAGGAAATTAGGAATGCAGCACAATATTACAGTTATTAAGCTTTAATATTGACAGGAGCCTTCAATCTGGGGTACCGGGATACTCCATCCATGGTCCCCGTATTTTCCAGTGTTTTTTGGGCTCCCTGTGCCTCTTATATAATTTATTCCAGGATCCTGCATCAATCTAACCCTGCTTTCCTTTTAGTTAAGCAAGTTGGTTTAACTGCTCTACAGCACTGTAAATATTGCTCTTGCCAACTATGAAGGCCAAGCTCACATAGTGCTGTATCTGTTAAGATCTGGGACTAAGATATCGAAAAGTGCATACTGGAGGGTAAGAACAATATTGCTACTTATTACTGTGGACTGGACCCCGACACTTCCTTCTAAAAAGCCCCAAGGATCTCACAGCTCCAAAGTGTACACAGAAAGTCGCCATCTTCAGTTTTGTAGCTCAAGCATTTTGAGATGGTCTTTACCCATACACGAGAATCTCATTGTAGAGAATACTATATGGTGGAGAAAATTTTATTAAGTGAGCTTATAACAGGATGAAATTGCGATCTTTTTGGTGGCCATAAGGGCTGTCTGCCAATCTTCCTCCTTCCTGGGCCAATGCCAGCCTCATGTCTCCCCAGGTGCGGGGAAGGAGTTGGTGTGGGTATTAAAAACGTTTTTTTAATTTTGGGAGATCCTTTTGTCTGTAAGCTTAGACAGGGAGAGATTCGCCTCTAGTGGGTGAATTTCAGGGAGTTCCTCAAGACTGACAGATAGGTTTGGAGCTGTAAATAGCTAAAGTACTGGAATAGTAAGAGCCAAATTCCTTCTCTAGGGTCACGAATAATAATTTCACGTAATTATGTGGATAACAGCCCACAGTGTAGAAATTCCAAATGTGCCCCAGCCCCCAAAGCTTTGTAGTGGCACCACATAACAAAGGAGTGTCCCCTCCCAGAGCAGTGCCTCGCCTGTTAAACTTTAGTACACCCTATCTGTTTCAGGAAGTCTTTCCCTGTCCCCAGTATGATCATTGCGGCCGGGTGTTCTCCAGAAACCTAGGGGAAAAGCTTTCGTCAGACCCATTGCCCACAGCTCACTTCTTCTGTATGTCAGGCTCCAGCACTGAAAATTCAGTCACTGATGACTGTCAGGTGAGAAGGTAGTAGTATGCCAAAATATCGCCATACTAGGACCCCAATCAAAGATTGACATACAACATTTGTACACTGCCATACTGGGTACATGGTTATGCCAAAGGAAAGAACTAAACATTGTTACACCTGTGATTAATCAAGAGGCTACCATTTTTTTTTTTTTTTTTTAAATATAGCCCAGGGCTCTGCCACTACCGGTTAAAGACGTCCCAAACCATCAGTGCAGAGTCAAATGTACTCTCATTCAACAAAGCATTTTAGTTTTGTCTCCTCTTCGGGGACTGGCGGTCTTTAACCACCAGATGCCATTTTGCTGCAACGCTTCTCCGTCCAGTTTCAAGACCGGGCCAAGATCCCAGACCTCTCTAGCATAAATAGGCATTTCTGCCACATTGCCCAAATCTTCCATGGGACAATGAACAATTTGAGAAAAGAGATCGGTGTGCTCTGGAAATAAGCATACATTCCTTTTCATGGGGATAGCAGTAATGCCATGTGCCACGCAGGCCATAAGTATCGGCAGAGGCACCTGGACACCCAGCTTGCCACTTGTCTGTGGCCTCCAGTTCCTGCGTGTTCCAGACTCATCCAGTGACACCGCAGCTGCCCAGGTTTTCCCGCTGGAGTTTTCCCGACTGGGTATTCCCACTCACCTTTCTTCCTGCCAACAGAAGCCCCACCCACCTCAGGATCTACTTAATGCAGGCCGCAGCTTGGCCGTGTGCAATGGGCACACCAAAAGCAAGCCCATCTGCACCCATTCGCACCCAGCACCACAACCCCTGGTCCTCCCGCCCCCCGAAGATACACCATTGCCAAGCTCTACACCCTCAACCCTGCAACAAACACTGCCACTGCGTCGACCCACACTCCACAGTAGGACCTTTCACCTGCACCCATTGACACTGCACGCACACCAGACCACCCCCACCCTGAACACATTACAGACACCACCGGAACAAAAAAAAAAACTTGCATGCACCCTTCTCAAAACACGCTCACTATGCAGGCATTCCACTGAATTATGGGGCCTCATCACCACCCTCGCACCTAACAGTCTTCCTCACCGAGACCTGGCTCTAACCCACATCCGCCCCAGACATTGCCACAGCGATCCCAGAAGGATATAAAAACACTCACCAGGACCACACCTACAAGCCTGGTGGAGGAACAGCCATCATCCACAAAGAGACCAGTGTACCGCCACCAACAATACCAGCACCCCCATGGAACATCTCAACTTCAAGCTCCACACAGACGACAAGACAACCATCAGAGGCGCCCTCGCATACCGACCCCAAGGCCCATGCTGCAGCTTCTGCATCACCATTGCAGACTTCATTGCATCCCTAGCCTTAGACTCCAAGGACTATAACTTCCTTGGTGAACTAAATTTCCACATCGACGACCCAAACGACAAAAACACAGTATGAGCAGCCTCGGATTGACCCAGATCGTCCACTACCCTACACACACCGCAGGACACACATTGCACCCAATTTTCACCTCCAGCAACCGCATCAAATACAGCCATGTCACAGAACTCACATGGACCGATCACTCCATCATACACTTCAGCATCTCCAGCCCCCGCACCGCCACCCCAAAGATGAACAACGCCCCCCACCGGTGGAGGAACAAAATTTCAGAGACCAGCTAAGCGAACGCCCTCAACACCTCCAACCCTGCTACCACCACAAACCTCGAACAGGGAGTGAAAAACGTCAACGCCTGGATCACCAATTGCACAGACAGCATCGACCCCATTAACAGCAACATCCAGAGAAAATCCTCCAAAAAGGCCAGCTGCAACATCCAAGAACTCAGAACTGCGAAACAAGACAGCAAACAGTTGGAGAGGAGATGACGCACCACAAAGGACCCCTCCGACAGGGCAGCCTTTAAGACCTCCCTCGACCTCTACCACCGCCTGCTGAGGACAACAAAGAAACAGCCCTTGCCACATGCATTGAAACCAGCGCCAACACCACCAAGGAACTTTTCAATATAGTTAAGGAATTCTCCACCCGGCTGCCAGCGAAAACATCATCACACCCTTACAGTAGCTGTGCGACAACCTCACTTCTTCCAAAACAAGATTGCAATCATATACAGAAACTTCAAACCCCAATACACACCTACGGACTTCCTTGACAGATACACCACCACCGTAACCGACACAAACCACACACTGACCACCTGGAAACATCCTCTCCACCCAGAACACCGCCTCCACCATGAAATCCATCCTCTCGGGAGCTCCCACAGACCCATGCCTGCACCACATCTTTAACCTCAGAAACCAAAGGATCGGCCAGGAACTCACCACCCTACTCAACACCTCTATCAACACTACAACATTTCCCGATGCCTGGAAATACGCCGAAGTCAGACCACTACTCAAAAAACCCTACGCTGACCCCAGTGAACTCGAAACCTACCGCCCAATCTCTCTGCTCCCATTGTCAGCGAAGGTACTGGAAAAGATCATCATCAATCAACTCATGACACCTGGAGCAGAAACAGCTTCTCGACGCCACCCATTCTGGCTTCCGCAGCAATATCAGCACCGAAACTTCCCTGATCGCAGCCACCGACGACATCCAAACCCTTGTCGACCAAGGAGATCAGCAGCTTTGATCCTCCTCAACCTCTCTACAGCCTTCAACACCGTATCCCACCACACGGTGCACGAAAGACTCCACCACGTCGGCATCCAAGGGGACGCGCTCAGATGGATGGTCTCCTTCCTCACCGGAAGCACCCAGAGGATCCGCCTCCCACCTTTCACCTCTGAACCCAAGGACAACACCTGCGGTGTCCCCCAGGGTTCATCCCTCAGCCCAACGCTCTTCAACGCATATATGATCCCGCTGGCCAACATCATCAGATCCCGCGGTCTCAACATAATTTCCTACGCAGACGGCACCCAACTCATCCTCGATCACCAACGACACCACCAGAACCAGCTTCCACAGATGCATGACAAACATCGCCGACGGGATGAAGAACAAATGCTTGCAGCTGAACACAGACAAGACGAAGTACTGATCTTTGGCAATAGCAGCAACACATGGAACAACTTCTGGGGGCCATCAGACCTAGGACCTGCACCCACTCCCTCCAACCACACCAGAAACCTCGGTATCATGGACAACAAGCTCACCATGAAATCACAGATCAACGCCGTCTCCTCCTGAGCCTGCAAGTGCCTGGATACCCCATCGGGTGATTATCCGTGCTTTATAAATCCCGAGTGATTGACAAGGGGAGGAGATGTAGCCTAATGATCAGAGCTCCTGATTTTGGAACTGGGTAACAAGGTTTGAGTTCTAGCGTCGGCACAACATCCTCAGATCCTGGGGAAATCACTTAATCTCCCTGGGCCTTAAAGAAAATTGGGGGGGAGGGGGTGAAATCGAACCTTGTGTAATGTATGTGGTGCTCATGCAAAGCGCTCAAATACCCTTGGGCCACGTTTGCACTATATAAAACTGCAAAAATAAAAAAGGCATGCAGCCGCTTGATTCAACGCACCATTAAATTATCTCCGTACAATTGTGAGCCCTCAAGGTGCCTCTAAGAGAATTAGACCCAATGTTTGTAAAAAGGCAGTAGACAAAGAAAGAGCACATACAATCAAACATGTAATTGCATGTTTCGTTTGGATCCTGAAACTATTACACACATACCCTGTTGACGTGCACCTACAAAGGAGAGTCACTCCATTGGGAGCCGAGGACTACTGCTCTGAACCCATATTTGCCAAGAAAGTCACAGACATGTTTCTTGAAGCATAAAGATGCCTGGGCCAGATCATTCATCAGCCCGCAATATGTCCCCCTTCTTCAGGTTATGGAGACAGCTGAAGTTCTGTGTAAGGAACTTGACCCCCTGAATGCTCCCTTCAAGATGCGCATCTACCATAATGCCGCTATCTTTGCTTGTGTGAGCTGAAATCTGCCACTATAGCAAAGGGAATTTTAGCAATGTATCTGCCTCGGTGCCCTTCCCCCACCACACTCTTCTGCACATGAAGTCTCTGTCATAGTACCTTGTGTGGCCAGGCCACTCCCCATCTGTGAGAGGTGTTGTGGGTCGTTCAATATAAGTCCCCCATCAAAAGCCTCTTAACCATAACTCAACTACTGTAGTGGTCTTCTGGGATGGGCCAGTGTTGCCACCCACGATGCACATTCCTACTTCCACCGGCAACCCAATCAGTAGCCCTCCCCCTCCTCTGACCAAAATCAGCACAACTCTCTCCATAATGAAAGAAAGGCAGAACTTCCCTACTCGAGCTATTCCCTGATATTTATTCCCTTTGTGTCTTGAGGCAGATAAGGGTATATAATGTGCCATCTGTGATGACATGCCAGAACCACAATTACTAAAAGGCTACATAAAAATTCTATTACAAGACCAGAGGCAAAGATTATGCCAATTTTCTTGACTGTATTTCTATAGTAACAAAGTTGAATCACAATAAATGCAGGGCTTTAAGTGGGCCAGGTTCTGCCAGTGCAGAGCACTAGCAATTTTAAAACAAGCATTGGCATAGCCAATAGGTCTCGCCTTTGAGACCTTATGTGTTTAGCCATGCAACACTTAATGTTGCACCAAAGATATCGCAAATAGCAATGAGCAAAATTGCCGTAAATGTGTTAGTCTACACGAACAATTTTTTTTTTTTTTTTATTTGACGGTGGAAGAAGCGAAAGCATACATAGGAGGCAGTTGTAAATTAGGTAGGTGAACAAGAGTGGGTATGGGGAGTATATACGGCCGGTGAGAGCAGAGAAGCAGCAGTGGGTGTAGGGGACAATTATAAATAGTAGCAGGCAGGGGAGGGGGAAAGGGAAAAGGAGAAGGAGAAAGCACTGAGCCTTCGAAATATTGTGTGACTAGCACTAGCAGATAATGTAGAGTACAAGAGTCCGGCTTGGAAAGGGAGAAAGCAAGTGGGAGGCAAACGGGAATACGTGTGGTAATGCGGTACAAATCAGCTTGTGATATAATAAGAAAGGAATAAAAAGGACTGGGTGTGGGCTGCGGAAATCATGCATAGCAAAATGATGTTCAAGGGCAGGAGTTAAGGTGTAGTAGCGTGCGAGCAAATGGGGAATACGCTACTTTGTGGGCGAATGGGCTATTTGTAAAAAAAAAAAAAACTTGTAGCACTGGTCTGCGTAAACATGCTCGGTTGTACAGCGGGAGAGCGTGCGTTCTAAACATTAATGAATTGTTGTGGTGGAAGGTTTTAACTTGTATAGCGTACGTTTATAGGTATGTGGGGCTTTAACCTCCATCAATATATAATGGAAGGAGGAAGGGCGCGATGGGAGGAGGGTAGGAGTGAGAGGCAAATGGGAGTCTGTGTATGAGCGCGACAAATTAACCTGCAAGGTAGGCTAAGTATTTAGGGCATGTGTGTGGGCTGTGCAGGAGGGCAAAATATTTTGTTAAGGGCAAAATCAAAGGTGCAGAAACGTATTAAAATGTGATTAGTGATACTATGTGGGGTAATGGTTAGTTTGAATCAGGGGTCTAAAACTAGCACAGCTGTTGTGTACACCCATACAGTGTTTTGATCAGCACCAGCAGGAAATGTTAAAGGAGAGGTGAGAGGGGGGTGGAGGGGGGAGGGAGGTATGAAACCAGGAAAGGAGAACGGGATCCATTCGGTAAGGCAAACAAGATGGTGCGCAAGATAAAATTTGGAAATGAGCCTTTGAAGCAGCAGAAAAGGGCTGGAGGGCATGTGGGTAAGCTGATTGTTACTAGCCGCGTTGGTGTGTGACTAACACTGGTATAAACTGGAGGGAGGAAGGGCTGGGGCGAGGAGACAAAGTGAGCGTGCATAAGGCAACCAAAGTTTGTGGCTTAAGGTCCTCCAAATTATATTAAAAGGCATAGAGAGGCCGCAGTTGTAAATCAAATAGGCAAAGGGGAGTTGTGTACGGGGAGTATATACGGACGGTGGGAGCACAGAAGCAGCAGAGGGTGAAGGGGATAAATATAAATAGTAGCAGGCAGGGGAAGTGAGAAGGGGAGAAAAGAGAGTACTGAGGCCTAAAATTATTGTGTGGCTAGTACCAGCATATAATGTAGAGCAGAAGGGTCCGGCAGGGCAGGGAGAAAGCAAGCAGGAGGCAAACGGGCAAACGTGTGGTAAGGCGGCCACAAATGAGTTTGTGGTGTAAAAGGAAAGTGTTAAAAGGCATGGGTGCGTGCTGGGAAAAGCGTGCGTAACGAAATAATGTATTAAGGGCAGGTGAGAGTAAAAGATGAGAGAGAGTAGAAGAGATATGAGAGAGAGCTACGGCCTGCTGCAGTATAGAGAGGCGTGGGGGGGTGGAGGCCAGCAGAGTGACGCGATCTGTGGTGGGGGAGGGGGAGGGAATTGAAGCGCAAGCAAGCAAGGCGGAGAGAGGCACGCAAGGCTTAATGAGCCTTGACAGAAACCCACATGGCGGCTGCGCGCGTGCAGGCTCGCGTGAACGCAAGCTTGAGGCCAGCAAAAGCCTCTGGTAGCACTTTCAAAAAGCCACTCACTAAATTTCTCAGCGAGACCTAAACAGGGCATCGAAATAAGTCCTTATCAGGCTCTCTTTTCAAGCCATGGCCTTTCTGTGCTGTGCCCTCGCAATACAGACTGGTGAGGGCAAGTCTTAACAAAGATAGCTCGCGCATCTGTATGTGAGTCACACGTAATACTTCTGTCTTGAATCTGGAACCTGTAAAGTAATCGTACGAGGAGGAATGATGTTTTAAGGGTACCCAGGCCCGCTGTGCCTTCTTTCTCTGCTGGAATCCAGCAGCATGGCTAGTCACTTCGAAGCCTCTTGCACCTAGCGGCCCTGCGTGATTTTGTGTTGACCTGACCTCTTCTGCTACATGCCATGACCTTTGCTTTGCTGCAGGATGTGGGGGTGTTCGAAACCGAGAATCATCCCCTGGACAGACCCCGTATTAGAATAATGCGAGTCACAGGTGGCAATTAGTTGGAACTGGCCTATTTATGTGAAGCTTTCACGACCCTGCATTACCCCTTTTTGTCGCACCTTTCCATCCTCCTGCGCACCGGATATTGCGGGATCACAAATGCGGTTGCAGTTTAGCCTTAGGCTGATGTGGAGCCGTGAATGTCTAACTCACCAAATGTAACCGTATGAAAACAAGTTCTGAATGGCACGAGCCTGGATTCGGGACGTTTCACAGATTGTATTGTAAGCTACGCCACACGGAGAAGGTACTTGTCTGAGGATATTCACTGTAAACGGGTAATGTTTAGTTATTCGTTGTCTGGCACGGTCCTTGCTCAAAGGCGGGCTGGTGAGCGCCACCACCACACACTCAACGAGAAGGAGGCTTGCTTTCAACACAGCACACTGTTGCATGCATGCTATTTATAACAATTGCACATGATGTTAAGTAAATGTAAGAATTTAAGGCATTTCATAGCTGACTAAGCTTCCTCTGGGATCCTCCTTGCCATCTGCATGCATGTCCAGGGATGATGTGTAATCGGTATTTGCTTTGGTCAGGATCAGAATGTAAATGTAAACCATGCAACAAACATGTTTGAACATGATAATTTAAAAAAATGTATTTCTTTAACACGGAGTATCATCTTTTAACCTCTGTAGTTTGCGCCATTCTTTGCCTCCACAGCCGTCTCGCTGCCACCACTTGTTGAATAAAGGAGCCTATCTTTCATTGGTGCAGCAGGTGCAGTGGCACTGGGGCCCATAAGCTTTAGGGGCCCACTGAACCTTGATTATTACTGAATTTCACAGTTAAAAGAGCAGCCTGGGGACCCATGTCCTTCCTTGCACTGGGGCTCATGACACTGCCTACACCACTATTGTTTTAAACATGCTTATTTGTGTCTCTTGCCTGGCTGTGCACAGGTACAATGTAACTTTTTATTATTTCATTATCCTTTGTTGAATGTGAATTAATGAATTTCTTAAGCACACAATTCTAGTTCTCATGATTTAGGCCAAACACCTAATTGTGCTGGCCACACCCTTTCAACAGGTTTACCACACCCCTTTCAGAGACCCCCCCACCCCAGTTTTTTCATCCCACTTAAAGCCCTGAATAAATAAAACACATTAAAGCCCCAACAAAGACCAAGGTTAACATTCCATGCCTTGTGTAGCACATTAAATCATGTAGTAACCAAAGAAAGCACGTCCATTAAATGGGACTATCTTTCCACTTCTAATGTTCAGTAGAAGACAGACAGTTTTCTTTAAATAACCCTCACCCACCATGGTTTTCCCTCTGTGGCATGCTTCATCACTGGGTTCTTCCCGTTCCACTGCGGAACGGGGCGTGCTACGACCGTCCGGTACGTGGGAGCACTTTGATCAAATTTCTATGAAGGATGGAGAGACACATAGGACTGGGGGTCTTTTTTAGTGGAGCAATTAAAAATACCTGGCTTAGTAGGAAAACAATGTTATTCTTGCCTCTATCTAGTGTGATTAAAAAGTGGGGAAACGTTTGAAAATCACGCAATCATGTACGTGAATTTCTGTGGTCTTCTACATGTTTCAAGCCCTACCTCAAGGCTTTTCTTCAGGACCAAGGAATGATCCCCGATACAACTCCTGTCGCAAAAACTCCAATTAGAGTGCACTTTGATTTAGATCAGTGGATAAAAATACATATACATACATTACCCAATTGGTAAAGTTTCTGTAAGATATGTAGGAAGCCAAAACTCAAGCCTCATTAGCCCAAACGGGGGAAAGGGATGCCTTTAGTCAAACTTTCTTCAAAGCTACTCCCTTGCCTTTGTAGATACCCTGCCCGTGGCTCCGCAGCAGAACGGGGTGAAGCATGCCACCAAGGGGAACCCTAATGCACATTAAATCATAACAGTCACGTTGACCTCACAGTCAAAGGGAAAAAAACCCTGACAGAGAGCACTACTCTTTGCTGCTCTCACAGAAGAGAAGTGCTCTCTCAATCAATTTTTATCACTGTATTGTTTAATGACGGAATGGTCAGTTCGATAATTATATACTAGAAAAAGATCATTATTTCATTGACTTTTATGCTTCCCTCTGCTTGTATTTTCTGGCAGTGTGAGCTTGTGTCTCCCACTCAACTTTGTTAATCGGAGGCAGGTAAGTGTGTTTTCCTTTTTGTTATATATCTTTAGTGCCCCGTTATCAGAAATGTTCTTAGTGGTTGGGCGCTGGCCCGCACTAACCTGTTTTAGTCCTGTCAGTAGCTCTTCAGGGCGTAAGTTGCAATGCTTCCTCTGTAGCTGCGCTTTGACTTTTGCTGAGAGCACACTAGCTGTTGTTCCCTCAGTGGCTCCTGTCAGTTACAGAACGAGTCTTCGCCTGCATGGCATCTTTCTAAAGGGACGCTGGCAGCGTGTATTTTTTAATCATAAAGCTTAATATTTGGGAGCAGTATAATGTTAGTAATAATTTTTCAAGTTACAAATTTAGAAAAGGAGTCTTTATGGCATAATCTCTACTTACCTTTACAATATAATATACAAATAATAAGATGAAGGTTTTTTTCTCCAAGTTTGATATAAAGTCATCCTATATAACAGATATAAGTGGGTTACATAAGCTTATACATCCTGAAGGCATGACTCGAGTCTGAGAGGTCTAGCTACTCTTCGGAGGGTGAACATTATATTCGGGACAGCAAGCAGGAGTCTGTAAAAGAAGACATCCAAGTGAGCATCCATGGTGTTGTCCAATCTGCGGTGAGTGTCGCTAGGACGTCTATGCACGAGGTGGCGAGTCAGTCCATTTTAGCCTCCTCTGACCACCTCATTTCGAATCTGCCTTTATGAACCTGCAGACAGTTAAAATACCGGCTATAAGGATGGACGGTCCCCTATATCTAGGAGAGATGGCAAAAAAGTCTGGTCATATGGAAGAATATTTCTGTTGAGTCATCGCAGAAACCTAAAGACCTGATACCCTTCGAATTGGCCTATAATTCTCTCCTATCAGAGATCCACAAAAAGAAGCGAAGGGTTTCCTAGAAGACCTATTATGCACAGACAGGCTGCTGCAGTAGTCTTATCAGAATCTCACACATACTGTTGGAGGGATTCCTTTATTCATGGCGATTCCTCAGAGATAGATTCCATAGAAAGTATCCCTTAACCTCCAGATGACTTAGCTAACATGGGTCGGATTGATAGAGAAATGTCAGATTTCATGGACCAACCTTTTTTTGACCCCAGTGCAATTATACACAACTTCAGGTGAATGGGTTCACTCCACACATTTCAGAATTTTTCGCAATATGGAAGAGATATGCTATAGAAAAGACAAACAGAAAAACTTAGCTCTGCATGCCCTATACCCATTCTTTTAAACACCTTATGTTGGTCTCATAATAGTGACCTTCCCATCTAAGAAGGAAAAATGATTCAAAGATAGGTCATTGAAAGTATTCCAGGATAATCTTTTGGATTTGTTAGGCCTTTTAATTAAAAATACTTAAGATGACAGAGAACACTGCTACGTCTAACGCTCCTTTGGACCTGCCTATCTTACTGGATTCAGAAATCAATTTGTATCCTTGGAAATGCACATTCTACTCTCTGCACAATACAGGAAATTGTTTAATCAGATTGATCCAAAACTGGGAGACATGTCAGATAAAGAACTGGGATCAGCAGTCAATGTTCAGCTCTTTAGAGAGAAATGTGTTAAAGACATTATGGGCTAGGTACAGACATTCACATCAATGGAAAAGGCCTAGCAAAATCTAAGGAAGGTCTTTTTACCCAGCCAACAGGTTAGGTTGCTTAGGTTCAAGGGAGCCATACCTTGGACATTGCACAATCAAGTTTGTAATGGTATAATGGGACTCCCATTAGACAATCAACCACTAAGACCACATCATAAAGGGGAGACCTACTGGCTTTTGTCAATACTTATTTCTGGGTCCAAGCAAACAAGCACCCCAATGAGAAAACCAGTCCTGGGCGAAATTTAAATTTGTGTTACACTTGTTAGGTAAAAGGATGCCAATCCGTCACTTCGCGCCATTACGTCACTTTGCGTAATTACGCACCATTTGTGATAAAAATGTACTGCAAACGGCAAATTGCGTTAAAAATTTAACACAAATGCATACGAACAGAACGCGAGTGGCTGTTCGTGGTGCTTTTGTTCAAATGCGTCCTTGTGTCACAACTGACACAAAGATGCATTTTGCGCAAAAATATAGCACAAAATAGCAGAGTTGCACTTTGTGGAATTATGCAATTATGCTTAATTACATGAAAGCTAATTAGGCAAACCCAGGTGCTATTAGCAAAGAAGCTTGAGAGGTAAGGCCCTATAATTCCCCACCACTGCTACCTACCTATTGGGTCTCACTGACCAAAGATTGTATCCAGACTTTCTATTACCCTTTAACTGTTTTTATAGCAGAGCATCATGGAGTTTTAAAAAGGGCCTACCATCTTCACTAGTTAAAATTAAGATACCCAATGCGTTTCTTGTGCTCACACAAGGCTTTTCCATTTTCTATTGCTGAGCAATTTGTTGGTTCGATGCTACATCCTCCTTTACAAGAGGATAATATAAGTGAAACCAAGGCTTGCCTATGGATTTATCAAGGTTTCAATTCTGTGGGTCAGTGGCAAGGAACTAGTCTCTCTCAGAAATGAAGCTAGACTGCTGGGGCGCCCTTTGGTTAATGGGTAGGTAAACCTATGAAGGGGTCACTACTTCAATATGTTTGGGACTCTTGTTACACTGTCCTTACACAGCGGCCCAAAATTAAGGTAGTTATATATAACAGGAGTTCTCCTTTCTTAAAATGAAAAGAGATTACAAAACACGAACATATCACAGGAATAAAAGACTCTGAAATAAACAGCAACGCCTAATTATAATTAGAGACAAAGGTTGGAAGGCTTGGAAAAACTATTTCTCTAATTAATGTTGCAAATATATGAAGATGGTGTGTTGAAATCTTTCAAAACAATTACCCTAAAAATATAGTACAGGAAAGTCACGCTTTTTCAAATACTTGCAAATACAGAACTGTATAAAATGCTGACCCATAAATCAAAATCACTGTATTCTACTCTTCCCAGCAACTGGATAGGTCTACTTTGTAATTCATTTAATTTAATATGCTTGGTGGATAATATGACTAGAAGGGTAGTAAAGTGGTACAAATGCATACAACAATTAGTCCGCCCCTAAATTACCCATGCTGACTACTACCAAAAGGCTCAAGCTATAACCACCATGTATGTACATTATGAAATTGGTATGAGAAATACCATTAAAAAAAAATAGCACACAAACTTGAGTGTGCACTGCCCAAGGTAAGGCTCGCTTGAACCTAACCATATGCATGGTCTTCTCTTGTTTTGAACTAGAGATTTTTGGGATGTCTTTAAACAAATCAAAATAATGAGATCACAAATCCTTTTTCAAATACTACATTTATAGCATTAAGAGTAGGTCATTTCTTGCAAAGTAAAGGATCAGTCTGTATTGAGAGGCTTTGAGAGGAGGAACCAAGTCACAGTCTCCAAATCATAACCAGGCTTTGACAAATCTGCTGGCCCACTCGCTATGGCGAGTCAGATTTTATCAGGGTGAGCTATATTTATGGCCTACTTGCCCCTTCTGCTGAGTGGACAAACAAGTGTTCTGTTCACTCATAAAGTGAAACTGCATTAAAGATGCCTTTAAATCTTGTTTTTATCTGGTCACATTTATTCTGTGTTCAGAGACAGGTTAAAATTCAGTTTACATCTACAATTACTTTTTTTTCTCGGACTGCAAAGTTTGAATATTTTCTAAAGTGAACTGTCTGACTAACGTGCTGTACAAAAAGTGTGCAATGAAAGGCTGCAGAATGTCACGTTTTACTCGAACACAAATTAAACAGCTAAAAGTGAAATAAATTTCAGTAGTTATGAAAGCCCTTGTTTTGTAATTCTGTGTGATGAAAAACATATCATAATAGGATGAAAACTGTTGAAGCATAAAATATGAGTGAACTATCTATCATTCAACCATTTTGAGAATCACCCTCCATGCTGCATTTGCCTGGTGAATGTTTTTGAAATATGTTCACTTCGGCAGAAACCTGTAAGTTTCCACCCCGTGACCCCAGACTGTGAGAACGCAAGTGCAAGTTTGGAAAAGCTGCTTTATCTCAGAATTGATGTTTTTACCTTGATTGGGGCCTTGGAAATTAAGAAACGTAATTAGCCGCAGGTTTCCTGCGAAGAACCTCCACTGCTGAAACCAGTGCTGTCCAGCTTTTTGATATGGGTGACCCTGCAGCTGCATGCACTATATCACTCAGCCCTAGCAATGTATTCCAATATATGGTCTCATGTATAAAAGGAACAACGCAAACCAACGAGGCAGAACACTCTGGCAGTTTGGTCGACTGTGTGTTCTTGCTTGAGCTACGGCAAAGAAACTTCACTCTTTGTCTCATACAACATCTGTGTGTTGCCTGTTTGTTTCTTTTCAGAAACTGTGCTTTTAAAAATGGTGCCGTGACACGGACGCACCGACTAGAAATCTAGATGGACGTTGAGCCGCGGTCGAGGGCCTGGGGAGTCCGGTTGTCTCAGAAGCACGCCTGTTTGATCGGACTGGTTTCCCAACAGCTCAGACGAAGGAATTCCCCAGGACCAATCAAAGACACAAGATTCCATCAGCTGCATCCAAGAGACGAGGTGAACATTTTTCATAACAGTCACATGCAGTCGTTGTGGACCAGGTAAGACAGTAGTACCGGGTCCCGACTGTGGGAGGGAAACAGGGTTTTTCCAACTCTAACAAATTGATATATAGGAATAGGATTCCTCATATCATCCTGGTTTGCCCGCTGGATAAAGGCCTTATAAAAGGGGGAAACTGGGTTTTCCATTTCAGTCAAGACAGACTATCGAGTAGACTATAAGAAGAAAAGATGTCAAGTAAAATGCTTTGTTGCATGTCAAAATGTCGCAAATCTAAGAGACTAGATAAAAGTCAGCCATCACCGGAGCCTGGAACTCCGGCCTGGCACGTAGTAAAGAACAAGCATTGAAAATGCAACAGGTCTCGCCTTTGATTAAGTTAAAGCCATTTGCTTTGCTAATGGTATTGTATAGCAAAGCAAATGGCTTTAACTTAATGAAAGGCGAGACCTATTGCATTTTTAATGCTTGTTTAGTATTAATCTTATGCAAGTCAATTTTAGAAACCATAAAGAGGGGCTCATACTCTTGCAATCTTTGGGCTCGAGGGATCGGTATTTTTCAATATTAAATTTCATAAAATGTGCCTTCTACATCTGGAAACGCAACGGTATGCAAGGTATCATTTCAATAGATGCCTTTTAGTATGCCTGAGTTGTTTTAATTGTTTATTTTTTTTTAAATATAGATGATTGTACCCTATGTCATTAGCCGGAGTGCAAAGGTGTGAAGAAAAAAAAATGTAGTTACAGGCTTTCTGACGTACTTTCTTGCCTGCAAACATGGGTTAAGAGCCTACAGGGTGAGAAGGTAAAAGTAGCCAGTCAGATACAAATTGAAAGACCTCACTTCTAATGTGTAACACCGCACACGCCAACAAAATATTTGTTTAGAAACACACTGAAAGGAAAAGTAATGACGTCAACCCCGTTTCCAAGCACATCCTCAGCATAGATGCACTGAACAAGTGCAGCGCGAGTTGCCCCGCAAGGGACACCGGTGGCTCCATTCAAACCCACTAACCATATAACGCTGAGATGTGTGATTATTTATTTTCCAAATTTACATAGCGGGAGCGCGGCCAGAAGATATCAGAGCGCTGTAAACGAGCACCAGTTAAAATACATGTCACGTGTTTGTGTTTTTAGGCACTGGGAGATTGATTTGCCCAGAATCACAGGATTTTGAACCGAAGCCGAGACTCGAACCTGGATCTCCAGTTCCAAAGTCGACAGCTCAGGCCGTCACGCCACATCCTCTCCTGTACCCACTCTTTCTGCAGTCAACAGATGTTTAAAGAGCGCACGGTGAGAGCGGCCAATGACAGAAAAACAGGCCGCTTGTGCTTGGATTTTTTTTGCTGGGCTTGAAACGAAAGTAAATCACTGTGCACTGCCCGGATATGAGGACTCGTAGCGGTCACGGGACTTAGCCACGTCTCTCCTCTGATGAGGATAGTGATGCAAACAAAAGTGATGCAACCACAACCCAATCATCCTTAGGAAAGATTTTGAAAACGCCATTTTACAGAGAACAAAATTGATGCAACCACAGCCCAACCATACTTAGGAAAGGTTCTGAAAACGCCATTTTACAATCAATCACTACTTATTCGCCAAACTTTAAAAGCCTGCAGCAGTCCCGCAACTTTAGAGAAGTTTAACAGACTACAAAGAAATCACGCATTATTTTTTTATCACCTCTGTCCTTCATGAGCGAGTGAGGTCAATTCGATGCACACTTTATGCCCTCCAAGGCGCGCAACTTCCATTGGGCTCAACGGGCCCCCCCCCTCCGAAATCTGGCTCTAGTTGCGCCTCTGTGCACCCCCCCCATGAATACTTTGTGCACCCCCAAGAGGCGACCCTGTAGAAGCAGAGTCCAGACTTATTGAGACATAGGAGGAAACCTGTTGCTTAGGAAAGGTTCTGAAAACGCCATTTTACAATCACTACTTAGTCGCCAAACTTTAAAAGCCTGCAGCAGTCCCGCAACTTTAGAGAAGTTTAACAGACCACAAACAATCACGCATTATTTTTTTATCACCTCTGTCCTTCATGAGCGAGCGAGGTCAATTCGATGCACACTTTATGCCCCCCAAGGCGTGCAACGCCCATTGGGCTCAATGGCCCCCCCCCCCCGAAATTTGGCTCTAGTTGCGCCTCTGAGCACCCCTCCCCCCCCATGAATACTTCGTGCCCCCCCCAAGAGGCGACCCTGTAGAAGCAGAGCCCAGACTTATTGAGACATAGGAGGAAACCTGTTGCAAGCAGCCCGACTGCGAGGGCGGGGAGACCGATGCGGGGTCCCAGGCCGAGACCTACCTGTATGTCTGCTCGCCAAGAGGGTCTCTGCATCCGCAAGGGTCCCCGTATCTTCTCCACGACGTCCCCCGCTCTCGGTTGCAGACCGGGCGCCATGAAGCTCGTTAGCCGTCCTGCTCATCGCTATGGCGCCTCTGCTTCCCAGTCAGGAATGCCCCTTCCTGATGTTTGAAATCAGTTATCTGAGTAACAGACGAGCCAGCCAATCACGACATTTTAAACACATTGGTTTGTATACAACCTAGATCGGGAAACATTTAAAGTAACAGTCCCGATATGTTTTTTTTATATATTAGAATGCTTTAAAAAGCATTTAAAATAAAAAATGTGACCGTGCCTACAAAAACAAGCGCTGTACCGCAAAGGCAGCCGCGTGTTTATTTTCGCATCGCGCTTTCACTTTATGTGAAAGCGCGATGCGAAAATAAACGCGGCTGACTTTGCGAAAGGCGAATGAGAAGAAAAAAGTGCGTACCGACTAATGAAGGAGAGTGTGTCACGCCGCCAATAAACGATCCAATCCCGGTGGGCGGGGCCAAAAGGAGACAAGGCGGCAACAAGGAGGGACTAAGAAGCCTCCTTTACAATCAGAAGCCAGCGTTTTGCATGGAAGATGACGCTACCCAATTAAAAAGATGGGCCGGGCTTCAACTCCGCCTCCGAGAGCTTCGGAATCTGTATTGATTCCAAGAAGCTCTCGAATGCCGAGAGCAGCGCATGCGCGCTGCTATCGCCAGCCGAGACCTAAAAAGGGTTATCATATAGCATTGTTTTTGGACAAATGGCAACACTTAACTCATAAAGACCTGTTCAGGCAAAGGCTCAAAGGAGGATCATTTGAAAAGGGAAGCTCAGATTATTTAGATGAGGGTCTGAGAGAAAAGAGAAGAAAGAATGTGAGGTTGCTAGAATGGGATACATATGCATGGAGAGACTATGCGCGAGCTAGACAATGGGCAGAGACAAAGGGTAGTAATGGGACATTGATGAAATACGAAAAAGACTAACAGGATGAGAAATATAATGAAGCATGTAGAGAAGATGAAATGGCAATACAGAAGTGTTTTGTACAACAAGTGAAACAGGTGAAGTCGATATATCTGTCAGTACCACCTGCTGCCAGACAGGAGTAAGATCAATTTATGGAAGAAATAATATTGAACCATTCGAAACCACTACAGTATTTGAAAGATAACAGAACACATGTCCCAGTATCGGAGATAGATCGAGAGGAAGAAGAAATAAAATGCAAAGAGGGAACATGGGATCTCGTATAAAATTAAATGCTGAGTGGAAGATATACACATGGAGGAACCCGGGATTTGGGGAAGTTGCCATTGTTTCCTAAGAGATTCACTGACATGATGTGCTATAACACTACAGGTCATAAAAGGAGCAATGGTAGAAACTATAAAGTGGTGGCAAGGCACTTGGAAACAGAGTGAAGGATATATTCAGCTAGAGCTAATAAAGGGGGCAAGGGTGTGGAATGTAATAAAAATATCTACTTGTACATGGGACAGGTTGCTTCATAATCTACTTGTCCTGTAAAAATAACCAAACTTGTCCCTTTGGTGCCACGTAGTGCGGCGACAAATTATAGCATCAATCTCATTATGTAAGAGCTCCGATAATAGCCTCTCTGACTAAGCCAACGTTCATACTACAGTAGGATTCGAATACTAGCAATTCCATTATTTTGCCACCTTTCTACAAATCTACATACTGGGGCTGGAGTTAGCAGTAAGCAATAGTTCCAGGGCTGGAAAGCACTTTCGAGTCTGCGCAAACCTACTAACTTGCATGTTTTAGGGGTTTTAACCAGCTGTTCTATAAACTTTTCCCATACTGAGAAAGGTTGGAAATTTACTCCTGACAAGGGCAGAAGTAAAACTTCTACCAGGGTTGGAGAAAAAAGTGGTTGTAGTGAAAGTGAACTTGTAAACGCTCAACAGATTTTCGTATGAGCAAATCTACACATGCATATTTGCTCATGCTAAAACGCAGTTCCCAAATATTTTCTAGAAGTACAATTTCCTGGTCTACTTCTGTAAATACTTGTGAATTTATGAAAGCTATAAATCTGCACTAATGCAAGGACATAAAAAATGGGAAGATTTTTGCGACTTCCTTTGAAAATTGGGCCCCTAATTAGAGTTGGTGTTAACCAAGACCTTTTGTTTTGTATTAAAATTCTATCCATCTTTCTATCCGCGGGCTTTACTGTAAGTGACCGCATTCTGCTCTTTCACAAGGAGCATATCTGCACACAGAGTAGTTTTGTTCCGTGCTAGGAACTACTGTGGCAGTATGTGTATTTTGAGTCCAAAAAATATGTTTGATTGTTGCCTATGTTTATTATAATGGTGAGTGCCCGGCAGCTACCACAACAATAACATTTTACAAAAACCATGTCAAAACAAGACAATGCTTGTTTATTTTCATATTTGCCATAATCTTGTTGAAATTGGTTACACCGATTTTCCATTATGAAAATTTTTGGGAAATACTGGCAAGCATAAACCCATATTACTAAATGATGCTTCAAAGAAATGGTACCTAAAATGTCAGAGTAGTTTAGAAAAACACATTTTTCCTAGTTAAATTTTTTTGTGAACATTTTATTGTGAAAGCAAAGAATTATCAATCTTGCTTTCAAGCTTCTGCAAATATTTGCATCTGATCAAGAGAGCATTTAGGGAGTATTATATGTAGCCTCATATTTTTAAACTTTTCAAACGTGTACACTTTTTTATACTAGAACCACTGTCAGTAGTGCAGTCTTAGCATACATTTCCTTAGAGCGCTCACTTTAAAAATAAAGGCTTGCATGAACCATAAATACAAGTTCGAACATTAACAAATGAACACAAATATTACCTTAACTGCCGCCAATGCCCTTCTCTGATCCATAATGTGGTACTGTAAACTGGCAGCCAAAGGGTTTGTGCTAAAGGGGGTTGGTCTACTTGTCCCAAGGACAAAATAAACATGAAAGCTGGTTGTCCTTGAGCCCAAACAATATGTCCTGGGCGTTGGGCTATAAAAAAATTCCACACCTGAGAGGTATAGAGAATACTCTGATGCTATAAAGCATGTTTATTTGGGCAGGAATAAGAGATTCCAAATAGACCAGAATGCTATAATAAGGGTTCATGTCCCCTGGATACACACAGAATTACATAAGTTTGCAGAACAGTAGCCTGACATTCTGCAGGATAGGGAAGAGTGGTATAGTCAAAGGAATATAACACTAAAATAGGTCACCTAATCTTAGAAGATCTAGACCAGATGTTTTCCATTATTCTGCCCCGTGACATTTGGAAGAAAGTATGGAGGGAGGTCGATGTGGATCTCGGAATAAAATGAGCACCTATAGAAGTTGAAAAAGGTAAGAGATAAACTAGGCATGTCGGATGATATGCAATAATTGCCAGAGAAACTGCTAAATATATTACCGGGAAGACAGATGAACTATACCAACATAAATAATTGCAAACAGGAACATGGAGAAAAGGTTACAGCTTTCTTCTTCAGGATACAGAAGGAATTATCTGCATCCAGTGGTTTAGAGCCCTCCAATGATAGTGTCCCAACACACACTGAGGTCCTACTTTGTGAACAACTTGCAGAAGAACATTAAGGATGGCATCCATCAGTACAATCCTACATGGTCCCATAAACAAATAGGAAGCAGGAAACAAGCAGGAAGAGAGTAAAAGCTGCCAATAGCCCATCTTGGTTGTCTAACCAACGGTGTGGTACCTTTATACAGTGCCCCAGGACCACTAGCTGGTATGTGCTAGTAACCTCTGCCAGCTGTCATAATGGTGAAGAAAACGTAATCCTTTGTCGACCCCTTTAATCCAGTTATTGAAAGACCAGGAACGGCAGCCGTACTGGCCGCCAAGAGACATTTGGCGAGGACGATAAGTGGTAAATGGTGCCCTGCTACTGTCTTCATATTCCTGATCTGTTTGTCAGCAATTTGTGCATTATACATAGCAGAGATAGCACTGGGAGAAGAGAGACTAGTGAATGGTACTGTACAAGAGACAAAAGGGAGTAGTGACGAGACGAGTAATGCATCAAGAGATGATCATGCCCAGACCTTTGAGCACAATGATTTTGTTAAAATATTGCATGAAACATATAAGGTTTTCAATGTGACTGATAGCTATATTTGTGGAAGCTTCCCTTCAGCAACCAAGCACAAGCATTGGCAAGGCCAATAGGTTCTCGGTAATCCGAGAGCTATTGGCGTTGTCAATGACAATGTCTTTTAGCCATGTGTTATGGAGTGGATGTATGCAGTTTAGAGTGGAATTATATGGGTTGGATTGGAATTTTTTTTTTTTGCGGAATTGTGTGATGGTGAGTGGATCTGTGTGTAGTGGAATTATGTGGCATGGTGTGCAGTTGAAATATGTGGATAGTAATTATTTGGCATTGAGTGTACTGGAATTATGTGGAGTGGTATGTGTTTTGAAGTGTAGTTATGTGGAGTGGTATTGTGTGCTGTGGAACGGAATGTAGTGGAGTGGAAATATAATTATGAGGTGTGGTGTTATGTTGAATTTTATGGCATGATGTGGCATTCTGTGGTGTGGATTGGATGCATATGGTGTGTAGTTGAATTTTCTTAGTATCAGGACATTGACTCGTTAAAGTGTACTTTGGGACTACAAAAGTGTGGGGCAGCCTGCATCTGAAGAGTTGTTGAATAGACAGTGGCGTAGCAAGGGGGTGTGTGGGAGGTGGTCCGCTCCGGGAGGCACGAGTTTTGGGGGCGACTGCCTCCCCCCGCTCTTACCTGCTGCCGTGCGGGGCAGCCATTGCGGGAATCGCCAGCATCCCCACCCCCCGCTTTTAAATGCAGCCCGCTGGGCGGCAAACGCAGTGATCGCCACGGGCGGCACAACGTCTAGCTACGCCACTGTGAATAGAGATCCCAGCTTGAGAAGCCCCAAGGTGCAGCCAATCTTGTTGAGGCGACAGAAAGCAAAGCCTGCATGAGTGACACTGCATGAGGTAGTCACAGACACCAGCAAATCCAACGAGATGACTTTGGAGTGGCGAACACCTAAGCCAGGATTGGTGGGGGGGACTTTCAGTGCTCAATCTAAAAGGCTATTTCACCTTGCGAGCGCTCCTCAAAACATCAACAAAGTCACATTTATAAGTCACTTATAATATTTGGCACCACCACTAGGTGGTCCTGTACAACTGGTTCCGTACCTACGTTGTTGAAGAGCTGGCCCTCCCCAGAGCGCAGACTTAAAAAGTCCCATCCTCAAACGACCATGACATCTTTGAAAGATGGTGTTCACCGGTCGGTGCCAAGCTATGCTTAGCGAACCATGTGGCGCAATAATGACACAGAGGGTGAGGCCAACCGAGCTGAATTGGGGAAGGACCATTCAACATAAGGGTCAGAGCATGGGGTGAAGGGGTGAATGAACCAGAGAGACACTATGTGCAGATAGCTCCAAGTAGGGAACACCGCAGGAGCCTAAGATCTCTGCTTTCTTCCACAAAGCTACTTGGAGCAGAACTTTGAGCAGGAGCAACTTTCAATAGGTTTACCAGATGGCCCCACATCACCAGGTGGGTGATATCCTTGCCCTGGCAATTCATTTAACAACACAATGCTTTCTGGGATATATAGTCCGGTTTCTCCTCAATTGGACTTAAGATTGCAACTGTTTGGCAAAAGAAAAATTGCACCAGAGAGGATGATAATGAACAATTTCCAGTAGTTAAGTGAATAACCCAACGGAGTGCCGAGCCCTTGACCTCTGTGGCGGGTCGGGACAACAAGTGTGACCTGGGGCTCATGTGGCATCTTTAACATGAAGGAATGCCATGTTTGGCGACTGGTGGCAGCGGGTTGCTGCGGTGCCGATGCCCCTGACCCCTACTGCAGTTGTGTCCACACTAGGCATGGAGTACATGGCACAAGCAGTGCTTTAAATGGGAAATTAGAAGTGCCGGTACTCACTAATTAGACTGGGTAGGTATTTAGGGGCGTGTCTGGGGGAGTGTCTGTGAGCCAGGAATTTAATAATAGCCACATAAGTAAGCTGTAACGCAAATGCTCCGATTGTCATGTAAAGCGCTTAAATGCCCATGGGCCAAATTCGCGCAAAATCAAACTGCCTCCTTACATAAGAGACATGGCAAGCATCAGCTTCTATGTCATACGTACAGAGCCTAATTTTTGGCAGTTTGATATTGCGCGAATTTGGGCCATGGGCATTTAAGCGATTTACATACAATCAGAACATCTGCATTAAAGCTTACTTTTTTAAGACCCCTGGTTAAGGGAGTTGTCGAGAACCACAGGATGATGAGCGGACGTCGGGATTCGACCCTGGTTCTTCAGTTCCACTCTCGGCACCTCTGACCATATCCTCATTCTTGTTTCGATGCCAATGAGAACAGAGCCGCAACTAGAGTCAAATTTCGGGGGGGAGCTAATTCTTTCAGCAATAGGCAGCAGAGATGCAGGGGCTCTAAGAAGGGGCGAGAAACAACAAAGCCTCGTTAAAAAGCAATTGGTCTTTTACAGACCTGTGAAGTTCTCGGGTGCGGCTGTGTGCGCGCCAGGTAAGCTGTCTCATCCCGGGCTGCCACACGATGGGGGAGTGGGGTGTCTGAAGCCCTTTGATCCCAATGGGCGTGCTCGCCTGATGAGAACCTAACACTGCAGGAGCACCCCAGCACAGAAATACACAGGCTGTTGCCAGCCAGAGCAGCACCTCAACACGCACCATCTGTTGCACGTACCCGTACTTCAGGACCTGAGCCCTGCTGCTTCATGGAGTACCGGTACTCTCCTTGCCCGAAAATAAGTTCCGGTACTCAGGGGGAAAAAACTGAGAAGTGCCGGTACTCAGTACCGGTGAGTACCGGCCCATTTAAAGCACTGGGCACAAGCCAGGTAGACCCTGCCCACCGCATTCAGGGCAGATGAAGAGCATTGCCCCGGTCCCCAAGGCCCACTGCCCTAAGGTGATCCCGGCGGTGGTGTTCCCCAGGGCACTCCCTGGTGATGCCAGGCCCAGGTATGCCACCCACATGCAGCCTGCCATGTCTGGGCAGTCAGATAACGGGGGTCACTTGGGAAGAGAGTTGTAGTGCGGCCAGGAAGGCTTTATAGATATATAGCGCTTACAACCAACCTGGTCGTTGAAAATGTTTGATCTAGCGCAGATCTGGCTCCAAGGAGCAGCTGCACACTTTACAGAAAACATTTTTATTGTAGTAGGAACATCTCAACATAGAAAAGAATGGTGCACAGGGTCGGGCTGAGAGCCAATTACAAACAAGCATTGGCATAGCCAATAGGTCTCGCCATTGGGTCCTTATAAGTGTTCAGCCAGTGCTCTCGGCTTTGCCAATGTTTTTAAGCTATGTTATAGAGCATTGTGGCTGCTGTGCAGCATGTTGAAAAGTTATAATAAAAAAGTATTATAAGTATTTTTGTTACCTTGTATATAACCAAGAAGATATTATGTACAACTGAATGACCCAATTAAAAAAAGAATTACCATAAAAAATGTCTTGTAGTTTTTTTGTCGATGCAATGCTAGCGACTTCTTCCTGGCTGTTCTAAAGTTGAGGTGGTGCTAAGTGATGTTGAGGTGGTGTTGAGTGATGCTATAGTGGTGCTTAGTGATGCTGTGGTGGTAGTGAGGCATGGTGAGGTGGTGGTGTTGCGGTGGTGTTAAGATGGTGCTGAGTTCTGTTTAACTGGTGTTGTTTTGAGGAGATGCTGGTTTGATTCTGGAGGTGATGTTGCACTGTAGGGTATATTTTTTAAGAGATTGTATAAATTACACAATACATCATTTAAGCACCGCAAGGCAAGCTCAAAGAAAGCACTGCTGGATGTTTTCCAGCTTCACCTTTGTTGTGTAGTGTGTGGGAAGGGTGGGAATAATGTCGACCTAAAAAGAATGTCCATTGCTTTAATGAAAATGTAATAATTTAACTGTGTTATGATGATCAGCTGTGCTCTGCACAGGGTTTGGGAAGCTGGGAGGGTCTCTTCACACAGAGCGCCAATGGCCGTGACGGCGGTTTGCAAACAACCTAAAAACATGTAGCCCGGGGATTTCTGACCTGCAAGGCATACAGTCAACCACATGAAGCTAAAAATACAATGGGCAAGGCTCCCACTACCAACACATGCATTGGTGGAATCGATTACGTAATTAAAAACAAAACAGTAGAATACTGTGCGTGAGAGACTTTGTAAAGTTGCTATAGAGCTGATTTCCAAAAAAAATAGTAATATAAACAATACCACAATGAAAGTACAACTTTCAAACTATACATCCGAAAGTTCTATGGAACGAACAGGGCGGAGGGGCCCCTCTGCACGGGGCGCCCGGTCAGTAGTAGTTACCTTGCTCGTGACGGTGGGACCTTGCTCGTGACAGTGGGACCTTGCTCGTGACGGTGGGACCCTGCTCCTTCAGGCCGCACGCCCCCGAGGGGTGCTGTAGGAAGAGCGGCAGGAGAAGCAGCAGCATAGAGGCCCAGTTGCACCTGGGGCAAAGAGAACCCATTCCCGCGGGAGCCCGAGGAAGCGGCAGACACCAGCACCACCGAAGGAAAGCTACAGGACGAGGAGGCGGTGAACCTCCGAGAACAACACCCCGCGCATGCTCTCTGCCGACGCGACACCTAAATGCCACACCCTCGACATCTCCATCTAGCAGTGCTGCTCTTGTGTAGCTGTGCACTTGTGTGAGTTTCATAAGTACTACAACTAACTGCCCTTTTGTACGTAACTGGTGCGCACGGAAAGCGCTCCGATACCTTCGGGTCGAGTTCCCACTATATAAAACTGCAAACAAAAGTACTAGACTTACAACAGCAGCTTGTTGTGGGGGCCATAGGGCTCCAAGAGACAGTGTGCGAATGCACACTAACTTTAAACTACATTAGGGTAAATGGCAGCACTGAAACAGCGCTGAAAATACCTGAAGAATTATACAAAGAACAGCGTCCCGTGAGTGGTGTGCAATGTGCGCGCGCTGTAAGGGTGCCCGCGAGTGGTGTGCGCGCGCGCTGCAAGGAAGAAAAAAACGAGGAATGCAGCTGCCACCCTGCGCACCGCTGCTCGCTCCCGCAAGCAAAATGCTGTGGGAGTGAACCTTTGCTAAAGAGGTGGGACATGCACCCGCCTTTAGCCATTTGCAGGCTACGATAATGAAATGAGACAGCAAACAACCAACCCAATGGGGAGGGGGAAGAGGGGAGGGGGGGGGGGGGGGGGGAGTCAGACCCACACAAAGAAGTTTAGAGTGCTTACAAGAAGCCTCGCAGAGCAGCGCATGCACACTGGCTCAGGCTCGACCTAACCAGACCATCTGGGCTTCATAACCTGCATTTTTTCTAAAGCTTGGATTTTGTAGTCTATACATAACAAAAAGTGGACTTTCCAGTATGTAACTTGTTTTTGTCTAATCCGAATCCAGGAAAAGGTGTCACAGGTCACAAGAGAACGTGTGCAGCATTGCGAACAGGAAAAAAGGGCAGAGTACTCAGGCACTGGCACATTGTACACAGTGCGTGCTTTGTTAAACGTTTTCCCGTATGATCCATGTTGTTAATTGCTTTAAAAACAGATAACAGTCGCGCAGGCACGAATTCCCTTATTTGTGTGTGTAGGAAAGTGGCTCTATATATACTGCACCAAAGTAAGGTACAGTGTGTATAGGGTCCACAGTTCCCCAATGGTAAGGCAGAGGCTAAAGTTAGATATAACCTTACTCTCTAAAGTGGTAGCTTGGTCGAGCAGTAAGGCAGTATCAGAGGACAGTGTAAAGCATTTGTTGTACACACTCAGTCAGCAAATGGTCTCACACACTCAAGAACTGAACTCTATGCCAATTGTTTGTATAAAAATATAGTTGTTTTTATTTTAGAACCACAGTATGTATCAAAATATACTTTCTCAGAATGGGTTACCTTAGTTAAACACTTTCTGAATAGGCAATAGACTTTTTGATTACAGTAGTCACAGTTGGTGCAAAAGGCAACACAATGTCAAACACAATGCAACATTGAGCTCAATGGAAAGTTTTAGTTAAATGCAATTAGTTACTCTGTGGATTACTTTTCTAACCACAGGACTGGATCTTGGATTCAGTCCCGGGACACTTCCTGTAAACAGTTGAGTAAAAGCGTTTTGGTTACAGTAGTGATTTTTAAGGAATATTATTGTATTTCAAAAGTTGACACTTAGAAACTTTTCTAGGTAAAATTACCAATGTTATCCTATGGAAGGAAATTCAGTTTGCAGGTAAAGTATGTTTACGTTACTTTTGTAATCCAGTGCTGGGCTCTCAGGTTCAGCACTGGGATATCCATCTAAAACAGGCAAGTAATTACGTTTGTATCGTTGGCACGATTTTTAAACAATATTTGTAAGTTTCAGAAATCGACACAAACTTTTTCAGCAAAAAGCAGGCAATGATATCCTATGGAAGGAATTTCAAGTTACTGGTAAGTACGGTTAAAATTACTTTTCAGGGTCAGTACTGGGCTAAAAGATGCAGCACTGAGGTCTCTCCTGATCACAGGTGAGTAAACCGGAATTCGTTACTGTTGTGATTTTTAAGCAATATTTTGGTATTTCAAAAGTGGACACTTAGAAGAAATTTCACAGAAACCCAGTCCATGGATCCCTATGGAACAAAATTGAGTTAGCGGTAAGTAACGTTGTGATTACTTTTCAGGACCAGTGCTGGGCACCAAGATCCAGCACTGGGATCTCTCCTAATAGCAGGTGAGTATTTCCGTTTTCGTTACTCGGTTGATTTTAGGTGAATATTTTAAAGTTGAGAAACTCCACACTTAGAAGAATTTCCAAGTGAAACCAGTCAATGTTACCCTATGGAAGAAAAGTGAGTTATCGGCTTTTGGGTAAGTACTCGTCTGGCAGAGTTAAGGTTCTTGGCATAGACTCAGGGGTCCTCCAGGGTCAGGTAAGTACAGTTGTTACACCCTCAGCGGCACAGGGGCGGCCGGGTGCAGAGTGAGTAGGCCCAATGTTATCCTATGGACGGCAGGGGGCCTTTGGTTGGTGGCTGCTGGCTAGCAGGCCACTCGGCTGTGGGAGCAAAGCTCCTGGTCACTTGCTCAGGGCAAGTGGGGAAGTCGAACAGGGTAGTTGGTGCACCCTCAGCGGCACTGGGGCGGCCGGGTGCAGTGGGCTTTTGGGCCGTCGGGCGCCCAATGGTTTTCAATGGAAAAGCTGCGTGACGAACAAAGACTGCAAGCTCGGGGACGGTGATTCTTCAGGTGTGACCACCACTTCGAGAGGTAAGTTGGGAAGCTGGGGGAAGGGTAGGCACCCAGGAGTTGGGCACAGGAGGCCGTGGGGCGTCGGGTGCAGGGGTGTCTTTAGGCGTCGGAAATCTTACACTCGGCTGGTCGCGGTTGGAGGGGTTCCTGGTTCTGAGGCTGCAGGCGTCGTCAGGAGCGTCGAGGAGGGCCCTTGGGTGCTGGATTCTGGGTCACAGTCGCCGGGGGGACGTCCTCTTGGTATTTGCCCACTCAGGCACTGGCCGGGCTCGGCGGGTGCAGAGGGTGCAGGATTCGCGGTTCCCGGTTGGCACCAGGGGTTGGTTGCTTGCTTTGAGCAGTACCACTGCTCTTGGGAGTCCCAGGTGGTTAGAGTCCCAAGGCAGTCAGGTCCTCCGGGGTTTGTGAGGGTGCTGACCACTGGAGACGCCGGGGTTCAGCAGGAGCAGGTTCGAGGGTCGACAGGCCGGTAGGGCTGGGGCCAAATCAGTTGGTGTCTTCCTCTTGTGAGCAGCTGCACGGCAGGTCTTCTTGTTTCTTGTTCTGCTTTCTTGTTTTGGAATCTGGAACTCAGGAAGGAAGGTTCAGGGAGCCCCTAAATACTGAATTTAGGGGTGGTTACAGGTAGGTAAGGGCAGGGACCAATGGGTCCCTTCCCTGGGGTGGGTACACCCCCTATTCTGCCACTCTCCAGTGGGAGGGGGCAGGAGCCTGTCCCTGGTTGACTGGGTCCCCCATCCTCAAGATGGCGGGGACTCGAGTTTGTGCTTCACCTCGCCTCCCCCACCTTAGGGGTGGAGTTGGCAGAGGTGGGCACAACCCATTTCCTGCCTCTCGTTTTCCCGCCGGTTCTCCCGCCAGAAGTGGGGGTAGAACCAGTGGGGACCAGTTTGCTGGGAGCAGCAAATGGTCTGGGGAAGCTCAAAGGCGGCAGGCCTTTGAAGCTTCCCCTGCCCGTCCTGGGGGAGGAGGCTTTGGCACCTCGCCCCAGGATGCGCATTGTTTCAGGCCCCTGAGAGCAGAGGCTCTCGACCCAGGGGTCCAGAAACATGTCTGGTGGTGGCAGCCTGGGCAGCCACTCAGTCCGGACACTGGAGGTCGGGTTGGTTTCAGGGGGCATCTCTAAGATGACCTCTGGAGTGCGTTTTACATTAAATCCCACACTGGCATCAGTGTGGGTTTAATGTGCTGAGAAGTTTGATACCAAACTTCTCAGTTTTCAGTGGGGCCATTATGGTGCTGTGGAGTTAGTAATGACAGACTCCCAGCACCATATACTCTTAATGGCAGCACTGCACTTACAATGCCCGAGAATGGACTTGGGCACTGTAGGGGCACAGGGCTCATGCCTCTGTGCCCTCACCACTGGCATAGTGCACCCAGCTAGAGGGGTGGCTGACCTAGGCCAGGGCAGTGGTTTATAGGCATGGCACACAGGGATGTGTGCCATGTCGACTCTTCACTTTTGTTCTGCACCAAGACACGCAGCCTGCAAGGGCAGTGTGTGTGTAAAAGTACAGGGTCCCTAAGGGTGGCACAACAAGTGCTGCAGCCCTTAGCGGCCTTCCTTGGTCACAGTGCCCTGGGTACCCATGGTACCATTTACTAGGGGCTGACCTGTGGCCAGGGATGCCAATTGGGTGTAGGTATTAATGCAGTTTTAGGGAAGGAACACAGGCCCTGGGTACCTGGTTGGCAGGAGCCCAGGGCACACTCAGTTAAAGCACATCAGCAATTCAGCAAAAAGTGGGGGCATACCATGCAAGAAAGATGGCACTTTCTCACACAACCCCCCCCCCCCCAAACGAAAGATGATGAGACTAACCCTGCCCTATGGAGTCTTCATTGTCTAAGTGGAAGAACCTGGAAAGGCCATCTGCATTGGCATGGGCAGTGCCAGGTCTGTGTTCCACTTCAAAGTCCATTCCCTGTAGGGAGATGGACCACCTCAACAGTTTTGGATTTTCTCCTTTCATTTGCATTAGCCACCTGAGAGGTCTGTGGTCAGTTTGAACTAGGAAGTGAGTCCCAAACAGGTAGGGCCTCAGCTTCTTCAGGGACCAAACCACAGCAAAGGCCTCCCTCTCAATGGCACTCCAACGCTGCTCCCTGGGGAGAAGCCTTCCGCTTATAAAAGCAACAGGTTGGTCCTGGCCTTCATCATTGGTCTGGGATAGGACCGCTCCTATCCCTAGCTCAGAGGCATCAGTCTGCACAATGAACTGCTTGGCATAATCTGGTGCTTTTAGAATTGGTGCTGAGCACATTGCTTCTTTCAGGAGTGTCAAAAGCCTTTTGGCAACTGACTGTCCAGTTTACTTTCTTTGGCATCTTCTTGGAGGTGAGTTCTGTGAGGGGAGTCACAATGGACCCATATCCCTTCACAAACCTCCTGTAGTACCCAGTCAAGCCAAGGAATGCCCTGACTTGGGTCTGAGTTGTTGGAGCTGCCCAGTCCAGGATGGCCTGGATCTTGGGCTGTAAGGGTTGTACCTGGCCTCCACCAACCAGGTGGCCCAAGTACACCACAGTGCCCTGCCCTATCTGGCATTTGGATGCCTTGATAGTTAGACCTGCAGTTTGCAGAGCCTTTAAAACCTTCCCAAGGTGGATCAGGTGATCCTGCCAGGTGGAACTGAAGACAGCAATATCATCAAGATAGGCTGCACTAAAGTACTCCAACCCAGCAAGGACTTGATTCACCAACCTCTGGAAGGTGGCAGGGGCATTCTTTAAACCAAAGGGCATAACAGTGAACTGAAAGTGCCCATCAGGTGTGGAGAATGCGGTTTTCTCTTTTGCTCCTGGGGCCATGCCAATCTGCCAGGATCCCTGCAGTTAAGTCAAAGGTACTCAGGTATTTGGCTGCACCCAATCTGTCTATCAGTTCATCAGCTCTTGGGATAGGGTGTGCATCTGTCTTGGTGACAGAGTTGAGACCTCTATAGTCCACACAAAACCTCATCTCTTTTCACCCTGTTGATGAGGTTTGGGGACCAGAACCACTGGGCTAGCCCAGGGGCTCTCAGAGGGCTCAATAACCCCTAGCTCCAGCATCTTGCTGACTTCAGCTCTGATGCTTTCCTTAACTTGGTGTGACTGACGATAGATCTTGTTTTTGACAGGTGCACTGTCACCAGTGTCCACATCATGGGTACACCAGTTTGTCAGACCAGGGGTCAAAGAAAAGAGCCCAGCATACTGCTGCAAGACTTGCTTGCAGTCAGTCTGCTGTTGGGCAGTGAGGGTGTCTGAAAAGACAACTCCATCTACTGACCCATCTTTTGGGCTGTGGGAGAGGAGATCAGGGAGAGGTTCACTCTCAGCTTCCTGTTCCTCATCTGTCACCATCAGCATTGTGACGTCAGCCCTGTCATTGTAGAGTTTTAGGCGGTTCACATGGATAACCCTTTTGGGTGTCCTGCTTGTGCCCAGGTCAACCAAGTAGGTGACCTCACTCTTTTTCTCTAGGATAGGGTAAGGGCCACTCCATCTGTCCTGGAGTGCCCTTGGTGCCACTGGCTCCAAAACCCATACCTGTTGCCCAGGTTGAAATTCAACCAGTGCAGCCTTTTGGTCATACCAGTGCTTCTGAAGCTCCTGGCTGGCCTCAAGATTCTTGGATGCCTTTTCCATGTACTCAGCCATTCTGGACCTTAGGCCAAGCACATAGTCCACAATGTCTTGTTTGGGTTCTTGGAGAGGTCTCTCCCAGCCCTCCTTCACAAGACAGAGTGGTCCCCTCACAGGATGGCCAAACAGAAGTTCAAAGGGTGAGAAACCTACTCCCTTCTGTGGCACTTCTCTGTAAGCGAAAAGCAGGCATGGTAGTAGGACATCCCATCTCCTTTTGAGTTTTTCAGGGAGTCCCATGATCATGCCTTTCAATGTCTTGTTGAATCTCTCAACAAGGCCATTGGTTTGTGGATGGTAGGGTGTAGTAAACTTGTACTGCACCCCATACTCCTTCCACATGTGGGTCAGGTAAGCAGGCATGAAGTTGGAACCTCTGTCTGAAACCACCTCCTTAGGAAACCCTACCCTGGTGAAGACACCAATGAGGGCCTTGGCTACTGCAGGAGCTGTAGTAGTCCTAAGGGGAATAGCCTCAGGATACCTAGTGGCATGATCCACTACCACTAGTATGAATTTGTTCCCTGAGGCTGTGGGAGGTTCCAGTGGACCCACTATGTCCACACCTACCCTTTCAAAGGGAACCCCCACCACAGGCAGTGGTATCAGGGGAGCCTTTGGATGGCCACCTGTCTTACCACTGGCTTGACAGGTAACACAGGAGCTGACAAACTCCTTCACCTTTTGGTGCATCTGGGGCCAGTAAAAGTGGCTAACTAGCCTTTCCCAAGTATTGGTTTGGCCCAGATGTCCAGCTAGGGGGATGTCATGAGCCAAAGTTAGGAGGAACTCCCTGTATTTCTGTGGCACTACCACTCTCCTGGTGGCTCCAGGATTGGGGTCTTTTGCCTCAGTGTACAGTAATCCCTCTTCCCAATAGACTCTGTGGGTACCACTGACATCTCCTTTGGCTTCTGAAACAGCTTGCTGCCTCAGGCTGTCAAGAGTGGGACAGTCTTGCTGTCCTTGGCACAGCTCTTCCCTAGAGGGTCCCCCTGGGCCCAAGAGTTCAACCTGGTAAGGGTCAAGCTCCAGGGGCTCAGTTCCCTCTGGGGTATCCAGGTCCTCTCCCTGAGGAGAGGGGTCCTGCACTTGTGGCTGTGTAGAAGCTGGCCCCCCAGTCTTCTTTCCTTTTCTCTTGGTAGGTTGGGCCATCATTTCAGGCTCCAACACTATTTCTTCACCCTGCCTTTTGCTCTGTGCTCTTGTTTTTACACACACCAATTCAGGGATGCCAGCATGGCTGCATGGGCCTTTAGTTCAACCTCTGCCCAGGCTGAGGTTTCCAGATCATTTCCTAGCAGACATGCAGCTGGTAACTTCTGAGAGGCCACTACCTGCTTCAGGCCAGTAACCCCCCCCCCCCCAGCCTAATGTCACCATGGCCATGGGATGACTAGTGGCGACACTGTCAGCATTGGTGACTGGGCAAGTTTTCCCAATCAAGTATTGCTCAGGGGAAACCAGTGTGTCTCTCACCATAGTGACACTGGCACCTGTATCCCTCAGAGCTTCTACCCTAGTTCCATTCACCCAGGGGTATTGTAAATATTTCTTTAAGTTGGGTGGCCACACAGCTACAGTGGCAAACTCCACTTCCCCTAGTGAGACTAGACTCGCCTGAGTGTGTCCCCAGATTTGCTCAGGGCACTCTTCTGATCCCATCTGTAGACTTGCTGCCCCAGGAGTAGCTGTACTGGGTGCCTTAGGGGCTTTGTTGTGGGGGCAAGATTTATCTACAGTTAGGTGTCCTAACTTCTTACAGTTATTACACCAGGCCTTCAAGGGATCAAAGTTCTTCCCCCTATAGGGTTGAGGCACATAGGGAGTAGTTTGGGACCCACTCCCCAGAACAGGTTTTTGGGGCCCTTTGGAAGACTTGGACTTCTTATCTTGGGGATTCTCACCACCTTTCCCCTGGGGAGGTTTGGTGACCACCTTCATTTGGTCAGCCCCAGTGGCTGTCCTTGTCACCCTAGTCTTGACCCAGTGGTCTGCCTGCTTTCCCAATTCTTGGGGAGAAATTAGACCTAGGTCTACCAAATGCTGATGCAACTTTTCATTTGTGCAGTTACTTAATATATGTTCCTTCATGAACAAATTGTACAATCCAGTAAAATCCTGCACACCATGTCCAGCTAACCAACCATCCAGTGTCTTTACTGAGAAGTCCACGAAGTCAATCCAGGACTGGGTCTGGGTTTTTTGAGCCCCCCTGAATCTAATTCTATACTCCTCAGTAGTGAATCCAAATCCCTCAATCAGAGTCTTCCTCATGAGGTCATAGGACCCTGCCTCTGGCCCAGAGAGGGTCAGAAGCCTGTCTCTGCAGTTACCAGAGAACAGTTCCCACAGGAGAGCCCCCAGAGAGGTTTCTTCACCCTTCTCATTTCACAAGCCCTCTCAAAGGCTGTGAACCATTTGGTGATGTCATCACCCTCCTCATATTTAGGGACAATCCCTTTGGGGATTTTAGGATCATAGGATTCCTCCTTATCCTTATTATTGGTATTGCTGCCACCATTGATGGGTGCTAAACCCATCTCTTTTCTTTCCTTCTCTAGAGCCAGGAGTCTGGTCTCTAGGTCCAGTCTTTTGGCCAACTTTGCTAAAAAGTTGTCCTACTCACTGAGGCAGTCCTCAGGGTCCTCTCTGAGACCTGAACCACCTGTGTGGCCTCTAGGTCCCCAGAGGTTGATTCTTGGAGATAAGGGTGCAGGGACCCTATCTTCCCTAGACAGTGGTGGAGGTGGGTTCCTTTCCCCATCCTCCTCACTCCTTTCCTCCTCTGCTTGGTCATCACCATGCTCAGAGGGGTGGGCCTTGGCATACTCAGCCAGCAGCTCCTGGAGCCCTTGTTTGGTTGGATGCTGGCCCATTGGTATATCTTTAAGTTTGCATAAGGACCTTATCTCTTTGAAACACAAATGAAGATAAGGGGTGAGGTCGAGCTCCTCAACCAGGTCCTGTATGTCATTATTATCTTCACTAATAGCTGGGTTCTTGTCTTGAGACATTTTAACAAAAAGTTCTAACCCCTCTACCCTTGACTATAGTGACTTTTTATTTTCTAAAATTCTAAAGGGCCTTAAGCAAGGTCCTAACAAGATTTTTAGTAATATGAAAAAAATACCAATTTTAAAAAAATCAGAATTCTAAAGGCAATTTAAGAGTTCTGTCATGTGATCAGATGGTAACCAAGTAGTCCAACAAATGCAAGTTTGTATCCCACCGCTGATCCACCAATGTACGAAACTGGCTCTATATATACTGCACCAAAGTAAGGTACAGTGTGTATAGGGTCCACAGTTCCCCAATGGTAAGGCAGAGGCTAAAGTTAGATATAACAAAAATCCTTGGGTCTAAGTTATCTGAACAAACCAGACAAACATACACATAGGCACTAACACGACCTAACTGAGGGAAAGATCCCTTTAGGAAGAAATCCCTCACCCACCTATGGTGGCATGCTTCATCATTTGGGACTCTCCTCCCAGAGGAAAAACCTAGTTCCTCTGAGGGCTACAAACCCCTCTCTGAGAGGGAGGAGCTCAGGGATGTTTTTCAACTACTCTAGCTGGATCTGCTAGATCCTCCAAATGAGACTGCTAGTGTGAGTGAGAAAGCAGCGCAAAAGAATTAAAGTGAGTAAAGTGATGTTAAAACTGGCTAGAGAGAACCAAACATGAGCTTTATTCAGGAGTTCTCGCTGTCAGGATTAAAAAACAGTGCACCTGCGGTATGGATTTAAACCGCACGTGTCAAGTGATAGGTTATGATCGACATGTTCCAGCCATGGGGCCCCCAACTCGGGCCAGGCTTTCTTCAGGACCACTAAGATGCTGCTGCTAAGTGAATTGTGCGAAAAAAAGAAGAAATATTAAAAACTTTTAGTTGAGCACCCGGAACCAGAAATACTTGCGGTTCCTGTTCTATGGAAGGTACCCGTACCTAATGAAAATAGATAAAAAACAATATAGGCCTTACACAAAACAACACACAGACATCAGATAAGGCAGTGAGGAAGGATCAGACTGCCTCCTCCTACATATTACACCACAAAAGTGTCTGCACAAAAACAGTGTCATGCTTACCCGTAACAACTGGGTACGTTGCAGACCTCAACCTGGCAACAGCTCAGAGGGGAGGCACCGCTCTATGGAGGAACAGTATATACAGTGTGCTAATGTCAGCTAAGAACACACAAAAATATCAAACACACTGACACGGTTAAAGCATATAAGTACCAAATCTAGTCATAAGAACACCAGACTCAATCAAAAACAACATGTATGCAATGATACCACATGTCCCCTTGGGGGATTCAAACGGGGTACACTAATGTGTATCACAATCTATGGTATGTTAAAAACAGGGACACCATCTATACAGTGTTTGTCATAGAAGAGGACTGAACTATCAGAATTAAAAAATCTTATTCTACGGGGAAGAAGAACAACCCCAGTCATGTCTCACATATTAAATAAACATCCCTGTCATATTGCACAAGTATAGAATTGTATGACTGCTAGGTTATTAAGCAAAAGAAAAAGAGGAGGCCAGCAACTTGGCCTCTAACACAGCTTTCGCGTATTGCATGAATACCAAGATAAAGGGGTTTATAACAAATGGCTAACTGGGACACACTAGAAAAAACTATGATGTAAATGGAAGGCTGCATAGTTGTAAAACAGCGAGAAAAAGGTCATAGAGCCTCTGTACCACTCGTGCCTATCGCATGGAGTCTGAATAAAATAGAGGGGCACTAACTCCAAAAGTAGGAAAAAGCGCGAGCACATACAGATGAAGTACGCATCAGTCAGCACCTCATCAAATAATGGGAGGGAAAACAGCAAAATCACTTACCTCTCCGTCGGTACCCCAGACGGGTGGAGACTGTCGCGGGAGGTAAGTGCGCTGGTGACTGAATGCTACTTAAATACTGAAATTTGCGCGCGCTACCGACAGCCAGCACTAATGGGCAAATCTTCGCGCATGCGCGATGTCATCAGACACTATACCTACGCGCATGTGTGTTATTGGTCAAAATACCTGGGGAATGTAGTTTCAAGCAGTACGAGTTTGCTATACAATACAGGTTTGATATACAAACACGAGCCTCTCTGGAGCATGCTTATTATTACGGCGCGCTGGATAGCCATACTCAAAACTTATTTGTTTAAATATTTTGTAGATATTATATTAATATGTATTATATTAATTTTTATTAATATATTGCACAGCTCCAGACATCGTGCCATCTTCATCAAAAAGCAGCACTATGGGGAAAAGACCCCCTAGAGCATGCGTTTCGGTTTAATCATAAGGTTGTCCTTGAGGCATAATTAACATGAATACCATGATCCACCAGTTATATACCTAGTGTTTTACCATATTGTTGTAAATGACTCTGCCCTATACCTTGTGCACAGCGCATTTAAAGAGCGACCCATGGAATATCATCATTCAATCCCACCTCAGCTGTGTTTAGCCTATGTACCCAACGTTGTTCACGCCTACAGAGGTATGTAGAGACGTCAGTTAAATGTGCAGGAATGGCAGGTTTCTCCAAGACTATCCACTTAAGGTCTTCAGGGGAATGATTCTTTTCTAAAAAGTGGCTTGTGAGTTTTGTGGCAGTTTTCTTGCAGCGGATGGTGCTTCTGTGTTCTAAAATACGGATTTTCACCTTCCGAGTAGTCATGCCCACGTAGCGCAAGGCACATGGACAAGTGATCAAGTATATAAGCCTGTCACTATTACAGTTTGTGTGTTTAGAAAGAGTCCAAGGTTGTGCAGTTCCAATGTCAACAGACGTTGTGTGTTCTGTAAATGGACAGGCCGCACACATACCACAAGGAAAATGCCCCCTGACCTCAGGTAAGTGCCAAAGAGTATTCTGCTTGCTTGGTTTCATGGTGTGTGGTCGTGTATGCACCAATTGGTCTTTAATATTTGTGCTGCGCTTAAAAGCGAACAGCGGTCGAGGTAGGGCAGTGTCGCCAATATTCAGAATCTTCCAATTGGAGAGGATGCTCTTCTTGATTTTATTAGAGAAACTGCAAAAGGTGTTAACACATGTGAGTCTTGAATTCGCTTCCTTAGGTTCGCTTTGTTCAACAAGAGCTTCCCGGTTGTTATTGGCTGCACGTTTCATCGACCTCTTGATCAGTTGCTTAGGGTAATGCCTGGCTCCTAGCTGGCGGGCCAGATCATGGGCATGTACCTGGTATTTGGAGGAGGTCGAGCAATTCCTTTTGATTCGTAAGAACTGCCCAAAAGGGAGATTATCCCTCAGGGCTTTAGGATGATAACTCTTGTATGATAAGAGTGAGTTCCTGGAAATGGGCTTCCTGTACAGTTCAGTGCATAAACCCCCATCAGTGGGGGAAATCAAAACGTCTAGAAATGGTAACTTGCTGTTACTGTATTCACAGGTAAACCTCAAAAAATACTTGCGGGTGTTGAGCCACCCCTTAAATTCCATGATGGTAAATGGAGGGCCTCTCCAAATAACAAAGACGTCGTCAGTGTAGCGTTTCCACAACAGTATGTGGTCTTTGTATGGATTGTCCTCATTGACCACATACTGTTGTGGAAACGCTACATTGACGACGTCTTTGTTATTTGGAATTTAAGGGGTGGCTCAACACCCGCAATTATTTTTTGGGCAGTTCTTATGAATCAAAAGGAATTGCTCGACCTCCTCCAAATACCAGGTACATGCCCATGATCTGGCCCGCCAGCTAGGAGCCAGGCATTACCCTAAGCAACTGATCAAGAGGTCAATGAAACGTGCAGCCAATAACAACCGGGAAGCTCTTATTGAACAAAGCGAACCTAAGGAAGTGAATTCAAGACTCACATGTGTTAACACCTTTTGCAGTTTCTCTAATAAAATCAAGAAGAGCATCCTCTCCAATTGGAAGATTCTGAATATTGGCGACACTGCCCTACCTCGACCGCTGTTCGCTTTTAAGCGCAGCACAAATATTAAAGACCAATTGGTGCATACACGACCACACACCATGAAACCAAGCAAGCAGAATACTCTTTGGCACTTACCTGAGGTCAGGGGGCATTTTCCTTGTGGTATGTGCGGCCTGTCCATTTACAGAACACACAACGTCTGTTGACATTGGAACTGCACAACCTTGGACTCTTTCTAAACACACGAACTGTAATAGTGACAGGCTTATATACTTGATCACTTGTCCATGTGCCTTACGCTACGTGGGCATGACTACTCGGAAGGTGAAAATCCGTATTTTAGAACACAGAAGCACCATCCACTGCAAGAAAACTGCCACAAAACTCACAAGCCACTTTTTAGAAAAGAATCATTCTCCTGAAGACCTTAAGTGGATAGTCTTGGAGAAACCTGCCATTCCTGCACATTTAACTGACGTCTCTACATACCTCTTTAGGCGTGAACAACGTTGGGTACATAGGCTAAACACAGCTGAGGTGGGATTGAATGATGATATTCCATGGGTCGCTCTTTAAATGCGCTGTGCACAAGGTATAGGGCAGAGTCATTTACAACAATATGGTAAAACACTAGGTATATAACTGGTGGATCATGGTATTCATGTTAATTATGCCTCAAGGACAACCTTATGATTAAACCGAAACTCCTGCTCTAGGGGGTCTTTTCCCCATAGCGCTGCTTTTTGATGAAGATGGCACGATGTCTGGAGCTGTGCAATATATTAATAAAAATTAATATAATACATATTAATATAATATCTACAAAATATTTAAACAAATAAGTTTTGAGTATGGCTATCCAGCGCGCCGTAATAATAAGCATGCTCCAGAGAGGCTCGTGTTTGCATATCAAACCTGTATTGTATAGCAAACTCGTACTGCTTGAAACTACATTCCCCAGGTATTTTGACCAATAACACACATGCGCGTAGGAATAGTGTCTGATGACATCGCGCATGCGCGAAGGTTTGCCCATTAGTGCTGGCTGTCGGTAGCGCGCGCAAATTTCAGTATTTAAGTAGCATTCAGTCACCAGCGCACTTACCTCCCGCGACAGTCTCCACCCGTCTGGGGTACCGACGGAGAGGTAAGTGATTTTGCTGTTTTCCCTCCCATTATTTGATGAGGTGCTGACTGATGCGTACTTCATCTGTATGTGCTCGCGCTTTTTCCTGCTTTTGGAGTTAGTGCCCCTCTATTTTATTCAGACTCCATGCGATAGGCACGAGTGGTACAGAGGCTCTATGACCTTTTTCTCGCTGTTTTAAAACTATGCAGCCTTCCATTTACATCATAGTTTTTTCTAGTGTGTCCCAGTTAGCCATTTGTTATAAACCCCTTTATCTTGGTATTCATGCTTAATAACCTAGCAGTCATACAATTCTATACTTGTGCAATATGACAGGGATGTTTATTTAATATGTGAGACATGACTGGGGTTGTTCTTCTTCCCCGTAGAATAAGATTTTTTAATTCTGATAGTTCAGTCCTCTTCTATGACAAACACTGTATAGATGGTGTCCCTGTTTTTAACATACCATAGATTGTGATACATATTAGTGTACCCCGTTTGAATCACACAAGGGGACATGTGGTATCATTGCATACATGTTGTTTTTGATTGAGTCTGGTGTTCTTATGACTAGATTTGGAACTTATATGCTTTAACCGTGTCAGTGTGTTTGATATTTTTGTGTGTTCTTAGCTGACATTAGCACACTGTATATACTGTTCCTCCATAGAGCGGTGCCTCCCCTCTGAGCTGTTGCCAGGTTGAGGTCTGCAACGTACCCAGTTGTTACGGGTAAGCATGACACTGTTTTTGTGCAGACTCTTTTGTGGTGTAATATGCAGGAGGAGGCAGTCTGATTCTTCCTCACTGCCTTATCTGATGTCTGTGTGTTGTTTTGTGTAAGGCCTATATTGTTTTTTATCTATTTTCATTAGGTACGGGTACCTTCCATAGAACAGGAACCGCAAGTATTTCTGGTTCCGGGTACTCAACTAAAAGTTTTTAATATTTCTTCTTTTTTTCGCACAATTCACTTAGCAGCAGCATCTTAGTGGTCCTGAAGAAAGCCTGGCCCGAGTTGGGGGCCCAATGGCTGAAACATGTCGATCATAACCTATCACTTGACACGTGCGGTTTAAATCCATACCGCAGGTGCACTGTTTTTAATCCTGACAGCGAGAACTCCTGAATAAAGCTCATGTTTGGTTCTCTCTAGCCAGTTTTAACATCACTTTACTCACTTTAATTCTTTTGCGCTGCTTTCTCACTCACACTAGCAGTCTCATTTGGAGGATCTAGCAGATCCAGCTAGAGTAGTTGAAAAACATCCCTGAGCTCCTCCCTCTCAGAGAGGGGTTGTAGCCCTCAGAGGAACTAGGTTTTTCCTCTGGGAGGAGAGTCCCAAATGATGAAGCATGCCACCATAGGTGGGTGAGGGATTTCTTCCTAAAGGGATCTTTCCCTCAGTTAGGTCTTGTGTTAGTGCCTATGTGTATGTTTGTCTGGTTTGTTCAGATAACTTAGACCCAAGGATTTTTGTTGTATTTGATTGATAGTTTGGGGATGTAATCCTTTGTAGGTCTCTAAAATGTTTCCCTAGGACCCTCCGTCCATTGTATTTGTTTATTAAAGTTAGATATAACCTTACTCTCTAAAGTGGTAGCTTGGTCGAGCAGTAAGGCAGTATCAGAGGACAGTGTAAAGCATTTGTTGTACACACTCAGTCAGCAAATGGTCTCACACACTCAAGAACTGAACTCTAGGCCAATTGTTTGTATAAAAATATAGTTGTTTTTATTTTAGAACCACAGTATGTATCAAAATATACTTTCTCAGAATGGGTTACCTTAGTTAAACACTTTCTGAATAGGCAATAGACTTTTTGATTACAGTAGTCACAGTTGGTGCAAAAGGCAACACAATGTCAAACACAATGCAACATTGAGCTCAATGGAAAGTTTTAGTTAAATGCAATTAGTTACTCTGTGGATTACTTTTCTAACCACAGGACTGGATCTTGGATTCAGTCCCGGGACACTTCCTGTAAACAGTTGAGTAAAAGCGTTTTGGTTACAGTAGTGATTTTTAAGGAATATTATTGTATTTCAAAAGTTGACACTTAGAAACTTTTCTAGGTAAAATTACCAATGTTATCCTATGGAAGGAAATTCAGTTTGCAGGTAAAGTATGTTTACGTTACTTTTGTAATCCAGTGCTGGGCTCTCAGGTTCAGCACTGGGATATCCATCTAAAACAGGCAAGTAATTACGTTTGTATCGTTGGCACGATTTTTAAACAATATTTGTAAGTTTCAGAAATCGACACAAACTTTTTCAGCAAAAAGCAGGCAATGATATCCTATGGAAGGAATTTCAAGTTACTGGTAAGTACGGTTAAAATTACTTTTCAGGGTCAGTACTGGGCTAAAAGATGCAGCACTGAGGTCTCTCCTGATCACAGGTGAGTAAACCGGAATTCGATACTGTTGTGATTTTTAAGCAATATTTTGGTATTTCAAAAGTGGACACTTAGAAGAAATTTCACAGAAACCCAGTCCATGGATCCCTATGGAAGAAAATTGAGTTAGCGGTAAGTAACGTTGTGATTACTTTTCAGGGTCAGTGCTGGGCACCAAGATCCAGCACTGGGATCTCTCCTAATAGCAGGTATTTCCGTTTCGTTACTCGGTTGATTTTAGGTGAATATTTTAAAGTTGAGAAACTCCACACTTAGAAGAATTTCCAAGTGAAACCAGTCAATGTTACCCTATGGAAGAAAAGTGAGTTATCGGCTTTTGGGTAAGTACTCGTCTGGCAGAGTTAAGGTTCTCGGCATAGACTCGGGTCCCCCAGAGTCAGGTAAGTACAGTTGTTACACCCTCAGCGGCACAGGGGCGGCCGGGTGCAGAGTGAGTAGGCCCAATGTTATCCTATGGACGGCAGGGGGCCTTTGGTTGGTGGCTGCTGGCTAGCAGGCCACTCGGCTGTGGGAGCAAAGCTCCTGGTCACTTGCTCAGGGCAAGTGGGGAATTCGAACAGGGTAGTTGGTGCACCCTCAGCGGCACTGGGGCGGCCGGGTGCAGTGGGCTTTTGGGCCGTCGGGCGCCCAATGGTTTTCAATGGAAAAGCTGCGTGACGAACAAAGACTGCAAGCTCGGGGACGGTGATTCTTCAGGTGTGACCACCACTTCGAGAGGTTAGTTGGGAAGCTGGGGGAAGGGTAGGCTCCCAGGAGTTGGGCACAGGAGGCCGTGGGGCGTCGGGTGCAGGGGTGTCTTTAGGCGTCGGAAATCTTACCCTCGGCTGGTCGCGGTTGGAGGGGTCCCTGGTTCTGAGGCTGCAGGCGTCGTCAGGAGCGTCGAGGAGGGCCCTTGGGTGCTGGATTCTGGGTCACAGTCGCCGGGGGCACGTCCTCTTGGTATTTGCCCACTCAGGCACAGGCCGCGCTTGGCGGGTGCAGAGGGTGCAGGATTTGCAGTTCCCGGTTGGCACCAGGGGTTGGTTGCTTGCTTTGAGCAGTACCACTGCTCTTGGGAGTCCCAGGTGGTTAGAGTCACAAGGCAGTCAGGTCCTCCGGGGTTTGTGAGGGTGCTGACCACTGGAGACGCCGGGGTTCAGTAGGAGCAGGTTCGAGGGTCGACAGGCCGGTAGGGCTGGGGCCAAATCAGTTGGTGTCTTCCTCTTGTGAGCAGCTGCACGGCAGGTCTTCTTGTTTCTTGTTCTTCTTTCTTGTTTTGGAATCTGGAACTCAGGAAGGAAGGTTCAGGGAGCCCCTAAATACTGAATTTAGGGGTGGTTACAGGTAGGTAAGGGCAGGGACCAATGGGTCCCTTCCCTGGGGTGGGTACACCCCCTATTCTGCCACTCCAGTGGGAGGGGGGCAGGAGCCTGTTCCCTGGTTGGCTGGGTCCCCCATCCTCAAGATGGCGGGGACTCGAGTTTGTGCTTCACCTCGCCTCCCCCACCTTAGGGGTGGAGTTGGCAGAGGTGGGCACAACCCATTTCCTGCCTCTCGTTTTCCCGCCGGTTCTCCCGCCAGAAGTGGGGGTAGAACCAGTGGGGACCAGTTTGCTGGGAGCAGCAAATGGTCTGGGGAAGCTCAAAAGGTGGCAGGCCTTTGAAGCTTCCCCTGCCCGTCCTGGGGGAGGAGGCTTTGGCACCTCGCCCCAGGATGCGCATTGTTTCAGGCCCCTGAGAGCAGAGGCTCTCGACCCAGGGGTCCAGAAACATGTCTGGTGGTGCCAGCCTGGGCAGCCACTCAGTCCGGACACTGGAGGTCGGGTTGGTTTCAGGGGGCATCTCTAAGATGCCCTCTGGAGTGCGTTTTATATTAAATCCCACACTGGCATCAGTGTGGGTTTAATGTGCTGAGAAGTTTGATACCAAACTTCTCAGTTTTCAGTGGAGCCATTATGGTGCTGTGGAGTTCGTAATGACAGACTCCCAGCACCATATACTCTTAATGGCAGCACTGCACTTACAATGCCCGAGAATGGACTTGGGCACTGTAGGGGCACAGGGCTCATGCCTCTGTGCCCTCACCACTGGCATAGTGCACCCAGCTAGAGAGGTAGCTGACCTAGGCCAGGGCAGTGGTTTGTAGGCATGGCACACAGGGATGTGTGCCATGTCGACTCTTCACTTTTGTTCTGCACCAAGACACGCAGCCTGCAAGGGCAGTGTGTGTGTGTAAAGTACAGGGTCCCTAAGGGTGGCACAACAAGTGCTGCAGCCCTTAGGGGCCTTCCTTGGTCACAGTGCCCTGGGTACCCATGGTACCATTTACTAGGGGCTGACCTGTGGCCAGGGATGCCAATTGGGTGTAGGTATTAATGCAGTTTTAGGGAAGGAACACAGGCCCTGGGTACCTGGTTGGCAGGAGCCCAGGGCACACTCAGTTAAAGCACATCAGCAATTCAGCAAAAAGTGGGGGCATACCATGCAAGAAAGATGGCACTTTCTCACAGTGTAGAATGTAAATGGAAATTAAAAAAAGCAAACAACAACAACATGGACCATATGGGAAAACTTTCAACAAAGCAAGCACCGTTAGAAGCGCATTTGCTTTAAAACTTGCAAAACTTCCATATGGTTAAACGCAGCTGATTCACCGCCTCTAAAACACATCTTTGCAAAATCCCATGGCAAGCCAAACTAACAAAAGAGTCCATCGAGAACAACATAAATGAACACAGAAGAAAAAAAACATTTGAAAGGGCCAGTCGCCATGGGCGGAAAGAAAAAAACAACAAAGGCGGGACAATTGGGACAGTTTGACCACCCAAAAAACACAGAATTTAAAAGACATACAAAAGCACCAATTAAAAGCGAGGGGCATTAGAGGCGTGGCCAAGATGGCGACGGAGTAGGTCACAAAACTCCATCTCTCCGGCCCCGCTGAGCGATTTTTCCCCGCCGCCCAAGCACCTGGCACCTCGAGAGGCGTAGACTTACTGCATTGGCAGCGGGAATGTGAGGAGGCTCCCCCCGTTGCCGAGAGACCGCTAGAAAGCCCGAAGAAGCGGAGTCGGGACAGATTTGCCGATGCGGCACCCCGGTCCTGGCTAGTAAAGTCCTCTGGCGTGCATGAGTGGCCCAGATCGGAGTCGCGTGAGCCGGGGTGGCCTGCGCCCCTAGAGATTCCACACGTCGGCAATCCAGGCGGGAGAGGCCCTCACCGGCGGCCCGCCTGGAGACTCCCCAGTAAAGCTAAAGTAATGAGGCGAATGCGGGGAAGACCGTGAAAGCGAGGAGTGGGGGAGCTGCGATTGCCCAGACTAAGAGACTGGAAGGCCCAGCAAGGCCCAGGCAGCTACAGATGCCGGCACACACTCCCTCGGGGCTTAGGTACCATCCCCCCACGCGCGGGCAAGAAGAACGGCGCTGGGGGAGACGGTGGGTGGCCGGCCTGCGAGGTGCTGTCGGGAGGTGGCCTGGACGGAAAAGAGTGAAGGGAAGCGCGGCCCTCCCGGAGATACGCGCGCTGGAGTGGGCCCGATGTAAGCGCCTTGGTGAGACGCCCTGATATAAGCAAGCTGTGGGCTGATGTGGAGGTCCTCGCCTGCCGGCTAGAAGCGCCAATGTCTGTGGAAGCTGCCGGGGTCCATCCAGCAGGGATCACGCAAGCTTTCCTCGCCGGGCAGAACTGAGAGCAGAAGCATCAGCGCGACATAGCCGCGAAGGCCGGGGAATGTGAGGAGGAGTCTGCCACATATCCTGCGGGCCTGGAACACTTGCCGAGGCGGGAGGAACTAACTTTCTGAGGGTCAGAGAACTATCTAGAGACAGCATCTTTTGGTCGGCTCTTGACCGCCTCCGGAGATATCAGGGCAGAGGGGAACCGCCTGTTAACCACGGGCCAAAACCACAGATCCCGGCCCGGCACTGTCCTCGGACCCTGGAGGAGAGGTAGGAGCTGTACCCCTATTAGCGCCAGCGGAAGAAAAGACACTGGGTGGCACAGCTGGTAGCAGTGGCCTGCAACACAAAGACAGGAGTGGAGATCTTCCCGGCGGGGAGCTGAGGGACAACAGGTGGGCAGCAAAGGAGCTGTGGGGACCCAGACGTGGCATAGCAACTCTCTGACCTCCGTAGCCGCCCAGCCGAGGAGTGTTGCATTGGTAGCGGCTAATACAGCTCAAACAGAAGGGCGAGCGAACATAATTCTCCTACGAAGCAGACTGGAGGCAAGAACAGCCCGCATCACCGTTGGCATGGATACCAGTGGCACAGGCAGCGGCTGGGAGAGCAGAAGATGGCGGCTGGAAGAGGGAAGAAAGGGGCCAATATCAAAGATATGCTAATGAAACAAACGAATGCTCAGGAGGGCAACTCACAGGGAGACCCGAGCAGAGCAGCCTCAGAAGACCTGGAGGCGCCGGTCACGCGTCCGTACATGGAGGCTCTGTTTGCCGGACTGAGGGACGACATCCTCGCGGTTAAAAGAGACCTCACCGCGGAACTACAAGCAGTTCGCAAAGTAATGACTGACATAGGAGACTGGGTGGACGCCTTCGAAGGACGAGAGTCCTCTTGCGATGAGGAGATTGAGCAGCTTCAACAGGAGGTTATCCGATTGACTGATCAGCAGCATGACCCACAGGCCCATGCTGAGGATTTAGAAAATCACTCAAGGCGACACAACATCCATATTAGGGGGGCCCCACGAGACTCAGAGGAGGGACATATAGAGGCCTATGTCACAGAGCTGTTCGCCCATGTCTTGGGGGATACTCAAGCAGCGGAGATCCGTCTGGACCGGACCCATAGAGTGGGTAGATGGGGTCCTGGCTGCACCCGGGCTCTGGACATTTTAACCTGCGTCCACAGCTTCCCTTTGAAGGAGCGGATTCTCAGCAAGGCCAGGGACGCAGAGACGGTGTCGTTCTGGGGTCAGACCCTGCATCTTTACCAGGACTTGGCAGCCTCAACGCTCCAAAAACAGAGAATTTCGCCCCGTCACAACATTTTTACGTGAAAAGAAGGTGCCCTATGGATGGGGCCACCCCTTCAAGATCATCTTTCGATGGCAAGATCAACTACATCAGATTCGCTCTCTCTCTCTCGGAGGCCTGCGCACTGCTTAAGTTGGACCTTTCTGATGAGACGCGGCGGGGGCCCTCAACAAGAGACTCCAGGAGGGAGAACACTTCGAGATGGCACAGGGTCCCCGCCAGAAGAGGGGGAGCGGGCCCTGATCAAAGAACCATGGCATCCGAGAGGAGGGCCCTCCTCGACAAGCTGGCAGAAGACACCTCGTTCAATGAGCCTTCTTGAGGTGAAACTGTTTATGGCATAAATGGGTGGCGTTGGAGGCGGGAGCCAGAGAGACAAACATCTTGGGGACTTGGTCATCTTCCTTTACAGTGACTATACCACTGGTGGAGGGTTGGGCACGTTGCCCCTCTCCTTAACACAGGGACAATGGTTATGTTTAACTTATGTTAATATTGTGTTTCATTGTTAGTTAGGGGCTTTGGTACAGGGGTCCCCTTCCGACTATTTCAAATGGGCTTTGCTATCTTACTGTATATTCACCCGCCTCTTCCATAGGTGTTCTCCCCTCAGGTTCGATGCAGCTAGTGATTTGGACCTTCCCAGCTCGCCTACGCACCCCCAGTCACTACACACATTATGGCAGTTAAACTGGTCAGTCTCGATGTAAGAGGCCTTAATAATCCCACTAAAAGGTCTGCGATACTGTCTCTTCTAGAGCATTGGCAAGGGGATATTTGTTTGCTCCAGGAGACGCACTTATTGGTAAAAGACACCCATAGAATGCAGAGTAGGAAATTCCCACATCAGTTCTGGTCAGCGGGGAGGGGGAAGAAAGGGGGGGGTGGTAGTGTGTTTTCTAGTCGTTTCCAAGGACTAATCATCAATACATGCTACGAGATGAAGAAGCACTTATTAGCAGTTAGGGCACAAGTAGGTTCGTTTCACTTCCCAATTGCTTCCTTATACGCCCCCAATGAAGGCCAAGAGAAATTATAGAAGCACTTGTAGGGACCCCTGATCAGGCTATCTTTGTGGGAGGAGTCTTCGATGTGGTTATGGATGGGGGGTGGGATCGCTCTGGACAACGGATGGGTCAGACAGGGGCCTTCCCCCCCCCCCACCCCGAGGGATTGAAATGGCTTGCCGACTGTGGACTGAGTGACGAATGGGGTCTTCTACATGCTGACACTCGGGACTATAGGTTCTACTCCGCAGCACACAAAACCTACGCACGCCTAGACCTTTTCCTGGCCTCTCCCGCCGCTTATGCACAAAGCTCTAACTCTACTATTGAACCCCGCTCACTCTCTGATCACGCGCCTATCACGCTCACCTTTACAACATGCACTCCCCTGTCTCGGCGCCCGCCCTGGCTTCTACGCGAGACGCTCCTACATTCTCCGGAGTTCGTGTCCTCGATTAGAAAAACAATCATTGATTATTTAGCAGTTAACGACACAGACTAGGTCCCCCTCTCCACAGTTTGGGAGACCCTAAAATTGGTTGTTAGGGGTGCCTTCATAGCAAAAGCGGCCCACGACAATAAGATCCGAAGGGAGAAGGGAAGGAGCTGGGGAACTCTGTTCTAGAGCTTGAGTCCATTCACAAACGCACAGGAGCCCCCTGAATCTGGCGCAAATTAGAACAGGCTCGACTTCAATTGAAGCGCCTTGACACAGACAGAGCGGAATATGCAATGCTTCGTCTTAAACACAAATTCCATGTGGGAACTAATAAAGGGGGTCGGATGTTGGCACATTGTCTTCGCAGTAAGCAGCAAGCGACCGCAGTCAAAGCCACCCTCACGTGTTCGGGTCAAACGACTTCTGATGCCTTGGATATTGAGGCTGAGTTCCGGGCTTTTTATGCCACCCTGTATAAAGGCGACGTCGGGTCAACTCAGACTCCCCAGCTATACATCCAGTCGGCCACGATCACACCGCGTCCTACTCAGAAGTCTGAGGCACTTGACCAACCGAGTAAACTAGAAGAAGTAATATCTGCGATAGCAACGCTGAAGCCCATGAAGTCCCCGGGCCCGGATGGGTTCAGCTCTGTATTTTATAAGACGTTTTGTCCTGAATTGGCGCCCCTCCCGACTCGCCTTTTTAATTCCTTCGCAGAATCTGGTACACTGACGTAATCTATGTTACAAGCTACCATCTCGGTTATCCCGAAACCAGGGAAGGACCCTCAACATTGCAGCTCATAACTTCCGCGACAGGGACTATATTCTCCAAACGGCTCGCACTGCACCTCCCATTAGGTTTGAGAACAGCACGATAACCTTCTTTCCTGACTTCACCGCCAAGGTCCAAAAACAAAGACGTTCCTTCCTCGAGGCGAAAAAGGCTCTCAGAGAGCGAGAGCTTAAATATGCAATGTTATTCCCTGTGAAATTGCGCATTGAGGCAGATGGCAGGAGTTGGTTCTTCACAGATCCTGCCGAGGTCATGGACTGGCTCGATGGGCGACGAAGGACGGCGGAAGGCGGACACTAGGAGCGAAAACAACGTTGAGGACAGGCATCTATGATTGACTTGGGGTCTTGCCGAGTAAAGAAGGGTCCTGACCCGAAGGGACACTCGTATTGGGCCAGAATGCCTGGGCTAATGGACCCCTCAAGGAACAATTACCTAGATGATGTTGGTGTGTGTTCAATGGGCGGGGGGGGCTGGGGTTGCGGTTCTCTATGGAACCGGCTGTCCGGTCATATGTCTCCGCTCCGGACGGAGATCGAACTACATTGTTGTATGCACTCACAGAAACATATCTCGAGACTTGGTGATCATATTCTGGGTTAACTACTAGCTTCCGTGGCCCACATGATAGTTCAGTCGCACAGGGCTGAGAGGTACGGGTTAGTTCCACGTTCCCCGTTGATGGGTGGGGTGGACGACAGGCACTCTGCACTATTGGGGACACGGGTTATTCTAATCCGTTTAGCAGGGAGGCAGGGAGGGGGGTGGAGGGTGTTTTGGGAGTTGGAATGGGTACGTTTTCTTCTATGTTGTTTTTGTTTTGCACAGCAAGGCGATATACTCACACTGTCACAGGCCATGACGTTTGCTGCCACTGGGATGACGCATGATCTGCTAGGGGAGCTCCCGTACATAATTGATGGGTTACAGTGGAGCAGACATACCCATGGCCCACACTACATGGTGCTCCCGATCGCACAGATCCCCCCGCTCTGGTCACATAGGATGTCACACTCTCTCATCTCTACACATGGGACCATACGTAGATCTTAAGTTCCTCACCTGGAATGTCAACGGGTTGGGGGACAAAATCAAACGGGGGATAACCCTTCAATACCTGAAAAGGCAGGTACAGGACATTGTCCTCCTCAAGGAGACGCATTTGGTAGGTAACTCATGTAGGGCCCTAAATAGGTGGGGCTATCAGCTGATAGCCCATGCTGGATTCACCTCGGGTTCACGGGGAACGGGGGTGCTTATACGGAAGGTATGCCCCTTCATAGTGCACAAGACCTGCACCGATGAACAGGGTAGATTTGCGGTTGTATCCGGTACATGGGAGGGGAGGGCGTTTAATGTGATTTCGGCGTATCTCCCCCCCGGGCTGCAGCGCCCCACGTTGCAGGACCTCGGAAAGCTTATCCTTGAGCTTCCCCTCAGCGCGCTGGTGCTGGGGGGAGACTTCAACCTCACAGCGGACAGCGCACTGGACCGCTCGCCTCCGCACAGGGACCATGCCGCGGGTTCCCAACTCGCTGAATTCCTATCCGCCATGGGCCTGGTCGATATATGGCGACGACTCAACCCGAACATCACACAATTCACTTTCCACTCCGGAGCCCATAACAGTCAATCACGCATTGATTACATGTTTACACACGCACAGGACATCCACGAATTCACTGAGTCCCACTGTCTCGCTCGGGGAATCTCGGACCACTCTCCCATTCTCACAAAGCTGTCAGTGGGTTCCCCACCTCGGCGCACCACTCACCATAGACCCTTGGGCGCTCAAAATACCACACATTAAAGAGACATTAATCAGTGACACCAAGCTACATTTCAAAGAAAATGTCGGCTCGGTCACCTCAGCCCAAATCCTGTGGGGCGCGTTTGGCGCGGTGATAAAGGGAAGGGCCTTAGCCCTGATGGTGGGCCATAAGAGAGAACTGTCCAAGCGTGTGGAGGAGCTTGAGGCAGATATCCTGCAGAGAGAATGGACACTAGCGCAAACTCCAGACCCCGACGCGCAACAATCACTGACAGCTGTGCGATTAGACTACAAACAACTCCTTACTGAGTCGGCCCAGGCGAAATACAAATCTACAGTTTATAAGATTTATGAACATGGGGAAAGAACAGACAAGCTTCTTGCATGGCTTGAAAAAAAAGACCAGTTATCTAGATGGGTAGATCAACAACATGGCCAAAACGGCGAGAAAATAACTGATCCCCAACGGATATTCGACACATTCGCAAACTACCTCGAATCAGTGTATACTTCATCCGGGACGACCACGCCGCTTGCAGCAAGGGAACTACTTGCAACGATCAAAGTCCCCGGTCTGTCCCCTGAAGATCGAGACTCCCTTGAGGGTGAGCCCAATTGGCGATCCGCGACACTAAATCGGGCAAGGCAATGGGACCCAACGGGTTCCAGATAGAATTTTTCAAAACAATGGCTTCCAAATTATCCCCTTATTTGCGCCAATTGTATCTTGAGAGTTTTGCTGAAGGGATGTTGCCAAAAGACATTAGACTGGCCTCCATTGTGGTCATTCACAAGAAGGGTAAACCGCCTGACGATTGTAAGGCATACCGACCCATCTCCCTCATCACAGTAGAAGCAAAAATACTTGCTAAATTACTCGTCAAAAGACTTCTTCCCCACGTCACCGGGCTAATACACCCGGACCAATCAGGTTTCATGCCTGGACGTAAAACCGCCTTGAATCTGCGGCGACTCAACGGAGTGCTGGGCAGATGCCACACGATCAGGGAAGATGCAGCCCAATTGTCCCTAGATGCCAAAATGGCATTTGATACCATTGAATGTGACTTCCTATTCGCAGTCCTTGAGAGGATGGGATTCGGCCCCAAATTCATACAGTGGGTACAACTACTATATACCGGCCCGGTCGCCCACGTTGTGGTAAACCGACATACCTCGAGGCACTTCCAATTGGGAAGGGGAACCAGCCAAGGTTGTCCCCTATCGCCACTATTTGCGTTGGTACTGGAGCCTCTAGCGGTCTGGGTGAGAGGAGACCCCCTGATCTGTGGGCTCAAATGGACTGAGAATCACGAAGACCGTATCTCGTTATACGCTGATATCCTGATATATATGGCCTCACCTGCTTCCACTCGTCACCGTATCCTGGACATCTTTCATATATTTGGCAATCACTCTGGGTACACCATAAACTGGTCTAAGTCACAGCTATACATACTCTGGGGGCCACAACCGCGCAACCCGAGAGGCTACGACATCCCTGTTGCAACAGGGGGCTTTCGCTATTTAGGCATATATATAACGACCGACACAACCCGATCTTGTGAAGTTAACTTACAGGAAGCCCTGAGATGATTCCGCGCTGGCGTTAAACATTGGCGCTCACTTCCGCTGACTCTTTTGGGACGTGCAGCCCTTTTCAAAATGCCAGCGCTGCCGCACTTTCTTTACGCCCTGCAGAATACCCCCAATAAAGTCCCTGATTCCTACTTCACTAGTATTGACAGTATCGTACGTGCTCTCCTGTGGGATGGCCGGGCACCTCGGATTGCCATGAAAAAACTGTCGGCGGGATGGTACGACGGAGGTATCGCTCTACCTGACATTAAGACATACTACCAAGCATCTCAGTTAGTGGCAATCAATAGCTGGGCACATGGGAACTATGAAGACCCGAACTTTCGAACTGACTGATGGCTCATGGGACAGGGCGGCTATAACAGGGCATTATACACAAACCCCTGAAAGTTAGATCTCACTGGACCCACTGCTCGCACCATCGAAACCTGGCATAGGATCAATAAACAAATGGGTTGGCACAATCTAATCACTCGCACCACACCACTATGGGAACCCGAATTCTTGGGGCACCTCAGCACCTCCCCAGGGTTTGACAAATGGGACTTAATCGGCATCTCGATTGTTGGGGATATGTGGGACTCGGGGAGACTGGCCACTTTCGCAGACCTCCAGAATAAGTACGAGCTTGCACAGACCGAGGCATTCCGATATTTACAGATTAGCCACGCACTCAATGCAGTGCTCCCAAAGGGTGACCCGCTTCCTGATGCCTCTCATCTGGAGGATAGGCTTCTGTTAGATCCCATGAACAAAAAAGCCATATCCCTCACGTACAAAAAACTGATTAATAACCGCCCGGACCCTCTGGGGCATCTGCAACAACATTGGGAGGGGGACCGGGGTGTTCCCCGAAGAGGATGATTGGTGTGATGCTTTGGCCTCCCCTAGAGAGATGGCCATCCCCATGAGATTGCGACTGGTCCAGCTGAAGATCCTCCATCGAGTATATTTAGAGGCAGGCATCCTAGTTAAAATGGGCAGACGGACAGACCCCCTTTGTCTCCGACAATGTCGCCAAGAAGGAACCTTTTTTCACATCATATGGGACTGCCCAGTGGCTAGAGTACACTGGGACGCCATTACCAAACAAATGGGAGGGGCTGGGGGTAAGGCACTGACGCCCACTCCGAAAATCTGCTTACTTAATGTATGGGACGCCACTGTCCTTACACAGACCGAGAAATCATGGGCCTCGGTGGGATGGGCCATTGCGAAACGCAATATCGCACAGAAATGGGGGGCGGGGGTAATGCCCACTATTCGTGAATGGGCTGCCGACATGGATAGGGCCATGATAGCCAAAAAAGATGAATTAAACACAGGGGATGCCCTAGGAAGTGGGACCGCAAGTGGGGTAGGTGGAACAAGTACCGAGGGGATATATGCGTGTCTCCAACAGTTGAACTACGACGTGATAAATTGAGATTTGATGATGCGTTCTCTGACAGTAGGGCCACCACCGAGCAGGGGATCGTGATGTAATTGCTGTAATTGCTATTGTGGTCACTAATGTAATACTGTTAAATTAATGATGATCATGTACATGTTCATCTCATCCATGCCATATTGCCAATGCATTGCTGTGCTGTTTATGTTTTCATCAATAAAACAGTTTATAAAAAATTTAAAAAAACATTGCAGCTCATATAGGCCGATTTCCCTGCTTAATGTGGACGCCAAACTATTCGCTGGCATCCTGGCGCACCGCCTGGGTCCTTTGATGCCGGGACTGGTCGACCCCGACCAGGCCGGGTTTGTCCCCTCGCGGCACCACCAAACGTGTGTGCCACCTCATTGATAAAATCCATTGTTCCCGTGAAGAGACCCTTCTCCTGGCTATAGACGCGGAGAAGGCGTTCGATAGAGTGCATTGGCCCTATCTATTTACGACCCTTCGATGCTTTGGTATGGGCGAGCGCTTCGTGAGCTGGATCCACAGCATTTATAGCGCACCCAGGGCTACTGTCCGGGTTAACGGTGTGAGCTCGGACGGGTTCTGTGTAGAGCGGGGCATAAGGCAGGGCTGCCCGCTTTCCCCGCTCCTCTTTGCTCTATATATGGAGCCCCATGCCCAGTGATTGAGGGATGACCCCACTGCGAAAGGCATAAAGTTTGGAGCTGACCATCATTTGATCAGCCTATACGCTGATGACATTATATTTTCGGTCGCACAGCCCCTCTCCTCCCTTCCTGCCATTATTGCAGAGCTGGACATATTTGGGTCTGTGTCAGGTTTTAAAATAAACCTACTAAAGTAGTAAATGCTGAATCTTTCCCTCCAATCCGATACGGAGCAAACTCTGCGCACACGTTACGATTTCCAATGGGTGGAAGACAAGCTTCCATACTTGGGAATAGTACTTTCCCGGACCCTCCCAAAAACAGTTCGAGCCAATTATTCAAAACTCAAGACCTCTGTTCGTGTGGATCTGGACCGGTGGTGACGCCTACCCTTGTCCTGGCTCAGCAGGATTGCAGCAGTCAAGATAAACGTGCTACCCAGGGCCCTTTTTATTTTCCAGACTCTTCCTCTTTTTCCACCCACGGGGGATCTGAATCAACTCCAACGGGACATAGACTGTTTTATATGGGATGGGCTGAAACCCAGATTGCAGAAACAACTTCTGCAACGTACTAAACAGGAAGGGGGGTTGGGAGTCCCGAACATCTTGCGATACTTTCAAGCCGCCCAATTGAGAAATATGATTGAATGGAACTGCCCTATGACAGAGAAGCACTGGGTCTTTATGGACCAGACGGTAACGGGCTCGCACATCTGGAGGGAGACCTGGCTTCCCTGACCTCATAGATCATGAGGACTCTATTCCTCCCCGGTTACTGGCTCCACACTCAGAATCTGGGACAAACTAGCGACCACAGCTGGGCTCTCATCGTTTCTGTCCCCGATGACCCCTCTATTCGCAAACCTGGACTTCCCTCATGGACTGTCCTAAGGTGTGGCCAAACGTTGGCTGGAAGGTGGTTGTAAGAGAATTGGCTGCCTATTTGATCACACTGGCCTCATTCCCTTTGATCAGTTAAAAATTACAATACGCCCTTGAGGAGACTGACAGGTTTACACACACCCAACTCTCTCACTGGCTGCTCCACCCGGATATTCACCCTAAGGCAAGCAGCCCTATGACCCCCTTCGAAAAATGGCTTGTTTCTAAAGACTGACGACAAGAAACTTACCTCAGAAATCTATCGCATCATGATGAAAGCATCTCCCCTACACAAGACTACGGGACAACTCCGCTGAGAGGCTGAGCTTGAGCATTGTCTCTCTGATAAAGATTGGGGGGACATACACTATAGAGCCCACCATACGACATACAACGCAGGGCACACGGAAACGGCCTACAAAATCAGCAAATATTGGTACTACACTCCGGCTCGTGTCCAGAAATGGAACACGCTCTGTGACGGTCTGTGTTGGAGGGGATGCAGCAGTCCTGGGACACCGATACATCTACTCTGGCATTGTCCCAAGCTTACAAGGTACTGGGAGTTAATCCTAAATGACATAGACAGTGCGTTTGACACGGAGCTGCCACGATTCCCTGCCTATATCCTCTTGGGACTTCCGAATGCCCTCACTTACCCGCTTCGGTCCATTAGGGGGCGCCAGATTGCTATGGCACTTAACGCTGTGCATAGGCTACTTCTGGCGAATTGGGGTTCCGACAAAATCCCAGACCACAGGCAATGGCTCCACCAACTTTGGTCATTACTAGGTATGGAGCGACTCTCGATGGCTACCAATGCTGACCGCACGCTTTATGCGAAAATCTGGTCACCGCTTATCACCATCCTGTCCAAGGAATTTAGGGAGTTAACATGCCCTGCATACTTACATAACTTAAAGTTATTGCCGCCTGAACAGGGAGACAAGAAGGCTTTATCAACATGACGCTGCTAACTCACATTGATTTTTTCTATGATATTACACAATCTCTGTGATTTAGTCGAAAGGGTTGAGGGTGGGCGAAAGGGAGTTTTCTTTTTTTTTTTTTCTTCTCTAGTCACATTTTGTTAAGTTTCATTTATGTTTTTTCTTCTTTTCTTTCCAGTTTTTAACGAGAAGCCAGATCTTTATTTCACTCAGCACTGCCACACCTTAGGCTTGGTCTTTTTAGCTACACCTGACAAGTGTAATACAAAAGAGGTACAAGGAGGTCCCAAACCCACTATCCCCTAAACGCGGCCGGCCCATCCTGGGTTGTAGGCGACTTGCTGTGTAACCATACTATTAGTTGTAATAACTCAACCTGTTTCCTTTAATACTATTTGACCTCCGTGGCCGGCCTGAATGAGGGCTGTAAGCGGCTTGCTGTGTTTGTGATTTGCTTCTTTTTGTTCTGATAAATTTTAATAAAACAGATTTGATCCTAAAAGCGAGGGGCATTGAGGGGTGTGATGAAACCCACCTAAGTAGATACATCATTTCTCGGTTCGAGACAGCGCATGTGCGCCGTCTTGAGCAGAGATCTAATAAATAAGCTTTCCTTAATGTACCATTAGCGGCGAAGGACTCTTGTACTGCAGTGCGAGAGAGCGCCTTCTACATTGGGTATTTCCACAAATACAACTACAATGTCTCCTCCGCTGCACTGTTCAAAACGTGCTACACTTCATCATACAACTCACGATCATTATGCCCACCATATATAACTTATGAAGATATGTTGTTGTTTTATAATGAGTACGTTAGATTTCCATGAATAAGGAAAAACATGATTAAAACGTGACCTTGCACGACCAAGATATACACATCCCAGGAAAGGGTCAACATGCCCGATTCGGAATGGCACCTAAGATATGGGCCATAGTAAATGTCAGGATTATACCCCTGCAGCATTATCATGGGTTGGCAGAGCTGTTGTGTATGTATGTGGTGAGTCGGCCAATTACTGGCTTCCACCAGATTGGGGTGGGAGTTGCTATTTAGCATATTTGGTGCCAAAGGTTTCCCTGATGAAAAAGAAGTATGTCCGAGACCAGCACAAGAGGTGCCAGTACCATATAAGGGGTAATAGAGAGGTGGAAAAGGTAGAACTTCCAGGAGACAAAGCTGGGGAAGTGGCAGGAGACGTAGCAAAGGGTATTATACTATTTTGGGGCGCTATAGTAAACTGAAAGGAATTAAGGAAGATGGGTAGAATTCTTGAAGGGGTAGTTAATGACACCACTGTCGTGGCAGCAAACATGTCTGTGGAAATGTAGGCTATAAGACTGGTATCCCTTCAAAACAGGATGGTTTTAGACATATTACTGGCTAAAAGGGGCAGTGTATGCAATATTGTGGGGTCAGAATGCTGCATGCACATACCAGTATTCCTTGAGGAATTATTTTCAACAAAACTTATTTACATAGTCAATATAGGTCCACAGTGTGAATCCAAGCAATCAATTACTCAAAATATGAGCAACAGTCACAGGTGTATTCTGAAAAAATATATATCAGTCTAATGTACTTCACTGATATATGATTTGAATTAAACATGTTATCGGCAATGTTATATATAAGCAGTATTTACATTGCATTAATAACAACACTGGCACATCCACATAATCCCAACATCTATTTTTGTTGCTTCTCACCAGAGACAAGTGGAAGGGCAGTCAATCCTTTTAACACAACCAGTGTTACCATCAATCAAGATCCTAATTATATCGACATACATAGGATAGGACAGTTAAAGTGGCTGTGACTAATGCAGGATACTGTGATAAAAGAACTGTGTAAAATAGAAGCAGACAGGAATAGCTGAAAGATGTTTGAACGAAGGTTCAAAGGGCGCTTTGTCGAATCATGAAATGTGTATGCGAGTGCTCATAAGTTTGTTCTCATTGATTTCCATCAAGCTACTTTATACAACTACTCCTATTACTGTGGTTGAGTCTGCCCTGGTGGTACCACATTACAAGGGTGTGGATAGCTAGATGCCAATGATGAAGCATGTCATGATTAAGTGAGTGAGGTGTCCAGTCCAAACTCTTTGGATGCTTTAGTAGGACCGTCGAGTGGTTCTCTTTCCAATGTATGGTCTCAGGTATAAAAGGCACAATGCAATCCAGGGAGGCAGAACACTGGCAGTTTGGTTGACTGTGTGGTCTCACTCGAGCTTGGACAAATAAACTTTGCTTTTTATCTCATACCACGTCCGTGTGTTGACTGTTTGCTTCCTTTCACAGAGGTCTGGAATTTAATAAAATATCTACTTGTCCATGGGACAGGTTGCTTCATAAAACTACTTGCCCTGTAACAAAATCCACTTGTCCCTTTCGTGCCATGTAGTGTAGAGACTAATTATGGCAGCAATCTTGTTATATAAGAGCTCTGATACAGCCTCTCTGTTTATGCCAGGGCTCATACCATAGTAGTGTCTGACTACTAGCAATTCCATTATTTTGCCGCCTTTCCACAGAGCTACGTACTGGCATTGAAAGTAGTGATAAAAACAACAGTTCAGGATTAGAATGCACTTTTGAGTCTGTGCAAACCTACTTACTTGCATGCTTGAAGGTTTTTTTTCCAGCTCTTCTCTACTCTTTTTTCCACACTCAGAAAGGTTGGAAATTTACTTCCGACAATGACAGACGTAAAACTTCTTCCAGGGTTGGGGAAAAAAGTGAAGGGAAAGTAACTTGCAAACAAACGCTCAACAAATTTTCGCATGAGCAAATCTACACATGCAGTGCTAAAATGCAGATCAGATATTTTCTAGGAGTACGATTTCTTGACCTACTTCTGTAAATTCTTGTGAATTCACGAACGCCGTAAATCTGCACTAATGCAAAGACATATACCACGGAAGCACTTTTTGAGATTTCTTTAATAATTTGGCCCCTAATTAGATCTGGGGTAAACCAAGACCTATGTGTTTATTAAAATTCTCTCCCTCTCTCTGTCTATCAGCTGGCTTCACAATGAGTGACAGCATTCTGCTCTTTCACAAGGAGCATATTGGCACACAAAGTAGCTTTGTTCAATGCCAGAAACTAATGTGGCAATGTGTGCTTTTTGAGACCAAAAATCAAAAAAAAAAAAAAAAATGCTTGCTTTTTGCTAATGCTTGTTATAATGGCGAGGGCCCGGCAGCTCCCACACCAATAAGGTTTTACAAAAACCATGCCAAACAAGACACAAATTGACGAAACCAAAAGCCTGACCACCAATTTCAGACCCACTGACTTTGCCAATACTTGTTTATTACTATGTTTTTCCATAATCTTATTGAAATTGGTTACACCAGTTTTCCATTAGGAATATTTTTTGGAAATACTAGCATGCATCAACACATTTTATAAATGATGCTGCAAAGAAATGGTACCTAACATTTTACAGTAGTTTAGCAAAATGTTTTTTTACCTCGTTGCATTTTTTTGTGAACATTTTATTTTGAAAGCATAGAACCATCTATCTTGCTTTCAAGCTTCTCTGCAAATATTTGCATCTAATCACATAGCTTTCTGGGAGCATTATACATAGCGTCACACTGCTAAACTTTAAAAACGTGTGTACACATATTTATACTGGAACCACTGTCAGTAGCGCAGTCCGAGCTTACATTTCCTTAGAATGCTCACCCTAATAATAAAGGTTTTGCATTAATGAGCCATAAATACAAGTTAGAACAGCATTAACATATGAAAACAAAAATTAGCTTAACTGCAGACAATGCCCTTCCCTGATCCATAATGTGGTACTGTACATTGGCAGCCAGAGGGTTTGCACTGCAGGGGGCTGGGTATACTTGTCCTATGGACAAAATACACATGGAAACTTGTTGTCCTTGACCCCAAACAATATATCTAGGGCGTCCAGGAATTCCACACCCCTGCTTTCAGAAACTGGGCTTTCAAAAAACGAAGCAGAACACCTTACTTGGTGATGTGCAAATAAATAGATTTGCTGAAACCCAATTTCCACAGATCATTGTTTATACACTATATAGTTTTATAAGTAAAACTGCATGTTAGTGGGATAGTTTTTGGCCATTTCAATGGAAAATGGGTTGTCTGTAAATGACCGTGCACTACCACCTCATGGTTTAATAATATATTAAAAGTGAGTTTTGAAAGATGAACTGAGAAACATTCCTGTCCCTGCCCTGATGGCAATGCTATTAATGAACTAAGAGGCACGTCATTGATCATGTGTACCCTTTATTGTGGGCTAGATTCTTATTATACATGGAGCAAACGTTTAGTCTATTAAATCAAACCAAATAGGTTTTTTTGTACAGCAGGAATGCTGAATCCACATACTGGAAGGTGCTCCCATATGTGATAATGAAGAAAAAGGTTGCTCTGCAAAATAAAGTATTTGCCTAGAATGACATAATGAGACCAGTTTATGGGTCAAGTACATTACAGTTAGGTCAAATAGATTATTCAAGTTACTAGACCTGCAGGTCTAGTAACATTTTATTGAATTTTCGAGGCATGATACTCTTGTACCAAATATTAATGCCTACGAGCGATTTATCAGGTCCAAGAACTTGTAAACAAAAATGTTGAATAAAGACTCTACGCGACAGGAGCACATGCTGAAAATAGTCATAAAAAGCTATTTTCGACCTGGGGAGAGCACAAAACCACATGCGATGACCTGCAAAGGAATGTATGTTTGCATGTTTTCCTCTAGGGAAGTTACATAATCAACAAGCAACCGAAGGAACTGAAAACTACGTAAAAGTCCTTCTTTACATAGAGCAGAAAATGACAAAATGGAAAATCACGTAAAGTAAAATGTTGCCAAAGTGAGCGGTATGTGAGTCAGTGGAATGGGGGAGGGGGAGTTGGGTTAGGGGATTCTGTCTGGCTAACTAACACACGTTCCCATTAAAACAATAGGATTAAAATAGTTTGGCGCTTTATTTAAATTGCTGTGGAGCTTTTTACGTTTGATATATAAATTGTGAGCCCATACTCCCAAACAAACAATCAGCAGCCCAGCATACACCAACAGTAAAAGGGAGAGTGCAAACCAGTTGTGCTTCTCCTGAATGATCTAGCCTTGGGGCAAGCAGCCCAGCTTGCTTCAAAAGATAAAACCTAGCACTGTCAACACAAATCGTGGGAAATCAAAGGCCACTGATTACAAAGAATTGCGGGACATCAGCAGCCTGAAATACGGAGGGAAGAGACGCATGGGAGATGAGGAAAAAAACGGCGTTCAGAGCTATTGAGAACAGTAGCGCTCGATGAGGGCTGGTAAAAGAAGCTAAAAAGAGTTTCCAAATTGATCCTAAAATGAGGGATAGTGGAAGGATAGTGTACTTGGTCGATGCGCTCGGGGAGGTGAACACGCAGGAAGAGGCATGACCAATGAATGCCATGGACTAATGAGAGAGACTGGGAAAGCGACGATGGTGCTAGCAAATGGGACTGCAGGTGTGCTAACGCCCGCAAAGAAGATGCACCATGTCTCGGATCGAGATGGCGTATAGAGCTGAGATCTAAAAACTCACAGTGTGAGGAGGGGGCCATGTGCCCAGTTGTACCTAGAAGGGACTTCTGCGCCATCCCCCACCGAACCCCCTCCTCTTAAAAACAATCCTGCTGATGTCCTGGGGTGTTTTCACACCCCATTATGGAAGTCTGCTTTTAAAAGCCATTAAAAAACAAGCTGAAAATCCACTCTTTGCAGTGGTTTCCAGCTTGTTTTTCCTGCCGTGTGATATCAACTCCTCAACGGATGACCGTGTGAAGGGAGCCGATACCATGTGACACTGTGCGAGTTGGCAGGTCTGTTAAAGTTAAACCTCTCTACACGCAACATATCAACATATATGCTTAATGTGGGTTTAACTGTATTAAATCAGTAAGCATTTTATTACTCAAGCAAGTGGCTGTATATTCCTTTTGATGTGAGCCACTCGTACATTTAGCTGAAATATAATAATGTACTCACCATGACAGAAAATATATGATTTCCTCGAAATTGCATTTAATATAATCACTTACGCTAAGTGTATTCATTTAGAACTTGTTTCAATCTAGTGTTGGCTTAACTTGTAACCAGGCCTCTGTGCACTCATTACATTTTTTTTTAATGTTTTGCATGAGTCTTGTTTTTCTCTTCTTTTCAGGTGTCTTATCTGTGTCCTTGTTAGCTCAGAATAGGTTTATCACCCAGTGTATTTGATTAGTAGACTACTGAACAATTAATTAGCTTTTAGCCTCGGAATCGGATATGGATACTGAGATGGTGGGAGACAACATTCTGTACCAGGCAGACCAGACTGATGTTACATCCAAGGTTGTCCAGATGATTGCTTCTTTGATGAAAGCTGGGAAAATAGGGAGTTTACCTGCTCCCCAAGAACACTGTCTTTTGATTGGTTTGTTCGGTGGAAGAGGAGGACAAACCTTGTGGAAACTTCTTTCATGCTTCTGTGTGTTCTTTACAACAGCAAACTAGACCCTATCCTGACTTTGCTGAGAGAAGACCTCTTCTCAGCTGATTTCACTGTCCAGAGTTTTATACCTCATGCCTGAATACTCAGAATATTTCCATTGAACCCTAATCCAGTACATCTGATGCTGGCACTTTCCTCACAGTCTTTCCCAAGTCACTTTCTATACTTTATTTAGAATAGGGAAGTTCCTTTATGGAACCTGCTTGGGTCATATTTTGCTTGCTGTACGTCATTCTGCTTTGCAACTTCTTTTTGATCATATAGAAGTTCAGTCTGTATGAACTTTTAAGTATGCCCTCTTTTACTATACTTTTGTATCAATTTTGCGGACTGATTTTGTAACCTGAACAAAATTTGTTAACAAAACCCTTCAGGTTTGGACACCATCCTCTCTTATTTTTGTGGAGCCACATTGGTTTCTCTGTGCTTGCAATGTATTTCTGATTTTAGCTCCTTTCTTACACTCCAACTCGACAATCAAAAGGTCCAAACGACCAGTGGGGGATTTTGTTTGATGACTTTACAAAGAGATGGAGATATAAGAAATCCTTCTCTTTCACTAAACAACCTCTACATTTCCAAATGTATTGAGGGGGTTTGCTCACACCCATTAATGGCAAGGGCAATACAGTAACTATCAGCGAAAGGTGCAGCAACAGTGTTGGGGTGAATATGAGAGGTTGCCCATCTGGAGTCTGTCAGGATCACCGCAATGAAATGGGCAAGCCTAAACTCTCTATATGGAGAAACCTTCGCTTATTACCTTGCTATGTGCAAGATCCGAGAAGGACCCACTCAATGAGACACGGAGCAAGGCTCGCTGTGCCACTGGATTCAGCTAGCCTGGCTGATGAGGAGTGATACCCCGAAACCGGTCCCAGGATGCTTGTTTTCAGTCCAGGGAGGACCTGGCCTGGCAGTTCGGGCTGAACTGTTCCCATGGGGAGCAGGGTCAAGACGGATTTGCATATGGCGGAGTCCAACCTGGGGTGGCATAGTGAGCATCTTGTAGTGTCCACATATGTCCCAACTTACCCACCATTGCTTGTGATTCGTCAAACCAAATGACACACTTGCTGCCTCAAGACTGGTGGATAGGGCCCGATTGTGACTCCTTAATGCTCCTTTTCCTCTTAATCTTTATCCATAGACAGCACAAATTTGAGGATCTCGAACACCTAGGAGAATGTGCCTGCCTGTGGCTCTAGTCTGCCCAACACTGGTGCATCCCAGCCCTTAAGCGCTGAAGGCTCTTGACCCATTTCTCAAGATGGCCCATCCTGAATGGGTGTAGTCTCAGATAGATTACCCACCTCCCAGTATGAGAGGAGGGAAGCCAAAGACACAGGAGCGGTCCTGTGCAGCAGCCTGCTACTCTCACTTATAGATGACATCACAGACTTGATTTCTCAAAAACATTTACTCAAAGCTCCTGCACCAAGCGCAAATACATAACTTCAGGCCCGATCTCTAGTAACACTCATGTACTCTACTGTATCAAAGAACTGCCCATACTAGGTTCACTGATTTAAGAGTTTCAGCAAAAATCCAATAATTTACAACACAAACAGTAAAGAACAGGAAAAACAAATCTAAAAGTAGTTTCCGTCATTGCAGGTTCTATCACCATGTTTCTGTTAGTGGCCCTCTAACAGGAGCTAAAGTATGCATACAGCTAAAGTATATACACCCTCTTTTCATAAATAATTTGGCTTTTACTAGTTTCTTAATTAAAAATACAGCTTCAGGAGGTTCCCTACTCTAAGTCTTCCAAGTGTAAACAAAACTACCAATAAACTTTAATACTGTTATAGGCCATTACTGCTCCAAACCTAGGTAATGTAATAATGTAAGGTATGCATCCACAGGCACGGGCTTCTGTCGCTCCTAGGTGGACCCCTTAAAGAACTTCTTCTGGGACCTAACAGTACCTCTAGTGGGGATAATAGCCTTCAACCCTGAGTGGACTCTATAGTACACTCACTGGTAGCTTAAGGGTGCGTCACTGGACTTACCCACTAGCACGGATAGACTGAACCCTTTTAGTGCTATCCCCATAATTTAAGTACTGCCTCCAGTGGGTTGGGTCTTCTGTCACTACCACGTGGACTCCACATAAGAGTTCCTTCCCTGGACCATCCACTGTCTCCTGGGTGGACTCCCTAAAATATTGCCTGCTGTAGGACTCGCCCTACAATGGTCCAAAGGGAACTCAATATGGTACTCTCTTGGTGACTTAAAACTGCATCCAATGGGCTGGAGTCATTGATGTTCCTAGGTTGAGTCTACCCATGGGCCTAACAATTCCTGCTTAAGGGTTGGGTCTCCATGACTCCATATAGTACTCCCTTGGTGGTTTAAGTGCTTCCAACAGGGTGGGGCTCGTTGGATAGTACTGAATGCATTCCTTATAGCCTAATGGACTGTGTTGGTACATCAGCAGATGTTTCTACCTTTGGTACTGTCCAACTAATAACGTAATTAATAGCATACACAAACAACTGCATGCAATCTCACTCTCCAAAAATATCTCTGGTGTTTGCCCAACATGTGTTTTCTTTCCCCACTCAGAGTCATCGCCACAGATGACATCCACATGATCCCGGACAGAGGAATTATCTGCTCTCATCCTCCTTGATCACTCTGCATCATTTGACATGGTATCACACCACACCCTTACCCGAAGCCTGCACAAGATTGGAATACTAGGACCTGCCCTCCATTGAATCTGCTCCTTCCCGACTGGTAGGACACAGTAAAGTCAGACATGCCCCCTACTCCTCGGACGCACGCAAACTTGAAGTACCACAAGGTTCCTCATTGAGCCAGACACTGTTCAACACATACATGTTCCCACTTGGGGGAGGGATCATCCACTCATAAGACATCAATGACCTCTCCTACGTCAACAACACTCAGCTCATACTCTCCCTCTCGGACAAAACTCCTAACACCTGGAGCAAGTTCACAGCCTGCATGACCGAAATTGTGGACTGGATGAAAACCAAGTGTCTCAAACTAAACACCTCATCATGGGACTCCATATGGTGGCCACCTGAACTAGGACCCGCACGTAGCTCCAACATCAATGCCTAGAACCTCAGGATGATCACTGACCACAAACTCTGCATGACAATCCAATTAAACACTGTGACAACCTCCTGATTCCACATCCTAAAGGATGCTGAGGATAATCTCCCAATGGCTCCCAGCCAACATTACCAAAATCGTCACTAGCAAACTGAGCGACGGGAATCCACTTTATGACAGAATCAGCAAACAATTAGCAGACGTCTGCAAACCATTCAGAACTCAGCAGCCAGAACCATTCTGAACGTACCATGACGCGCACACCTCCTACTACACATCAAACAATCCCACTGGCTCCCCATTCCCAAACAAGCACAGCCCAAACTCATGAACACCTACAAAGCACTACACAACATATTTACTAAACCACCAGACGCCCTTGCTCAGCCGGACTCCTACTTGCACACATCACAAGCATACTCAGAACCAGATTAGTTTGAGCCTTCTCCTACATTGCCTCTAAAGCGCAGAACACCTACCGTTACACACCAGAGCCTCCTCAATTCTTAAATTGCGCAAAAAACTGAAGACCTGGCTTTTCAAGTAGTGTTGCCCTAGGAGCTAGACCATGCTTGCCAGGTGAAAGCGCACTGTAAAACACCTCATAACATAACCCTCCCCACCCAAAATGTCCTATATTGGCCAAACTACAAATAAAGACCCTTGAAACCATGCACCCTGAAGGACACCCACCAACCTAATGCAAACTAGTGCAATTCATTACCTCATCAGTGATATGCAGCACCACGTATTTAACAGCTATCAGAAAGGCTAGTTGGGCCTGGCAATGGGTAAGAACGTGCCACAGAAATACAAGCACAAAACTCACAATTCTAGTCTTAGCATACTTGCAAGAGCAACTGTTGCATAGTGGAATATGTTGCAAATCCAATACTGCAATACAGAGTTTTGAAATACCAGGTTATCTTCATAAAACGTATTGAAGCTTCCCAGTTCATATCAAGAGGGGTGCTTTTTTCACTCCTTGCAAAGTGTTTTGTTAACACTTCTGTCGCTGCCGCCCTCCTTCTCCCTCCCACTTCAAACCCCTAAGCGCTTTTTTATTCCAACACCCAGTTTCTGAGGGCTCCCTCCTCAGTCCAGGCAGTACCCCCGTCCCTACGTTACTGCAGAACTCGCCTGAGCACATCAATCCTGTAAGTCTTCCTTTCTCATAGGGCTGGGTGAGAGGTCTGATCTCCGGAGTCCCTGCAAGGGTCACTTCCTAACCTAATACCATCACCCTCCGCCAACAAACCCGGTGCATGCTTTTCTAGCTCAATTGTCACTTTTTCCTCATGCAATGTAACGCTTGTCTTTGTATTATGCTCATTTGTATCCTCCTCCTTATGTAATGTTGCTGATCCTGTTGTGAAGCGCTCTGACACCCTCGGGTAAAGTCCGCGCTATATAAAAACGCATAAATAAATAAATAAATAAATACATGACTTCCTCCCCTACTCAAGCCCTCGCAGTCACCTCACCTCTATATCCCGTGGAGGGCCCGAGGCCCCTGACGCTCTGTACGTTGCTAGAGGCACGCAGGGGAAAGGCGGGCGCGCGTGCGCCGCAAAGAACTAGCCGAAGCAATCAGGGAAGAGGAGGCGGTGCTACCTCGAAAAACGATGGTCCGTTCTCTATTTTTATCACTGTATCGGACCTTGGAAATTGTGAAAAAAGAAGATTCTGGGGTGAGAAGGAAATAAATGTGTGGAGGGCGTTGACTCACCAGAGGCCACATTCCTTTAGTTATAAATGAGAGGATGTTTTAAGCGATACAGAGTCCGTACCCGTCCAAGAATTGTACATTGAGGGGAAGGATGTATGACAGCCGCCCGTCAGCCGTAACCTATCAGACAAGGGTTTATATCCCAGGACCTCTCTTTCGTAGTGTTAGAGAAGGTGGGATTACTGAACATCTGCCCCAAATAAGTGGGCTGGGCGTACAAAACGCTTACAAAGGAAAGGGCTAAGACTACGGGGACTCCAAGCTATCTGCTGAAGGATATGTACAGAACTCCCACCACGGAAATGGTTAACTGATTTCAGAGCTGCCAAGTTACGGAGGTGCAAAGAGCCACTGTCACACACTTGTCATAACCAAAACAAGAGGTTTATTTTTGCAGTTTTTAATATAGCGAACTCGAGCCGAAGGTATTGGAGCGCTTTGCATGAGCACCAGTTAGGTATTGTTGCGCTTTATATGAACACCAGTTAGATTAGACAGACACATTCATTTGGTAGGTAGAGGAGAGATTTAGTGATTTGCCCAGAAGCACAGGTTATTGAGTCGACGTCGAGACTCGAACGTGCTTCCCTAGTTTCAAAGTCGGCAGCTCTGGCCATTACGCCACATCCTCGCCTTAGTTGCCATAGGGGACAGCCCTCTGGTAGAAAATGTGGGGAACTGGTGCATTCTAAATCACAAATGGGCTGTATCATTGGACATATTTATATTTTATAAAATTAGATACATTCTGTTTCAATGACCGCACATATGGACTGCTAGTGCTTCTTTCAATCAGACAGATTGTCCGTCTTTCCAATATGGACACTGTTGTTTTCCACGTATAGTCGTTGATTAAAGGCATAGTCATCCTTCCAAGCCAAGAGCATCTTGATCAAGTTTAGCACTTGGTCTCCCTGACAAAATCTTGACTGTTTGGCTTGTGTCTCTGATAAATGTATTTTTTTTAATTTTTACCTCTTTCACGATGCGTCACTAAAGTGAGATGAATTCACTTGTCTTTTACATTTTTACACATATGGTTGGTTTCACAGACTGGTTCGAACAATAAAAATGTAAGAGTCTTTGTAGTTGTAGATTCCTCCTTTAATGGTAAAGCTCCAATGTTATATCAGTTCGGTATAAATACTGGAAGTACAAAGCCAGATGTTTAAGCCAACACAGTACACCCTCTGTTTTTTTGGCCTAAGACCTTTTCAGGGCTTTATTGAAATGTTACATTTTCCCATCAGCTAATGGTCAGTTGTTGTTAGGATGGGAATGTCTCCTGCATTTTTATACAGGTTTGTACTCCTGTCCTGAAAGCCCATCTGCGCTCGTCCGCGCTTGGACAGCGCTCAGTGTTAACCATCATGCTGGTTTACTGCTTGAACCCAGTCTGTTACCTCAATATTCCAGGGATGAGCTTTTGAGAATGCTACTCAAGGTAGGAACTGCTGTTGCCCCTTGTTTGACCCTTTGAAGACGGTTGGCAAGCTGATTTGTCCTGGCTGCGCTCTTACGTTTTTGGACATGAAAAGCAGTTTAGTCATTAGTATTGATCAGCCCATTGGGAAAGATCTGTCTACCCATATAGTGGTCCACGTCACCTTAATCAATGCCAGATCGCTTATTAAAAATAATCTGGAATTCTTTGAGTTCCTGCAAGCCCACAAGGCTGACCTCGCTTTTGTATTGGAAACGTAGCCGATGATAGCTCCGGCTCTGATCCAGTAATAGCAATTCCAGAAGGTGTCTCACTCTTTAGACTAGACCGTGTTGAAAAGAAAGATGGAGGCCTGGCTGTTGTTTATCACAACTATTTGATTGGTAATTTTTCGGCAGCCCCTCTTTCCACGAAATTTTTGATACCTTAGTGTTTAAGTCTTTTTTAATAACCACACTTCCTTCAATGGTTTGCTAATTTACTGACTGCCAGGCCCGCGTTCTTACAAAGCTTTTGCCAATTACTAGATGGGAAGGCTGAGACCGCCGACTTTGCTGTTTTCAGCGATTTTTATTTTTATTTGGAGAACAAAGAAGACAGGGACACTAAGGGTCTGTTAGATTTAATGAACAGTTTGGACATGGATCAGTTGGTTAATTCTCCTACTCACTCTGCTGGTCACACGCTTGATGGCATCTTTTCTGATAACACTTCATTATCTTGTTTAGAGGCGCTACCACTAACTTGTTCTGATCATGCTGCGGTCATGTTCAACCTAAAGTTTGTGACTAAGTCATGAAAAAATCTCCCCCCCCCACTCTTTTGAGAACTAATCACCCTTAGCATAAAATCAACTGTAAATACGCTGGATAACAAACTGCGATCCTCGCCACTTATGGTCACAAATAACCTTGATCATGACACCTTAGGCTTAGAGTATCAGTCTTGGCTAACCTCAGCTTTCAATCATGTGGCTCCAGAAAAGCCAGTAAACAATAAGAGATTGACCCCCTCCCAGCCTTGGTTCACTGAGAAACTCAAAGAGTTGAAACAACTCTGCCGACGGCTAGAGCGCAGTTGCAGGCATAACTATGACCCCAGGGAAAATAACTGTCTACAAACTGAAAATTTCAGAATACAAAGCATTGATCTTTACAGAAAAATCGGCTTATTTTTCACAGAAGAAAATAACATAAAAAACTCTTCCAAAGAACTTTTCTCCACCGTAAAAGTTTTTGCTAAGATCAAAGATCCCAATAAAACGTCTAGCAGTCAATCTTTATGTGACAGTATTGCGACTGCCTTTCAACCAAAGGTGGTAGACATTTATAACATCTTCTCCATTAATTTGGCGCAACTTTCAAGGACATCTACCGATATAAGTTTAGAAGGATCCTGTATTGAGGTTCTCATTGAGGCTTAGTTCTGTGGAGTTTGACCTTATTTCTGACCCAACATCTCTTTCTTCTTTTTCCATCTTAACCATCGATCAAGTTCAGGATCTATTATCTATCTGATCCGGTTCACCTTTGGGCCTCTGTCCTCCCAAGATCTTACAACTGATCCCCAATACTATTGCTAGCCATCTAACTAACATCTTTAATGAAATGTTCAGTCAAGGCTACTTTCCGAAAGTTTGGAAAGTAGACTCTATTCTACCCCTGTTAAAAAAATCAAATCTTAGTCCTCTGGACCCAGATAATTACTGGCCCATCGCTCACCTTTCCTTCCCCGCTAAGATTGTGAAGAAGGCGATTAATAAAGAACTTTCTCTTTATTTGGAAAACAATGAACTCTTGGATCATACACAATTTGGTTTCAGAAATCAACGTAGTACTGAATCTGTGTTGATAGTGGCCTCTGAAGAACTGAGAGGTATTCTGGACAGGGTCAGCAGCACAGCATTTTTCTTGCTAGACCTCTCGACCGCTTTTGACATGGTCAATCATGAGGTACTGATTGACCGGCTCAGTTCATTGGGCATTAGGGGACCGCTCTTGCTTTGCTTAGATTCTTTCCATCATAAAGAGAACAATTTGTTGCATTAGATGGGTACACCTCCATCTCCTTTTCTCTTCCTTGTGGGGTACCTCGCAGCTCGTCTTTAAGCCCAACCCCTTTTAATCTGTATGTTGCGCACTTAGCTTATCTCATCAAAGAATTTGGTCTGTCTGTGGTAAGTTATGCAGATGACACTCAGATAGTGGTCTCTGTGTCCGTAAACCAGGAGGTCTCATCTGCCAACTTCCACAGCTGTATGCAACGGATTAGCCAATGGATGGCTAACAACTGCCTAAAATTAAATTCCAAAAGGAACAAATGATGGACGGAATGCTGAACAATGCAAACATTCATCCCCAGTCACAAAGATCTGGGTTTAATCCATTGTTCTTTTGCTCACCACGCCACCCCAGTTTGGACCCAGCCATATGCAAATCAGTCTTAACCCTGTCCCTCATGGGAACAGTCCAGCCCGAGCTGCCAAGCCTGGCCCTCCCTGGACTGGAAATAAGCATCCTGGGACCAGTTTTGGGGCATTACCCCATATCAGCCAGGCTAGCTTGAATCCAGTGGCGCAGTAAGCACAGGGCCCACGTCTGGGCATACCCTTCCCACTTAGGGCGACAAATGCAAAAGGAACAAATGATGGACGGAATGCTGAGCAATGTAAACATTCACCCCAGTCCCAAAAATCTGGGTTTAATCCATCGTTCTTTTGCTCACCACTCCACCCCAGTTTGGACCCAGCCATATGCAAATCAGTCTTGACCCTGTCCCTCATGGGAACAGTCCAGCCCGAACTGCCAAGCCTGGCTCTCCCTGGACTGGGAACAAGCATCCTGGGACCGGTTTCGGGGCATCACCTCTCATCAGCCAGGCTAGCTTGAATCCAGTGGCGCAGTGAGCACGGGACCCACGCCTGGGCATACCCTTCCCACTTAGGGCGACAAATGCAAAAGGAACAAATGATAGACGGAATGCTGAACAATGCAAACATTCACCCCCAGTCACAAAGATCTGGGTCTAATCCATCGTTCCCGGTCCCATGCTCTCCATGCCACTGGAGTCAAGCTATCCTAGCTGATGAGTGGTGAAACCCCGAAACCGGTCCTAGGATGCTTGTTTCCAGTCCAGGGAGGGCCTGGCCTGGCAGTTCGGGCTGGACTGTTCCCATTGGGCACAGGGTCAAGACTGATTTGCATATGGCTGGGTTCAAACTGGAACGGCACGGGGAGCAAAAAAACAATGGATCTAGGCCCAGATCTCTGTACTGGTGTGAATGTATGACATTGTTCTGCATTCTGTCTATCAATTGTTCTTTTTGCATTTGTCACCCTGAGTGGGACGGGTATGCACAGACATGGGTTCCGTGCTCTCCATGCCACTGGAGTCAAGATATCCTGGCTGATGAGGGGTGACACCCCGAAACTGGTCCTAGGATGCTTGTTTCCAGTCCAGGGAGGACCTGGCCTGGTGGTTCGGGCTGGACTGTTCCCATTGGGCGCATGCTCAAGACTGATCTGCATATGGCTGGGTTCAAACTGGAATGACATGGGGAGCAAAAAAACGATGGATCTAGGCCCAGATCTCTGTACTGGGTTGAATGTATGACATTGTTCTGCATTCTGTCCATCAATTGTTCTTTTTGCATTTGTCACCCCGAGTGGGACGGGTATGGCCAGAAACGGGTTTGCCTGAAGATCCTAGACTTTAGCCTGCCTGCTGAGAGAGGGAAGGTGTTTGCTTGGCTCTGCAGGACAAGAGACTGTTCAGCCTGAGTATGTGTTCCCAGCAAGGGGAACCCAAAACAAAGCTGATGACCCAAGAGACTGTACAAAAAGTGATGGATGAAATGCTTGAATTATTCTCAGCTATTCGTAATCACTTGGGGCAGTATCTTAGTCCATGGTTATTTTGCACACCATGCCACCTCAGTTTGGACCTAGCCATATGAAAATCAGTCTAGACCCTGCTCCCTTGGAAACAGTCCAGCCCGAATTGCCAAGCCAGGTCCTCCTTGAACCGGAACACAAGCAACTCAGGACTGGTTTTGCCCTTGTTATGGGCTCATCAGCTGGGTATAGCTTGGTTCCAGTGACACAGTGTGCATGGGACCAAGGTCTGGGCATACCTGTACAACTTAGGGCGACATACTAAAGTATACAAAAAGTGATGGATGGAATGCTTGAATTAATATCAGCCACTGGTAATCACTCGGGCTTCATCCCAGTCCATCGTTATTTTGCACACCATTTCACCTCAGTTTGGACCTAGCCATATGCAAATCAGTTTAGACCCTGCTCCAATGGGAACAGTCTAGTCCGAACTGCCAAGCCAGGTACTTCCTGAACTGGAACACAAGCAGACCCGGACCAGTTTTGCCCTTCTTATGCGGCCATCAGCCGGGTATTGCTTGTTTTCAATGACACAGTGTGCATGGGACCCACTGTTGGGCTATTCTAGCCCATGCCACTGAATTGGATATATGGGCCCTGTTGATGGTGGGGACACTGACCTACTTATTGCAGGGGCGCATTGTGCACAATTCCGTGCCACTGACAGCAAGGGGGAGATCAGTGCCACTTCTGTGTACGGGCCGACATCTCATGAAAACAACAGTCCCTCGAGACTTGACGGCCATGTTGGCTGTAGCCAGGTGCGGCTGGCTATTAAGCTGCACCCAACCAGTGAGGCGTGTTTGTCGTTCCAGCCTTTTTGGTGAATCTGAGCTCCCGTGATCCCGGCTCACCTGCTTTTGATTTGCAGTGGCATCTTCTGTTGTGGCTTTGGTGCTTCTCGAATCTTATGGTTCCCTCGGTTCTGCGTTGCCGATGCCGACCTGAAAGAAAAAGAGAAGAGACACCCGATTAACAATGTTAAGACGGTAACCTGCTGCGCGCACCAGCAACAAACTTACGTGATAAAGAGCTTGCAATTCCAACCCTTCGGAGCACTGATGTTTTGAAGCGTGCCTTCCCTAGCGAAATGTGATACCTGCAATCACAAAGAAAAGCTTGTTGACATCGTAGTACTAACTAATGTTCAACAGTTTTGGCCCCAAAGACTAACTCCTAATGTATTATCGAGTGGTTTACACATGAATTAATTTCTAACAATCGTGTTAACCCAGTTATGATGTCACATGTTATATTATGAACATAGTTCTAAGATATATATACCATGTTATGTCCAGAGGGTTTCTCGTGAGTGCCATATAACTTACATTGATTCAAAGTTACTTATAGCGAGCGTTATAATCTTAGTGAGATGCGAGAGTAGGACACTAACTACTAGAGAATATATCTATGTAGAGTTATATTTTCTTGTTAGTATGCTTAGACGACACTGGATGACACCACGTATTTCTTTATAACGAATAATAGTTCATGGTTTATATGTACACAGTGACGTCCAGCATGTTTGTGTTTTGCTGATTCCAAAGATTTCTGATGCCATTCCATTCAATTTTGCAACAGTATACTTTTTTAGGATAACAAGAAGTGCAGGCGGGAAAAAGGGAATGATCAGGAACTGGAACCAGAATAAATATCCTTTGATGGGATGTCAAGAGAGGCCACGAAAATACAAGAGAACCAGAGCAGTGTCTCTTTTCCCCATTGGGCTAGAGTTGCCGTAGCTAATCACAGGTCAAGTTGCTTGGGCCCGGTGGTGGAGTTTGAACCTAGCATCATGCACTCCAGCTCACTCCTGCGGGAACTTCAGGTGAGTGCCTGACAGAATGATAAGCCCACAAAATCCTTCATGCCCGAATGAGATGGAGTTGCGAGATATCACCTTGGCGGACTTGGAATCTCCAAAAGGAAACACAGGCTCTAGCACAGCGAGTAGATGCGTACAGGAGCAAGGCAAAACAGAACCTCTTTCAAGAGGGAATGGTCAGGGTTTCAAACCGGCCAGTTTTGCTTTTCCCACAACAGTCCACCTCGGGAGGTACCACAGCTTCAGCAAACTCAGTGATTCAACCATACCCTTAGCCCCTCCAGAAAGATTTACAGGTGAACCGGCAACATTTGTGATGTTCCTAAATCAGTGCCAGCTACACTTCATGTGTAAACCCACGTATGTTCCTAATGAACAATGAAAGGTGGCTTTTGTGCTATCCTATCTAGAAGGGACAGCAGCTTCCTGGTCAATCCCTTTGGTAGAATGTGACAATCCAATCCTATATGACTATGCCACCTTCAAGGCAGAAATGAAGAAATTATTTGATAGACATGCTTCCATGCAGTCTGTGGATGCGGAGCTCTTGAATCTTAGGCAAGTCAATAAGGAACTACTCATTTATATCATGGCCTTTAATAGGCTGGTAGCAGAATCTGAATGGCCAGAAAGCAAGCGCAGCTGACTATTCTACAGAGGTGTAAAGGTCGAACTAAAAGATCTGCTAGCACAAGTAATGAACCCTCCAGATCATATGATGAACTGATTGATCTAGTGGTCAAAATGGACCATCGGTTGTCCGAACTGCGAACTGACACGGGACGTTTAGACACCAAAGTGATGGTCATTAGAGAGAAAAAGACAGAATCTGGAAAAACTGCTGATGGCTCAGAACCAATACAAATTGGTAGCATCAGGGGCCCCTTGATCAGAGAAGAACGACAACGTCGCTGAGATTTGGTCCTCTGCCTGTACTGTGGCAAGAAAGGACATTTCTTGTGAGAATGCACAGTTAAACCTAAAAGAAAGTCTGAAGCAGGAAATCAGTGCACTCAGGAGTGGCTGAGATTAGTTTTCTGGGCTCAAATACTACAGTAGTCTCCAAAACATTGGCATACACTGGTGCAGACCCCGCATTCCAACATTTCTGTGTATCAGCTCAGTTAATATTGGGAAATAAATCCATGTCGATTGGCATTTTGTTAGACTCCGGGTCCAAAGGCAACTTTGTAGATATCGACGTTGCCACTAAACACGGAATTCTGTTTCTCCCCAGGAAGACACCCGAAGTGGTAAGAACCTTTGATGGGAGTGAATTAATCGCAGGGAATATTATCCACTCTACAGGAGAATTGACCCTCACCATACAGGGGAATCATGTAGAGACAGTTTTGATTTAATAAAAGCTGCACAGTTTCACGCATTCTTAGGTATACTATGGATTCAAAAGCATAATCCTGAAATTGATTGAGTAAAGCGGAAACTCACCGAACACTCTACCTACTGCGATACACATTGTTGGAACGCTCCTCTGACGGAGACTTCTCTTCTAGGCACTATTGACCCTAGCACGAATAAGCCAAACAAATTACCCGCTTGTTGCGAGAATTTGAAGATGCATTTGACTAAAAAAAAAGTGACAACTCTCCTTCCTCATTGGCCCTACGATTACATATTGATTTACAACCTGGTGCACAAATCCCTTGCAGTCGGATCTACGCTCTGACAGAGAAGGAAAATCTCCACTTAAGACAATACTTTTTTTTTCTTACCTTTTTTAATAGAATATGTTTATTTTTTCCGATTTCACAATTATACACATCTATAATGCTATACCTTACAACGTTTATGAAAGCCGAACAAACTTTGTAGCCATCCCCCCCCCCCTTCCAGCTCGGTTGTCAGAGAAGCCGCCCTCCCCCCACGAAGTCCCTTGTTTCTCAAGCTCTATGTTCTGCACAGGTAATATTGCTAGTTCCTTTTTCCCTATATCCAAGTCCTCTCTGATGTTTGAAGCTCTTCCCTATTCCGATCCGGAGTCCACTGGATCTCGCCCTCCCACTGCAGTCTCAAAACTCACTATGGCATCTCTCCATGTTGTCAAATCCTCTTCTGCATTTTCATTCACCCTACACCCCCATAGCCTGACTTCCTCTGCTATCGCCCATTCTTTGACATCTTTCGCCCATCTTTGCTTATTGGGACTCGTAGTGCCCATCCACCCTATGGCTACTCGTCTCTTTGCCAGTAGTAGTGCCAACTGTATGAATCTCCACTGCATTTTCCCTCTCTTACATTGTTTCAATATCCCCAGCAAACATGCAGTAGGTTACAGCCTCGGCTTCACGCTTCCTATATTCTGTAGTGTTTCAACTACTTGTGACCAATAAGTGTGGACCGTTGGACAGTGCCAGTCTAAGTGTATGAAGGATGCCGAGGTAGCATTGCATCTGGGGCATGTGTCCGGTTTTGTTGGGTTTATGCGGTGTAGCCAAACCGGAGTGGCATATGTGCGGTGCAAGTAATTAAAGTGAATCAGTTTAAACCTCGCATTACATGAGACCTTCTTCACCAGTGTACTGGCTTCCTTCCATCTTGTGTCTGCTATCGGCATACCTAAGTCCTCCTCCCAGGCTACTCTTGCTCATGACTCTGTTCTGGGAATATCCGTGATCATGGCTTTGTATAACTGGGATATCAAGTGTCTTCCCCCTCCAAGCTCTAGTAATGCCCTGAATAGGGGCGAAGAGTCTGGAGCTTCCGGGCATGTGGGCCAAATATCCCAGACTATGTTAGTGATGCTCGCATAACTTAGGAATTGCCCCCTTCCCACCCCAAAAGTTTCCTGTGCTGTCTCGAAAGAGATCAATGTGTCATTGGGGATTAGGTCTGCTAATGTCATGCATCCTCCATCCTTCCACCCAGTGAACTCCACCTCCGATGCTAAGTGCCGAAATGTTGGGGGGTCCCAGAACACAAACTCTCTTGCAAAGGGGGCGCGCTTCAGGACTACTCTCACCGCTCTTTCCCACAGTGTTGCTGTGTGTCTGATCAAGTATAGATCCACTCCGTGTCCCCTCGCACCTTCATGAAGCAGTTGAGATAGAGTTCTTTCTCTTGTGTTATCTACCAGGAGGTCTTTCTCCCAGTTATTCTCTTCGGTCAGCCAATGTGTTGCGTGCTGTAGCTGCGACGCCATATAATACATTTCCAAATTAGGTAGTGCCCCCCCCCCCTTCCATTGGTAGTTGCAGTTTCTCTCAGCTTACTTTGTTCCTGTCACCTGCCCACACTAATTTCAATAGCAAGGAGTGCAGTTTTTTAAACACCGACCTTGGTAGCGTGTCTAGTGAATGCTGAAGGGCGTAAAGGCATCTCAGCAGGAACACCATTTTGGCCACCGCTATCCAAAAGGAGACTGAGGAGCCAACCCCTCCGTTACCCGATCTATGTTACATTGCCTCCGTTATTGTGTGGTGTGGGCGACCACAACCCCCAAGTATCTGAATTGATCTGTCTCCCATCGCAGGGGCATAGTGGAGAACGCAATGGGGTCCCGACCCCGCAGGGCCCCCAGTGGGTAAATCAGGGATTTAGTCATGTTAATTTGTAGACCTGCGACTTCCCTGAAGGCCTATAAATATTGTAGCTGGCATGGGAGTGAGACTGCTGGTGTCATCAGATAAAATAAAGTGTTGTCGGCATATAAGGAAAGCAGGTGCTCCCTGTCCCATGATCCGAATGCCAAAGCGCCCCATGTCTCTCTTAATTCTGACGGCCAGGGGTTTCAGCGCCAGAGCGAATAATAAAGGTGATAATGGGCACCCCTGCCTGGTGCCCCTTTGGATCTCCAAGGGGTCCGAGATCACCCTCCCCTGTCGCACTCTGGCCAAGGACTCGGAGTAAACCAGTCCCACCCAGGACCGGAATCGTGGTCCAAACCCTGCTCTCCCCAAAACCGCCTGGAGGAAGCGCCAATTTACTGTGTCGAATGCCTTAGCTATATCAATGGATACCAAGGCTAGATCCTGCTCACTGTCTTCCACTTTGTGGGTGACATGCATGAGCCGCCTAGGATTCATCGTGGTATTCCTGCCGGGAATAAACCCACATTGGTCAGTGGATTAATCTGCCCATCTCCGGTCCCAGTCTTTGGGCCAAAGTCTTGCATAGAATTTTCATGTCTAGATTTCTCCTCGTGATTGGGCAGTAGGAAGCCGGGTCAGAGAGCTCCTAACTCAGCTTTGGGATCATTGTTATGATACCCTCCCGAAAGGACGGGGGGAGCATCTTTTTTTCCAGTGCCCCTGTGTACACTTCTTGTAGGCGGGGGGCTACCACCGTTTGATAAAACTCGGCAGTGAACCTGTCGCTGCCCAGTGCTTTTCTGGATGGGAGAGATTTAATAGCAGACTGTATCTCATCCACTGTCAGCGGGTTGTCTAGAGTTTGTCTCCCTTCTTCACTCAATTGCAGGAGCTGCAAGTCCCCTAAGTACTCATCCAATTGCTCCTGGGTAGGGTCTCCCGAGTTTGTGTATGTCTGTTCGAGATGCCCCCTGAACAGCTCTGCTATATCGCTCTGGGTACGCGCCTCTCCTCCACTGGGGTTCACTAGGTAGAGCACCTCCCGTGCCGGGCAATTCCTGCCTAAGGATCCAAGCTAAGAGTCTTCCTAATTTATCTCCCTGCCGGTGTAGCAGTTGACGGTCTGATGTTAATGTGTATTTCTATAACCTATTACGTGCGTCCATAACTTGTCTCAGTAATTCCGTTTCAGTGTCCTGCTGTTGCTCTCCCTCCCCTACCTCCTCCTGCAGGGCAGCCAATTCACTTTCCTTCCCTAGGAGTATCTCCTGAAGGGAGCTTCGCACTCCACATGTGAGGCTCACACACCTTCCCCTCAGGACCGTTTTGAGGGCTTCCCATTCTACCGCTCGGCTTTCCCCCGTGGTCCAATTTAAATTAATGTAATCCCCCAGAGCCTTTGCCATAGTCTCTTTTCCTACCTGGTCTTGTAATATCTCTGAGGGGAGTTTCCAGGAATAAAGAGCCCGGGGCCTCCTCCCCCATTGGAACTCGCATGTCACCGGTGTGTGATCTGACAGGTATCTTGGCAAGTGCGTAATCGCTTGTATTTTCAATGCTGTCTGATGTGGTGCTAATATCCTATCTAGCCTACTATATGTTCCATGTGTGGCCGAGTGGCAGGTGTTCTCCCATTTCCCTGGGTGTGTGTCCCGCCAGACATCCCCAAACCCCAGCTGTGCCATCACTTCTGCCAAGCTAGCCGTCATTCTTGGTTTAGTCAATTGTCGGGGAGGATGACGGTCCAATCCTCCGACAATCACACAGTTAAAGTCTCCCACCAAAAAGACATCTACCCTCACTACTGGGGATAGTATATCTCTCAATGTGGCATAGAAAACCGGGTCATCCACTGTGGGACCATAAGAATTCAGGATTGCTATCTCCTGTCGCTCCTGCACTAGTATGTACCTACCCTCGACGTCTGCCTCCATATACTTCAGGGCAAAGGGAACTCCCGGGGCCACCCATATAGAGACCCCTCTTGAAAAGGATGAGTAAGTGGCATGATGTTTCTGACCTCTCCATTTCTTCCCGAGTTTTACAGCTTTGGCGTCAGTCAAGTTTGTCTCTTGGCGGCATGCTATAATAATGTTATGTCGTTTGAGAAATGACAGGACCCTATACCGCTTTTGTACAGTGCCAAGCGCCCATACGTTCCAAGTAGTAAGTTTATATTTGTTAGGGATCTCCATCTTGTTTTGTGGCCTGACCTCTCTCCCCCGCACAGTCCCGGACAAAGTGATGGCTACTTCCCTTCAGTACCCCCCCATAAAACAACTGGGTGTAACTAAATAACATTGAACCCCGTGTTCCCTCCCTCCCACGGACAACCATAGCAACAACATCCGTCTACCCACTGCTGTGTGAAGACTGACACAACGTCCCTGCTGGCCCAACGTGAACCAACAATAAACAAGGAGTAACACCTCCTAACAGGCTCTCCCCCTCGAGTTCCCTCCCAAACCCCCGTTTCTTGTGCACCGCTTTGTAGGTGTGTGACCCCCTCCTGCATCGCAGCATAGTTGGGCCCTCCCAAATCCCTTCGATGCCCAATACCATAGAGTAAACGTAGATAAACTGCAACTCAACCAGACTATGTCTCATTTTGCAAGGACCCCCTCACCTCTTCCAGTTGTGCCTTGTTTCTATGCCAATTTGTTATGCAGTTCTGTCAGGGCTCAGAAATCAAAAACCCAGAAACTCCACTGCGCTACCGTAACTCCCAGTGGGCAGATTCAAGAACGCTTACCTGCTCGCAGGAGAGTCAGAGTGATTGTCACGCGTTGCAGGGTATTCGGAAGAGTACGCCGAAAATGGAGGAATGCAATTAAAGTTGCCGGTCTAGTCTCTCGCATTTGGCTCCAGGTGCGAGGACAGAACCGGCAGTGAAGTGCGTCGGCAGAATTCTGAGCCGCGCACTTCACCAACGATTCCTTTGTGTGTGGATCAACCGTGCAAGCGCTTAGCTTAGTCAGGAGTTAGTGTAGACCTTGAGCATGCGTAGTTTATAGGCGTATGGTAGTGTTCGTTTCGCTATCGGCGGATAGTTAGTCAGGTCAATTAGTGAGCTTCAATAGAGAAGTTATTCAGAGTTTGGTTTTCGGACATCACGGAGTCAAGAGAAGTAAACAGAGCTGTTGATAAACTCTTACCTGAGACTCGGCTGAGTCCTTGGGTTTTTTCGGTGCAACTTCAGCAACAAAACCGCAAGTATTTTACCTAAGAAAAGAGAAAGAGAGAGAAGACGAAATTAATAAATAATATAACCATAGAGAGAACTCAATACTGCATATTAATATATATAAGTCTGAAAGCAAGCAGTTCACTAGTATATCTAGCATTACTGTACAAAAAAGAACTGGAATAGAATTTGCTGTATAGAAAGAAACCAAAAAAAAGAAGAGGAGCAAAGGCCTTTAGCTTGAAGGGTAAGGAAGAAGTGTATAGAGGTTTTAGAAAAGAGAGTTCCTGGGTGGTAATGTGAAAGAATTAATGGTGTAATTTCTAATTCACTGTTCCCCCTCAAAGAGCGAGAAATAGAAAAAGTGAAAAGCAGACAGAAGTGCAAAGAAGAAAAGACGAGTGAGGTGAACCAAAGAAAAGCGAGGCAGTCTCTTCTCTTCTCTGTCCCCTTCCCCTTTCCCCCGGCAGAGTTCACACGATCACCTGTGGCTTGGGTGTTCGTGGGAAGGTCTGTTTAGGGAATAAGAAAATTCTACATTCTTCTCCTGAGAGTATTGTAAGTAAGAAGTGAGTACACGCTGGGTCCTGACAGAGTGAAGTGCCCACGAAGTTTACTCTCCCGAGCAAAATGGCAGAGGGTTTTGACCTAAAGAATTTAGGGAAGGTTCTAGAAGTATTTCAACAGGAGTTAATGGCTGTAAGGGAGGAGAATAAGGCTCTCAAGTCAGAAATAGAGGCTTCTAGAAGAGAAACCCTAGAACTAACTGTTCAAATGAAAGGTGAAGGTTCTGGAGTCAAGTTTAACCCCTCATCTTCCGGAGCTTCAACTTCTAATGCAGGCTCAACTCCTAGTTCGGGGTCCACCACCCAAGTAGGGCACTCTTTAGCTCCCATCATACCATTAGCGACCCCAAAGAGATTCAGTGGGGATCCTCAGAAGGCTCAAATCTTTTTAACACAGTGCTCATTGCATTTCATGTGTCGTCCAACCGTCTTTCCAGATGCACAGTCTCGAATAGCATTTATCCTCTCGTATCTGAATGGAGACGCCGCCTCCTGGTCTATGCCCTTGGTCTCACAAGACTCACCAATTTTATATGATTTTGAAGAGTTTAAGAAAGAGTTCTTACGCATCTTTGATCGAAGAAAGGTAGCGCAAGCAACCGATAACGAACTATTGGAACTGAGACAGGGGAATCGAGAATTAGTGACCTATCTTGCACAGTTTAATAAGCTGGTAGTAGAGACTGAATGGCCGGAGAGCAAGAGAGCCGCCCTGTTTTATCGAGGGTTGAAAGATGACCTGAAAGACTCCTTAGCGCAAATTCCAAATCGTCCTACTGAGGTGTCAGCCCTAATCGATCTGGTCTTAGAAATCGATTACCGGCAATCTGAGAGAAGAGGCGAGAAAAGGAGGGAATTTCGACCCAGTATTCCCAGATTTGATCGGGTGAGAACAGATACTGTGAAAACAGCAGAAAAAGAACAAGGCATAGAACCAATGCAAATTGGAACAATAAGAGGACCACTCACGAAAGAAGAAAAAGATAAGCGAAGATTAAATAATCTCTGTCTCTAATGCGGAACCAGCGGCCATTTCGTGAGGGGGTGTCCAAAAAAAACCAAGTCCTACAAGAAGGAAAACTTGCAGCACCACCAGTAGGAGGAGTTGGACTGGTGGATGCTAAAGTTGAAACAACTCCAACAAGTCATCAAGTTGCTAACACGTTACAATCTTCGGCTCCGCATCTTATCTTGGTCATGACTCTTAAATTCCATGAACACACTCTCCAAGGAGTAGCAGTAATGTTGGATTCAGGTGCCACTTGAAATTGTTGCGACCTAAAGTTTGCCTCCAAGGTGGGCTTACAGGCGATTCCTAAGACCAAATGTGAAGCTGTAAGGGCTGTGGATGGAACGAATCTATCCTCAGGTCCTATTGTAAGTCACACGGAAGTAGTGGAACTCATTTCTACAGAAGGCCATCGGGAGAAGATACAGTTTAATCTTATCGATGCTCCTCAGTTCCAGATTATATTGGGACTCCGTTGGCTAACAGAGTATAACCCTACAATAAATTGGAGTGAGAGAACAGTAGAGTTAAACTCCAGTTACTGTTTGGAACATTGCTTTCATGAGAATTTGGAAGTTGAGAAAAAAGGTCCGGCGACCTTGCTATGTGAAAACAAGTTGATGGTGTGTGCGGTGCAAACCTAGAGTCTTCCGGAAGAATACCGAGAGTTTTCAGAAGTATTCAGCGAGTCGGAATCAAAGAAACTTCCACCCCATCGGTCTTATGACTGCAAAATAGACTTGGAGCCTGGGGCAAATCTTCCCTGCAGTCGAATCTATGCGCTTACTGAAGCTGAGAATCAACATCTCAAGGACTATCTACAAAAGTATTTGGATAACGGGTTCATACGACCCTCTCAATCTCCTGTCTCCTCTCCACTCTTTTTTGTACCTAAGCGAGATGGTGAGTTGAGAACATGTATTGATTACCGCGTACTGAATAAGATAACCATAAAAAACTGTAACCCATTACCATTGATCTCTGTTTTGCTTGACCAATTAAAAAATGCAAGGATTTTCACAAAGTTGTTTTTTCGGGGTGCGTACCATCTCATCAGGGTACGAAAAGGAGATGAGTGGAAGACGGCCTCTAGAACAAAGTATGGATTGTATGAATATCAAGTCATGCCATACGGTCTCAGCAACGCCCCTGCAGCTTTCCAATATTTTATTAATGATGTGTTGAAGGAATTCATTGACCAGTGTGCAATCATGTACATCGACGATATTTTGATTTACTCGTCCACTGAGGAAGAACATCAACAACAGGTTAAAAGAGTTCTGCGATGTTTAAAAGAATATAGCCTGTATGTTAAATTGGAGAAATGTGCCTACGGAGTCAAGTCCGTAGATTTCTTAGGATTTATCATCGCTCCAGAGGGTCTTACCATGGACGTGAAGAAAATCGAAGCAGTACTCAATTGGCCCCCTCCAACTTCAGTTAAGGAAATACAAAGCTTCATTGGGTTTGCAAATTTGTATCGTAGATTCATCAAGGATTTTTCTCAGAAGGTCGTGCCCATTACCAGACTCTTGAGGAAGGGAATACCATTCCAATGGACAACAGAAGCAGAGGAGGCCTTTCAGTTTAAAAAAAAAAAGTTTTACCTCTGCACCCATTTTGCTTCACGCAGATCCTACACAACCCTTTTACTTAGAAACCGATGCTTCGGAGCAAGCTATTGGAGGTGTGCTTTCGCAGAGACACAAAGAAACCGGGCAATTACATCCCGTTGCTTATCATTCAAGGAAACTGCAACCAGCGGAGATCAATTACACCATTTTGGACAAGGAACTACTGGCAATATAAGATGCGTTCCAAGAATGGCGTCACTATCTCCTTGGAGCAAGACATGTGGTCACGGTGTTTACCGATCATAGAAATTTGCAATTCCTAAAATCCGCCAGGACCTTGACTCCACGGCAGTTGCGATGGTCTTTGTACTTCGCAGACTATGATTTTGTCATAACCTACAGAGCAGGAAAGAACAATGGAAAAGCGGATGCATTATCCCGAATCGACACGGATGGAAAAAAAACTCCAATGAACGAGCAAAGGATCATGCCAGAGACAAAGATCATAGGTGCAGTTGTCGAGGAGACCTTGGAAGATAAGATCAGGAAAGAGATGACTCAAGAAGAAATGCTAAACTGGGCCATGAAAGATCCGGCTCGAGAAGTTCGCAAACAACTACCGTTTCACGCAAAGGCCTTGTATCTTCCTACCCAAGAGCTCCAACAACAACCAATGTCTGATTGTCACGACAGTCCATTGGCCGGCCATCCCAGAATCCATCGCACCGAAGAGTTGCTGAGGAGGCAGTTCTGGTAGCCTGAGTTAATCAAGGATATTCGAAAATACATAGAAGGATGCGAGACTTGTGCAAGGGGAAAGACGGATAGACGAGCCCCTCAAGGTTTATTGAGGCCCTTACCAACTCCTCCTTACCCCTGGCATACAATCACGATGGATTTGATAGTAGAGTTGCCTTCTAGTCAGGGATTTAACTCAATTTTGGTGATGGTGGATGCCTTCTCAAAGATGGCACATTTTGTTGCCTTATAGGGAAATCCCACAGCAAAACAATTAGCCACACAGCTAAACCAAAGTTTAATTAAGATTCATGGAATTCCAAAGGTTTTAATTTCCGACCGGGGATCTCAATTTCTGTCCCATTACTGGAAGGCCTACACCAAGAGGTTAGGAATAGAGACAAGGTATTCCACAAGCTTTCACCCATAAACCGATGGACAGACTGAGAGAACCAATCAAGAATTAGAAAAATACCTTAGACTGTTTCTCTTGGATCAAGAGGGTGAATGGCCAGAACTCCTTTGGACAGCAGAGTTTGCACATAATAATGCAAGTAATGCTTCCAAAGGATATTCCCCTTTTTACCTAGATTATGGGAGACATCCAAATTCTGCCGTTTCATTTCAAGAAGTCTCAGTGCCCGCGGCACAAGAATTAGTTCAACATTTAAGTGAGGTGCATGAATCAGCCACTAAGAACTTAGCTCTGGCCAAGGAACGTTATATGCGAAATGCAGACAAAAGGAGAAGACAGGAACCAATTCTGCAGGAGGGAGACAGGGTCTGGCTGAATACTAAAAATCTGAAACTCAAAGGAAATAGAAAATTTCAACCACGTTTTGTAGATCCATATCCTGTGGAACAGGTAGTAAATCCAGTTACCTATAAATTGAGGCTTCCTCCACAGTTAAAAACACACCCAGTGTTTCATGTTTCCCTGCTTAAGAAGATTTCGCCCTACTTAAAAGAATCCAAAATCCCAAGACCCCTTGTGGTAGAAGGGAGAGAAGAATTCGAAGTTAAAAGAATCTTAGACTAGAAATCAGTGCGAGGGAAAATGTTCTATCTGGTAGACTGGAAAGGATACGGTCCCGAGGAGAGATCTTGGGAGGAACAATCTGATGTCATGCCCCTAGATTAACCAAGGCCTTTCATCGAAAATACCCTCACAAACCTCAGCCCGGAGGCTTGACCTTGCGGGGAGTAGTGTCAGGGCTCAGAAATCAAAAACCCAGAAACTCCACTGCGCCACCGTAACTCCCGGTGGGCAGATTCAAGAACGCTTACCTGCTCGCAGTAGATTCAGAGTGATTGTCACGTGTTGCAGGGTATTCAGAAGAGTACGCCGAAAATGGAGGAATGCAATTAAAGTTACCGGTCTAGTCTCTCGCATTTGGCTCCAGGAGCGAGGACAGAACCGGCAGTGAAGTGCGTCGGCAGAACTCTGAGCCGCGCACTTCACCAATGATTCCTTCGTGTGTGGATCAAACGTGCAAGCGCTTAGCTTAGTCAGGAGTTAGTGTAGACCTTGAGCATGCGTAGTTTATAGGCGTAGGGTAGTGTTCGTTTCGCTTTCGGCGGACAGTTAGTCAGGTCAATTAGTGAGCTTCAATTGAGAAGTTATTCAGAGTTTGCTTTTCGGACATCACGGAGTCAAGAGAAGTAACCAGAGCTGTTGTTAAACTCTTACCTGAGACTCGGCTGAGTCCTTGGGTTTTCGGTACAACTTCAGCAACAAAACCATAAGTATTTTACCTAAGAAAAGAGAAAGAGAGAAAACGAAATTAATAAATAATATAACCATAGAGAGAACTCAATACTGCATATTAATATATATAAGTCTGAAAGCAAGCAGTTCACTAGTATATCTAGCATTACTGTGCAAAAAAGAACTGGAATAGAATTTTCTGTATAAAAAGAAACCAAAACAAGCATTGGCATAGCCAATAGGTCTCGCCTTTGGGACCTTATAAGTGTTTAGTTATCCAGCACAATATCCTTGGTGCAACAACATCAACTGTTGCATGGCTAAACACTTATAAGGTCCCAAAGGCGAAACCTTCAGTAATGCAACTGCTATTGCATTGCAAATGATTTGATTGCCGAAGAGGCCACAAGCCTTTGTCTCTTTATTTACTTTGGTTACAATGGCGCCATCCACGCTTTAGCTGTAAACATCTTAAGCTAAATCGCGGGTGCCACGATTGCTTCAAAAGTAAAGATATTAGATGTAAAAACACCATACACCCCTAAATCTTGGCATTGTATGGGGATGAACGAGAAGCTATTTTGCTATTTTTCTACATGAAAACCTATATTCCAGTTTGAGAGATGTTTTTTAAAAAATAAGGCGCATTTGCACTTTCACCCTAATTGTAAATTGGTAAATGCCTGCTGGTGTGAACATCTGTCATTTTAAGGGTGGACATACACACAAAAATCTATCACACTCACAGATTTAGGGGCCAATACCTTTTTGCGAATCTCTAAAAAGTAATACGCGAGCTGCATCTTTGTTAGTTAACAGGCCACAATGACATGTGAGCATACCTCCATGTAATAAGAAGGGTCACAAGTTGTTGTTGTGCGTACACACCAGTATTTGCTATCAATTAAAACATGGCTAGCATTTGGACCTAGCAGACCTCAGGATACTGGAAGGACATAATGTAAACCAGACAGCGGCCAATTAAAGGAAATACGGATTTGTGATACAGAAAAATGCTAAAGTTCCTGGTGAAGCTGAGGAGAGTAAGAGTACAAATCATGAGTAGGCTTGCAAACGGAGGAAATGAAATTACTGAACTTAAGTTCCTTTAAACATGACCAGCAACTTCTGAGACACAATATAACTGACTCAAAAAGGTAAATGCATTATTTAAGTATGCAGACTGATTCCCTTATGAAGTATTGTTGGACGTAAATGATAGGCAGGGCCGGACTGGCTACCGGGCGTTTTGTTGTGCTGCCGAGCTGGGGGCTGATTTCACTCCGGTGGGGGCTGATTTCGTTGATGGGGACCTGCGTGAGCTTCGAAATAAACGAAGCAAAACGAATGTTTTTAAGCACACGCAGGTCCCCATCAACGAAATCAGCCCCCAGCTCGGCAGCACAACAAAACGCCCGGTAGCCAGTCCGGCCCTGATGATAGGCTTATTTTAATTAAAAAGTAAACAAATGCAGAAAAGATTTTCCTCAACATGTGTGCGACGTGTAGTTTCTTTTTTACTGAAGGGTACACAGTTGCAATGCATTATCCATTTTAACTTTTGGGAAATCTGCCAAACTAAAAAGTCTGTTTTAATCTATTTCACTTTTTGTAAAATGCATCTTGCCACTGTTAGCTGTTTTGCGGTGCTCTGCCAGGGAAGGATGCGAAGTGGAAGGTGGTTGCACACAGGCGCTCATGGCACGCCTCGGTATTCCCACGGATCCTTCTGTACATCCTCCTTGAGGTCTTCCTCCAAGTGGTAGAGGGCAGGTAGTGGTTGGTGGCCGGGGTTGCGCTAGTGGTGGGGGAATCAAGTGTCTAGGACCTTTAACAGGAACGGCTGAGTGACGGGTGATGATAATTCCATGCGTCTGACAGGCAGAAAAAATGATGGAACGAACGGTACCAATATATATTAGCCTTACAGATTTCCTGCTGAGGAGTGTTACCACAGCAGTTTACGGATCTGGGCCTGGATTTGCAAAGGATAGGCTTTTAATTCACCTAACCTTAAAATGTTAAACTTCATCACAAAATAGGCAAGTTTGGTAGGTCCGGCTGTCGAGTTTGAAGCTCGTGCCCGTTGCTGAAAGTGAAACTAAAAGCCCAGATTAGAAAATGCAGAGGTGCAAGTCCGGGGCTGGCATAAGTGCCCTTTTGGCAGTCTTCCATAACAGCTAGCCGTAGCTGTGTGTGTTTTTCACATGTTCAGTAGCATTACCACTTTCAGAGTCCAGCGGAGAAACACTGAGGCACCACAAACAGGATTAATATTTGAACCTTCGAGACCAGGTCTATGATGGGGAAGCTGTCTAGGGCTAGGGGGCGGGGGCAGATGTCTCGGTCTTGTACTAAGCACACATATTAGTTCAGACCCAAAAGCAGCGTCGGGAGAAAGAACCTGTGTGGTTTCACTTTCAAGCTCCAACGATCGTAGGGTGCAACTCCCGGGAGATGCCTGGGGGTTGGTGAGACGCAACCAGGAAGCCTGGAAAACGGAGTCAGAAAGTAGGAAACCAAGGTTCCGGCGAGGGCAGGGACAAGAGAAAATCAGGGGATGATCGGGAGTCCACGGGAAATCGGAACCCAGGCAAGAACAGGAAGGATAAGATCAGGAGCTAGGAGATCAGGAGACAGAGAGTTAAGGAGAACTCAGGAGTAGCGAGACAGCAGAAGGGCAAGACAGAAATCGGGAGAAAATCACGCAGCTGCTGTGGTTAAAGCGTGCCGCACTGGCAAAAAAAAAAAAGTTTTATAAATTAACAAGTTGCAGCAGAGGTGCGTGCAAGTCGGGCGAGCTGCGCTTTTTGAAAAGATCACGCGCGGCCACCATTGCAAATAAAAACTGCCTAGGCGAAGCCTAATGAAGCACTGGGGAAAAATGGGCAAGTCGCACACAACAAAAGAAATGTTGCATGGCCACCACTGTTAAAGTCCAAGCATGGCGTGCTGCATGGCAAAAACAAACAAGCGCGACCGCGAACGAAAGTGAAAGCGCCAGGATGTCGAGCCGGCAAGGAGACTGCGAGCAGGCTAATGTAAACAAGCGCACGCGTGTCCCTAATTACAAACACATGGCCCCTGCGTGCGCCGCTGCTCGCTCCCGCAAGGTGGATGCCGCCACATGCACGAGTGTGTGGAAAAGAGCTGACCAATTTCTAAAGGTCATCTCCTAGAGCAACGCATGCGCGCTGCCTAGGCGAGACCTAAAAATGAGTTTTAAGCACTGGCCCTCGCCACTGCGGAGGAAGTCAGAGAATTAAAGTCATCAACGGGCGGGAGGTGGTGTAGGACGGCGCGCGAGCTGAGAAAAAAAAACAAGCATGAAAGACAACAATGGGCGGGAGGTGGTTTAGGGACGGCGAGCGAGCTGAGGCTAAACAAAAAAAAAAAAAAGCATCAAAGGAATGGGCGGGAGGTGGTGTAAGGACTGCGAGTGAGCTGAGGCTAAACAAAAACAAGCCTGAAAGACAGCAATGGGCGGGAGGTGGTGTAGGGGCGGCAAGCAAGCTGAGGCTAAACAAAAATAAGCACTCGTGCTAAACACTCGTGCTTGTGCTAGCATACCCCTTGCAAGAGCGAGCAGCGGCGCGCAGACCATCCGTGTTTTTCAATTAGCGCGCGCGCCGCTACTCGCTCCCGCAAGGTGGATGCCAGCACAAGCACGAGCGCTGAAAAAGAGCTGACCAATTTCTAAAGGTCATCTCCTAGGCAGCGCATGCGCGCTGCCTAGGCGAGACCTAAAAAAGAAGAGGAGCAAAGGCCTTTATCTTGGAGGGTAAGGAAGAAGTGTATAGAGGTTTTAGAAAAGAGATTTCCTGGGTGGTAATAGGAAAGAATTAATAGTGTCGTTTTGTTGTGCTGCCGAGCTGGGGGCTGATTTCGTTGATGGGGACCTGCGTGTGCTTCGAAATAAACGAAGCAAAACGAATGTTTTTAAGCACACGCAGGTCCCCATCAACGAAATCAGCCCCCAGCTCGGCAGCACAACAAAACGCCCGGTAGCCAGTCTGGCCCTGATGATAGGCTTATTTTAATTAAAAAGTAAACAAATGCAGAAAAGATTTTCCGAAATCTGCCAAACTAAAAAGTCTGTTTTAATCTATTTCACTTTTTGTAAAATGCATCTTGCCACTGTTAGCTGTTTTGCGGTGCTCTGCCAGGGAAGGATGCGAAGTGGAAGGTGGTTGCACACAGGCGCTCATGGCACGCCTCGGTATTCCCACGGATCCTTCTGTACAGCCTCCTTGAGGTCTTCCTACAAGTGGTAGAGGGCAGGTAGTGGTTGGTGGCCGGGGTTGCGCTAGTGGTGGGGGAATCAAGTGGCTAGGACCTTTAACAGGAACGGCTGAGTGACGGGTGACGATAATTCCATGCGTCTGACAGGCAGAAAAAATGATGGAACGAACGGTACCAATATATATTAGCCTTACAGATTTCCTGCTGAGGAGTGTTACCACAGCAGTTTACGGATCTGGGCCTGGATTTGCAAAGGATAGGCTTTTAATTCACCTAACCTTAAAATGTTAAACTTCATCACAAAATAGGCAAGTTTGGTAGGTCCGGCTGTCGAGTTTGAAGCTTGTGCCCGTTGCTGAAAGTGAAACTAAAAGCCCAGATTAGAAAATGCAGAGGTGCAAGTCCGGGGCTGGCATAAGTGCCCTTTTGGCAGTCTTCCATAACAGCTAGCCGTAGCTGTGTGTGTTTTTCACATGGTCAGTAGCATTACCACTTTCAGAGTCCAGCGGAGAAACACTGAGGCACCACAAACAGGATTAATATTTGAACCTTCGAGACCAGGTCTATGATGGGGAAGCTGTCTAGGGCTAGGGGGCGGGGGCAGATGTCTCGGTCTTGTACTAAGCACACATATTAGTTCAGACCCAAAAGCAGCGTTGGGAGAAAGAACCTGTGTGGTTTCACTTTCAAGCTCCAACGATCGTAGGGTGCAACTCCCGGGAGATGCCCGGGGGTTGGTGAGACGCAACCAGGAAGCCTGGAAAACGGAGTCAGAAAGTAGGAAACCAAGGTTCCGGCGAGGGCAGGGACAAGAGAAAATCAGGGGATGATCGGGAGTCCACGGGAAATCGGAACCCAGGCAAGAACAGGAAGGATAAGATCAGGAGCTAGGAGATCAGGAGACAGAGAGTTAAGGAGAACTCAGGAGTAGCGAGACAGCAGAAGGTCAAGACAGAAATCGGGAGAAAAACACGCAGCTGCTGTGGTTAAAGCGTGCCGCACTGGCAAAAAAAAAAAGTTTTATAAATTGACAAGTTGCAGCAGAGGTGCGTGCAAGTCGGGCGAGCCGCGCTTTTTGAAAAGGTCACGCGCGGCCGCCATTGCAAATAAAAACTGCCTAGGCGAAGCCTAATGAAGCACTGGGGAAAAATGGGCAAGTCGCGCACAACAAAAGAAATGTTGCATGGCCACCACTGTTAAAGTCCAAGCATGGCGTGCTGCATGGCAAAAACAAACAAGCGCGACCGCGAACGAAAGTGAAAGCGCCAGGATGTCGAGCCGGCAAGGAGACTGCGAGCAGGCTAATGTAAACAAGCGCACGCGTGTCCCTAATTACAAACACATGGCCCCTGCGTGCGCCGCTGCTCGCTCCCGCAAGGTGGATGCCGCCACATGCACGAGTGTGTGGAAAAGAGCTGACCAATTTCTAAAGGTCATCTCCTAGAGCAACTCATGCGCGCTGCCTAGGCGAGACCTAAAAATGAGTTTTAAGCACTGGCCCTCGCCACTGCAGAGGAAGTCAGAGAATTAAAGTCATCAACGGGCGGGAGGTGGTGTAGGACGGCGCGCAAGCTGAGAAAAAAAAACAAGCATGAAAGACAACAATGGGCGGGAGGTGGTTTAGGGACGGCGAGCGAGCTGAGGCTAAACAAAAAAAAAAAAAAGCATCAAAGGAATGGGCGGGAGGTGGTGTAAGGACTGCGAGTGAGCTGAGGCTAAACAAAAACAAGCCTGAAAGACAGCAATGGGCGGGAGGTGGTGTAGGGGCGGCAAGCAAGCTGAGGCTAAACAAAAATAAGCACTCGTGCTAAACACTCGTGCTTGTGCTAGCATACCCCTTGCGAGAGCGAGCAGCGGCGCGCAGACCATCCGTGTTTTTCAATTAGCGCGCGCGCCGCTACTTGCTCCCGCAAGGTGGATGCCAGCACAAGCACGAGCGCTGAAAAAGAGCTGACCAATTTCTAAGGTCATCTCCTAGGCAGCGCATGCGTGCTGCCTAGGCGAGACCTAAAAAGAAGAGGAGCAAAGGCCTTTAGCTTGGAGGGTAAGGAAGAAGTGTATAAAGGTTTTAGAAAAGAGATTTCCTGGGTGGTAATAGGAAAGAATTAATAGTGTCGTTTTGTTGTGCTGCCGAGCTGTGGGCTGATTTCGTCGATGGGGACCTGCGTGAGCTTCGAAATAAACGAAGCAAAACGAATGTTTTTAAGCACACGCAGGTCCCCATCAACGAAAGCGCGACCGCGAACGAAAGTGAAAGCGCCAGGATGTCGAGCCGGCAATGAGACTGCGAGCAGGCTAATGTAAACAAGCGCACGCGTGTCCCTAATTACAAACACATGCCCCTGCGTGCGCCGCTGCTCGCTCCCGCAAGGTGGATGCCGCCACATGCACGAGTGTGTGGAAAAGAGCTGACCAATTTCTAAAGGTCATCTCCTAGAGCAACGCATGCGCGCTGCCTAGGCGAGACCTAAAAATGAGTTTTAAGCACTGGCCCTCGCCACTGCGGAGGAAGTCAGAGAATTAAAGTCATCAACAGGCGGGAGGTGGTGTAGGACGGCGCGCGAGCTGAGAAAAAAAAACAAGCATGAAAGACAACAATGGGCGGGAGGTGGTTTAGGGACGGCGAGCGAGCTGAGGCTAAACAAAAAAAAAAAGCATCAAAGGAATGGGCGGGAGGTGGTGTAAGGACTGCGAGTGAGCTGAGGCTAAACAAAAACAAGCCTGAAAGACAGCAATGGGCGGGAGGTGGTGTAGGGGCGGCAAGCAAGCTGAGGCTAAACAAAAATAAGCACTCGTGCTAAACACTCGTGCTTGTGCTAGCATACCCCTTGCGAGAGCGAGCAGCGGCGCGCAGACCATCCGTGTTTTTCAATTAGCGCGCGCGCCGCTACTTGCTCCCGCAAGGTGGATGCCAGCACAAGCACGAGCGCTGAAAAAGAGCTGACCAATTTCTAAAGGTCATCTCCTAGGCAGCGCATGCGTGCTGCCTAGGCGAGACCTAAAAAAGAAGAGGAGCAAAGGCCTTTAGCTTGGAGGGTAAGGAAGAAGTGTATAAAGGTTTTAGAAAAGAGATTTCCTGGGTGGTAATAGGAAAGAATTAATAGTGTCGTTTTGTTGTGCTGCCGAGCTGTGGGCTGATTTCGTCGATGGGGACCTGCGTGAGCTTCGAAATAAACGAAGCAAAGCGAATGTTTTTAAGCACACGCAGGTCCCCATCAACGAAGCGCGACCGCGAACGAAAGTGAAAGCGCCAGGATGTCGAGCCGGCAATGAGACTGCGAGCAGGCTAATGTAAACAAGCGCACGCGTGTCCCTAATTACAAACACATGCCCCTGCGTGCGCCGCTGCTGCGCCTCCCGCAAGGTGGATGCCGCCACATGCACGAGTGTGTGGAAAAGAGCTGACCAATTTCTAAGGTCATCTCCTAGAGCAACGCATGCGCGCTGCCTAGGCGAGACCTAAAAATGAGTTTTAAGCACTGGCCCTCGCCACTGCGGAGGAAGTCAGAGAATTAAAGTCATCAACAGGCGGGAGGTGGTGTAGGACGGCGCGCGAGCTGAGAAAAAAAACAAGCATGAAAGACAACAATGGGCGGGAGGTGGTTTAGGGACGGCGAGCGAGCTGAGGCTAAACAAAAAAAAAAAAGCATCAAAGGAATGGGCGGGAGGTGGTGTAAGGACTGCGAGTGAGCTGAGGCTAAACAAAAACAAGCCTGAAAGACAGCAATGGGCGGGAGGTGGTGTAGGGGCGGCAAGCAAGCTGAGGCTAAACAAAAATAAGCACTCGTGCTAAACACTCGTGCTTGTGCTAGCATACCCCTTGCGAGAGCGAGCAGCGGCGCGCAGACCATCCGTGTTTTTCAATTAGCGCGCGCGCCGCTGCTGCGCTCCCGCAAGGTGGATGCCAGCACAAGCACGAGCGCTGAAAAAGAGCTGACCAATTTCTAAAGGTCATCTCCTAGAGCAGCGCATGCGCGCTGCCTAGGCGAGACCTAAAAAAGAAGAGGAGCAAAGGCCTTTAGCTTGGAGGGTAAGGAAGAAGTGTATAGAGGTTTTAGAAAAGAGATTTCCTGGGTGGTAATAGGAAAGAATTAATAGTGTCATTTCTAATTCACAGTTCCCCCTCAAAGAGCAAGAAATAGAAAAAGTGAAAAGCAGACAGAAGTGCGAAGAAGAAAAGACGAGTGAGGTGAATCAAAGAAAAGCGAGGCAGTCTCTTCTCTGCCCCCTTCCCCTTTCCCCCGGCAGAGTTCACACAATAACCTGTGGCATGGGTGTTTGTGGGAAGGTCTGTTTAGGGAATTAGGAACATTCTACATTCTGCTCCTGAGAGTATTGTAAGTAAGGAGTACACGCTGGGTCCTGACAAGTTCTCAGCCCTCGCCGCCTCCCTCTCCGTCCATGTCCGTGTCTGGAATCGTTTCGGCAGTAGGGCTTGGCGTCCTCGAGGCTGGGTCCATGCTTGATGTTTCTGCTGTGGTCGCCCCTGGGGACCCCGGCTTGGACAGTTGCATCGTTCCGTCCTCTGCAATGTGAATTCTCTCAATAGTCCCAGAAGGTCTGTTCACCAGTCTAGGACTGGCCACCCCTTTCATAGGGAATCTCTGAGGGCGCGCACCCCATGTTCCTCGGCCAGCAGATACCCCCTCCGATGTACTCCCGGGGTCTCTGACCTCGAGCCACTCCCAGACCTCTTCCGGACGTTCAAAAAAATTAGATTTATCTTTGTACAGTACCTTCAATTTGGCAGGGTATAATAGCATATACCGGAGTCCCATCGCTCGGAGTTTTTGCTTAACAGGCAAGAAGGATTTGCGTTGCTCTTGTACTAGTTTTGTGTAGTCCGGGTATAAGTGGATGCGGCTGTTTTCAAACTGCGGTGTTTCCTGCTCCCGTGCCGCCCTCAAGATGCAGTCCCTGTCCCTGTAGTTAAGGATTTTGGCAATGATCGCCCCCGGGGGGGTCCCCGCGGTGGCAGGGGCGGAACCAGGGCCTTGTGCGCTCTTTCAACAAAGAATACGTCCGAGAGGCCCATCGGCTTCAGGACCCTCTGGATCCAATCCTCCAGGAACTGTTCGGTGGACCCGCCCTCTGCCTTTTCAGGAAATCCAAGCACTCTCATATTGCTGCGGCGAGATCGGCCTTTCGCATCCTCCGCCCTCCTGCCCAGCTCAGCCATTGTGGTAGACATTGTGGCCACCTGCCGCTTCAGAGTAGTAACCTCCCCCTGGAGTGGCTCAATGTTAGATTCTGTTGTTACCACTTTGTCGGAGACTTTGCGTAAGTCTGCCCTCAGAAGGTTCACATCAATGGAGACAGTTTCTATTTGGCCTTCTAGTGCTGTGCGTGATCCTTGTATGGCCGCCAGAAGTTCTGCCCTGGATGGCTCTAAGGCCAGGGGCTCCCCCGATCCCACCTAATCCACAGGGTCTGACTGCCTTGTCAGTCTATGCGGGGGCTGTCTGGGGGTGGTATATTACATGATGGTATTGCTCCCCTGGGACCGAGCTGCTCTGTCTTTGCCCATGGTGGGATTCCGAACCTGTCCCCCCTTTGTGCACGGGTGACTCTAGTGGCTCCCCCCGGCAACGGTCAGCGGGATCTCTTGAACTTCACAATTCTAGCAGCCCGTTTAATTTTTCCTGTTGGGGCTCCTCTGTGCTCAGTTCTACGTGGCCAGTTCCCTTTGCCAGCTGTTAAACCGCCCCCGTTGTGCCCCATTATTCCTGGGTTGTGGGTTGAAACTGTGCTCTCTTTCTGTGGCAGGGCTCACACTCTCTCTCTCTTTATATTTTTGTTTTGATCCTCTTCTGTTTTTCAGGCCTCCCTATATTAGGCCCCCCCGGGCGATCTGTGGGCTCTCCAGGGACATCCCGGCAGGGCCAGCCGGGTGTGCCTATAGGGCTCCTGCTGCACCCCCCTCCGGCCTCTCTCGCTGCCCCAGGAACTTAGTAGGAGCAGGGGGGGCCACCCAGCCGCGCTTACTGGCGTTTTTCCCTCTGCTCCTGCGACACAGCCTCACCGTCTTTATTGGTGCGGTCCGCTGTGGTTGCTGCTGCCTGCTGTGTCACCACTGGCCGCACGCTGCAACACAGCCGATGACGCCGCTCTCTGGTCGGCTGCTTCTCTGCCGCCGCCAGGTCCTGCACAGGCCACGCCTCCCGTTCTCCGTCTACAGCAGGCCTTGACCACTGGCTCCGCCGCCGCCCACCGGAGAGGGCCCCAGCCCGTCCTCGCAGGATCATTGAGGGCGAGGTTGCTCCCCGCAGCGCCCCCTCTCTGCCTCCTCACTGGTCTCAGGTGCGCTGGCTCCGCTGCCACGAGGACCGCCCACAGACAGACATCGTTGTAGGCCGCAGGTTGTGCATTGGGTCGAGGGACGCTGCAGGCCCCGATTCCTCTCAGCGCTGCAGGCCCCTCGAGCAGTTCCCCGGGGTCCCTTATGATGCGCCCACCAGCCGCATCAGTTCATGGAGGTTAGGAGCTCTTTGTGAAACAGGATTTTGCAGAATGTAAGGGGTTTTAGGGACCCAGTTGGGGAAGAGCTCAGGAGCTCACGTCTTCTCGGCCATGTTGCCAGGCCACACCCCTGCCCGTCTGCCACTTAAGACAATACTTAGATGAAATGTTAGAAATTGGTTTCATTAGGCCATCTCGGTCATATGCCTCCTCCCCATTATTCTTCATCTCGAAAAAGGGGGTAGAGCTTCGGGCATGCATTGATTACAGAGCCTTAAATGCAGTAACAATTAAAAATCAGTATCCACTACCCTTGATATCCACCTTGTTAGATCAAGTTAAGACTGCCAAGATTTTTACGAAAGTTGACTTAAGAGGAGCATACCATTTGGTGCACGTCTGAGAGGGTGACGAGTGGAAGACTGCCTTCTGCACCAAATGTTGCCTATACGAGTATTTTGCCATACCTTTCGGGCTGTGCAACGCTCCCGCCACGTTCCAGAACTTTATTAATGAAATCCTAAGAGACGTTTTGGATTCATGTGAGATAGCCTATATAGATGATATTCTTATCTACTCTGACACCCTCACTGAACATGAACAGCATGTGAAAAACGTCCTCCAGAAACTACATGAGAATAACCTGTTTGTCAAACTGGAGAAATATGTGTTTCATGTTTACGAGGTGAATTTCTTAGGTTATGTACTATCGTCAAGGGAAAACAAAATGGACCTGCAAAAAATCACAGCCCTAGTCCAATGTGGAATTCACCTCATAATGTAAAGGAAGTCCAAAGCTTTTTAGGCTTCGACAACTTTTACCAGAGATTTATTGATCATTTCTCCACATTGGTTTCTCCCATCACTAAACTGCTATGGAAGGGGGTTAAGTTTCAGTGGAATATAGAGGCCGAGAAAGCCTTTCAGCATCTGAAAGAATGTTTTGTACAGGCTCCTATTTTACGACATCCCGACCCTACACAACCCTACATAGTAGATGCAGATGCTTCACAAGTGGCAGTGGGATGGGTGCTTTCACAAAGGGATAGTTCTACAGGAGAGCTACACCCAGTTGCCTACTTTTCACACAAATTGAATCCAACAGAAACAAACTACTCAGTGGATGATAGAGAGCTGTTGGCGAACAAGAAAGCCTTTGAAGAATAGAGGCATTACTTGCTAGGGAGTTTGCATACTGTTACAATACTGACTGACCACAGAAACTTAAAAGTTTTGAAGTCTGCCCTGACATTGTCCAAACATCAGTGACGCTGGACTCAATTTTTCAATGATTTCGATTTCGTAATCCAATTTCAGCCCTGCCGTCGACACGGTAAGGCAGATGCTCTTTCTCGTTTAGGTCATGATTACATAGAACAGCCTAGCGAGTCTCCCTATATCATCCATGTGGAACGCTTTCAAAGAGCCATTTTTTCAGGCCAGAATTTCTTAACGCAAGTTTCACTAGAACAAAAAGCAGATGATGCTATGGCCATTGCCCATGCTCATCATGGGCAAAGAATTAATGGTAAAGTGTAAATGCAGGGGGCTTTATACATTCCTACCGTCACCTTATAGAAACAGGTGCTAAAATGGTGCCACGCACAGTCAATTGCAGGACATCCAGAAGAAAAGAAAACTCTGGAATTGACTAAACGATACTTTTGATGGCCAACCATTCTCGCAGACACGAAGAGATTTGTCCAGAATTGTGCCATTTGAGCTGAAAGTAAAATCTCTCATCAAGCGCCAGCCTGATTACTAACCCCATTACCTCCCCATGATCACTTTGGCACACGGTCTCCTTAGACCAAGCTTCTCCAACAAGTAGCTCGTTAGCTACTGGTAGCTCTCCTGCTTCCTGTAAGTAGCTCTATTGCTTGCAGCCCAGCCTGCTATATTATAAGATTTTGCTTGGTTGAATTAATAGATGTATAACAAAAATTAAAAATGTGTATTTGAGATCTAAATGTGTGCATTGTCAGGACTGTAAGCTGATGTTTGGAGAAACATTGTTGAATTCCCAAAATATATCTAAAGCTGATACTTGAGTGATGAATCATAAGGTATTGAGGAAATGTATTACTCATATTATTACCTTGGTGCCACTTTAGCTATGGCTTTTATGCATTACACATAGAGACATTCCACATTGACAAATCCCTTTTTACATTACTGCTGGGAAATGTGCCTGATGCACTTAGGTGACCACTGTTGGTAATCTTGCATATGGTTGCCACTAAAATAATCTTGTCTGATGTAGTCACTATTATGACACTAATAATAACTGTTGCTCTGGATGATTTTCATTAACCACAAGTAGCTCTTATTGCACAAAAGGTTGGAGACTCCTGCCTTAGACTTTGTGGTGGATTTGCCAAAAACTGAGAAAGGTTACATCACTGTGTTAGTAACAGTTGATCACGTCACCAAGATGGCCGATTTCACCTTCTTAAAGGCCCTACCTACATCCAAAAAACTAGCAGTAGTCTTCCTTCAAACAGTGGTTTATCTACACGGACTTCCATCTGTACTCATTTCAGATAGAGGCCCTCAATTTAGATCAAAATTCTGGAGAGCTCTCTGTAGTCTGTTGGAAGTGAACGTCCGTTTATCGTCCAATCATCATCCCCAAACAGATTGACAGACTGAAAGGGTAAACCAATGTATGGAGCAGTTTTTACGATGTCAGTTGCTAAAAATTTAGACTGGGTTGACTATCTTTAGGTAGCAGAATTCACATACAACAATTGTAAACAGCTCAACTGGTTATTTTCCATTTTATTGCAATTACGGCTATCATCCCAAGATGTTATTCTTCATTTTTTTGCAATTACGGCTATCATCCCAAGATGTAAGCAATTGATCTGAACACTAATTCTAGTATACCTGCAGTGCACAATTTTGTAGAACACCTAAAAGAAATACACCAAAATGCACAAGACCATGTGAATAAAGCAAAGGCACAATACAAGCCTCAAGCAGAAAAACATTGTCAAACAAGTCTAGTACTAGAGGAAGGCCACGAACTATGTCTTTCTATTCAGAACATTTGTTGGAAAGGTCCAAGGAAATTACAACCTCTGTACATAGGCCCATACAAAATCATTCAGAAGATAAACGACATCTCCATGAAGTTAGAATTACCTAAGACACTACAGATCCACCCAGTTTTCCATATGTCTCTGTTGAAGCCAGTCACCCTTGGAACAATGGTTCCAAAGAAATCCCTATCACTTTTAGCAAACAATGAACCAGAATTTGAGGTTAAAGCAATATTAGATTAAAAACGGGTGTGGAACAAGCTATTTTACTTAATAGATTGGAAACGGTACGGAACTGAGGACCGCACATGGAAACCTGCATATCATGTTATGTGCAGAGTATTTCTCGTGAGTGCTAAATAACTTACAGAGATTCCAAGTCCTATAGAGAGCGCTATAACCTTGCCGAGATGGAAGAGTAGAACACTAACTACCTAGAGAATGTATCTATGTAGAGTTATATTGTCTTGTTTGTATGCTTAGACAACACTGGATGAACCCACTTATTTCTTTATAATGTGCATGCCTCCAGATGGGTACAGCAGTTTCATCGTAAATACCCCAATAAGCCAAAACCAGTGGGAGGAATCCTGGGGGGTAATGTACTGTCAGGCTTGTCTAGCCCCTGCCGCTGAATTGGATCTATGGGGCCCTGTTGATGGTGGGGACACTGACCTGGTTATTGCGGGGGCACATTGCGCATAATTCCATGCCTCCGATGGCAAGGGTGAGATCAGTTCTGAACGAAAAGGTGTGTAGATTGTGCACCCCTGTTTTATGTACCATGAAAATTCACTCAAGAGCAAAGGAAACGATCAGTGTGCTACGCCTTCAGGCTGCTGCCTAGCACCAACTACATGAAAGAAAGGGGCCAAGTCCCGACAGGCAACTTGGACAAGGCATGCACAACAATAAAGAGATATACTTGCAAATTTAACAATGTCTCATTTGCGATTATCAATTGATTAATCATATTTATTTTTAATCCTTTGTTTCACATATTCTTTGTATGCAATATTTTTTCTAATAAGCAGTGGTCAAATTCAAACGTACAAGACCGGTAAGAACCAATTAATATTTGGTCTCCACACTTCACCACTTGGAGCAGCGGGATCATAACACACTTTGCTTCATTTTCAGCAAATTTTGCGATGAGATGATGCAGCTCCGTGCTGCTGGAGGAAGACACAGGTCACTCTGAAAGAACGGGTTTTTCGAACACCGGATGATTAGCAACGAGGTATGGGCACTTTAATATTCTTTAAACACAGTAGATGGTTTTTTGAGAATGTCAACCTAACCCGTTTTTTTTACCCCTTTCATTTTATTTTTGCTAGACTTGTTTCAGCGCTGAGTAAGTACTGTTGGTCACTCATGCGATTTTGTAAATCACCGTTTTTTTCCTCTAAGCTCTTTGATTGCTTACCATCCACGATGGTCTAGTAAATATGGTCATTACTTTTGTCGGAAGTGGTATGGGACACTGAGAAAACTTTGGTTTGTGAGTCATGTTGAGGTCTGGGAATCACTGTGTTGTTGGTGTTACCTGGTTGTGATATCAGACATGCACAAAACACTAGATCACAATAACCTGGTACGGTCACACCTTACATGGATTGACATAGACATACGCCATAATTATTAAGGATTGCACCCATTAATATAGGGCACGAAAAGACATGAATTTGTATGCGTTACGTTTACTACATATCGACCATGCTTGTACATTAGTTTTCTTTATTCTTTTTTCTCCACAGATTTTCCCCTGAAGAAGGGACTTGGGGTCCCGAAATGCATTGGGCACGCGCTTTTGAATGTGGTTTTCTAGTTTATTGATTGTAATGGTTTGCATTTTTGTATATATATTGTTTGTACGTTTGAATTTGACCAATGCTTATTAGAAAAAATATTGCATACACGGAATATGTGAAACAAAGGATTCAATAAATGTGATTAAACAATTGATAATCGCCAAATGAGACATTTTTAAATTTGCAAGTATATCTCTTTATAGTTGTGCGCGCCTTGTCCAAGTTGCCTGACGGGACTTGGCCCCTTTCTTTCAAGGGTGAGATCAGTGCCACTTCCGTGTACGGGCTGGCATCTTGTGAAATCAACAGTCCCTCAAAACTTGATGGACATGTTGGGTGTGGCCAGATGCGGCCGGCTATTAAGCCACACCCAACCAGTGAGGAGTGCTTGTCGTTCTAGCCTTTCTTGGTGAATCTGAGCTCCCGTGGTCCTGGCTCATCTGTTATTGATTTGCCGCAGCGTCTTCAGTTGTGGCTTCAGTGCTTCTTGAATCCAACAGTTCCCTCGATTCAGCGTTCCCGATGCCAACCTGAAAGAAAAAGAGAAGAGACACCTGATTGACGATGATAAGGTGGTATCCTGTTTTGCGTGCGCCAGCAGCATACTTTTCCGATAAAGAGCTTGCTATTTCAACCCTTCGGAGCACTGATGTTTTGAAGCGCGCTTTCCCTAGAGAACTGTGAGACCTGCAATCACAAAGAAAAGCTTGTTGACATCAGATTACTAACTAAAGTTCAACAGCTTTGGCCCCAAAGACTAACTCCGAATGTATTTTCGAGTGGTTTACACATGAATTAATTTCTAACAATCGTTATGATGGTTATGTATGAACTAATTTCTGACAATTGTTGTGTTAACCCAGTTATGATGTTGCATGTTATATTATGAACATAGGGGCATATTAGCAAGGGCACTATCGCCGATTTAGCGGCACTTTTTGCCGCTAAAGCGGCGATATTCATATCGCCCTATCAGCAAACTGTCTCTAACAGCAGTTAGCGACAGTTTGCGGGCATTAGCGCCCGTTGTTTTACCGCTTTGCATGTCAGCGATATTTATCGCTAATGACATGCAAAGTGGGCGTTCCCGCCGAACAAACCTGGGAAACACCCGCTAACAGGCCTATCGCCTATTAGCAAGGTGGCCATGGCCCCAGTTAGCGACGTGAAAAGTCGCGCTAACCGGAGTCATCGCCATTTATTTAACACCTGCAATTAGCAGGTGTTAGCCATACCTAACATGGGGGTGGATTATGCTGATACGACCACAGGGTCGTATCAGCAAGGTGTTCTCCCTTCTCCATGCAACATCGCTGGTTTTTCAGCGATGTTGGCCCATTTCCCGCTATCGCTGGAATATTCATCGCCATAGCGCTAATCGTTGCTAATACAGCGTTAGCGTGGCGATATATTCCAGCGATAGCCGGCGATAAAAAAAATCACGCTAAGCAGGGTTAGCGATGATTATCGCCTCTTCTTGCTAATATGCCCCATAGTTCTATGGTATATATATATATATATATATATATATATCTTCAAATCGCCGACGCTTTCACTTTTCGCAGCAAGGCAACCACGGCACCATGAAGACTATCAGGTCTGGACAATTATTCCTTTTTTCAATATTTTATTTCACCATTCGATCAGAGATAAGGACGGTCTACGCGTTTCGGCGCTATGCCTTCAATATATATTGTTATGTGCAGAGTATTTCTCGTGAGTGCTATTTAACTTACAGAGATTCCAAGTTACATATAGAGAGCGCTATAACCTTGCAGAGATGGAAGAGTAGAACACTAACTACCTAGATAATGTATCTATGTAGAGTTATATTTTCTTGTTTGTATGCTTAGACAACACTGGATGAACTCACTTATTTCTTTATAACGAATGTTCATGGTTTATATGTACACGGGGAAGTCCAGCAGCCTTGTGGTTTTGCGGATTCCAAACAGTACACTTTTTAGGACAACAAGTAGTGCAGGAGGGAAAGATCAGGAACTGGAGGAATAGTAAATATTTTCTTGTTAGTATGCTTAGACAACACTGGATGACTCCACTTATTTCTTTATAACAAATAATAGTTCATGGTTTATATGTACACAGTGATGTCCAGCATGCTTGTGGTTTTGCCGATTCCAAAGATTTCTAATGCCATTCCAATCAATTTTGCAACAGTACACTTTTTTAGGACAACAAGTAGCGCAGACGGGAAAAAGTGAATGATCAGGAACTGGAACAAGAATAAATATCCTTTGACGGACTGTCAGGAGAGGCCAAGAAAATACAAGAGAACCGGCTCAGTGTCTCTTTCCCTCATTCCCCTTTCCCCCATTGGGCTAGAGTTGACTTGGCTAATCATGGGTCAGGTAGCTTGGGCCCAGTGGTGGAGTTGGGCCCTGGCATCATGCACTTCTGCGGGAACTTCAGGTGAGTGCCTGACACCCAAGTCTCGGCATACCCGTTCCACTTAGAGCAACATGCTATAGTGTACAAAAAGTGAGGGATGGAATGCTTGAATTAATCTCAGCCACTGGTAATCATTCGGGCCGCATCTCATGCCACCTCAGTTTTGACATAGCCACATGCAAATCAGTCTAGACCCTGCTCCAAAGGGAACAGTCCAGCCCGAATTGCTAAGCCAGGTCCTCCCTGAACCGTTATTTTGCACACCATGCCACCAAGGTCCAAACTGAGGTGACATGGTGTGCAAAATAATGATGGATTGGGATACGGACCGAGTAATTACCAGTGGCTGAGATTAAATCAAGCACTGAATCCATTACTTTTTTGTATTCTTTAATGTTTCACCCTAAGTGGGATGGGTATGCACAGACGTGGGTCCCGTGCACACAGTGTCACTAGAACCAAGCTGTACCCAGCTGATGAGCCTATACCTAGGGCAATATCAGACCTGGGATGCTTGTGTTCCGGTTCAGGGAGGACCTGCTTTGGCTGTTTGTGCTGGACTGTTCCGATTGAGGCAGGGTCAAGACTGATTTGCATATAGCTGAGTCCAAACTGAGTTGACATGGTGTGCAAAATAACAATGAATTGGGATGCGGCCTGAGTAATTACCAGTGGCTGAGATCAGTTGAAGCATTTTAACAATCACTTTTTTGGGTACTTTAGTGTGTCGCCCTAGCTGGGACGGGCATGCCCAGACATGGGTCCAGTGCACATTGTGTCATTGGAACCAAGCTGTATCCGGCTGATGAGGCCATAAGAGGCCAGTGCTAAGAAAAGGTCTACTCGGCCTGGAAGACACAGCTACCTCTACTAGGCAGCTGCCCGCAGCTTACTTTGAAAGCTGCCACTGCTGGCCTGTAGCTGCTTCTCCTAGTTGATCTTCCTGAAAGATTGCCGCCGCGTTCCTCATCAAAGAATACAAGCTGTAAAGGAAGGATGATGTTGTCACATCTGCCGCACACCCATAATGTCTAGAGTATTCTAGGAATACTCAGACCTCACTTAAATGCTGTATCAGGACCGCTACAGACCACACTGGAGCTGGGGCGCTCTACAGACCGACTTCTGGCAATAAATATATACCCCTGATTCTGTCATACCGTCAGCTCATCTCCTCTGAATGTACAAGCAGTCTTTGTACCTACAATATCAGAAACTACATGCAGCCCCTTTTGAATTTGGGGCTTATACCCCTCCACCTAAAGCAGACCCACATTAGATACATTTAAAAAGCTTGTTATGAGCTACTTAAGCATCAGTATTCGGACCCCAACAGTAACCACTCTCGCCTTTTAGATCAATTATTTCCAATATGCTGATCCTGACTGCTTGGCATTAGATCATCATTTAAAATTACCTAAGCCTTGAAGAAACCCTTGGCCTGCGAGCCACATCATAGGGCAAAACATGTACTGGATAAACAAGTTGAATCCGTTTATCACTGTTTGATTCCTAACTAACATAAGGAGGACTGTGATCCTAATAGTGCAGTGACTGAAACAACAGGGACAATGCCCACTGATTTGTTACTGAAACAAAGTTTACAATTGTGGGAGAAACTAACTAAATGTGAACTCAACAGTAGTGGGAGATTACCTCCTTAACTAACTCTATTGAGGTGTGTCATGAACCAAGAGGCATACGCATTTTCATAGTTTCAACTTATGAAAATCCGTACCCTGAGCTCCTACAAGAATGGGTAGCATTTATGACAAAAACATGCAACGTTATGATGGAGCTGGTTGTTAAATATGCTAAAATGGACTTTGAAATGACTAGATAAAAATTACAGAAAGTATGTGAGGAGATTGATAAACATAAAGAAGAAGATATAGTTAAGAATTTTTTGCAGCATTGGCCGAATGCAGGACCGAATAAATATGAAAAGCTAAGAAGAAACGAAAGTTCTTACGTAATAAAAAAGATTATGCAGAAGGAAGAATATTAACATTGGCAAAGCACTTTGAGTCTGCACAGAGAGACCATAAAGTAATATTCCAGAAGCACAGACAATAACTTCTATCCACTGACCCAAGTTCGGATGTAAGCTCAGGCATAGAAGAACAATCTACTTTACTCCTACCTTTAGGAAGTGGTCCTCTAACTATTTTACAGGAGTGTCAGCTGCTGAAATAGAAACAGGAGCGACCACAACGCGGCAAGACAAAGGGAAGAGGAAGAGTAGATAACCTAATCGTGACTTCAGCCGACAAGGATAAATCTGTCCTCAACTCATCCTGACATGAAATATCGAAGGAGGAGTAATCAGTACTTAAACCAGGATTATCATTTTGTCCTGTAGTTGACATTGACTATACACGTACAAAGATTGATCTGTTTCTATACGCAGAAAGCTAAAACATATGAAGTTACGTAAGATGTCGATTTCAACCAAGAAAGGGAAGAACAAATCAGATATTGTTTATAATGTTGATTCATTTGATTTTTCAATTGGATGAGGTGGATTCCATCTTGTCCCTCTATGAATTAGATCCAAATGGTGAGGTAGAGGTCTCAAATCGCATGAGTGAGTCACTGAAAGATGCTGTTTTTTCAGTTTGTGCCACTATACGTAGTGGCTTTAAGCCTAAATCCAAATTCAATCATAACATGACATATGACAGCATTGAAGCATTTCATAGCGTCATGACACATGAGCTTATGAAGTTGTGTAATAGTAAAGATTCATGTATTAGAGATAATTCAACTTCAGACCAAAGGCTTGTCATCCAAAGTTTCATCGATGATTCTTATGTAGTTATAAAACCCTCTGATAAGGGTGGAGATATAGTCATAATGGATATTAGTGACTATAGAAATGAAGCACTGAGACAGTTAAATGATCCCACTTGCTGTGAGGTTATCGATTGGGAAACATAGAAATGGTCCATCCCCGATTTCATGATATGCTCTGGGAATGGCATGAGGCCTGTCTCTTGTATTTAGATGAGTACCAATTCTTAAAGGTAGATAAACCTAGAGTACCCTGCCTATACCTTTTACTCAAAATTAACCAACACCCTACTCAGCCTCCAGGAAGGCCCATTCTATCATCCAACGGAGGCCTTCCTGAGAATACAGCTATTTTTTAGATAATTTTTTGTCTCCTTTTGTCCGAAGTCTCCGCTTATGTTGTCGGGACAGTACTGATTTTTGGAGAAGGATTACATCCAGTAGGAGCAAACCTAAACTATGATAACTTGATGCTTGTTCCCTATACACATCCATTAAACAGGAAGCAGGAGTATCGGCTTGCATGGTTTTCTTTCACAGCAGGCCCATCTCTCTGCATGACTGTTAGATTTGGGGGTCTCTAGTTGGCATAGGTAGGTACCTGTGACAAATAGGGACCCTTGCGTCTAGTCAGGGTGAGGGGCTACACTCCTAAAATAACCCCTGCTCACCCCCTTGGTAGCTTGGCACGAGCAGGCAGGCTTATCTCAGAGGCAGTGTGTAAAGCATTTGTGAACACATACAGTAATACAGTGACAACACTACAGATGGACACCACACAGGTTGTATTATAAAAATAGTATTTTTATATAGACTTAACACAAGACCAAACGACAAAAATCCACAATACTGTACTCAAAAATAGACTTGAAAAGGTTATAAAATAGTTCAGTTCTCTCAAGTTGTAGATGCGACACTTTACTCTCAATGTACCTTGAATGCGTAACGCAAAGAAAACAAAAGGGTCGCAGGGAAGGTGATGCGTCGGTTCCGTACACTCGGGAGTGGATGCGTCGGTTCCTTACTGCTGCGCAGGGAGTTGATGCTCGCTTCCTTACTGTGTGGGGAGTTGATGCGTCGGTTTCTTACTGCTCTCCGGTGCGATGCGACAGATGGCACCTCGATGCGATACTCTTCTCCGATGCGATAAAAATGGCGTCTTGGCTGCAATGCGACAACGTTGGTTCGATGCGTGCACGCCCGACGGCCGTGCGGCGACTCGATGATCTTGGGAGCCGCGACAGGCCCTGCGACGCGCTTCTCCGGTGATGCGACGATGTCCTCTGTGGCAGCGTCCCGCTTCTCCGGCGATGCGCCGCGCTTCGGCGATGCGATGATGACAGCGGCAGCGGCGTCTCGCTTCCTCGGCGATGCGATGACAGCGGCTGCAGCGGCGACACGCTTCTTGTTGTTGCGTCGCGCTTCCACCTCCCAGCGACACGCAGTCTCTCAGAAGGCCCAGCACAGCAGCAGGCACTTCAATTCCCAGCAAGGGAATTCAGGGGGGAGCTGGTTGGTGAAGTCTTGTATCCCTGAGACTTCAGGCAGGAGGCAAGCTCTAGTTCAAGCCCTTGGAGATTCTTCTTCAAGTTGATAGAAAGCACACTCAGTCCTTTTCTCCTTTCTTTGGCAATGAAGCAACCACTGCAGGCCAACCCCCAAACACACAGCACAGGGGTAGTCTCCTCCTTCAGTTTCCTGGTTCTTCTCCTCAGCAAAGGTTCATCTTGATTCCCAGAAGTGATCTAAAGTTCTTGGGTCTGGGTCCCAATATTTATACTACTTTTCTCTTTGTTCTCTTTGTTCTGGTCAGTCCTGGAGCACTTTGTTGACAGGACTCCTTCTTTCCTTTCACAGTGTAGGCCAGGGACATCAGACACACCACAGGAGGTGGAGCCAGCATTGTGGAGGAAAGGCACAGCCCTATTCAGGTCCCAGGTGCAACTCCTCCCTCCTATCTGCATGCAGATCTCTCTATTCAGCCCTGTGCTGACTCACCCTGTCTCCTGGAAGCCCCCAGCCCCTGTCACTCAAACTCTAGACAAGGAATACACAACCTAGCAGAGGCAGGCTTGGATAGTTAGGCAAGAAAATACCTACTTTCTAAAAGTGGTATTTTCAAACACAGAATGTTAAAACCAACTTCACTAAAAGATGTATTTTATCATTCTGAGTTCAGGCGTACTAAACTCGAATTTCTACCGGGTTCCCTGAGTCAGTTAGGATTATAAGATGTAATAATCTAACTGCCCATTCTGGCCTATGGGGAACAGGTAGCCTTGCAATAGTGAAAAACGAAAATGGCTGTAATTCACTATTAGGACATGCCACACACACCAGGGCATGTCCTACCTTTTACCTACAATGCACCCTGCCCTTGGGCCTACCTTAGGGGTGACTAATATGTATAAAAGGGAAGGTTTAGGGACTGGCAAGTGGGTACACTTGCCCAGTCAACATGGCAGTACCAGACTGCCCACAGGCTCTGCAATGGCAGGCCTGAGACACACTTTACAAGCTGCTCCGGTGGGTGGCACAACCAGTGCTGCAAGCCCACCAGCAGCATTTGATTTACAAGCCCTGGGCACACGCAGTGCACTGTACTAGGGTCTGACAGTAAGCCAAACAAGCCAATCATGGAGTCACTAATCCATACATCAATTTACCATAGGGAGCACTTGCACTGTGGCACTGAACAGCAGTGGCACAGTGCCCAAAAGCATCTAAAACCAGCAAAAACATAAGAGGAAACAGCAAAAAATGGAAGGGAGACCCACGCCAATGGTGCCAGGTCTAACACGTGTCCCCTCCAGCTGAAATGTGGGGAGAACTACCCTACCTCCGGGGATCACTAAGGCGGAAAAATCTGGACAGACCATCAGCATTGGCGTGTTCTGTACCAGGGCGGTGTTCCACCGTAAAGTCCATCCCCTGTAGGGATATGGACCACCTCAACAGCTTTGGATTCTCACCCCTCATCTGCATCAGCCATCTGAGGGGCCTGTGGTCTGTCTGAACCCGGAAGTGAGTCCCAAACAAGTATGGTCTCAACTTCTTCAGTGCCCAGACCACAGCAAATGCCTCACGCTCAATTGCACTCCACCTCTGTTCCCGTGGAAGTAACCTCCTACTGAGGAACGCTACAGGTTGGTCTAGGCCCTCCTCATTAATCTGTGATAGAACAGCCCCCACACCATGCTCTGAAGCGTCTGTTTGCACAATAAACTCTTTTGAGAAGTTGGGTGCCAGGAGCACGGGCGCCGTGCACATGGCAGTCTTCAGGGCATCAAAAGCTCTCTGACAGGTGTCAGTCCAAATCACTCTCTTGGGCTGCTTCCTGGAAGTCAGTTCTGTCAAGGGTGCAACCATGCTGCCATACCCCTTGACAAACCTCCTGTAATACCCAGTGAGTCCTAAAAAGGCTCTCACCTCTGTCTGGGTCTTGGGGGGTTCCCAAGTCAGGATGGTCTCAATCTTGGGCTGTAGGGGCGCCACCTGGCCGCTCCCAACCTGGTGTCCCAAGTACACCAGGGAACCCTGCCCGATCTGGCACTTACTCACCTTGATCGTGAGGCCTGCTCTCCGCAGCGCCATCAACACTTCCCAGAGGTGGCGCAGATGTTCTTCCCAACTGGCGCTGAACACTGCAATGTCATCCAGGTAGGCGGCACTGAACTCTTCCAGTCCAGCCAACACCTGGTTGACCAACCTCTGAAAGGTGGCAGGGGCTTTCTTCATCCCAAAGGGCATAACCCGGAATTGGTAGTGCCCATCTGGTGTGGAGAATGCTGACCTCTCTCTTGCCCCATCAGTCAAGGCGATCTGCCAGTACCCAGACGTTAAGTCAAACGTGCTGAGGTACCGGGCAGCCCCTAACCGATCAATGAGCTCACCAGCTCTGGGGATGGGGTGCGCGTCAGTCCTGGTGACTGAATTGAGCCCTCGGTAGTCCACACAGAACCGCAGTTCTGGTGAGACACCCGGTGCGGCAGCCTTTGGGACCAAGACCACTGGGCTGGCCCAAGCAACGCAAGCATCTTGGAGACCTCCTCCTTGATGCAAGTTCTCACCCTGTCAGTCACCCTGTAAGTTTTGTGCTTGACAGGAGGACTGTCCCCAGTGTCTACATCATGGACGCAAAAATCAGTGACACTGGGAATCAGGGAGAACAGGTCAGAAAACTGTCCCAGCAACTGGTGACAGTCATTCTGCTGCTCAGGGGTCAGGGTGGAAGAGAGGTTCACTCCATCCACTGACCCATCTTGCTCTGTTGCAGATAGGAGGTCAGGAAGAGGCTTAGTCTCCTCCTCCATTCCAGCATCTGTTGCTAGGAGCATGCCCACTTCGGACCTCTCTAAGTGGGGCTTCAGGCGGTTGACATGCAGGACCCGCAAGGGGTTCCTGGGAGTCCGCAAGTCCACCAAGTAGGTAACCGGACTCTTGCGCTCCACCACCTCAAATGGTCCGGTCCACTTATCCTGGAGCGCACAGGGCTCCACTGGGGCCCTGACCCACACTTTTTGACCAGGCTGAAGCTCAACCAGAGTGGCATTCTGGTCGTACCACCACTTCATCTCCTCCTGGCTGGCTTCCAGATTCGCCTCAGCGAGTTTTCTGAATCGCCTAGTTTGGTTCCTAAAGGCCAGCATGTAGCTATATACATCCTGGGGAGGTTTCCTGGGAGATTGCTCCCAGCCTTCCTTGACCAAACTCAAAGGTCCTCTCACTGGGTGTCCATAGAGAAGCTCAAAGGGACTGAACCCTAGAGATTTCTGTGGCACCTCACGGTAAGCAAAGAGAAGGCATGGTAAGAGGACGTCCCACTTACGCCTCATGGGTTCCTCAAGACCCATAATCATGCCTTTGAGGGTCCGGTTGAATCTCTCAACCAACCCATTACCTTGGGGGTGGTAAGGAGTGGTGAACTTGTAGGTTACACCACACTCCTGCCACAGGGACTTCATATACTTGGAAATGAAGTTGGTACCTCGGTCTGACACCACCTCTCTGGGAAACCCCACGTGGGAGAAAATCCCCATCAGTGCACGTCCCACCACGGGGGCCGTCACTGTTCTGAGAGGGATGGCTTCCGGGTACCGGGTGGCATGGTCCACCAAGACCAGGATGAACCTGTTGCCCATGGCTGTCTTGGGATCCAGAGGCCCCACAATGTCAATGCCCACCCTTTCAAAGGGGTGCTGACCACAGGGAATGGCTGGAGAGGAGCCTTGCGCTTCCTCCCACTCTTTCCACTTGCCTGGCAAGTCTGACAGGTCCTGCAATGAGTGTCTGAACTCTTGCGCATTTGGGGCCAATAAAAATGGGTGACAAGCCTTTCAAAGGTCTTGTCCTGCCCCAAATGTCCTGCTAAAGGCACATCATGAGCCAGCCCCAGTAGGAAGGCTCTGAAGCGCTGGGGTACCACCAGCACACGGGCTGACCCAGGCTCAGCAACCTTAGGCTCACTATACAGGAGACCATTCTCCCAGTAGATCCAATGTGATCCAGACTGATCACCTGCTGCCTGGTTTGCAGCCTGCTGCCACAAACCCACAAGAGAAGGGCACTTGTTCTGCTCCTCACAGAACTCTTCCCTGGAGGGACCTCCTTCCTGCTGCCAATGGGTCAGCTCAGGCAGGTCTCCCAGTTCAGCAATCTCTTCCCCGGTAGGCTCCAGGGCATCCCCCTCAGGGTCCGCCTCCTCCTGGGCCATGGGAATCTCAGGGGCCGGTTTCCCGCGCCCCCTACCTCTTCTCTTTAAGGCAGGCACCTGGGCCATTTTCTCAGGCTCCAGGTCCTCTTGAACACCCTTACTGGCTGCCATAGACCGAGTGGTCACGCAGGCCCACTCAGGCAAACCCAACATCTCCAAATGAGCTCTCCGCTCCACCTTAGCCCAAGGGGAGCTCTCCAAATCGTTACCTAACAGACATTCAACAGGCATGGCTGGCCTCACAGCTACTTGAAGAGTCCCTGAGACCCCCCACTCAAAGGGAACCTGTGCCACCTTGCAGTGGCTCTCTGTGTTGTCAGCGGCAACAACTGGGTAAAATGCATTTGGGACTACCTGCTCTTCAGACACCAACCGACAGCTGTCACACTGGCTCCGGTGTCTCTAAGAGCTTCCACCCTCTTGCCATTGATGGTCACCCACTGCCTGTATTTTTAGTGTTATCAGGCAGCTGGGTCCTAGGGACCACCTCACAGTCTCCTAAAGAGACAAGGGACATCTCTGCGGGACCCCACCCACCTTGGGCACCCATCTCCTCCCCCAGGGCTACACTAGCCAACTGCCGGGGTGGTGCACCAGTGGGTGCTGTCTTCCCATACAAGGGACATCTAGCATCATAAGAACAGTGGCCTACTAGACCACACTTAAAACAGGTCTTGGGCCCCTTGTGAACAGGCTTATCTGTCGGGGCCACTGCCTTCTTCTCAGGGGGAGGCTGGGAACCTTTCCCTTGGTTCCCCTGGGGATTACTTTGGGGCCCTTTCTGGAACTCCCTCTGTTTACCCTTGTCCCCCACTCTTCTGCTGGGGACCCTGCCCACCTTTGGCGAAGTCTCCCACATGACCCTTCTGGACCCGGGTGCTCACCCAGCGGTCCGCCTCCTCAGCAAGCTTCCTAGGGTTAGTCAGCTTGCTATCAATAAGATGCTGGCATAGCTCTGGAAAACAGTTATTTGACAAGTGCTCCCATGCAAGCAAATCATAGAGCGCCTCAAAATTATCCACTTTGCTACCCTTCACCCAACCATCCAATGCTCTGCAAAAGAAAGACACATATTCCACCCAAGTGGTAGACTCCAGTTTTCTGCAATTTCTAAACCTTTGTCTATATAGCTCTGGGGTCAAACCAAATCTGGACATTAGGGTCCCTTCATGTGGGTATAGGACATCTGCTCCTCTGTAGGCAAATCCAACAAAGTGTCCCTCCCATCACTAACAAAGCGGCCCCACAACACCGCTCCCCAATCCTTCTCAGGGACCCGGTGGGCCAACATTGCAGCTTCATAAGCCCTAAACCACTGACCAATATCCTCATTCTTGTGGAAATCTTTAACTACATCTTTGGGAATGTAGGTTCTTGCTTCTACATGCACTGGCGGTGTGCTGCCACCAGAGGGAGGAACCTCTAACTTCTTGGCCTTGAGTTCCAATTCCCTCAATCCTCTCTCATGCTCAAAATGCATTCTCTTTTCCTCTAAGGCTAACTTCTTCATTTCTAACTCCATCCCAAGCTCTATTTTCTTGCTCTCTATGTCTTTCTGACCATCCATTTTGAGCCTAGCTAGCTCCAATTTATGCATCCTCTCCCTTGCTCTGTCCTCCAGCTCTCCTGGGGACAACCCTTTGGAAGAAACACTGCTGCCCGCCCCTGAAGGTGCTTTCCCTCCAGTTGGGCCCACTGGCCCCTCAAGGTGCTCAATTAAATCCTCTGCCTCCATTACTGGCTCCTCAGGATGCTCACTGGCATTCCTAGATTCTACCCAGGCCCTCAGCGCCTTTTGGTATTCCTCTTTCCTGGTGAGGCCTTTCACAGTGATTTTAAATTTCTTGCACAAAGCTTTGAGATAAGGCACAGTGTAAGTATCAATTCTCTCTTCTTCCAAAACAATGTCTACAGATACTATGGATGCTGTCTTGCTCATGGTAGCAAAAAGACTGGCAGTTCTCAAGAATCAAAAATAGAAAAGAAGTTCCAAGGAAAAAATTCTCAAAAAGTATGTGGTTGCGTTATGGTCTGCACTCACTAGTAGTGTACACCAATCACTGTATATGAATCACAAATGCAAGTCCAAATCCTCACCGCTGACCACCAATGTTAGATTTGGGGGTCTCTAGTTGGCATAGGTAGGTACCTGTGACAAATAGGGACCCTTGCGTCTAGTCAGGGTGAGGGGCTACACTCCTAAAATAACCCCTGCTCACCCCCTTGGTAGCTTGGCACGAGCAGGCAGGCTTATCTCAGAGGCAGTGTGTAAAGCATTTGTGAACACATACAGTAATACAGTGACAACACTACAGATGGACACCACACAGGTTGTATTATAAAAATTGTATTTTTATATAGACTTAACACAAGACCAAACGACAAAAATCCACAATACTGTACTCAAAAATAGACTTGAAAAGGTTATAAAATAGTTCAGTTCTATCAAGTTGTAGATGCAACACTTTACTCTCAATGTACCTTGAATGCGTAACGCAAAGAAAACAAAAGGGTCGCAGGGAAGGTGATGCGTCGGTTCCGTACACTCAGGGAGTGGATGCGTCGGTTCCTTACTGCTGCGCAGGGGAGTTGATGCTCGCTTCCTTACTATGTGGGGAGTTGATGCGTCGGTTTCTTACTGCTCTCCGGTGCGATGCGACAGATGGCACCTCGATGCGATACTCTTCTCCGGTGCGATGCAATAAAAATGGCGTCTTGGCTGCGATGCGACAACGTTGGTGCGATGCGTGCACGCCCGACGGCCGTGCGGCGACTCGATGATCTAGGAGAGCCGCGACAGGCCCTGCGACGCGCTTCTCCGGTGATGCGACGATGTCCTCTGTGGCAGCATCCCGCTTCTCCGGCGATGCGCCGTGCTTCGGCGATGCGATGATGACAGCGGCAGCGGCATCTCGCTTCCTTGGCGATGCGATGACAGCGGCTGCAGCGGTGACACGCTTCACGTTGTTGCGTCGCGCTTCCAGCTCCCAGCGACACGCAGTCTCTCAGAAGGCCCAGCACAGCAGCAGGCACTTCAATTCCCAGCACGGGAATTCAGGGGGGAGCTGGTTGGTGAAGTCTTGTATCCCTGAGACTTCAGGCAGGAGGCAAGCTCTAGTTCAAGCCCTTGGAGATTCTTCTTCAAGTTGATAGAAAGCACACTCAGTCCTTTTCTCCTTTCTTTGGCAATGAAGCAACCACTGCAGGCCAACCCCCAAACACACAGCACAGGGGTAGTCTCCTCCTTCAGTTTCCTGGTTCTTCTCCTCAGCAAAGGTTCGTCTTGATTCCCAGAAGTGATCTAAAGTTCTTGGGTCTGGGTCCCAATATTTATACTACTTTTCTCTTTGTTCTCTGAAGGCAGAGAGGCCTCTGCCTAGTCCAAAACCAGTTCTGATCAGTCCTGGAGCACTTTGTTGACAGGACTCCTTCTTTCCTTTCACAGTGTAGGCCAGGGACATCAGACACACCACAGGAGGTGGAGCCAGCATTGTGGAGGAAAGGCACAGCCCTATTCAGGTCCCAGGTGCAACTCCTCCCTCCTGTCTGCATGCAGATCTCTCTATTCAGCCCTGTGCTGACTCACCCTGTTTCCTGGAAGCCCCCAGCCCGTCACTCAAACTCCAGACAAGGAATACACAACCTAGCAGAGGCAGGCTTGGATAGTTAGGCAAGAAAATACCTACTTTCTAAAAGTGGTATTTTCAAACACAGAATGTTAAAACCAACTTCACTAAAAGATGTATTTTATCATTCTGAGTTCAGGCGTACTAAACTCGAATTTCTACCGGGTTCCCTGAGTCCGTTAGGATTATAAGATGTAATAATCTAACTGCCCATTCTGGCCTATGGGGAACAGGTAGCCTTGCAATAGTGAAAAACGAAAATGGCTGTAATTCACTATTAGGACTGCCACACACACCAGGGCATGTCCTACCTTTTACCTACAATGCACCCTGCCCTTGGGCCTACCTTAGGGGTGACTAATATGTATAAAAGGGAAGGTTTAGGGACTGGCAAGTGGGTACACTTGCCCAGTCAACATGGCAGTACCAGACTGCCCACAGGCTCTGCAATGGCAGGCCTGAGACACACTTTACAAGCTGCTCCGGTGGGTGGCACAACCAGTGCTGCAAGCCCACCAGCAGCATTTGATTTACAAGCCCTGGGCACACGCAGTGCACTGTACTAGGGTCTGACAGTAAGCCAAACAAGCCAATCATGGAGTCACTAATCCATACATCAATTTACCATAGGGAGCACTTGCACTGTGGCACTGAACAGGAGTGGCACAGTGCCCAAAAGCATCTAAAACCAGCAAAAACATAAGAGGAAACAGCAAAAAATGGAAGGGAGACCCACGCCAATGGTGCCAGGTCTAACAATGACCATACTTAAATGCTACAAGACATGATGATTTACTGTCTGGAACATAATATATTTCTGTTTGAGGATACACTGTATCGACCCCAGCTTCGCAAATCTTTTCATGGGGTGGTGGGAGGAGCAAGTGGTCTAGACCAAGGAAAATGAACAATACACTAAACACATACCAATATGGATTAGGTATATTTATGATTTGTTCTTAAACTGGGAATGAGATACCTCAAAAGCCAAGGAATTTATTGATAAATTAGGACAGAATAATTTAAATCTGCCATTCACTTACAAGGTCAGTAAATAATACAGTGAATACCTAGACATTGCAGTACATGTGGAAAACAACAGAATAGTGACATCATTACACTGGAAAGAGACAGCGGGCAATAGTATTCTGTATACCGACAGCAATCATCTTCAAACACTCAAATGGAGCATCCTGTATGGGGAGCACCTCAGTGCACGTTACAATTGCAGTCCAGACAAGGATTTTAATAGACAGCAATGCAATAGTTTACAATTGTTTGCACTTCAAGGATATCCTCCAAAGGTTTTATTACAAATTAAACAAAAAATACGGAATGTCAAACAGGAGGATGTACTGTTCTAAGACAATAAAAAAGTAAAAACAGAAAATAGACAGGGTCAGATTTATTACCAAATACAATAGGAAATCGCAAAGGTTGAGGAACATCATCAAAAAACATTGGGGCGTCTTTTCGTTTGATCCCTGTTTAGGTACTGATGTAACCTAGTACCCATCCATCACCTATAGAAAGCCAAGATCCATCAAAGATATGTTGGTACACGGCCATTCTGTGACACAAAAGGCATCTAATTGGCTGAATGCCCAAAAAGGGTTTATGAAATGCGGATCCTCTAAAGCCGGAAAGCATTGTAGAAATCAAGATCATTATAGATTACTGACTGGTAAGATCAGGAAGATATCAAAGCATATTACGAGTACATCTGACTTTGTTGAATATACATTAGAATGTCCTTGCCACTTGACATATATTGGGAGCACCAAGCTGCTATTGCTCTAAACAATACTAGAGCACACACATGCTATGAAGAATGTTGATCAATCCTATCCTGTGGCAGGACATTTTTTCCAGAAACATGATAGCAATAGTGACCTACTTCATTTTTATGGGACGGACAGAATTTCTAAACCCATTAGAGTTGGTGATCGTAAGAAGCAATTAAGAATTTAGGAATTCTGTCTCATCATTGAGCCCAAAAGGTTTGAAGAGTGGTGAGGAATTATTTGTATATATTGGCCTTTAAAGGTAATTAATTTTCCTACTTTTCTGGTATTTTTGGATTATAAATCTTTGGATTATATACATCCCTTATACTGAGATTGTGCCCCATCCTCCCCCTACTTACCATGTGTTTGTTCTTCATATACTTCCTTTTTCTTTATTAGGGACTTTTGTAGTAGGTAAATCAACATAAAGTTGATTATTTTTATTTTTACGGCTGTCTGGGATGGATTATGATCGGTTTGATTGAAGGAACATTTTTTCTCTTCTTTCTTTTGTCACATTTTGCAGACAGGGATCTCTTGTGGGGACCTACAGAGGGAATAGCCTGTTATGTCCGCCCTTTTTACTTTACAGACATTACTGAGTGTGACACTTGCAGCACCCATAGGGATGTATTTGGGCACTGGCCTGAGTTCATAGCTCCTTTAGTTTATTGTCTATAATTATATAATTTTTACAGTTATTATTTATCTTGTTTTAATTCTGAGGTAGGGATCAGAGTGACATCTGTTTATGTCAACATCTCAGGATTTATGCATGCAGCGTTTAACCTTATTATCACTTAGTGGTATGGCACTTTGCACTCGGTTTAATATTTGTTTAGTATAGCACCTGATAGATTGACACCGTGCTCCCACATGACCGATGTGTATATATATTTTTTCTGTTGAATTATTATCTAATATGGAATGTGAATTAATTTATATATTTGTATGTATCTATAATTCATCATAGGAATTTATCATTAGTCATGAATTGCTGGGAAGGAATTGTGGTATGGAGACTGAGAATCACAATATCCACAGTATTTCTTTTCTATATAATATTTCTTTTAGGTTGATTATTATGATATTTTGGTTACTGTTTAATAATGAGTTTAAATACAAGTCATTCATGTTTTTGTATAAGAAATTGTTATGACCAATTTTGAATGAACTGTAAATCATTTTAGAATGACAGTGCTATGGGGTTTGGGGTTTGTGTATTATAGTATTTTTTCCATGTTAATGAACATGAAGTTTATTTCTTTGGCTTGTGGGGCATAACAAATTAACTTGACAAAGGCTAAAAATATTTCTAGCTAACATGTTTAGAATTTTCAATTCTATTAAGGACTCGGAGGCAAGGATTATGCTTTTTCTTTCTTTGCTGTTTATTAACAAATTTTCATAGCAGGCAATTAAAGTTCAACATTTCAAAAAATGACATTTCCTAACATTCCTTATATGACATCATCAACGATACACCAATCAGGCCATGCCTCTGCTGATATAATGACAAGATGCCATATCTATTCCTCTTTCTTTGCCAACAATGGCGAACAGTCTATGAACTTGGATATGTGGTAAACCATGTGAACTGGAAAACCCAACTTTCCACTGGACCGAAGATCTGCAGCAGAACTTCTTCCTGGAACATCCTGAACTGTAATTGGAACCCAGGATCAACTTGCTGGAACTCGACTAATACATTTTCTGCTCAGAACCTGGAAAAGGAAAAAACGTGTAATTGCCAATTTACAAAGGAGATTTCCAACAAGTATCATTCAGTTAATATCTTGAATCCATTAATGAAAAGATCTCAACAGTGTTGTTAATCATACATAAGGGTGGGTAATAATACATCGTGTAACATACATCAGTCTTAATTCATATGATGCACGGTGGGATAATCCTCACCTCCATGTCCTTAATAGAATTGAAAATTCTAGACGCGTTAGCTAGAATTTTTTAATCTATGTAAGGACCAGAGGTTTTGGATTATGCTTGTTTAAAGCTGATCTAATACCACTGAGGCAACATCTAAAATACGTTTTCAGTAAAAAGTCTTAAAAGTGGAATCTGAGGACCAATCAGTGGCCCTCATAATGTCTTGCAGCTGGGAACCCAGGAGGAAGGACTTGGAGGCCATTGCAACCCTGACTAAATGAGCACCGAATTTACTAGTGTCAACCCATCTTGATAAGGTGGCAGATGAGACTGCTTTGAAAGGCTTTTGAAGAGAAATCAATAATTGGCCACCATGGAGTGGCAAAACTCTCTAGTGCAATCCTCATACTCTATCAAACATTGTACAATGCATAATTTAGGATTGTTTGGAAATTCTGGGTATGGGGACTGCTTAAGCGGATACCACACATGACCCAGCTTACCAATGGGTGATCCCCAATGGGTCTGCCATTCACCAAGGCATGCCCTGCGAAAATGGCAGAACGGCACTTATTAATGGAAGAATAAGCTAAGCCTGAAGACGCCAATCCCACTAGGAAATTCATGACAAAGACAGTAGGGGCCCACAGGGGATCCAAAGTATGTTTGTTGCCCCAACCCAGCCAGCATTGCCAAGCTGAGGCATAATGTTTTTGAGTGGCATCTGACCATGAGCGGAGGAGAAAATCTTCAGCCTGTTCTGAAAGGCCAGGCAAGAGCCAATGGTCCCTGAAATGCGCCACGCCATGAGATGTAGATGGCCTTGCATCAGAAAGGGGTGCCGGGGTCCCGACAGATCCAGAAGAAGACCTGAGAATTGAGTGATCTGGGACGGACAGTCGCAGGACATCTCCGTCAAAATGGGGAATCAAGGGTGGGGTCTCCATAATTGAGTGATCAGCATTAATTCCGCCTGCTGGTTGCGAGTTTGGGCTGCCACTCTCGGTATCAAGAGAAATGGAGGGAAGGCATAGTGTAGAGGACCGTTCTAGTCCTGAAGAAAAGCGTCAGTGGCCAGAGCATTGGATCTGGGTGCCAGGAAAAGAACTTTGGAAGTTAATTGGACAGGCAGAGGCAAACAGATCTGTGTCGCATGTGCCCCACTGTTTTTGGAGTAACAGGAATATGGTCTGGTGAAGTTTCCACTCGCTGGCGTCCTGGAGATGCCGGGAATTCCAGTCCGCTACAGTATTGTTGCGCCCTGTGAGATAGTCCGCAATCACTGTGATGCGATGATGAAGGCAATTGTGCCAAAACTCTTTGGCAATCTCACCAGAACCCAGGATTTGGTCCCGCGACTCTGCTGATGTACTGCACTTCAGAGATGTTGTCCATCCTCAGTAGTACCCAACAGCTGGAATTATGAGGTGCTGGAGTCTTGATGACGAATAAACCCGCTAATAGCTCTAGGCAGTTTATGCAGAGTTGCGATTCGTCTGGTTTCCATCAACCACCAGTGGAAATATTTCAGCATCTGGCTCCTCAACCCCACTGGTTGGCATCGGATTCGATCACCACATATGCCCGGAAGCTGAAAATGGCCCTGCCATTCCAGGTTGCCATGTGATCGAGCCACCATATCTGGCATGAGACTGATCGTCTCGGAATAGGAAAGACCTCGTTGGAGGTGATGGATGTTTAGGCACTTGAGAGCTCGATAGTGCAAGGGGGCTGGGAATATTACTTGTTTTAAGATGCTAACAGGCCCATAATCCTGGCTAGACCCCTCAGAGAGACTTTGTCTTTGGAAAAGGCGGCACGGATTTCTTCCTGGACCATCTTTAATTTTGGTCGAGAAAGAAGGGCCAGCACTGAGTCCATTTGGAAGCCGAGGAATTCTATGCACTGGGAGGGTCAAAGAATGGACTTCTTCTGACTGACCAGAAAACCCAAATCTTGGAGCAATTGAATGGTCCATGATAGGTGGGTCAACAACAGTTGCTTGTCCTGCGCCAGTAGGAGGATATCATCTAGATATATGATAAGATGCACTCCTATGGCACAAAGTTGTTCCACCACAGAGCGCATCACCTTGGTGAAGCACCATGGTGTGGAGGACAGACTGAAAGGAAGGACCTTGAAACTAAACCATTGACCCTCCTATGCTAATTGGAGGAATTTGCGATGAGGGGGAAAAATGGGAATGGAGAGATATGCATCCTTCAGGTGGAGGCGTACCATCCAGCCCCCGTCCTGAAGAAGATCTCTGAGGAGATGAATCTTCTCCATTTTGAAATGGCGATAAAGAGTCCAGGAATTTAATTCCTTCAAATTGATGACCAGATCAGAACCTTTCCATTTTTGGGAACCACGAAGATGTTGCTGCAAAACCCAGAGGGGCGGTGTGGCAGTGAGCAATTGCCTCTTTCTGAAGTAACTGGGCTAATTCGTCTCGAATAAAAGACTGGCATTGCATCTTTTTATTCTTTTTTTTTTTTTTGCAGAGGTTGCACAGCATTGGCTAAAGATATTACGGATGGTCACTGCATCAACAAACTGCACTGGCAAGGCCAATAGGTCCAAAAGGCAAAACCTATTGGCTTTGCCAATGGTTGGTAATTCTTTTCTATAAACCGTTGAGCTTAGCCCACTAGGGGATGTGAGATATAAAGGCGTGTGGGACAATTCTCGCTTCCACTAGACACTATTACTTTGGCTTTAAAGAATCATAAACTGTTCAACTTATCTGCCTATTGAAATCAGTGAGAACATTTGATCTACGCGCACCAGCGCCTTTTCCTGCCTAAAAATGTATACGTCTGGAGATGGTAATAACATGAATCTTGGCCTTAGCGGGAAAAGAGGACCATTACCTGTAAGGGAAGGGGTTGCAGTGCCTAACTGTAAAACTCAGCTTTCTGAAACTCTGTATGTATTCACTGGACTGTACAGTATTGAGAGCTGCTGGGAGATCAAAAAACATTATTTTCCATAAAGACAAGCATTCGGCTGGATAATACCTTATTGTGTCTGTTCGCTGATCACTGAGAAGCCTCATGACTGCTCGCCCTTGCACCCCGATAGTCAAGGGCAGAAAGAGCTCTACTTGTCCCTGTTTGCAGAGCCATTTAAAGTTGGGCCCCAGGACACCAGTGGCTAATGATGTCTACCACCATTATTCGAGCCCGGTAGCCCCTGTCCACCCTGTGGCACCCCTGTCGATTACCCATACTGAACCTTCAATTTACATCGGTTCCTGGGCACCTTTATTAAAATGCATGTTTGCAATTTGTTGGATGAAGTGTGTGTGAGAGATGTAGTGGGGTACACGAGGACAGAGACATGCTTCAAACATGGTGTGGTATATGTCACAGCTTATCCGCATGTGTTTTGGAGAGTGTGAGAATATGCACAGCCACACATATTCACTTACCAACTTGTGTATTTCATGCTCTGTATATTGTGGTTATAATGATATGGAGAGCAATGTTTTTAATGCTATTTAGATGCTTTCCAGAATCAAAGATAATAGCCATTTTTCCTTATTCAAGGAGTTCCAACACTTGGCTGATTGGACAGAGAAGGAAGTTCTGCCAGTTTGTGTCTTTTTAGACGGAGGTACAGTCTTTAGTGGAACCAACCTTGAGCGCAGAGGTCTTGCTTGATGATGCACGAAGAGCTTCTGCTGAAGAAAAAATGGTCCATTCTTAGGGATTGCTCGGTTAGCTATGCTCATAGTGTTAAAGATTGTCCACTAAGCTATCTGTAGAAAGTGAAGAGAAAAAAGGCGCAGCCTGACATAGGTCTGCACTTGTAGGTTGAAAATCTTCCTGGCATTTTGGATTCACTACACTTTCTGACGTATTAATAGGAGGCTCAAAGATATAATTCTTTGGCATAATCAAAATGAGAGAGTACCAATGTGCTTGCAGCTTGGATTTTTGTGGGAACCCAAAAAATGGGAACATTCTTCGAAGACATCTCATCATATGGAAGTTTTGCTTTGCCACTTGAAGGGTTGGATTGAAATCCATGATCACTCCCAGGTTCCTGACAGGAGACATGTCAGGAGGAATGGATTACCGCTTATGGCAAGGCAACCGGGCATGTGCAATTCTCCATACCTGCATGCACCAAGTCCACTTTAGAGAAAAAAAGACTGGTGGGCTTCACAGAGTAATGCAGCTGCTTCATGTGAGGCTTCTCACGAGGTAGTGTCACCCAGAAAACTACATTTCCCAGCAGTCCCGAACTCTTGCGCTGTCTGAAGGAAGCGTTGGTGATCTTGGAATATTGGGTAGAACTTTCCTCCTGTTTCACAGGTTCTTTGCTAAGCAATCGTGCTAAAATCTTGCTGCAGACAGGACATCGCTACTTGGTCTCACAATTTCGTTTTGTATAAAGAACAATTATGTGATGTGCAATGTAGAGAGTTCTGAAACTCTCACCTGGAATGCTATGATTTAAGAGAATGTACTGTTATTTTCAGAAAGATGGTCATAGTCTGATAACTTGTAGTGAAAGCTGTCAGGTGGCTGAGGTGTTTCATGAACAAAACCTGGTCACTTCTACTCTTTTGACTTGTGTGGCCTTCTGTCTTCATGGGACACTACCTCTTTTAGGCAACAAGCATGGTTGATCAGCTACAGTGGCTTGTGAATGCCACTTCAAGAATTGGTCTTCTACCATCAACACTAAACGTGAGAAAGTGCTCCTGCTAATACTGAATTTATGGATTTTAAACCATGCGCCCTACTTGGTGCGATTCCTTTTCACCCTTTGATGTGCTTTCTTTTGTTTTGTGGTGAGGCCATCAAATGCCCTGTGCAAACTGAACATTATTAACTTCTATTTCATGAACTTTTATTCTGCTACATTCCCTTCTTGATTGCTGCTTGAACGCCATTGGCAGTGTTAACATTTATTATAGATGCTCTTTAGTGTGTTATTTTGTGTTCCAAGGAGGACTTATGTACCTGGTCGGGTTCCAGTGTAGAAACTCAGGTATCTAGTCTCGGACTGGTGTGTTAGCTTAGGTACTTGGTTGGGTACAGAGGTTAAGCTGGGTTTTTGGCATCCATATATGTATTAAGCTTTTGAGCCACAAGGGGTAAAAGAGTGTTTTTGTCTACTGAACTGGTGCCGCCGAACAGCTACTGAGGAGAGGTGACGGGTGGCCATGGAGATACATATATATATTAAATTAAAAACAAAAAGGTTAAAGCTTAGTTATAGTTAGGAAAACAGTTTTCCCTATAAAATTGAGCCTAAATTATCATAAACTTTAAAAACTTTACAGTTATAACTTTTATTTACAATTTATCCATCACCTTCAAATTATTCTAAGTAGTGTAGAGTAGAGTGGCGTAGAGTGGATTACCTTAAAGTGGAGTAGCCTACAGTGGAATATCGTACAGTGAAATACTGTACAGTGGAGTGTAGAAGAGTAGAGTGGCATAGAGCTGAATAGCGTAGAGTGGATTGGTGTACAGTGGAGTGGCGTAAAGTGGAGTAGGGTACAGTGAATTAACAGAGTGGGGTGGCATACATTGAAGTGGCAAAGGTTTTATAAACTAGAGTGGCGTCTCACACAGTAGAGTTGAGTGCTGTGTTGTACAGTGTTGGAAACTGTCGTAGAGTGGAGTAGACAGTTGTACAATACAGTATACAGGCATAGAGTCGAGTACTAATGTGGACAGTGGAGTGGACGGGGATAAAGTGGAGTAGAGTCTAATAGAGTGGCATAGAGTGTTGTAGAGTTTTGTAGACTGGAGTTATATAGAGTGGAGGAGAGTGCATTGGAGTGGCGCAGCGTGGAGTAGCGTACAGTGGAGTCGCATAAAGTGGAATATGGTAGAGTGGAGTGGTGTAGAATGGAATAGCATATAATGGAGATATGTACAGTGGAGTTATGTAGACTGGAGTGGCGTAGAGTGGAGTGGCATAGAGTGTAGTATAGTGTAGTGCGTACAGTGGAGTGGCGTACAGTGAAGTGATGTGGACTGGAGTGGTATAGACTGGAGTGGTATATTGTGGGGTGGGGTAGAGTTTAATAATGTACAGTGGAGTGGCGTACAGTGGAGAGGGGTAGAGTGGAATACCATACAGTAGAGTGGCAAAGATTGAAGTTATGTACAGTGTAATAGCATAGAATGTAGTGGCATACAGTGGAATAGCGTAGAGTGGAGTACAGTGAAGTTGCGTAGAGTAGAATAGTGTAGAAGAATAGCATAAAGTAGAATAGCGTAGAGTGGAATGGCATACAGTCGAGTGGTGTTCACTGGAATGACGTACAGTGGAGTGGGGTAGAGTGGAATAACATATAGTAGATTGGCTTAGCGAGGAGTGGCATCCAATGGACTAGCGTAGAATGGAGTGGCGCAGAGTGGAGTGGCATACAGTGGAATAGTGTAGAGTGGAGTGTTGCACAATGGAGTGACGTAGTGTGAAATAGCGTATAGTGGAGTAGCGTACAGTGCAGTGGTGTACAGTGAAGTGGTGTAGACTTGACTGGGGTAGAGGGTAATGGCATACAAAGGAGTGGCGTACAGTGGAGTGGCGTCCACTGGAATTGCGTAGAATAGAGTGGCGTAGATTGGACTGACATACCCTGGAGTGGCATAGATTGGAGTAGCCTACAGTGTAGTAACATACAGTGAACTAGCATGCAGTGGAGTGTTGTACATTGGAGTGGCATACAGTGAAATAGCATAGAGTGTAGTGGCGTACAGTGGAATAGCACAGAATGGAATAGGATATACTGGAGTAGGGTACAGTGGAGTAGCATACAGTGGAGTAGCATAGATTGGAGTTGCGTACAGTGTAATAGAGCAGAGTGGACTGGCTTAAGTGGTGTACAGTGTAATAGCATAGAGTGGAGTGGCGTAGGGTGGAGTGTTGTACAGTGGAGTGGCGTAGAGTGTAATTGTGTATAGTGGAGTAGCATACAGTGTAGTGGTGTAGACTGGAGTGGTGTACAGTGGAGTTGGTAATGTGTAATAGCATACAGTGGAGTGGCGTACATTGGAGTGGTCTCCAATGGAATAGCGCAGAATGAAATAGCATAGAGTGGAGTGCCATACACTGGAATGGCAGAGTGGAGTAGCGTAGAGTGGAGTGTTGTAGAGTGGAGTGCCATACACTGGAATGGCGTAAAGTGGAGTAGCGTACAGTGCAGTGGCATACAGCGGAATAGCGTACAGTGGAGTTTTGTAGAGTGCAGTGGCATAGAGTGGGTTGGCGTAGAGTGGAATAGAGAATAGTGGAGTAGTATCAGTGGATTACAGTGGAGTGATGTAGACTGGAGTGGCATAGAGTGGAGGTGAGTACAGTGTAAGAGCGTAGAGTATAGTGGCGTACAGTGGAGATGCGTACAGTGTAATAGAATAGACTGGAGTGGCGCAGAGTGGAATCTCGTACAGTGGAGAGGAGTGGAGTGGAGTAGCATAGAGTGGAGTGGAGTACAGTGGCGTGGCGTATGGACGTCCCGGGGTGGGCACCCTGGGACATAGCAGGAGCCAGCCATGGGGGGTGGCAGTCCCCATGGCCATTATTGGCTCCAGGAGGGGGCCCGCAGCCCCCTCCTTTGATTTAGAAGGGCCTGCCCGGAGAGGTGGCGGTCCCCGGGGCCTAGAACGGCCCGGTAGAGGGGCTGCCCAGCCCACTCCTTAAAAACAATCGAAAGCCTCGGGAGGTGGTGGTCCCTGGGACCGGGGGTCCGCACGGACCCCCTTTTCAATATGCATATATGCCCGGGAGAGGTGGTAGTCCTCGGTGCCTTGGGGGTTCAAGCACCCCCCCAGATTAAAAGATAAGCCCCGGTTAGGTGGATCCCCGGGGCTCAAAAGAGCCTCAGGAGGGGTGCCCCGTGCACCCCCCTCTATTTATAATCCAGCATGCCCTCGAGACCTGGCCCACTCGGGGGCTAAACAGTACAGAAGCACGGGAGTCTGCACTTCTTTTTTTTTTATTTTTCGGCGCGAGCCGGGGATCCAGTGCAACTCTCCCGAAAAATAAAAAACAATGCCTTTTTGCCTCATGGGACCCCACCAAGAGGCCTATGGGATCAGGGTATTCTTACCCTGCCCCTTATCTTTTTTAAAATGTTTTTTTATGGAACTAGACTGAAGCCGTATCCCAAAATGGCTGCCAACACTTCCTGGCTAAAGAGTTGGCAGCCAATCACATTTTAGCAAGGGGACCGTTGGATACTCGGAGGGTCCGCGACCCTATATATCCTTATTTGTTTTTCTTTATAATTTCGCAAAAACTACTGAACGGATTTACACTAAATACCACAAAGGGTTCTCTTTCTGGACCAAGAGCTACCTTTCTGCCAAATTTGGTGCAATTCCGTCCAGCGGTTTGGGCTGTAGACGCGACTGAAATCTGAAATGCTGAGCGGAATTACACCAAATTTGGCAGAAAGGTAGCTGTTGGTCCAGAAAGTGACCTTTTTGTAAATTGGTGTAAATCCATTCAGTAGTTTTGGAAATATTAATGAAAATCTAAGTTGGTATATATAGGGACGCAGATTCTCCGAGGATCCGACAGTCCCATTCTCAAATCTGATTGGCTGCCAACACTTCAAACCATTAATTGTTGGCAGCCATCTTGGGACTCAGCTTCAGCTGAGTCCTAACAAAAAACATTAAAAAAAAGATAAGGGGGCACACTAGCAATACCCTGACCCTTTAGGCCTCTTGGGGGGGGTCCCAGAGGGACCCAGCCAGGGCAAAAACAGTTTTCCAAATAACAATTTCTCTTACGCCCCCGCAATGCACTGCTTATGATCTCACATATTACATCACTCATGACATGGTCAGTGACATCACTGATGACATCTCAAATGTGATGTCATAAGCAGTGCATTGCCGGCTGTAAGTTATAGTTAGCTCAGATAACTAAAACTGCTGAATTTCTATGGTTTTGTAGGAGTGAAATTTGAACCTAACTATATACATAATATTTATATATATATATATATATATATATATATATATATGAGAGAGAGAGAGAGAGAGAGAGAGAGAGAGAGAGCAAAGTCTACTGAGTCATGCAGAGTATCAATTTCTGTGTGTAGATAAACCAAAAACGCTCTTTTTATTTAATTCCCAAAGTGCATAAGGATAGGACTAACCCTCCAGGGCACTCTATAATTTCAGTGATAGGGAGCACATTTGAAAATACTTCCAAATATGCAGACTTTTTCTTGCAAGACATTGTGATGAATTTACCCTCTTACCTAAAAGATACAGGAGATTGTTTGAAAAAAGATTTTGACATCCCATGGGAAGAAGGATATGTTCTAATGACCATAGACGTGACAACGTTATATACCAGCATCCAACACGGTGATGGTTTAAGAGCAGCGGAGTAGTTCAGGGGGTCTAGGCCTTTAAGTCTATGGAAACATCCCAGAATGATACTTACCATGATTAAGAGATGTCTTGAGAACAACTATTTTTTATTATTCAACAAGGAGCTCTTTTATCAGGTCAGAGGGACTGCTATGGGCACTATGCTAATTTGCATATGGGTTGGTGGGAGGAGCAGGTGCTCCAGCTGAAATCCCACTAGTAATGGTCACAGTCTGTGATTTTATGGTGTCGTTCTATAGATGACATATTTGTGATTTGGAGGGGAACAATTGAGAGTGCTAGGCAGTTTGTGGAAAAGATAAATGCTAATAAGTTGAATTTGCATTTCACTAGCACAGTGAGTGATGTCAAGGTGGAGTTCCTTCATTTGACAGTGTATGTCGAGAATGGCAAGCTACAGACGAAACTGTTTAGGAAACCTACAGCGGGCATTACCCTTCTGCAAGCTACCAGTTTCCACTCACAAAATCTTGTGAAAAGTATTCCATCTAGTGAAAGTTTTAGAGTAAGGAGGAATTGTAGCAATGAGCAGGAGGAGGAGAATGCGCTGAGAGAAATGGCTGGTAGGTTTCAGGAAAGAGGTTATGCCTCAAGTAAGATTGAAAAAGCAAAGAGGAAGACAAAAGTAAAATCTAGAGAACAGTTAGTCTTTGAGAGAAGAAGAAAAAGGAATTTAAGAAATCGGGACATTTCAGATTTATTACTACTTTTATCAAAAAAGAGGGTGCAATACAGAAGGTTTTACAAAAATATTGGCACCTTATAAATAATGACCTGGTAATCGGTAAAGAAGCACTGCGGAGGCCAGGTTAAACTTTTAGAAAGGCAAAATCCATGAGGGATTCCTTAACTAAGAGCAGTTCAGAACGCAACAGACAAAGCAATACATGGCTGGGGAATCTAAGAGGGTTCCAAAAGTGTAGTAGGTGTAAGGCCTGTAAGTTTGGGAGCAATTTGAAGCATATGAATCACCCTTAACAAAACAGATGAAGAAAATAAAAGGTCTATTTAATTGCAAAACTGATCATGCAATTTATGTGTCACGTTGCCCGTGTGCAAGGTAATGTATGTGGGAAGTACATTACTACCAGTACAAAAAGAATTTTGCAACACGTCCGGACAATTAACCATAAAGACATGACGTACCCAGTTGTGCGTCACTTTGATGAAAAACATGATAGTAACACTAAAGGGTTGGAATACTTTGTGATTGATGCCATATCAAAGAGCGTTAGAGGAGGAGATAGGGAGAGAAGTCTCAGACAATTGGAATCTAGATACATTATCGAATTAAACACAAAGACACCGTGGGGATTAAATTGTGAAGAAGACTGGCACACGCATCTATAGATTTTTTATGAACTCCCATTTGGTCTTAATAGTTAAAAGGTACATGCAGGTTTTAAAACAGTTTTTATTAGCACTTTGGTGAGCACCTCTTACTCTATGGGGAAGAGAAAAGATAGGAGTCAACTAAAATGAACTTACCGTTGAGATATAATGAGCACATCTTGTAGAAGGAGCATTGCCCATAATAAACATACATATATAATATGCCCACTTGGGCTTAATTAACAGATGATGATTATATTTCACTGTTTAAATTAAATAATTGTAAAGTTGATTTTTAATTTGAAATTTGATAGTTTACATCTGAATGTAATGTAGATATCAATGAATTAGTGAGCAATGTATGAAATGGAAGCCATGAAACGACAACATGGCGTGTAAAATTGCCCACTTGGTCTGAATCACAATACTGACATTTGAACAATTTTGGCAATAGAGGTGGGTAGCAAGTGTATATTGAATGTATGATGTTACTACGCATACATTCTCCACGCATGGCTTTACAATGCGGTCCTTACAACGACCAGCGTTGTTACCACGCATGCCATTACATCGCAAGTCGTAACAACGACTTGCTGTAGGGGGCGCGCTGGACTTAGGAATAGTATTCCCTGGTGTTGCACGCCCCTTACAGCAAGTCGTTGTTACGACTTGCGATGTAATGGCACGCGTGGTAACAACGCGGTCGTTAGCCATGCGTTGTGGAAACAGTGTTGTAAACGCTGTTTCCCGTGTATATTGAATATGGACACCATGTTACTTTTTTTTATTTTTATTTTTAAGCTCCATTTAAATTATACATTTTGACATATTTAATGTTAAATTAAGTCTTAATATATTTTAAAATATATTTTATATATAATATGTAAGATGGAAATGAAATGGATGCTTGTACATCGGTATTTGATACCAAAAAAGAGCAGGTATAGTCTGTTGTTACTCTTCATGAATAAGGAAGTGATGTGTCTTTTAAATGTTGAAATGAAACATGGCGCCTTTGTTTGTGTGCAAGGCTGCGTGGCATCCAAAACGCGTCAGCGGGAGCACGAATAGCACTTTAAGATAAAAGAATTCGGAGCAGCACTCTTTTGATGTCGGCGGTTTGTTGAGCTAATACACACGAAGACAGGAAACATATACATAAATACACATACACATATATGTATATATCCAAAGCTCCGTTAACTTCCAGATACCGTTCGAGACAGAACGGACACGGACCGCTAATTGATGTGCACAAATGATAGGTTTATTGTGGATTGTCCGCCATTACGCGCTTCGTATATATATATTATCTACTGGCGGTCGCCAGTAGATAGTTATAGTTAGGACCTATTTTCCATAGGAAATCCGCAACATTCTATTTGAAATAACGTTGGCGCCGGTTGACGAATCTTCGCGAAAGCTTCCAACTTGTTGGGGCGCTCCGGTCCGCTCCAATCCTGAAAGTCTCGGGGTGATACGTCAAGCGGGGGCCGAGAAAAAAGGGGGGTCCCAAAATGCGTTTTCCCCATTCATTTTTCCATATGAACCGTTCATCGCGGCTACAGCCCGAACTGCTGAACGGAATTACACCAAATTTGGCAAAGAGGTAGCCCTTGGTTCAGTGTCGTGCCTTTTGCTTAAATGGTGTAAATCCGTTCAGTAGTTCCTGAGAAAATCAAAAGTAAAGTCACATATATATCTATGGCCGAGTAGGGTCCGCGTACCCTCCCGATCACGAGCTGCATGCTAATTGGCTGTCAACACTCCAAATCAGGAAGTGTTGGCAGCCATTTTGTCCCTCAGTAGAACCGAGGGACAGAAACAAGTGCGCAAAGCGCAAAAAGGGGGCAGGGTAGAAACACCCTGACCCCTAGGTCTGCTCAGGGGTCCCACAAGGACCCCTGGGCAGAAAAAGCATTATTTTTTTAAAAAATCGGCGGCATGCGCTTAGGTGCACGGATCCCGCCGAGAAAAAAAAAGAAACAAGTGCGGAAAACGCACAAAGGGGGCAGGGTAGAAACACCCTGACCCCTAGGTCTGCTCAGGGGTCCCACAAGGACCCCTGGGCAGAAAAAGCATTTTTTAAGAAAAGAAATTGGCGGGATGCGCTTAGGGTGCGCGAATCCCGCCGGAAAAAAACGAGCGCGGTCTCCGCGCTTTGTTGTTAATTGGCCCCGGGTGGGCCAAGTCCCGGGGGCATGCGGGGGGGTTATTTATAATATGTGGGGGCCTCTAAGGCCCCAAGCCCGGTGACCGCCACCCCCGGGGCTTTAAAAATAAATGGTGCGGGAGGGCTATCGGCCCTCCCGCAGCCTCGAGGACCACCACCCCCGGGGCTTCTTTTTAAAAATTAATACTACCTGTGTGGGGGGCTCAAGCCACCCCACACGCCCGAGGACCGCCACCTCCCGGGGCACTAACAAAATAAATGTGGGGGTCCGTTTCGGACCCGAAGCCCCAGGGACCACCACCTCCCGGGGCTTTAAAGACATGGGAGGGGGCAGCGCGGCCCCCTCCTGGAGCCTGTGGTGGCCCTGGGGACCGCCACCCCCAGGGCCGGCTCCTGCAGTGTCCCAGGGTGCCCACCCCGGGACACTGCTGTTTGCAATGGCAGGACGGGAGCCTCGCGGCTCCCGTCCTGTCATTGCAAACTGCTTTGCTTCATTGAAGCGAGAGCTGGGAAACCTGCTCTCGCTTCAATGAAGCTAGCAGAAGTGCCTTTCCATAAGGGGAGCTGCATGTCAGCAGCTCCCCTTATGGAAAAGCAATGCCGGCTCCCGTAGGACGCGGGGAGCCGGCGGGACTGTGGGGGATTGGGGACCCCCACAGTCCCCAACCAGAGGCCAGGCCCCGGGGGATGGGGTCCCCGGAGCCATTAGTGGCCTGGGAGGGGGCCACACAGCCCCCTCCCCATAAAAAAAAGAAAAAAAAACAGAAAAAAAAACGTTAAGGCCGGCCCCGGGGGATGGGGTCCCCGGGGCCTTAAATGGCCTGAGGAGGGGGGCCACGCAGCCCCCCTACAAAAATATAAATAAAAAAAAAACAGTGGGCATGCCCCGGGGGATGGGGTCCCCGGGGCCAATAGAGGCCCAGGGAAGGGGGGCCATGCAGCCCCCCTCCCATACAAAAAAAAAAAAAAGACCGGCATCGTGCCGGAGGCCCCGCCCCCTCTCTGCAGCAGTCTGCAAACGCGCCCCCTGGCGCGTTTGCAGATGGGGAACGAATTCCCCTTGAATACTGGGGGTCCCTGGGGGCCAACTAGCCCACCAGGAACCTCCAGTATGCGCCAGGGGGCTGCATTGCAGAGAGGTGTACAGAGGCCACGCCCCTTTTTACACCTCTCTGCAACGCAGCTCTGTCTCACTTTTTGGAGGTACATGGTGGGCTAGTTGGACTCCAGGGACCCTCAGGATTCAAGGGGACTTAATCCCCCAACTTAAAACGCGCCACGGGGCGCGTTTGCACAGTGGTGAAGGGAGGGGCGGGGCTTCAGGTGACATGTGTGCAAACAGGCCCCGTGGCGCGTTTTAAGATGGGGAATTAAATCCTCTTCAATCCTGAGGGTCCCTGTGGGCCAACTAGCCCACCAGGTACCTCCAGTAAGCGCCACGGAGCTGCGTTGCAGAGTGTTGTAAAAGGGGCGTGGCCTCTGTACACCTCTCTGCAACGCAGCCCCTGGCGCATACTGGAGGTTCCTGGTGGGCTAGTTGGCCCCTAGGGACCCTCGGGATTGAGGAGGATTTAATTCTCCAACTTAAAACGCGCCACAGGGCGTGTTTGCAGACATGTCACCTCAGGCCCCACCCCTTCCTTCACCATTGTGCAAATATTCCTCTAAAATCAGCCGAACTACGAATTCCGATTTACTCACCTGTTATCAGGAGAGACCTCAGTGCTGCATCTTTGAGCCCAGTACTGATCCTGAAAAGTAATTTTAACCGTACTTACCAGTAATTTGAATTTTCTTCCATAGGCTAACATTGACTGGTTTCACTTGAAAATTCTTCTAAGTGTGGAGTTTTGGAACTTTATAATATTCCTCTAAAATCAACCGAACTACGAATTCCGATTTACTCACCTGTTATCAGGAGAGACCACAGTGCTGCATCTTTGAGCCCAGTACTAATCCTGAAAAGTAATTTTAACCGTACTTTCCAGTAACTTGAATTTCCTTCCATAGGATTTCATTGCCTGCTTTTTGCTGAAAAAGTTTCTAAGTGTCGATTTTTGAAACATACAAATATTCCTCTAAAATCAGCAGAACTACGAATTCCGATTTACTCACCTGTTATTAGGAGAGAACCCAGTGCTGCATCTTTTAGCCCAGCACTGACCCTGAAAAGTAATTCTAACCGTATTTACCAGTAACTTGTATTTCCTTCCATAGGAATCCATTGTCTGGTTTTCAACAGAAAAGTTTCAAAGTGTCGATTTTCACAAACTACAAATATTCCTTAAAAATCGCCTGTATGACTTAAACGCATTCTTTCAACTGTTTACAGGAGATGCACCAGTGCTGGATCCAGGATCCACCACTGAGTAAGAAAAAGTAACGATAACACTACTTACCTGCTAAGTGAATTTCCTCCCATAGGATAACATTGGTGATTCTATGTGAAAAAGTTTCTAAGTGTCAACTTTTAAAATACAATAATATTCCTTAAAAATCACTACTGTAACCAAAACGCTTTTACTCAACTGTTTACAGGAGATGTCCCATGACTGAATCTAGGATCCAGTCCTGTGGTTAGAAAAGTAATCCAGAAAGTAACTAATTGCATTTAACTTGAAATTCACATTGAGCTCAATGTTGCATTGTGTTTGAAATTGTGTTGCCCATTGCAACAACTGTAACTACTGTACTTAAAAGTCTATTGCCTATTTGCAAAGTATTTAAACTAAAGTAATTCATTCTGAGAAAGTATATTTTGTAATGTAATGTATAATGTAATTACAATGTAATTTAAAAAATAAAATATCTAAAAATAGTTTTAAAAAATGTAGTAAATCAGTATCAAAAAATAAATATAACAATTAATACATTTAAAAATTGTCATTTACAAAACCTTTGAAATTCACTGAAAAAAACCATAGGTTTCAGACATGTTATAGTTAGGAATTAGGATTTAAAAAACCTTTGAAATTCACTGAAAAAACCATAGGTTTCAGGCACGTTATAGTTAGAAATTAGCATTTAAAAAACCTTACTAATTCACTGAAAAAACCATAGGTTTTAGGGACAGTTATAGTTAGTTGGACATTGCACTCGTACAAAACCCGTGAAATTCCCCCGTTATAGTTAGTTCAGGTAACTATAACTCGCGCCCCACAATGCACTGCTGATGACGTCACATATTACATCACTCATGACATGGTCAGTGACATCACTGATGACATCTCAAATGACATCACTGATGACATCATCCAGTGACTGTGTATTTCTGTAAAGTTTAAATATGTTTAATATATATAGGGAAAGGCGTATTGAAGAATGAGTGGGTGTATAAGTGTCTGAATGGATGATTTAGTAGGTGCGTGACTGACTCTAAGTGAGTGATTAAACGTATCTTACTGAATGCATGGGTTAGTGACTAAACTGTGTGAATGTCTGTATCCGTCTGTCTGTTGGTGTGTAAGCGGCTGCATGGGTTTGTGAATAGCTACATGAGTGTCTACATGGGTTATTGATTGGTTGTCTGAGTATCTGTATGGGTGCCTGAGTGTTTGTGTGGGTGGGGTGTGTGTGACTCTGTGCATAGATGTGTGAGTGGGTGATTTACTGGGTGCATAGTTTCAAGTGTGCATCTGTGAAGGGCTGTATGGGTAGGTGAGTGTGAGTATAGGTTTTTTGGTGAGTGAATGTATATCTCAGTGGTACATGTGTGAGTAACTACATATGTGAAAGGCAGTATATATGTGTGTTGGAGTATTTAAATGGCTATAAGTGAGAGTGTGTGACTGTGAGAGTGGCTGTATGGATGAGTGTGTGCTTGTATCAGTGATTGTATAAGAGCGTAAGAATGTGCTAGTATTTGTATGAGTAAGTGAGCTTGTGTGTGTATAACTGTATAGGTGAGTAAATGGGAGTGTGATTAATTATTTGCATGACTGACTAGGTGTGTGAGTACCTCTATGGATGAGTGACGGTGTGTGAGTGTCTATATAGGTGTATGAGTGCATATGATAGTCCTGTACTGAGTGACCGTAAGTATGAGTGACTGTACGGGTGAGTGAGTGGATGTGTGTGTAGACCTAAGAATCAGTGAGTGGGTATGTAGTTATTGGTGTTGGAGTGTCTATGGTTTTGAGAATGGCAGTCTGTAATTTAGAGTGGGTGTATGAAAGGTTATATTAGGGTGTGTGAAAATGCATCAAATTATCACATGGATGATGTCATCAGTGATGTCATTTGAGATGTCATCAGTGATGTCATCAGTGATGTCACTGACCATGTCATGAGTGATGTAATATGTGACGTCATCAGCAGTGCACTGCGGGGGCGCGAATTATAGTTACCTGAACTAACTATAACGGGGAATTTCACGGGTTTTGTACGAGTGCAATGTCCAACTAACTATAACTGTCCCTAAAACCTATGGTTTTTTCAGTGAATATATATATATATATATATATATACATATATATACATATATATATATATATATATGTATATATTACCTACTGGCGGTCGCCAGTAGGTAGGTATAGTTAGGACCTAGTTTCCATGGGAAAAGCATTGTTTGACTTGGCTATAACTTTGGCGTCGTTTGACCAATCTGCATGAAATTGTGCCAATAAAATGTTATGGTGGGTACTATTGATTGGGAAAGTTTGGGGGTGATCCGTGCAGTGGGGATCGAGAATTTGGGGCGCAAAATAAGGTTGCGTTTATAATGTTAATTCCCATAGGGACCTTTAGCCACCTCTACAACCCGAACCGCTGAACGGACTTATACCAAATTTGGCAGGGAGGTAGATGTCGGTTCAAGGAAGTGCCTTTTGCTTATTTGGTGTAAATCCGTTCATTAGTTTTTGAGAGATGCAAGTTTAAAATGATAGTAATATCTCTGGCCGTGGATATTTCACGAAGGTTTCACGATGAATCACAAATGCATGTGCCAACAGGAATGCTCTGATTGGCTGGACGCAACCTGAATAGAAAGTTGCGCCCGCCATTTTATCTATCGGGAACGGTTCCCGGGGCTGAAAATCTGTGTGAAAGCCTACATAAGGGGTCAGGGTGGAGATACTCTGACCTCATGGTTGAGAAATGGAGGTGTCAGTGACAGAAGTTTTATGGCTAAAATAGATTTTTTTTTAATTGTGCGCGTTATTCGAGACAACGCCGTGACCGCCAATGCGGCCCCCGTGTACCATCGGGGGTACAGCGTGACTATCAACATCATTGCGAATATTGGTGAAAATATTTTTAAAATATATCAATGAATCATTAGTATGCATTGTTATAGAGATATTGATAAATGTTTTTATAGAGTTATTTATATAGTGAGTTATCTACTGTGATGGTTAGAATTAATTATATAGTTATAATTTTTTTATGTGGTGGTGGCTATTGAATTCCTGCTTTTGCTTTCTGCTTTCTTGACGTAACTGCGGGGATCGCGATGACCAACGTCATCGCGATCTCCAGCATCACAGCGAAAACGGAAAATAGGTTTTAGAGAGGGTTGTTCTAGAGATACAGTAGAAAAACATGTTTGAAGTGTACAGTAATAAACCCCTAGTGTGTAAAATACTGTAATATGTGTGCATATATGTGTTTTCACTTTATGGAACACGCGCAATCGTCGCGGTTAACGACGTCATCGTGACGTCCCGAATAACTGTGATAACGGAAAATAGGTCTGAAAGATGGTTTTTAAAGCAACTTGGTACAAAAATATGAGTTTAAACATGCTTTGAAACAAGTATGTATATAGTAATATGTGTAGTGCAATGTTCAGAATGGATTTTTTTACATATTATTTTTGGATGTGTTGGTGGCCATTGAATGTCTACTTTTGTTTTCCGCTTTCGCGACGTGTCCTGAGGGATCGCGATTACCGATGTCATCACGGTCTCCGCAGTCACCGCGAAAAGATAAAATAGATTTTAGAGATGGTTTTTATAGAAACTCTCTAGAAAAACATGACTTTAGAGAATAGTGTAAGAATGCCCTAGTGTGTAAAGTACTGTAATATGTGTGGATAAATGTGTTTTAGACTTTATGGAAAAGGCATGATCGTCGCAGTTAACGACGTCATCGCGACGTCCTGAATAACCGCAAAAACAGAAGATAGGTCTGAAAGATGGTTTTTAAAGAAACTTAGTACAAAATTATGAGTTTAAACATGCTTTGAAAGAAGTATGTATAGAGTAATGTGTGTAGGGCAATGTTCAGAATGGATTTTTTTACATATTATTTTTGGATGTGGTTATGGCCATTGAATGTCTGCTTTTGATTTCCGTTTTTGCTGTCGTCGCGAAGATTCCCAAAAACTAAAGAAAAAAAAACCTTTAGAAAAAACTTCACAATATGTCGGGTCCAAAGGTGGCTGTGACAAGAGCCGTTGTGTTGGTTGTGTGTATATGGCTGCTACACATAAGATCGCATGCAGAGTTTCAGGTCACTTAGAAACACCCTGTTGCCTTCATCTGTAAAGTGCACTCCATCATTTCTATAAATTCCATGCATTCCAAAACGCAGATTGTGGTTATAGATACAGCCCATGCAATGGTATGCAGAAACAGTTTTATTAACATGTTTCCTGGCTTTGTTAATCTGTGGACAGAATTGATTTGACCACTTTCATTTCTGTCTTCGGCATATATTAGAGTACACCAAGACAGTGTGAGGGAAAAGTGACATCAGTTCTGCAAAGGTTTCTTTCATTAGGATTTCCAGCCCTACCCCAGTCAATGTGCCGAGGTCGATGCCACCACAGTGCACAATCATAAGGTGAGGAGCTTGGGAATCCACAATGGATTTAACCAAAGCCAGCAATTGATGAAACTTTAACCCTCTCTGTCCAAACCAAATAATCTGCACATTTGGCAAACTCAAGTCCCTGTCAATACCTCTCTTTTTGCAGCCTCTTTAGCTCAGTAGATATAGCTGTGGCCTACAATCCATACTCTAAGCATTTTGAAGTGAAGGAGCAATAGTAGTCAGCAGAAGGCTGGAGCTGAATGAGGTAGTTTTCCAAAGGAAAAGCAGTTAAAATGGAGGTGTTTAAAAAAAATAATATATATATATATATAAGAAGAACTAGAAAAATACACCGCAAATGAGGAAAGTAAAGAACTAATAGAGGCAATGGAAAAAAAGATAAATAAACATGAGATAGAAGTGGAAAAAAGGAAAGCGAAGAAATTTAACAGGGACAGAATAGATTACGCAAGTGGACGGATTTACACATTTGCCAGAAAGTACGACATGAACAGAAATAGAGCAGTAATGGATAAATGTGCTGGCTATGAAACATCAGGAACAGTGGATAGCTCAGATATAAGCTCAGCGGATGAAGAATCCAACACCTCGAATCTGGATTTTTTCGGGGAAATGCGACTAGTACAGATAGTCACGTGACAAAGAGGGAGAGGAAGAGGAACCACGTGGGGGAGAGGAGAAAGCAAACCACAATCAGAAGAAGTAGAAAACAAAGCAAAAACCAAAAAAGGAAGAGGAAAGAAAAAGCAAAATTAAAAAAGAAACTAATCTTAAAGGACCTTGGGCCCGATTCACAGAACTAACTTAAGACAAAATCCTAAACGTACTACCATTTTGGTATTCACAGAAGGCACTTACTTACTCATTTTGAGTAATCAAATTAAACTGTTAAACAAAGGACTCTCCTTCTGCCCTAACAATGACATCAACCTACCCAATTTTCAAATTGACTTGTACAAATTTTGTCGGAAACTGAAGCTTAAGAAACACTTTGAGAATAAACCACGGAACCCAGCAAAAACAACAGCAACAATCATTGACACATCACCAATAAGCCAAAAGACATACCAACTCTAAGAACCTTGATGCCGTTGGGAGAAGAACAAGAACTTAGGTCCACAGAACTAGAACAACTGGCGGAATTTGACAAACAATTCAAAATCTAGGCATTGCGACATGGAAAGGAGGAGATAGTGGTCTAAAAGCACAATCAACCTTCTGTTCACAATTGCCACCTGGGAATAAGATTGACCTCTTTCATGAGATCATGATAGAGGATATCAATCGACTAATGCAAAACAACTCTCGGAATAAGAGAAATAAGAAACATAAGAAATCATGGAATCTGACTCAAAGAGAATATAGAGCACTAAAGGAGCTAAAGGAAGACCTTAATATCATCATCAAAGCCTCAGATAAAAGCGGTAATATTGTAATCCAGGATCTTGATATTTACATAAAGAAAGCCAACAGACAATTGAGAAATGAAGATCATTATGAAAGAATTAAGAATAACCCCATGGAAGCCTTACCCCAAGAATACCATCTCTCACTACAGGAATAGAAAGATCGAGATCTGATTGATTTTGAAGAGTACTTGTACCTGAAGGTTGATCATCTCACTATTCCGACTATATACTTTTACCAAAGGTGCACAAATGGTTAACAAGTCCACCAGGAAGACTGTGAGCTCAATTGGCTCCCTTCTAGAAAAAACATCTAGATTCATTGATGTCTTGTTTTAAATATTTTTTATTGAAATCCACAGCAGCAAAAAAATAAAAAATATATACATATCTTAAATCAGAACAGAATGACAATTCATATTCCCCTGTACATAAATAAATTTTCAGTCGATCATATGATCAATCATCGACCCCCATATATACATACCAAGTTTACGCTTTCTTTGCCCTTTAACAGCGTACAAACTAAACTCAAGATTAAAGGTGCTATAGAACCTTGCACACCACATTTCAAAAGATGGTGCATCAGGCTGTAACCATATAGACGCTACGCACAGCCGTGCCACTGCCGTGGCAATAAAAATTAAATACCGAAACTTATACATCGGTAGCCCTTGCCGAAGATCTTCCCCGATCCCTAGGAGCATCATGGAGGCCGAGATCTTAATAACACCTCCTGTAACCTCTGATAAAAACCTTTCAATATGTTCTATAAACAGAGCCAATTTTGCACAAGAATAGAAAATATGGGAAATGTCAGCAGTATCTGCACCACACCGAAAACATTTCCCATCATTCACACCACCCCATTTCATCATCTTTGCAGGGGTGTGATACAAATTGAACAGTGTTTTATAATGCTGGGCTTTTAAATTCGCCGCAAGACGAATTTTCCCTGCAGTATCAATCGACTTCTCTAAGGACACAGATTGTTCTCCCAAGCAACTTCCCCATTTGAGATTGTGCTTATCTAGATCATCCATCCTAGAAGCTAACAACACTTTATATAGAGCCCCAATTTTTCCCTGACATCTAATAACTTCTACTATCTTATGCGGTTTAATCATAATTTGCTGTTTACCTAAAAAATCACGTATTTGCAAAAACTTAAAAAATTGATTTTTTGACAGATGGTATTTATCTGTCAAGATTGAAAAAGAAGAGCACAGCCCCCCAGCCTCGTAAAAATCACCAATTTGCGTGATGCCCTTGAGTCTCCGATTATCTACCACCTGATCCCAGAAAATCGAAGGGAGTTACCCTACTGCGGAGGTAGGTGTATAGAATGACAGCCCTTCAATCTGCAAATTTTTACGCACACTTTTCCACACCTTAAAGGCCACACCCAAAATTTTGAAACATTTTTTTTTATAATAGCTGCCATCTATCCTTTAAAAAAAACAGTTTTTAACCTCGTTCCCCAAGACCATCTGATATATAGAAGGGAACTCGGCTAGATTGTTCACTTCTTCTCCAGTCAGTAGTAAACGGATGTTCAATAAAATACACGCATAATAATAGAATGCAAAGTCAGGGACCGACCACCCACCTCTATCCCGAGGGAGAGTCATAAAGCGTGCTGCTCTGCGTGGTTTCCCCGGGGCCCCCAAAAATCTGGCACAAAGTGACTGTAGGTATTGGAGTTGCCCACGAGATATTTCCAATGGGACTGATCTAAAAAGATACCGGACTTTGGGCAATATATTCATTTTAAGAACATTAGATCTGCCCACCAAGGAGAGGTGTAGACACTCCCATCTCTCCAACAGTTGCCTCACATTGACAATAATAGACCCCCAGTTAACCTCGACCAGCTCTTTTAAACACACCCTGATCTTGATGCCCAAGTATGTGACCTCATTAACAGCTCTAGGATCATTACCCAAAATTTGGTTCGTACAAAAGATCTGTGTTTTGGTCGAGTTCAACTTGTAGCCTGAAGCGGAGCCAAACCTGCGTGCCAAATGGTCAATTTCTGGTAAAGCCGCGACAGGATCTGATGTTACAATCGCGATGTCAGCATAAGCGAGGACACAGAAAGGATCCTGCAGAGCGAAGAAAGGTTTGATCTGGGCACTCCTCTCCAACATATTTAAAAAAGGGTCGATGTACAAAGCGAACAACAGCGGGAGCAGGGACACCCCTGCCTTGTGCCTCTAGAAATCTGTACTGGTTCAGATTCAAGCCCCATTGAACAGATCTTAGCCACAGGAGAGCGATATAAAACCTGTAGAGCCTGAATATACCCCTGGCCAAACCCCATCTGCTGTAGGACCCCCCAAAGAAAATCCCATGCGACACGATCAAATGCCTTTTCGGCGTCGAGTAAGATCAATCCTAGATCCCTGGACTCGGCCTGTGCGATGTCGAATAAGGTCACCACCCTGCTGATATGGTTCACAGTCCCCCTTCCAGGTATAAAACCGTGTTGTCTAAGAGAGACTAGAGGGGAAATGACTTTAGCCAATCGATTTGCTAGAATTTTGGCATAGATTTTCCCATCGCAATTAACAAGGGAAATCGGACGGTAGGACCCCGGGAGGTCAGATGGTTTATCCTTCTTTTTAAATACCACGATATTAGCCTCATCCCAGGATCCCGGCGTGCCCCCAGTTTGAGCTGCTTGGAAGACGGCCAGCATGTCCATTTTAAGATCCTGAAAGAAGGTCCTGTAGACCTCTGAAAGAAGCCTATCCGGCCCAGCCGCCTTTCCAGTTGTCTTGCTATTAATAGCCTGTTCTAGTTCATCAATGGTAATAGGGCTATCCAAAATCCCAGCTTCCTCCTGATCCAACCGCCCTAGTAATAACTGTTGAAGCCCAAGATCCGCAACATGTCCCCCGTAGCCTGTTCTGTATATAATTCTTTATAAAAGTTATGGAAAATCTTGAGAATCTCCTGGGGGTCATGTACCATATTGCCCAAAGCATTCTTCATACCATCTATTCTTTGCGCAGCCTCCTTTGTACGTAACTTCTGAGGTAAGCAGCGCCCTGTGGCCTCACCATACTCGTAACAATCCTTTTTGTACAAGTGATATTCTAACTCAATCTCCTAGCTCCATACAAGATTAATATTAGCCTTACACCTGGCGACATTAGTTTGTAGATCCCTAGTATTTATGCCCGCGGATCCCCCGTGCAAGATTTTCTTCGGCTGCTTTAAGCTTACCATATAGTTCCTGAACTGCTAGCTTAGTCTGCTTTTGCTTGTACAATCTGTAGCTCAGAACTTCCCTCTAAAACAAGCTTTAAGGGTATCCCAGACAACCCCATATGACGAAGAGTGCTGATTATTTTGGAGGAAGTCTGTAATCCAAACCTTCATGTGGTCAACAAAAACATTATCCAAAAGGAGCTTCCTATCGAATGTAAAAACCCTTGGGGCTATACATGTACCTAATGCAGGAATGTCCGGCACTACTGGCGCGTGATCAGAGGTGATCCTGGGAAAAACTTGAATCTTAGCTCCTGTAAGTAAAAGAGGGGATACAAAGAAGTAATCAAGTCGTACTAGCTTGCTATGCGGATGAGAGTAGAACATGAACCCCGGATCTAGCATATGGGACATACCCCAGACATCTATTAAACCATGATCAAGCAACAAATGGCACAATGCCTTAAAGTCCCTAGGTTTCCTACCTTTGTAATTTTTTATGTCAGATTGGAGTTCCGTCCCAGCCAAATTAATATTAAAATCCCCACATAGTACAAGTGGGGTAGGCCACAAAAGCAAGTTCCAAATTTAGCTGCTCGAGGACAAGGGCCTCATCACAATTGGAGCCATATAATGTACATACCGTGAACTTCGCTCCCCCAGGATACATTCCAAAATGGCCAGTTAATTACACATCCTGGAGCGCTGATTTATACATGATACATCACGATCAACATATCAGTAGCCTAAAACAATAGCCCATGCTTCACAAAGATTGTAAGAACTCTTTAGCCTGCACCTCAGAGATAAAGAATCGAGTGTGTTCCTTATATATCACTTTTAGTTTAGCTGGGTTTAGTAAAAAGCTTGTGCCCCTTTGGCCTGAAATGGTGTGATAAGCTGGCGTAGATGCCAACGCTTTCTACCGTCTGATGACAGAAGTCTGGCCTAACGAAGAACTCTACCCCTCTCCCAGCCCTCTTTTCATCAGGGCGCGCCAGTTCGAATACACTTCCCGGGCAAGAAAATTGTTGAGAGATATCAATATTGCTCTTGGTCTAGTAATTGTTTGGCCAGATCTAGGACGAAGGGAGAACGGGAATCGATGCGCCCTCTGTATTTCTCTCTGCCAGTCTCACTGTGTAAGTTCTAGAAAAGCCTCCGTGAACATGTCGATGACGAACTTGCGAGGATCCTGTCCTTCCGTGCCCTCAGGTAATTTGCAGAACTCTAAGATTATTTCTGCGAGATCGATTTTCTAAATCAGCCAGTTTCCACTGGGTATCATCCTTTAATGATTGCAGAGTTTCTGTCGCCGCCTTCTGTGCTGCCAACTCATCTTCTAGGCACGAAATCCAAGCTTCCGCTTCGTTAAACCTAGTGGTGAATTCAGTACAAGTCTTGGCTATATGTCGAACTGAATTCAGCAATTTGCGACATGAGCTTTGCGCCCTCTGACTCTCTATGCGTGTTTCCTCCCTGTGAGTCATAATAGTTTGGTAGATCAGGGCCAGTGAAATCCCTCTGATGTGTCTACTGCATTTTCTTTAGTAGTCTCCGAAATGTGCCCAGTGCCAGTACCTATCTCAGTTGAGAAGGAATAGTCCCATTGTAAGACATTGCTTCCATTGCTACCATCCACCTGCTTGACTCCTCTATCGTCCGGGTTCTTGCGTACAGTCCGAGGGCTGTCATCAGAAGTATCACCTCCTTTATCGTCCGTATGTGTGCTGCTAAGGTCACTACCACCACTGCCGTGTACACCGGCCTTAGCCTGGGCCATCGAGATTGACTCTAAGTCATCACTGGAAGAGTCCGAGTGATCCGACAAAGAATAAAAGTAGTCACCATCTATCTCTTTCATAGGAGATTTCGTTATACTTAAAGAATATTTCTTTCTACCAGGACCAGGTGCTTCAGTATTTGCAGCGGGGACTATCTCTGGGCCAGTGCTAGTAGGAGTTTTTTCAGGGGTAGATACACTGAGTAATGTGGTGTGTTGACTGCTCCCTCTGCAGCATCTTCCAGCATTTGTGTTGCATTAATTATAGGTGGCAGTCCAGAAGTAGTGCTACAAGTAATAATTTGGCCACTGGCAGAGTCTCCTACTCCAGAGCCGTGTTCTACCATTGGGTCGAGCATCTTCCTACCCTCTATTATTAGCTAGCCGGCTCAGCCTGAGGGGAGAGTATCACTTTTTGTTTCCTGCCCTGCGGAGAACAAAAGAAGAATAGTACACTTACCCATGCTGTCTTTGGGCAGGCAGTCTCGTTTTTCTCCCATTGCCACTGCGTCATTTTTGGCATTTTTGCTCAATGTACCTGAATTAGCCGAGCTCTTGGCAGCCCCAGCTCCGGCTCCAACAGGATCAGCCAAAGGACGAGATTTCCCTCTCCCTGTGTTGGGAGGCATCGTCAAAGCAGCGCCGCCCTTCTCTATCTGGCTTCCGTCAGACGTGACAGCTGTGAAGCAATACCAACACCGGCTCCACGATACTCGCCAATGAAAACTGTAAAGGCGCCGTAGCCTTGTCGAAATAGCCGTGGCAGCGACTCCAAGCATGCCAAAAGAACCCAGAGCAGAGTTCGGTAAGTTAATGTGTGCTTAACTGGACGTTCCGTATATCTTTTTCTTTTCTTTACCCCATGCGTATTTTAAACTCTGTGCGGGTGAGGGGACCCGGGAGCAGCCAGCTCACACGTCCGAGCTCGCAGATGCCATCTTGCCTGGCAGACTCTCTCATTGATGGCTTTTTAATAGATTTCGTCACCTCTCTACCATCCTACCTACGAGACACAATGGAGTTTCTCAACAAAATCCAAAAATCCCATGGGAAAAAGGAATTTGTGAGGGCAACAATAGATGTAACATCTTTATACACTTCAATTCTCCATGAGGATGGAATATCAGCTGTAAATCATTTCCTAGAAACAAGGTCAATGAGTTTCTTGGAACACTCAGAAATGCTATTGGAAATGTTGAGATACTGCCTAACCCACAACATATTTCTCTTCAAAGGAAACCTTTTTCGACAAAAACAGGGGACCGCAATGGGTACAACTTTTGCGCCCACCTATGCTAATATTCTAATGGCGCTATGGGAAACTGAAATCATGAAGAAGAAAGAGAACCTGAACATCAAATTCTGGACAAGATTCATTGATGATCTTTTCGTAATATGGGAAGGAAATCAAAAAGATCTTGAGAACTTCATAGATTCACTGAATAACAACAAATATAACCTGTCTTTTACGTCTTCGACCAGCAAACATAAATGTCACCTTCTTAGATGTGGAGGTTTTTATTTAGAATCAAAAACTTTGCACAAAAATGCACCGAAAGCCAACTTCATGCAATAGTATCCTCCATGTGAACAGTGGACACCCAAAAAACTTAAAGTGGAGCCTACCATACGGAGAAATGCTCAGAGCAAAAAGAAATTGCTCAGAAGTATTAGATACTGAACAACAATTGGAAGAAATGAGCAGTCGATTTCTTGAAAGAGGCTATCCATTGGAAGTAGTAGAAACTGCAAAAAACAAAGTCAGGCAAAGAGAAAGAGATGAACTTTTAAAACCGCGAACAAAATCTCATGAGAAAGACAATGGAAATGAAAAAATACTGTTGATCATAGACTTTAACAATGAGAATAAAGAGCTAAAAGAAATCCTACAAAGAAATTGGAAAATCCTTGCATTAGATGAAACCTTAAAAAGACATTATCCTTGAATCCAAATATCACATATAGAAAGACAGCTTCCCTGGGAGAAATTCTTACACAAGGTCAACTTGATATAAAACAACCGATAACATCATCTTGGCTAAATACACCAGGTTTCTGGAAATGTTCAAAATGTCGAGCATGCGAGCATGGTCAAAATTCTTTAACACACACACTTCAAAATGGAAAAACTGAGCAAATCAAAGAACATATTACCTGTGAGTCGAAGTATGTAGTATACATATTGCAATGTCCCTGCGGGAAACAATACGTAGGAAGCACAATAAATAAGCTGAAATTACAAACTCTACAACATCTGCGTGCCATAAAAAATAAAGTCTTTTCCTATCCAATCGCCAAACATGTTTTTGACCTTTATGCAAGTGATAGCCAACAACTGAAGTATTTTGGAGTACAACTTGTGAAAGCAAAAGAACGGGGAGGCGACAGAACCTTAAGCCTAAGACGAACAGAATCTCGTTTCATTTTAGCAATTGGAACAGAAACCCATATGGACATAATTTGGATGCAGAATTGCATATACACCTATAGGAGCTAAATCAATTTAAGAAAGTGGACTTTCACCTGTCACCACACAAATAACTGCTCTTTCACATTTGTTTTAAAGACCAGAAAAACCATGATTGTAGGAAATATAAAAACAGGATGATGTAGAAATTATAAAAATCCCATAGCACGGTGTTAGTTTTAAATCACGTCTGCACAATCACACTAGCACTTTACTTATATATATATATATAGGAATTGGTCATTATAATAAACAATACAGAAGCTCTTATGAAATTTGGGAAAAGAAGTTTAAATAATAAGTTTTTAAAATTATAGTAATGGAATGGTTAAGAAATTAATTATAATGTATTTACAATTAATTGGAAAAGAAATTATTGATAGTTAACAAAATATATCAGAAATCTCTCTTATCTATATCTCATCAATTGCACTGATCATGTTAATATAGAATTCATTTGCGAATTTAATTTAAAAAGACATATTATTCCTATAATTCTATTGTATTCTTACTCTTAAAATTTTACATTACATTTATAATGAATTCCATGGAGTTATCTGTTTTAATTCATTAATTAATGTATCAATTTCTTATAATTATAGAGAAATATACGTACTTGCTACTTATGCCAACTTTTTAATGCCATAAGAAGTAATATATAAAAGTGACTTGTATGTACTTTACAAATTATACTTTAAAATGGCTTATAAATGTTACCACTGATTGAATATGGAGGTTAGCAGTTCAGTAACGTATTGCAATGGAAAGCAATGAGGGGTTAATGCACATGAGCACTTTTTAAGACGCTCTAGACGCAAGGACTCTATGGTCCAGTAGAAGGCTGGGAGCCGAAACGCGTAGACCGTCCAATTGTGTTTGCACTATGATGTGACTAATAAATGACTAAAAGAAGTACCTTTTTGTCTGTGATGCCATGAACGTTTCGCCGTGAGGAGGAGCGATATATATATATATATGTTCCACTTTCTGCCAAATGCTCACGCACTCAGTAGCGGGTACTCGGTACGCGAGGACAGACTCGCGCCTAATCTCCACGCTCCCACAAATAATTACCAGCACTCTCAGGGGTTAAAACCTTGTCCGGATTTTAATGGCACAGTTCAAACAACAAACGCGTTTCAGCGGTACGCCTTCCTCAGTGTTGGATGCTGTCAGCATGAAAGTGAATAAAATTAGGTAGTGTGTTGGATGCCTTAGCAAGAAGTCTTATTATTGGCTGTTGTTTAAGAAAATAAATGAAATACAGATATGGATATGTTTTTGAATCTGTGGAGTAAAGCATACCTGCTGTATCTTATTTGAAAGCAGCATGCTGCTTCTAGAATGTGCTGTGACCCTTTGACCTACTGGTTCCACTGGGTTGTTAGGTACACTGAGCTAAGACTGTATTGGGGGAGGGTGTTAAAGAGACAGAACATTTTTTAAAAGTTGAGGAGTGAGGACACAATGTAAGTAACGGCAAGTTTTAATTTCTTACTCAGGACTATGTAATAAATTGTTGTGTAATATTTAAATTTCAGAAAAATGAAGCTAGATATAGGTTTAAACTCCCATTTTTGGGGGGGAATTTCTCTGTGATGATTGCGAAACCATTGCAAAAACGCGCCAACAGGAACCTCGTTTTCAAAAGAGAGGGAAAGGGTTAACGGTTGCTAACCATTCACAAGTGGAGATGCAGTAGTCTAAAATGAAAGACATGATTTCATTTGCTGCTTTTCTCATGATGATAGAGTGGAAAGTTGAAGAACTTGCCATTTTAGAGCTACTTTGTATGAGAGTGGTGTACCATTCTTCTGCTTAGTTTTTACAAATATTAACAGTGTCAAAACTATGCAGAAAGAGCTAAAACAACAATAAAATCTACAAACTGAATTCAGTGGTATGTATATAACTATAATTATTTTTAAAAAGGACATTAGAAATGATGATGTATATGGGAGTTTGATTAAAAGGAGTATCACATTGATGAGAAAAAATATATCATATGAACTGTATGTATTAGACGGTATGTGTTTAAGAGGTTAGTGGTGAATGTTTTGGGAATAAGAGAAAAATGAATTAGTGCCTGTTTATTACATTGTGTGTTTTATTGAAAAATAACCGTATAGTCTTGTGTAAAGTTGCAATGAGGAACTAAGAATGTTTTAAATGTCTAAACACCATGTGCAGAATAGATACATCTGCCATTTGCATTCTGGGAGTTGTAGTACTTTTAGTAATATTATTAAACAGGAATAGTGTAGTGATAAATAAAAGATGAGAACATGTTGTCCGCCTGTATATGAATTAGAAAGAAGTAATAATTGTTAGGTATGTATAGGGAAGTGATTGTCAATGTGGTTTTTAACTTATATGACCACTTTGCATATAGTGAGATATGGTTTTTGTGCTTGCACATAGTTACATATACAGTGGGACTTTTGAGTTTGCTTAAAGATGCAGAGAGGTATATATTTTGGGAACGATAGCTTGAAGGTGTACATCTATTAAGAAATTGCATATATGTTTACATGGTGATCTATGTTCAGTAAGGCTAATGAAAATTTCATGTATAAGGTGAGGGTAGTGTTTTTCTTTAAACATGTTTTGTTTAAAATTGAGAAGGATTAATAGTGGAAAACGCCTCGAGACGTATTGTGCCAGCTTCATTTTGAGTGTAACTTTTGTATGAGATATGCTGAATATATATTTTAGAAGCAAAAGAAGTATTTAAGAAATGATGTAGGTATGCCATTCGCAAAAGGTTTTGTGCTTTGAAAAATTTCAAAATGTTTTCCGTTTTAGAAACTTACTGATGCATGTGCATGCTCAGTAACAAATCAATGTATGTTTCTAGAGGGCCATGAATGCAATTATATATCAAGTGTGATACCTAGATGTCACTCACACATAGCTCAGAAGAAAAGCATGTATATAGTAAAACAGGTAGTTTGATACTGACAGAAGTAGATAACCAATGAGTCAGAGATATAGTGACAACTGTTATGTATCTAACAGCAATGAAGGTACTTTCTCAGTCAGTCAGGCAGTATTCAGGCACTCATGGAATCACCCAGCCACTAATCAGGCAATCATCAAATCAGTGATTCACTATCCATAGAGTTATTCAATTATCCAGAAGCTACACTTGTACACTTGCAATCAGGCAGGCAGAAATTATGTAGTCATTGAAGTATGCAGGCACTACGTATACATTCATCTAATCACCTAGTCACTAACTATTGACTAATGCAATTAACAAGGCTGTAATTATGCAATCATTAGAACATTTGCGCAGAACCTATGCAGCCATCTAAACACCCACTTACAACCCATGCAGTCATTGAAATACTGAGGCACACGTGTGCACTGATGAAATTCTCAGGCTCTACTCATGCACTCATGTAATTACGTATAGAGTATATCACAGTACTATCACTCATCCAGTACCTATGCAGTCATTTAATTACTGAGCCAATAGTCTTGCACTAATACAATCAGCCCAGCAGTATACTATCTTTCATCCAATCTCTCAAGCTTTAACAATGGAATCATGCAGTCACTCAGACACTAGTCATGCACTCATCTAATTAGGTAGGCACTACTGATGCCCTTATTCAATTCTCCAGGCACTACCCATGTAGTTACGTAAGCATCCAGGCACTACCTGTTCAGTCAACCAAAATGAAATGGGCAGTATCCAATCGCTGAAACACTATTCATCCACTCATCCAATAGGCTAGGTGCTATGCATGGGCTTAAACAATCATGTATGCACTATCCATGCACTGCATAATTCACCTATATACTATGTATGCACTCTTGCAATTATCCAGGCACTAGAGTTGCACTCATTTATTCATCCTATCTGTATCTATGCATGTATTGAATTATTGAATCATTAGTCATGCACTTGTCGAATCATCTACGCTCTACTCATGCACTCATCCAAACGCCCAGATACTAATGGTATACTCATGCAAACACACAGGCAGTAAGTATGCAAATATGGAATGACTCATGGAGTTATGACAGTCAGAGAATCATCTAGGCACTAATTGTGTCCTCAGGGAATCACCTAGGCACTACCTATGCACTCATTCAATCATCCAGGGAGTATTGATGTATTCAACCACAAGCCCATGTATTTACAAGTTTTACTGAGGAATATGTAGTCTTTAGACAATATGGGTGATAGGTTTATTACAATGGTATTCTCTACGTAATTACATGAGTGCATGAGTAGAGCCTGAGTGTTTCATTAGTGCACGTGTGTGCCTCAGTATTTCAATGACTGCATGGGTTGTAAGTGGGTGTTTAGATGGCTGCATAGGTTCTGTACAAATGTTATAATGAATGTGTAGTTACAGCTTTGTAAATTTAGGGGCCGATTCCGATCTCGCTCGATATGCCCTCAAAGAGCCGCTCGTAGGCTTACCTTCCGAACGACACGTACCGGCAGGCGGTCCATCTGGGCAAGGAAGTACGATGCGCAAATGTGCTCAAAATCCGAACGGGCCGTACGCTCCGATCCCAGCTACAGTTCCCGTACGAGCCGGATCCGTAAACGCCGAATCGAGTCGCACGGAAGCAAATACACAGCAGTTTCCGGCCGGAGAAGTACGATGCGCACTTCCTACGCGCCGAACGGGTCGCCACTTCCAGCACGTCACAGCATCCAGGAGAGCAGTATTATAGGCACGATTCGCGCTACAACACGATCCACTGCTACGAGACGGACCAACTAGCAACGGGTACGAAACGGAGCAACAATCAGCATGTACGAGACGAAGACAGCATGAATCCCATCGCGCAGGTCATCCCACTACTTTACATCTATGACCGGATCAGGAACAGACGCCTACGTCGGAGACGGTAAGTCAGACACCCACCACAGAAACAAACGACACGTACCCGCAATAATTCACACACACATAGGGATGTTGATATGCCATACACTAGCAACAGCTCTACCATAGGGGCATGAAGCCCATCACTACCAGTACCCCCTACCCATAGGGGGCTGGATGCCTAGCACTACCAGTACCCCCTACTCCCAGGATGCTGGATGACTATCACTACTACCATCCCCATTCATAGGGGGCTGGATGCACATCACTACCAGTACCCCCACTCATAGGGGGCTGGATGCCTAGCACTACCACCAGTGCCCAGCCCATAGGGGGCTGGATGCCTACCACTACCAGCACCCCCTACTCCCAGGATGCTGGATGACTATCACTGCTACCATCCCCACTCATAGGGGGCTGGATGCCTAGCACTACCAGTACTCCCTACTCATAGGGGGCTGGATGCCTACCACACCAGTACCCCCTACTCCCAGGATGCTGGATGACTATCACTGCTACCATCCCCACTCATAGGGGGCTGGATGCACATCACAACCAGTACCCCCACTCATAGGGGGCTGGATGCCTAGCACTACCAGTACCCCCTACTCCCAGGATGCTGGATGACTATCACTACTACCATCCCCACTCATAGGGGGCTGGATGCCTACCACTACCACCAGTGCCCAGCCCATAGGGGCTGGATGCCAACCTGTACTAGCAGTAGCCACACACAGGATGGGGAATGCATAACACTACCAGCATCCACACACATAGGGTGAGTGTGTATGCAAAACACACCACCCCTACCATCATGGCAATAGTGGGTTTCCCGTGTCAAATGCCTACAACAGTGAATCTGACAGTGAACAGACAATGTACCTCCCATCACATGTGTGACCAAAACCTGAGTGTGTGTTTCACTATTCAAGCCTTACATGATCACTGTGGTAATGAGGTCTGGACCCCCACTCACCACAATGACCAAAAGGCCAGTGTGGGTTGGGAAACCACTGCAGTCTATGCTCACTGTGGTAATGGGTTCTAAACCCCCCATCAGTACAGTGACCAAAATGTAAGTGTGGGGTTCAAAACTACACCAGTCCATGATCATTGTGGAAATGGGGTCTAAACCCCCACTCACCACACTGAGCAAAATGTGAATGTGGGGTTTAAAAGTACAGCACATTTTGCACATTGTGGTAATGGGGTCTAAACCCACACACACCACAGTGAGCTAAAGGTGAGTGTTGTGATGAAAAAAGTTGCAACTACCAAACAGCATGTATGATTCCTGGTCCCAAAACCACAAGCACGTGTGAGGCAAAGTAGTGGTTGTGTCCCATACAGACACAGATGTGGTGAGGCAAAGATTGCTGTGCAACAAAAACACCCTCTGCCATGTGCAGACAAGCATAGCCCATGGGGGCTGAGAAGGCCTCCAGTGTCCAATTGGACAATGTCAGAAGTGGCCATCATAATGCAAACATACATACCTGAACAAACACATACACAAACTAAGCATTCCGTGGATGCTGCAGCTGTTAGGTCACAAAGTCCCAGACCATGGCAGCTATGGGACATACCAAACATGATGAATGTGCACACTGATGAGGCAAGAGTCCCAGGGACAGTAGGGAAGAATCTCCAACCAACATCCACCCAATGGCCCACAAAACACATACCAATGCAGTGCTGCAGATGCACAGACACAGCCAGCCAGACTCACACTGCATATCAAACACAATGTGTGTGTGTGTGTCAGTGTCCCCAGGGTACTACACAACACATGAGGGGGCAGAACTGCAATCACACAGATGTGTACACAGTGACAAACTAAAGAAACTCATTGATTCGGCACACCTTTGTGGTCAATCACACATTGTAAGATGAGTGGGATCCCAAAAGATCAATGTGACACAAGCTGGGCGGAACATCAACCAACACAGCAAGAGACACAACCACCACAGCACTACCCTCAGGGACCCCACAATGTGGTGACACTAGCATGCATAGTAATTCCCCTGTGATGACAAATGTAGATGTTGCACATACTGTGAAGCACAGTCACCTGTGCACACTGGGTCATGATTCCTGACCAACAAACTGCCATCACACAAACAGAAACCACAGGGCATGGCCTGTAATGCAAGGCCCAAATGGAGGTAGGGGCCTAGCTACAACACAACTCACATTTGGCCACTCCAAACACCACACACCTGGATCTGCACCAATGTGCATCAGTGAAGCCCACATGGACTGGTGACACTGCACATGCACCCATGACAATCCCAGGGGTGGGGGTGGGGATCTAAGGTACCCATCATTCATCATACGTGCCCAGTCAACGACCCTCGTGAATGTCTGACACACTGCACAGTATGCGGGACATTGCCATGAGCTGAAATGTACTAGAATCATTGGGATCCCTGCCACAGTCACACACCAATTAAGAACCCAAGGAGACCCATATTGAACACATGCTGACACCTTCCAACATTGCACCACTGTACCTGAGGAGTGGGAGCAGTCACACACACATACACGTGTCACAATCACTGAAAGATACCACATAGACATAACAACATGATGGCGTAAACACAAAATGGCCTTGGGGAATCCTGAATGTGTCCCACGTGCGTTTGCCCACATCCCAGGACCTCACAACAAACACACCTAGGGATGACACCCTAATGACCAGTAGTTAGCCATGTACCAACAGGCAAGAAAACCCTGTCCCAAGCTGTGAGATGAACACAGGACAACTCAGCAAGCACCACAAACTGGAACATCTGTAGGGAATACAGCCTGTGTAGTAAAAAGGAATGGAAGGGAACACACACAGACATGCTCACAGAACACACACCATGGGCTCAGGCAATGTCACGGAATAACACACTGCCATGAGGTGACTCCACTCCTGTGGAAGGTCATCTGTGCCAAACGTTGTCTATGCAGGGCTCTGTCATGTCACCATAAAACTTGGTCACTGAGCCAACATTTACAACACAATGAAGGCTCTGGTCACATCAGCCTGTGTATGGGGGTGTCCCTCAAGTCATCTGCACATACTCAATACACATGTTTAGCAAGTTGCACTGATGACACAGTAGACTTCCACATCATTGATGCGCAAACCTGCATGTCCAGTGGAGATGGGCCCACAGTCAGGGAGATAGACAAATTTACCAATGTTGAGTCCAACAGATGTGCATGACTGCAAACCACAAATGTCATCTGGCAAATGAAAGATGAAAATCCCTGTGGCAAATTTGGTAATCATGACATCCTCAGATTGCTGCAAAGTATGACATGGATACAGACCACAATTAGACACATATCCCATGGGCCACATGGAGTCCATCACACCAACACTTTCCTGATCTCAACAACAGTATTACAACAGCAAATGCATGATAATACTCAACAACATCATGTACATCAAAAGCAAAACCACTAGATACCAATAGAGGCTTTATTCAGCAATTGGAACTTTTAAACTGTGAAGTCCAAAGTAAACAAAGGCCAATGGCCAGTCCATTCACATAGTCCAAACAGGGTGAAATGTGACAAATGTCACCCATTGCTTGCCTGCACTGCTACCGACAGGGGACATCCCCCCTTGGAGGGGCATACATATTGGCCGGCCAGGCACCGCAGGGGCAGATCAGGGGATAGCAGAATGAGGCAGGGGAGGGGTGGTGGGTGCAGGAGTGTCACTGGCAACTGCAGTGGAGGTGTCTGATACAGTGGGCGCCGTCACCACTGCAGGGCTCAAGCCAGATGTGGTGGGTGCCGGCACCAATGCAGGGCTCAAGCAAGATGTGGTGGGTGCCGGCACCAATGCAGTGGGCAGGTCAGATGTAGTGGACGGGTTCTCCACTGCAGTGCCCAAGTCAGACGGGGTGGATGTGGACTCCACTGCAGTGCCAATCTCCGAAGGAGTGGAATGGGGTGCAGATGAGGTGGCCAGGACAGAGGGGGGGGACATGGTCTCCACACCAGTGGCAGGAACAGGCTGAGTGTGTGGGGTGGGTGTGGAAGTGCATGTGCCAGGGGGGGAGGGCCTGATCATTTTGGGGATGTGGTATCGGTGTGTGTGGGAACCTGGGGCAGGGTGTGGCGGGGGAACCTGTGGAATGGTGGCCTGGGAGCTGGAGGATGGAGACTGTGTGGTGGAACTGTGTGATTTTGGTGGGGTCTTGCTCTTCCTGGTCCGGGGGGATTTGCGTATGGGGGCCTCAGTGTTACTGCACCTGGGGGAGGGTGTCCGTGTGGCAGGGGAACTCCCCTCTGTGCGTGGTGACTTCTTCTTCCCCTTGTGAGTAGGATCAGATGGATCTGTGGGGAAGAGGCCAAGGTCACAGAGGACGAGCTTCTGGGAAGGGGGGGTTGCAGGTGAGGCAAGGGTAGGGGTTTTGGAGGGAGAGGCATCTGAGGACTGCGGAGTGCTCATGGATGCCTGTGTGTGTGTGTCTGGGTCCCATCTCCTGTGTGTGTGGTATCAGTCCCCTGAGTGTGTGTGCGTGTGCGTTGGGATTTGGGCTTGCGTGGCCGTGTGCTGCTCGTGTCTGTGGTGGTGCTTGCCTGTGCCGGTGTGTGTGTGTGTTGGACAGGTAGGGTAGTGGGGATTGTGGATGGGGCAGAGGTAGGAGGGGTGAGGGACTGTTGGAGGAGGGACACTGCTGCTGTCAGTGAGGAGGCCATGGACTGATTGGTCCTCTGTAGGGCAGACATGTTAGATGAGATGTCATCCATGAAGGACACCAGTTGTGTCAACAGACTGGTGTGAGCATTGAGGACACTCAGCACCGATGTCTGCCCTACATGGAGCCGCTTAAGCAAGTCCACAGACTCCACACTCAGGGCAGCAGGGGAGACAGGGGCAGGGGGTGCAGTGCCTGGCACAAAGGAGACATGGGCCCCAACACGGACCCTCTACGGACCTCAGGGATGGGAGCAGATGGGAGGGTGGTGATGGTGGTGGTGGTGGTGGGGACAGACTTGCTAGCTGGTGTCTGGTGGCTGCTGACACCCGCCTCCACAAGGGAGTCATCATCCGAGCTGCTGTGTTCCTCAGCTGAGGTGGATGGCGCCGAGGTCTCCTCGGTGTGGCTCCCCTCACCCTCCGTGCCACTGGGTTCCTCCGACTCCCCGGCAGCTGACCCAGTCTGGCTCTGCGGCTCCTCCTGGTCCGTGGAGCTGTCTCCTCCTGTGGCCGTAGATGTATCTGCAAACAATCATGAAAAACAGATCCACATCAGTCACCTGTATTGACCTGACACACCACAGTAAGTACAGCACATTACAGATCAAGCCTTGGCATCAGTTGCTAAACATTGCAAAAAGTGCTGACACATATTTGAACTAGCCACTTGTCGGCCTGCCACTCAACCATGCCCCTCATATCCCTCATATCCATGGAGCCATCTATGTGGTGCATGTAGGATGGAAACAATCATGTGTGCACACATGCACCACATAGACCGTTGTCCAACTTCCAAGAGTTAAGATTGAAATGTGTCACTACACACATATCCCTTCTCCTGCCAGTTACTCAGTACATGTGTCAGGGAAAGGGATGGGCAGAGTCATTGCCGATATAATGGTTCGTCACTCATCACCAGACACCATGATGGCGTCATGTCTTGATAGTCAATGTAAAAATGGGGTGCATGCATGACATCTCACAATAATGCAGAATACACCTTTGCAAGTGGTATGCCATGATACAGCCATGTCTGGCAAATCAGTCATCACTGGCTCCTGTCACAGGGGCAGTGCATACCAAAAACAGCAGTCTGCACTGTGCCACCATCATGGATGTTTTGGGATTGCAAGCTCGGTAGCTGTCAAGTGCACATGTATACCCCCTGCTACCCACATCATTAGGACTCTGATGCACCCACGTCATTCACATGTGACATCTGAGTAAGTGCAAACACAACTCTGTACACATGTACACATCACAGGCTGATGAGAACGATAATGAGCTGCTTGCACTTGAATGTTGAAATGACCATTGGGCACACTCAAGTCATGATACACCTATGTTTTACCCCATGTGCAGACTCAACAGCCACATCTCAGATGGCTGCACACCCCAAACTGTGTCACACTCCAGTAGTCCGAAAAGCTAGGCCAGTACACAATGACACAGAGGCAGTCACCTGAGTGCACATTACACAATGTCCAACATGTTGGATGACACACAGGAGTAGGAGAGCAGAATGCTAATTATAGCCAGAGAGGGTATACCTGTCCTGGTCCCTGTGCAACATGGGATTACCCTGAACACTAGGCAGGTGGCTATGCATGTGTGACACACATGATGTACATTCTTCTGTGGCCCCAACATTGGTCTCACCTGCTGCATGGGTGTGTTGTAAATACCCCAGACACATGTGGTGAGTCAGATCAGCAGTTGGACACATATAAATGGACCACACACAGTACATGTCAGATTTCGTCAAATGTGTAACCAATTGACCCAGTCATGAAGCCCACAACAAAGTCCCTGTAGCAGATGCTGTCCCCAACTTTAACCTTAGTTAACAGCAAGGACACAGAACCCAAGTGACAGAAGTCACAGACTGAAAGGGCCACACCTGTGTATCAGATGAGGATGGGGCATAACACAATTGAGGAACATGACTCTTGTTGTAGCAGACAGACACACGGTGGGAGTGTAACCAGCCTAAAGGAGTGCAAACAGCATGAGAGACAAAGGTCACAGAAAAGGCTAGCACTTACCCCCTCCTTGCTGCTGTCCGGCCTTCAACTGCCCATCCAGGTCAGGGAAGACCACCGCCAGTATCCGGAGCATGTGGGGTGTCAGGTGCCGTCATCCGCCCCTCCTGCGAGGAGGCGACAACTTCAGCTGGACTCTTGCGATCCGCCGGGTCCAGCCACGAAGGTCCTGCCACCTCTCCTGGCAGTTGCGGATGCGGCGCCTGTAGACCCCCACAGATCGTACTGCCCGGGCGATGGTCAGCCAGATTTCCTGCTTCTGATGGGCATCAACCTGTGAGGATGACAAAGTTAGAAGAGCATCACTACACATGCAACATATTTGTGCATCACACAGTTGCAAATACATGTCTCAATCACAGGGGCACAAGATGTACACAGGTAGTGCAACCATGGTAATGGACAGTTGTCCAGCAGTTACAACATGCAAACATTGCCTGGGAATGACAAACTACTCAATTTGCACTCTGTCAGCACAGTACCTGTTCAGTACATGTAACTACACACTTTGGGGGTGACAGCTACTCAGTGAGCCTGCTAGCCACTGGTGTACACCATGCTAGTACTGCTAGTCAGACAACATGCACAATGAGAAAGGATGTGGTTTGCACACTCACCTGCTCCCCTGGTTTCCCAAACAGCTTGCTGAACTGTGGAAGGAGGCTGTCCAGCAGGGCCTGGTTCTCCTCCTCTGTGAAGGCTGGGGCCCTCTCCACAGTACGTGCCATTCTTGAAGCCAGAGGATGCAGAGACAGCAGCAGTGGTAGCAGAGATGTCAATCTGGAGCATGTAGTGCAGGCAAGTGAGCTCTCAGGGCCACACACAGCCTTATATCTGTGCTGCAGAGTCAGAATCTGTCAATTGCGTACAATGCAATAGGCCCGACACGTTTGCATCTAATGAATCTGGCCAATCCATGGAATTGCACAAGTCGTACAAGCCTTCCGCATCGTTTAAAATTTCAACTTCAGAACACCATTGAAATTGCAACATTGTTGTGGTGAGCCAACTGAATTTTTGGCTCACGATTCGTACAAGTTTAGAATCCGCGTTCGTCTCCATGACAGGCCATAGCCAATACGTGCACAGTCCTCGGTCCCTGACTGTACAACGCGTATTTTGAAAAACAACACACACCCGTCTCCATGATAGTCCATAGCCAATGCGTATGCACGGCTCGGTACCTGACTGTACAACACGTATTTTGAAAAACAACACACACCCGTCTCCATGATAGTCAATAGCCAATGCGTATGCACGGCTCGGTCCCTGGGTGTACGACGCGTATTTTGAAAACTCACCCGCGTCTCTCCCCATTACAATCTATGGGCCAGGCATGCGCACGGATCGGTCTCGTACTGTACGACGCGTCTTTCCTGAAGTCACCCGCGTCTGCCACTGTTGGTGTCACTGGCTAACGGATGCCACCCACTGTTACTTGCCAGGGACTCAGGTGCACACCTGCAACACCACAGCCTGTGACACAGTGTATCCAAAGGCATGTAAGGCTGCATTACCTGTGTGTGTATGGGGGTCAACATATGATTTGTTGTGTAGCACTTTGTGGCAGCCACTCCCAGACTGTGCAAGGGTTCATGGGGACAGCTTCCTTTGTGTGTTCGTGCACATTACCACTGTAATAGACAACTGTACAGTTCAGAGCTTGAGGCATGTACACAGTTCCAGGGGGACTTTGTGTATGACATGTTACATACACCCTGACTCTTAGGTGGGATGGTATGTGTGTCACAGGGTGTTCCAGTGCCACAATTGTGATGTACATCCACAGTCTGTGTGCATATTGTGTTTCTGATGTCTCAGATTCCATGTGCCCAATGGTAAACAGTCTCCACATCCATGTGGTTTGTGCATGCACATTGATGTTGTGTCTGTGTGTCACAGATGTCCATGTAAGTCCTGCAGAGACATCAGGGGCCACTTCCTGTGGGAGTCATGGGCGTGTAGATGATACGCCACATCATGCCAGTGTCCGTGTGGCAATACAAGGTCCCTGAGTACCTGCCTGTGAAGGAGCTGTGATGCAGGGAAGACATCTGTCCTCACTTGTCACTGTGGTGTGTGTTTGGTATGTGACATCAGTACAGATGTACTGTGACACAGCCCATTGAGTTGACACAGCACAACATGGAACTTGTTGTGTACACATGTTGAGATGAGATGTGAGATGATGGGCATGTAGGTGACATACGTGTCCATACACAACAGCACACACATAAAGCAATTGTGTCTTTTTATGATGTCTCATGTGAAATTTAGCATGGTCAGTGCCACATAGGTAGGGGAACTTACTATCTTTCTTTGCTCACCTATGTACTGCAGGAGACCAGCTGTCCATAGACCGTTCCCTGACCTTGCTACCATGGTTGAACGTGACTGCATCCGATGGTACCGCTTCACCAGGCCACTGATTGAGGATTTGACTGAGCAGTTGGCCCCACATTTGCAACCTGGCCGGCCATACCCTACAGCGCTGACCCCCAAGGTGAAGGTGATGGCTGCCCTACACTTCTTTGCCACCGGTACCTTTCAATACACTATGGCGTCTGCTGGTGGGATGTCACAGACTATGTTCAGCCGTGTGCTGCGCGATGTGTTGGAGGCAATGTTAACTTTCCTGGACCTCTACATCCATTTTCCTAACCCACAACAACTCACTGACAAGAAGAGTGACTTCTATGCACTGGGGAGGATGCCACATGTCATCGGCTCCATTGATGGGACACATGTGGCTTTGGTACCACCACATGCACATGAGCTGCCATACCGGAACCGGAAACATTTCCATTCAATTAATGCTCTGGTGGTATGTCTGGCGGACATGTCTATTTCACATGTGTGTGCACGATTTCCCGGTTCTGCGCACGATGCGTACATCATGAGGATTAATCGCATCCTGAGGATGATGGCACAGATGCAGAACCAGTGTGCCTGGCTTGTCGGTTTGTACTGACTGTTTGACATTGTGTGTGTTTGGCAATGTTGTTTTCCACGCTCTTTTCCAACTCAGCTAATGTGCAATTGTCTGTATGTAGGTGACTCCGGATACCCCAACATGCCGTGGTTGCTGACACCCCTCAGGAACCCTGTGACACCAGCAGAGATGCGCTACAATGAGGCACATGGTCGGACCAGGAGAGTGATCGAGCGGACCTTTGGTCTCCTGAAGAGCCGCTTCCGCTGCCTGGACAAGACAGGAGGGGCTCTCCCATATGCACCTGCTAAGGTGTGCAAAATCATCATAGTCTGCTGCATGCTACACAACCTGGCAGTGAGGAAGGAGTTGTCTCTCATCCCGGATGACGATGACCAACATCCGCCACCTGTGGAGGATCCTGGCCTGGGCCACGATGCCAGTGATGATGATGATGATGAGGGTGATGTCCGCACACAGCTCATCAACAACTTTTTTGCCTGAATGAGAGTATACAGGGATGTTTTGTCAATGTATTGTGTTTTCCTGATATGTGTTGGTGGTGCTCAGTTGCTGTGTGAGTGTGGCTGTGTGCTACTTGACTGGATGCGTGCAGTGATGTGTCCTTTCAGGTAGTCTGTACTCCTCAACAGTGTTGACATGATTACGTGGTTTTGTGTGGGTATCTTGTGACATGTTTCGGGCATGTGTATTGCTGTTCTATCGTGTTCTTCTGTCCTTCACAGGGTACTTTGGCTGTTTGTTCAACTCTGACCCCCGACTCCCAGAATCCAGTTCCAGGGTGGAAGTAGTCGTCTACCAACAAGTGATGTGCCACACACCCCTGGACTTTAATTATTCCACACGTGGTGACTGTGTGGCCACTGTCACGTGGGATTACCTTGCATCTGTGGTGGCATCAACATGTTTCAAATGTGTAATAAACCTGTGCTTCACTTTGGGATGTGCGTTGTCGGTCTCCACACATCCAACATTCATTTGCATGCTGTACCTGTGGGCATCTTGCCACAGACTCAAGAAGGGTGTTGTGTATATGCATCTCACTGCATTCTCTGTTCACATAAGTTAGGACGATGAGTTAGATGGGCATGGTAAGTATGTGTTGTGTTGACGTAGTGGGGTGTCTACCTCATATGTGTCACATCACCATGACTCACATGACTGTGTTTACATAGCTGTAGTAGTTCACATGCACAGACATCTTTTCACAGGTCATCCTCTCAATAACACAAACCAAGTTTCAGTCACAACAGAGGCATGTATTGTGTTATAGTGAATTTATTTACATGCATGTGTTTGTAAGTTATGCGTAAGTGAAAGTGCTGTACAGTGTAATAGGAATCCAAAGCTCACAGTGCAGTTGGTAGTGTTGATTGATGAAATTTCTAGAGTAAAGTCCACAGTCCTTTGGAACATTGGTCCAACTTAGACCCTCCATCACATGTGTGGGAGTTTAGCGACAGTCAACAAGGTGAACGCTTTGCACACATTGGATGATGTCTAGAACAGGTAGTCACGTCCTGGTGGGTATGCATGGCCATCTGCCTCTTACTTGTCCTTCTTCGGATGACCCCTCTTCTTCTTCTCATGGGGACCCTCAAGTTCAGGCTGCTGCGGTGCAGAGGACTCTCCGCCAGAGTCCACCTCCCTCCCTGTGGCAGTTGCTGATGTAGTGGCAACTGATTTAGTGGGCACACAGGGAGGTGTGGTCATGTAGTTGGCTATCTGGCGGAGGCATGTCAGTATGTCCCTATGCACGGCCGTGAGTTCATCAATTGTGTCCATTTTGGACTCCATCCGGGTCATGTGGGAGTCCATTCTGGCATGATGTGCAGCCTGCTGCTGTTGCATGTCCCTGAGGATCCCCACAACCTGGCCAAATTCTCCGGTGCTTTCCTGGTACGCATCGATGATGCGTCCCAACTGCGGATCTTCCTGCAGTCCAGCCCCATCTGCAGGCCGTGGCCTCACCCTGACCACCCTCACACCACCCCTGCCCACACGGGCAGGACCTGCCCTGGCAGGCACATGCGACACTGGGCCCCTGTCTGTGTTGCCACTGGTGTTGTTCGTCAGTTCCTGGGTGCCCTGTGTACCTGTGCCGTCGTTGTCCTGTTGCCTTGGTCTGGCTGTGTTGGCAGGGGTGATTGAGGTGTTTGCAGGTGGTCCAGGAGTGGTGGCAGGGTGTGCTGATGTTGCAGCTGCTGGGGCTGGGAGCGGGGCCACACCGGAGGTGCCAGGTTGTTCATCCTCCTTCCGAAGAGGACATAGAGGCATCCACATCGGAAAGGTCAGGGTCATCCAGAGTCTGGGGCTGGGATTCGTCTTCTGTTCTTGCTGGGTCCCCAGCATCCCCTGTGGGTGTAAGAGACACACAATGTATGTAATGTTTCTGCACACATCAACGGTTCGCACACATCAGTTGCCACTGCACATCATGTCATGATGAGTGTATTTACATTGCATTGTCCTACATTGTCAGTGACGGGTGTCTATTTTGGTTTAGCACAATGTCATTTGATGTTTGAGCATTTTGAGGGGCACGTAGGGCTGTGTGCATGAACATCTCATTTCATGATTGTTTGACTATACATAGGCATTGCTACTCATGTGCCCTCATGTGCCTGACACAGGTGTGTCCCTCATCTCAACATTCGTACTTTAACAATGACATACATGCACTTCCACTTGCAATGTGTAGCACGTTTGGACGTTGTGTGCTGGCATTTGTGCTTGTATTTGTGAGTAACATTGTTGTGTCTGAACAACATGGTCACATTACGGTATGGCTGCATTCACTGTGAAGATACTATTTTGTTGTGTGTGTCCCTAGTTCACATCTCATTTCACACATTGGATGGTGTTATCCGTAGCTGATGATGTTGGGGCAGAGTTCTGTGCGTGATGATGTCATTTATGTGGTCAATGTCCTCCATGGTAAGGGGTATTCACAACGGCAGATCGCAGACTATCCCATGCTCATGAGAGAGGGACAGAGGTTTGTGTGTTTGACTTATGCTGCTGTGAGTTGTATGCCTACTCCTGCCCAGGCCAGGTTGCTCCTTGTGTTGCAAGTGTCAATGACAGTGAGGGGATTGTTGTGTGAGGGATGCAATCAACGCTGCACGATGTAGGAGTGGAATGCAGATCACCACAGTGCCTTGTGTAAATGACACCATGCTACGGTGTCAGCTATGTTGCTGTGGCCATTCCATTCACTATCATGTGTCACCTGTGAATGGTGTATATGTGGTTTGGGGTGTGGCTTTTGGTATGTGCTATGCCTACTCCTCCCCAATTGTCATAGAGGGCACACACCTTCACAACCAGGCCAGGGGGTACCCCTGCCACACTGCAGGACCAGACAGTGAGAGGATACATACAGTTGTGATAGCTGTCAGTGTGAAGGGGTTTGAGGGGGCAAGTGCATTGGTGTGACTTGCAGCCAATTCATACGTCTGGCCAATGTGTCAGGCATCTCGCATGGGCATTTACTTTTTGTGTGAGTGGTCCCAAGGGGTGTATTTGTTCCTGCTGTGGCGGTGTGTGTATTTGCGGGATTGCTGGTATTTGGTGTACTTGCAGGCCCACCTTCTCCCACAGGGGCCAGCTAATCCCCCCTGTAGGATGCTTCCATTGCAGGGAGTCCAAGTTAAAGTTCTGGATGTCAGGCATTGGTGTCCTGTTGTTTGTTGGAGCACAAGTCCCAGCAGGGCCTTGTGCTCCCCACAGCAGAGCCCAGCGTCAACCATCTGGGCAGTACTTTCCCACTCCCTGTGAGGTGAACATAGTTCAGGGTGGACTTGATGGACCATGTGTGAGGGGGTCTGGTGTCTGTGACTACAACTCCCATCAAGCTTTTGGCTACACCCACCCTCCCAGCATCCCTGACCTTCCTTCCTGTGACTCAGCTTCCCTGTGAGGTGGTGTTACAGTGCTGGCAAGATGGCTGACAGTGGTGTCCTGGTGTTTGTATGAGCAGTACTCCCAACAGGGCCTTGTGCTCCCCACAGCAGAGCCCAGCGTCAACCATCTTGGCAGTACTTTCCCACTCCCTGTGAAGTGAACATAGTTCAGGGTGGACTTGATGGACCATGTGTGAGGGGGTCTGGTGTCTGTGACTACAACTCCCATTAAGCTTTTGGCTACACCCACCCTCCCAGCATCCCTGACCTTCCTTCCTGTGACTCAGCTTCCCTGTGAGGTGGTGTTACAGTGCTGGCAAGATGACTGACAGTGGTGTCCTGGTGTTTGTATGAGCAGTACTCCCAACAGGGCCTTGTGGTCCCCACAGCAGAGCCCAGCGTCAGCCATCTGGGCAGTACTTTCCCACTCCCTGTGAGGTGAACATAGTTCAGGGTGGACTTGATGGACCATGTGTGAGGGGGTCTGGTGTCTGTGACTACAACTCCCATCAAGCTTTTGGCTACACCCACCCTCCCAGCATCCCTGACCTTCTTTCCTGTGACTCAGCTTCCCTGTGAGGTGGTGTAACAGTGCTGGCAAGATGGCTGACAGTGGTGTCCTGGTGTTTGTATGAGCAGTACTCCCAACAGGGCCTTGTGCTCCCCACAGCAGAGCCCAGCGTCAACCATCTTGGCAGTACTTTCCCACTCCCTGTGAGGTGAACATAGTTCAGGGTGGACTTGATGGACCATGTGTGAGGGGGTCTGGTGTCTGTGACTACAACTCCCATCAAGCTTTTGGCTACACCCACCCTCCCAGCATCCCTGACCTTACTTCCTGTGTCTCAGCTTCCCTGTGAGGTGGTGTAACAGTGCTGACAAGATGGCTGACAGTGTTTGTTGGTGTTTAGGGACAATGCCTTCCTGTATTTGTTGTTAGGTTTTTACATGTTATGACCTAGTTCGATATTACTCTGAGATAGCAGCTGTTGCGTTTGTGTAACTGGCATACACATCACAGAATTACATTTTTTCTGGCTTACTTTGAATTTGCTGACGCTACTTGTTTCCAATGTCCCTTTGGCAGTGATGTGTGTGTGTTGCCACATAATATTGACTAGATTGGTTGTGTACTCACCAGGCTCTGGTATTCCTGTTAATCCATGGATGCCCTCTGGTGGGAGTATGGCCCGCACTTTCTCCTCCCAGGACGTGAAGTATGTTGGTTTTGCAGGTGGGCCACTGCCAGTGTGCTGGCTCAAGGCATGGTCTCTGCCTATGAGCTTCTTGACCCTCCTGCGCACATCATAATACCTGTTCTGGATGTCATCCTTTGTGCGCAGGCAAGGTGCTTGTGCGTTCACCTTGTCGACGATCCTCTCCCACATCTTTGTTTTCTGTGAAATGGGGGTCTGTTGGACCAAGGTTCCAAATAAATGTGGCTCTACTCAGAGTATTTCATCAACCAGGACTACCAACTCACTATCTGTGAACTTTGGATTCTTCTTTGGGGGCATGGTGCTGGGTGGTTGATGTGTGTGTGAGGGTGTAAGTGAGGGTGAGTGGGTGTCAGTTTCTCTTGCTTGTTGTGAGATTGTTTAGGAAGTGGTAATGGTGTGGATGTTGTGTGGTGGGTGAGGTGTGGGTGTTGCTCAGAGTGCTGTGTAGTTGTCTCCTCTGCTGTCATGTGTTTGAAAATAGCAAAGGATCATGGGAGTGGATTTGGGCCTTTATGTAGGTGGAGTTGTGGGTGTGTCTTAGTTCCATGTTTTTTTATTTTTTATTTATTGGCTTTGTCATTGCTTGTTTGGTCCTTTTTTGGTCTTTTTTCCTTAGGTTTTGGTGGGTGTGATGGAGACATTCATTTGACCGGGACGGACGCTGCCAGTGGCTCTTGCGGGGTAATCCGAGTCTGTCACACTGACATTCTGCTGTGTTTCTTCATTGGCGAACGAGTTGGACGCAAAGGAGTCTACTGTTTGGTAGTTACTGTTTTCTGTACGTCTCGGTCTTCCGGATTGTGCTCCGTGCGAGTCGGTCTCGTTTTACACGCATTGCATCGTATTACGCGGGTCGCGGGTCCGTGTCGGTCGCGTCCATTCCTGATGCGTGTCGGTGGGTGCGGTTCCAGGTCCGTTTACTGACGAATCACTGTTTCCCGTACGGTTCGGCCGTGCGGCTTGTGTTCCGTACGAGTCGCTTGTAATTCACACGCATTGCATCGTACTGCGCGGGACGTACGGCGCCGGAACGTGTCGGTCGGTCTCCATTCCAGGTCTGTGTCGGTCGGTACGGTTTCCGACCCGGATCGGAATCGACCCCTTAGTGTTAAATTTAAAAAAGTGTAGAAGAAGGAGAGATGCAGTGAAACAGAAAGAACGAGTTAAGAGAGTAGTTGATAAGGCCTTTGCTTTGAAGAGGAAGCTTTTCATTTTGATTCTAAGTAGAATGAAGACTCTTGACAAAATAATGTTGTGGATGAGGAGACAAAACCAGAAGAAAAAAAGATTAGTGAATAGAAGTAACTGTTGTGCAGCTTTTAGTGAATAATGGATACATACTTCTTGTACAGAGGCTTTCTTTAACGAAGAAAGCTATCTCCAAAATAACAAATTAGTTCATGCTATTGATTAAAGAGGACGATGTTATGAAATGAAAAATCGTAGTCCTATAGAAAAGAGGTGATGGTACTTAGAAATGTAGAAGAAGTTATTGCAGAGGTACAAGGAAGGTGTAGTCAGGGTACTGTATGCAAATGGAATTGTAGTAGTGCTTCTAGTATTAGACAACAACCCATTGATATATTAAGAAAATTCCTACGTATCTTTCCAAGGCGAAGTTTAAAACACAAAATAAGTTATACCACTCAACAATGCGAACTTTAGGTAGGAGGCTGTATTATGTGAAAACTGCTGCTTTATGTTTACTAGAAATAAATAGAGCACTTTTGCATGGTAGTGTGGCAGACCTAGAAAAGGTTTGTGGTGCTGTGCAGTTTTGTTTCTTTGGTCCTGAGCAGGATTCTAGGGAAAATGAAGAGTTGTTAAGAGGAGGGATTGCAGAACATCACACATACTACAGTTTATAGTTTTAAAAAAGAGATTACAAAATGTAACACAGTCTTCTGTAAAAAACAGAGTATGTTTGTGTATGTTGTTGATGCACTTACTAGAAGATTTAAACACAGACTGTTGACTTATATTTAAAAAGTGAAAAAGTAATTATAATAATTGGCAACCTGTGTATTTATTTGTAGAGGGACAGTTTGACTTGTCTATACAGCAAGTTATATGTAAGTAGTGTTACAATAAATTGGAAGATAATAAAATGTATAACACATAGATATTAGATACCCATTTTGTAAGATAATAAAATGCCTGCTAATGTAGAAAAACTATGAAGAGCCAAAAATAAAAATTAAACATCAATATTTATTATTCTTTCCAGCATTGCGAAGGGCTGTTATGGACTGCTATCCAGCACTCACTACAACTCCACAATCCATGCAGTATGATGCCATCGGGGAAAACTGTGGAGCCAAATCTTTAAGTTGATATTGGACTTTTGAATGAACTCTCTACTTTGGTGGTGTTGTGCTGCTATTCAAGTCGAGGGTCCTTCAGCTTTGCGTTGCCTTCTTGCCGCTCACTATGAACTCCTCTTATGAAATGTGAAAAAAATATAAAAGAGGGAAAATAATACCATGTATGATTTTTGGCAGCATTGTGAATAGCTGTAACACACTGTTCACCAGCTGCTCTAACAACAGTACAGTCCATGCAATACGTGGCCATTCTTGAAAACTCTGCAGCCAAATCTGTTATAGTAGTCTGTACCTCTGAAGGGACTTTCTGGCCAGGAATTGTTGCTGCTGCCACTGATGTAGATGGCCCTCCAGCTTCCCTCTGCTTGATCAGCAGTTGGAGACTTTTTCTATGATAAGTTTTAAGATGATATAACATGAACATCGTCCCATATGAGTCCAAAAAAGTCTCCAGCCAATATCAACCACCTGCTCACAATAAACTTCTGGAAAAGAAGATTCAAGAAGGAGGAATGGGTGTATATTTCCTATTCATTTTACTGTACAGTATATTATCCAATGATATTCCTTACTTTCACGGTCATGTGATGTTTTGAGATCGTGCATTACACTAGTTTGCAACAGTTTTTAATTCCCCATGAGTTTGGGTGACAATGGGTAGTTTGATGGGTGTTTGGTAGTTATATTCGATTTTTATAAATGTGTTGCTAAAATAAAGTTAAACCAATATGTTACTAAACAGATAGACTCAAACTTTGTGTAAAATATGTCTATGTATCTGTTTTTCACTTTGTTATTTGTATTCGTGACTGCTGATGTCATTGGGACCTCTGGTGTAGCTGTGAAGAAGGAAAATGCATTTTTGATTTAGTTATTTCGACAAATGAATACAAAAGGAAAAGTTAAATTAGTATCTTAATAAAAAGCTACACTGAAACGTTAGGTAAAATATGCCTTTATATGTGTTTTACATTTTGTTAAAAACACCCGGTATTCACAGTCTGTCCTTGGCAATGGCACTCATAGAATCATACAGGCAATACTTATGCAATCATCAAGGGCGTCCTTTCTCCATCACTCTGCGAACGCGCCTCCTGGCATAGTACTAGTTGGGGGATGAAATCTCCTTGGCTATTGAGGGTATTTGGGGGCCCTCTTGTTACCTCCACCAAGATCCACACAGTCAGTTTGCTAAGAGGTCTTCAGAGGCCACACACCCCTTTCTGCACCACTCTGCAAACATGTCTCCTGGCATACTACTGGCTGGGAAATAAAGTTGTCTTGGATGCGAAAGGACCTTGGGGACCAAGAAGCCCTCCTGGTACTTTCTAGAAGTCCTACTCAGCAGGATTTCTGAGAGCTGGTTAGAGGCCCCGTCCCCCTTTCCACACCATTCTGCAAAGACCATTGCTACTTAAAAAAACATGGAAATTCACTGAAAAAATCAAAGGGTACAAGTAAGTTATAGTTAGGAATTAGCATTTAAAAAACCCTAGAAATTTACAGAAAAAAACAAAGGTTACAGGGCTGTTATAGTTAGGAAATAGGATTAAAAAAACCTTAAATACTCACTGAAAAAACCAAAGGTTACAGGGGCATTATAGTTAGGCTATTTCACTCATACAAAACCAGAGAAATTCAGCAGTTATAGTTAGCTGAGCTAACTATAACTTGCGCCCCCGCAATGCACTGCTTATGTGTATCAGTGATGTCATTTGAGATGTCATCAGTGATGTCACTGACCATGTCATTAGTGATGTTATATGTGAGGTCATAAGCAGTGCATTGCGGGGGCGTGCGTTATAGTTAGCTCAGCTAAATATAACTGCTGAATTTCTCTGGTTTTGTACGAGTGAAATATCAGCCCAACTGTAACGTCCCTGTAACCTTTAGTTTTTTCAGTGAATATATATATATATATATATATATATATATATATCTCCCTTGCCATCCAAAAACCCCATACCCATCCTAAACCCTAATGATGTGAATATTGTTGCCCTTAGCTCTGCCTTCAATTTTCTCTGCCCGGCCTTCAAGAAAGCACACAGGATCTGAAATCTTCTGCATCTGTAGGTCAGAGGTTGCAGTTCTTGTAGCACAGATTCTGTAAGTCGTACACTGTCCGTAAGTTTACATTGATCCTCCCGTAATAGTCGAAAAACTATAGCAAGATCTTGTCCAACTTATTCTGTTCAGTTCCTGGTGTCTCTGGTGATCAAGGTATCATTCACAGGGGTATGCCATCCATGGAATAAGCGCAAGTGGATACCTCTGAGACCACAGGCTTCGCGGTCATCCTTGCTTTGCCTATTATGGAGAGAATCACCAGCCTGCCTCACCCAGCTAATAGTGCTCAGTCATGGCATCAAGAGCTGGGGTGGAAGTGGGGGCACGAGCAGCTGGGATACGCAGTTGAGAAGAGGTGGATGGCGCAACCGTCTAAACATGTAGGGGCTGCATGGTAAAAACACCAGCTCCCCGTGGTGCAGCCTGTCTGTTCTCCCCCAGGGCTCCTGCCCCGACCTCTGCATTCTGTGGGAGAGGAGGTTAGTGTGAAGGGAAGGTTATGATCCAAGCATTGTCAGGAGGCTTGGTCCAACCTATTTGGTGGGGGTAGATTGAAGGCTAAGACTCCAGACAGCAAATAGGGCTTACAGTGGCTGTGGAATGGTATATCAGGGACCCCGGGTGAAGAGGAAATCACAACACCATAACAGGTCGGGTCTGCCAATTGGCCAATAATTGCATGCTGGGGGGCGGTTTGGAGGGGGCACCCCGAGTCAAGGCCATCCCCAAGCAAGGGCTCATTGTAGGAAGCCGACTCTGTACATAGTATACCAATGAAGTTATAGTGTGCACAGAGTTCAGTGGATCCCCAAAGGCTTTACAGAGGCTAAAGGTAGATAATACTAATGCTCTTTTTTGTGGTAGTGTGGTCAAGCAGTTAGGCTTATCAGAGGGCTGTGTTAAGCATTTGTTGTACATACTCAGGCAAGAAATGATTACACACACTCATGACTAAATCTGAGACCAATTGTTTGTAAAAATATTACTTTCTGTATGTTTATTACTTAGAACCAAAGATACTTTGTTGGGGTAGAATACGTTTTGCAATATCACAGTTTTTAAGTTTAAAAAATAGACACTGCATTTTTAGAACTGTTCAATGTTAACCTATGGGAGGAAAACAATCACACAATTTCACAGGTAAGTACTCGACTTACAAATGCAGTAATCAGGGGTTTGGCCCAAAACACGGCAAGGATCAGGTGTGTGTAGAGACTGCACATCTAGCTGCACTGGGGCGGCCGGGTGCAGAGGTCAAATTCAGCCACTGGGCCCAATGTTAGTCAATGAAGACTGGAGCACGCAAAGAGGTGCCGGTTGCAGGTAGGTACCCACGGTTTCAGAGCACAGCCTCGGGGTTTAAGCAAGCACAGGGGGGACACAAGCAGCACCAATTATACACCTCCAGCGGCAGCCGGGTGCAGGGTGCAAAGGCAGCATTGGGCGCCCAATACAAGCGGATGGAGGAACTCGGTTTCATAAAGAGGTTGCAGGCTCTGACCAGGAGTCTGGATGAAAGTGACCAACGACTGGGCAGGGAAGTTGGGATGTCAATGGACGCCTGGGCACCGTTGGCTGGGCTCCCCAAAGTCGAAGGGCTGTGGATGCATCTGTGCCTTTAGACATCGGAAAATCTTTAGCGGAGTCGGTTGCAGTGAGGGGGACACTCCGTGTTGAGGCTGCAGGCGTCTTCATGGAGTCCAGGAGAGGTCAGTCACCAATGGTTTTGAGGTCAGGATCGCTGGGGAGACTTCACTGGACCGGTGTGCCACTCCGACTCAGGCCTTGGGAGTCGGGCTCAGAGTGGGCAGGACTCACGGATCCAAAAGACAAGGGAGTCCTTGGTGTTGGTTTCTTTGTGGACAGGACCTCTGTCCTCTGGAGTTCTTGGTCTTTAAGGAAGGCAGGCAGCCCTCTCAGGGTTGTGGAGGTCACTGGGCCTGCAGGACGAGTTGCTTCTTTGGGCAGGTTTCTTCGAGGGCTGCAGACAGGCCAGTAGGGCTGGGGCCAAGTCAGTTGTCATCTGAACTCTTCCCTGCTGCACGGCTCTTCGGTCCTTCTTCTTCTTTAGGTCACCAGGAATCTAAAAATCTAGGTTCAGGGGTGACCCTAAATACTTAATTTAGGGGTGTTACAGGTACTGGCAGGTAGTAGCCAATGGGCTACTTACCTTTAGGGTGACTACACCCTTTGTATGTCCCCTCCTTTTGGGGAGGGGCCAGCCCCTAATCCTATTGGCTAAAATCCTTCCATCCAACATGGAGGATTTTCTAAGGAGGGGGTCACTTCAGCTCCGGACACCTTAGGGGTGGTCCTGGCTGAGAGAGGACACACCTTTCCTGCTTACTAATTTTCCCTCCGACCTTGCCACCAAAAGTGAGGCTTGGTTAGGGGGGGCGGGCATCTCTACTAGCTGGAGAGACCCTGGCTAGCATAGCAAAGGACAGGAATCTTTTGAGGCTCACCGCCCTGAATGCTGTTCCTGCTTGGAGGAAGGTGAGAAGCACCTCCACCCCAAGTAGGCTTTGTTTCTGACTCACGAGAGCACAAGGCTCCCACCCCAGGGATTCAGAAACATGTCTGAAAGCGGCAGGCTGATGCAGACCAGTCAGCTGCACAACAGAGAGTTAGTCGTTTTTCAGGGGCATCTCTAAGGTGCCCTCTGAGAGCATTTTACAATACATCCAACACTGGCATCGGTGTGGGTTTATTATGCTGAGAAGTTTGATATCAAACTTCCTAGCATTCAGTAAAGCCATCATGGAGCTGTGGAGTTCGTAATGGCAAACTCCCAGCCATGTACTCAATATGGCTTCACTGCACTTACAATGTCTAAGAATGGATGTAGACACTGTAGGAGCATATTGCTCATGCAGCTATGGCCTCACCTGTGGTATAGTGCACTCTACCTTAGGGCTGTGAGGCCTGCTAGATGGGTGACTTATCTGCGCCACAGGCAGTGGTGTGTAGGCATGGCACACAATGCAATGTCGACTCTTCAGTTTTAGTTGCACCAAAACACACAGTCTGCATTGACAGTAGGTTTGTGTTTGGTGAGGGGTCTCTGAGGGTGGCACAATACATGCTGCAGCCCTTAGAGACCCTCTCTGGCCACAAGGCCCTTGGTACCTACTAGTGGTACCTTTTACAAGAGACTTATATGTGTGCCAATTGTGAAAACAAAGGTACAGTTTTGGGAAAGAACACAGGCACCGGGAACCTGATTAGCAGGGACCCAGTGCACATTCAGTCAAAATGCATCAGAAATCAGACAAAAAGTGGAGGCAGCCATGCAAAAGGGGGCACTTTCCTGCACTTGCCACCAGTCAAATCACCTCCCAGGTCCTTCGGGGCAGGCCCTCACCAGGAGGGAGGAGGCAGTTTGTGTCCCTGCAGCCCCACTATGCAGAGCCCTAGTCTTAGCATAGCCTAGCCCCTGCACTGCAGCAGGCCAGGTGTCTCTCACCTGCACCTCGCCCTCACCGGGAACCATTACCAGAGCTTTCAGCGGATCTGAACACCGATGATAGGGGTAGGTGAGCCTTCTCTGACCACGTTGCTCTGTCTAAATCTGCAGTTCTCGCTGTAGGGGCCTTCGCACTGATAGAATCCTCCGGGGTGCTCCAAAGTCCACCAGGACTCTGCAATAATGCCAGATGAGGGGTACAGCTCGCCACGAGGCGACCCTCACCTAAGAATGACGTTAGATGGCAGCGGCCATTTAGTTTCAACCACGCCGTGTCTCCTACCGCCGTCAGGGGTGAGGCTCAGTGCCCACTATAATTTAAGGACATCTTAGATGCCATAAGTCTTCCTCAGGGCCGGAGTGCTTGAAATGGCACACTCTGATGCCTGTATCCAGTGATCAGAGCTGATGGGAACCGGGCCGCCTCAGCAGCTCTCTGCAAGATGTCCACCGTTTTCTGTGGTCAAGCCTCACAAACTTTACTCATGCAGTTATAACTAATTTGTTCTCTGCAATTATATATCTGTGTTGACGTCTTCTGTTTGATATAGTGTTTATGACATGGTTCAGTATGTGGGAGGGTATAGGAGGGTGCAAGTGTTACTGGGGGACGATATTGGAGCACCGCTGCAAAACTGGGCCCCCAGTAACAAAATCAGCTCTACCGCTGCAAAACTGGCCACCACCATTCCAGCCTCCTGGGGAAACAACCGATGCCCGGTACAGCCAGTCCGGCCCTGGTTGTAAACGTCTAGCGATAAACACAGCTCCTGAAGTTGGTTAGCAAGGCAATGGAAATAGCTGTATGCAAGGCTGTACTAGATGTATGCAAGGCAGTGTACAAAATGTAGCAGGAAACGTTGTTCCTGAAGTTACCATGGCACTTTTGCTTTTGCACTTAGAACGCCACACGAGCTGAAGAAACTACAGACCAACAATGACGCTGTAAATTGATGTTGATTTGGTTATATCAGAGCGATCAAGGTGCTAAAATTCTTTTCAGCGAAGTTGGTTCCCCAGAGTTCTCGCAGAACAAGGTCCAAAGACTGCTTTAATGCCAGTTAAAAAGATAGGTGTGGCCTTTATAATTTTTGTTAAGCAGTCACAGTCATTTATTAGAATTGCACTGTTAAATCATAACCTTAACCAAGGGATTATATTATCCAGTGTTGTAATAAAAAAATCTATTCAGATGAGCAAATTCTGGTCTGTTTAACCTTCAGGCGGCCTGTAAGAAATAGTTCACCAGAATACCCGCGAAGATTACATATTTATTATGGGCATACCTCTGTTGGAAAGGAGCCTTGTTAAGACTTAGGACCTCATACCTCAAAAAAATGCAATATGTTGGGGGTTCTTGTTAACTCTTGATTTCCCTATTTAAGGCACTTGTGCTTTGAGAGCAGCTCTGTGCTATAAACATTGACTACATGGAAACTGAAATGTAATCTTATTTACACCAGTTTTTTTGCATTTAATTATGTTAAATGTCTGTTTCCTATTGCATTCTAAAGGCCTCTTCAAATTAATCAGTTGGAAATAGTAAAACTGTCTTTGAAAAATGATCGCCTATTCAAGTCCTGAATGCTGCAATCAACAACTGAAAGGTCCCGGTCTCTGTTTTGTAATGTCTGGCCCAAGGTGGGCGTTTTTAGTAACTTTTTATCTGTTTGCGCAGAAGATTGTTTTCCTTGACTTTATATCTTCAAATTGGGCACCAAATGGTGTATTGTGTGGCAAGTCCATCAAATCCATATATGTGCTTGTCCGGGACTATGTCGGGAACACAGTCAGGGACTTGGGCAAGGACTGGGAACTGGGTAGAAAACGTACACAGAAAGAGTAGTACAGCGCTGCCCAGGATCACACAGGAAGTCAGAGGAGAAAAAGGGATCCAAAGGGGAAGCCTGTACAAGTGAACAAGATGTCTAAGACTCAAAGGATGGGCACTCAAGAGGCAATTTGGCATTCAGAATAACCACACCCAGGATGTACGTGCAGACATATATACATACATATATATACACACCGGACAACAACAACAATAAAGGGAATGTGGGGGTAAAGCACTCGGGAGCTCCACACAGTAAGACTGAAGCTCAGAAGTTCCTCACCCACAATTGCTGTTACAGATACTGACTGCAACTACCCACTTATAGGATATGCATGCAAAGGCAGGGTCTGTGGAGCTGATACCTATGGTGATGTTATAAATGTGACTCAAAGGGGCATATTATCAAGAACGGCGTTAAAATTATCGCCGGTTTAGCGGCAGAAAACTGCCGCTAAAGCGGCGATAATGGGCTTGATAATATGCCCTGGAGAATTCCAATAGAAGCCCATGTTCACACCAGAACATGGACTTCTATTGGGATTCTCCAGGGCATATTATCAAGCCCATTATCGCCGCTTTAGCGGCAGTTTTCTGCCGCTAAACCGGCGATAATCTTTAACGCCGTTCTTGATAATATGCCCCAAAGACAATATTCACAGTGAACAAGAAACACCACCTAGGTTGTCAGCTGTGCCCACGGATCCTGGCGATCAAACAGGAACACGCAAGGCAGTAACAGCAAGGGGGTAGAACTAAACGCAAGCACGATAGACAAGGAGCTAGCAAGGAGGAGTGCTTAATAGGAAAGGAAGGAATAAGAATTGAGCTAAGGCTCAGGAGTCAAGGTAGCACTGCAGGCAGTGCTAGTTCAAGGAAACAGGAAATAGCTACAGCTCAGGAAACAAGGAGTCAAGGTAGCACTGCAAGCAGTGCTAATCAGGAGCAAGAAATAGCTGAAGCCCAGGAACAGGAACAAAGAATAACTATACCTCAGGAACTCAAGAAACAAGGTAGCACTGCAGGCAGTGCTAATTCAGGCACAAGGAATAGCTATAGCTCAGGAATCAAGGAACAAGGATTAACTATAGCTCAGGAATCAAGGAATATCAAAAGCTCAGGAAACAAGGATCGGTCTCACCGGAACACAGCTACAATGACCAACCTTGGCCTGAAGGGAGCTGGGGCTTAACAGAGCTCACAGTAATCACATGCATCAGGTGTGAGCAGGCTAGCAGCAGCCAGCCACAGGTGAGCTGAATTCCACCATCCATCCTTGGCCTGCAGGGGTGGAGACAAAGCAGTGAGCATGGAATTCTAGGTAACAAAGGAGTGTCAAACATTAGCAGGCTGGCTTCAAGCATGAGCAGGCTGGCTTTCACAAAACCCAGCATGGATTGGGAATGGATGTCAATTCCAAAATAGTGACCAAATGGATGGAAGTCAGGATATGCATGCAGGGGAGCATCTGGAAGCTTATTAGTACACAGGGAAGTCACACTATGCACCCTTCTGGTGGTGGGCACGAGAGTGCAGGGAGCGAATCGTGACAGTGCTAACATCTCGGATTTAACGAGTGACCATTGTTCTACTGTCTGCTCATTTTGCCTCTGTAGTCTATTGATAGACCATCTTCGTTTGCATGTTCTCGTTCTAGCTTCTGCCCCAGTGCAATCCTTTTTATCCTCGGGTTGGTTCAGAGTCGCAGGTGAATTCAGTGATTAGATAGAACTAATTTAGTGTCTATCTAAGAAGTTGCATGGTAATTATCAAGCACTGCAAGAATGAACATTGTGGCTCATATTTGGCCAGAAAAAAACATTGACCAATAGGTCTCACATAGGCGAAACCTGTTGGCTTTGACAATGCTTGTTTTCTCTTGGTATGGAGCAGTGCCAACAGGCACTATTTTGCAGTTCTTATTGATATCCTCCTATGCAGTAGTCTCATGTGTTTATTACTTCTGACCAGAATCACTGAATTATTGGGCATTGCAAAATCATATCTAGGAAATCTGCCAAACGGTCCTGACATCATAGACAGCCTGGGCAAATTTTGGAGCATTTGAGTGGCATTAAAAATTTCATGAAGGGGCTTCGACAAATGGGACATGATTGGAATCTCGAGGGTGGGAGACCTGTGGAAAAGGGGGGAAGTTGTCCCCTTTGCGTAGCTGTAGAAAGAGTTTGAACTTGCACATACAGAATACTTCAGGTACCTACAAATACGACATGCACTACAAGCAGTCATCCCAAAGGGAGAATCCCTAGCGGAGTCCACTCCGTTGGAAGATAGAATCCTCGATGGAAACATGCCCAGAAAAGCCATTTCATTGACTTACCAGAAGTTAGTTAACAATCTGTCTGACCCCCTCCTGCGATTGCAGGAACACTGGGACATGGATGTAGAGGGCATGGAGGACGAGGATTGGCAGGAGGCCCTGGCATCCCCCCGGGAAGTGGCGATTTCATCAAGACTTAGACTTGTGCAACTCAAGGTTCTCCACAGGGTGTATTTATCAGGTCCGGCACTTGTAAAAATGGGATATAGCAAGGATCCTGGTTGTGTAAAAGAATGCGGACGGGAGGGTACATTTATTCACATCATTTGGGAATGCATACACATCCAACGCTATTGTTCGGCGGTGACTCAGTGTATGGGAGAGGTGCTGGGAACCCATATTGCGAATAAGACAGGGTTGTGCCTCCTGAATATTTGAGAACCCACTGACCTAAGCAGTAAAGAAAAGACTTGGGTGACATTGGGAATGACAGTCGAGAAACGTAACATAGCCAGGCTGTGGAGCACACAAGAGGCGCCAGCACTCACAGCATGGAAGAAAGACCTAGACTGGTGTATGTTGATTGAGAGAACAGTATAGGAATCAAGGGGCTGTCCAAAGAAGTGGACACAAATATGGGGCAAATGGAACGAATACAGGGGAAACATCTGTGAACCACCGCAAATGACCCGCCATACGCCCCCTGTTTCGGATTGAGCAGAACATCCCAAAACCTTATGCCAGAAATGGGTTAGATAGAGGTGGGTGGGAAATATGATATGTGTCCTAATCATTGTATGCTCTGTTTAAAGAAATATGATCAGATTTGTATTAAGTTTACATTGTCATCAATAAAAAGATTATAAAAAAAAAAATCATGATGGTAGTTGTGTTGTATTGTAATATTAATATAGTGCTTACTACCCCTTTGTGGGGCGCTGAAGAAGGCTACACTGTGTAGGCTGTGTGGTTGGAAGGGTGTCGTCATTGTTTTGCTTCTGTGTTGGAAGTGTTTCTGTATTGTGTGAGAGGACCACCGAGATGGGGTTATCGCGTTATTGGACCCAAGGCTTAGGAGAGTGATGGATGAAGAAGTGTGAGAAATAGGCGCTCAGTTTATGGTTTTCAGTACGCTGGCAGCTTTGAGCAGCTCTGTAAGTCCCTTTATGGTATTTGTTATGTTCATAGTTCACTTAACTGTTACTGCACTGAGCTGTCCATTATGGGATATTTTGTTTAAAGTTAATAGCCCTGAGTAGGCATAGATTAAAAGAGAAATGGTGGAGAGATCTGCTGGGGTGGACTTAGGTAATGTAATTCGATATCGGATTGCCATTGTGTGATGTAAAGAAGCGGTTATAGTATGTAGCTAGTTGGGACCTGCAGTGGTGGTTGAAATAAAAATACTCCGTTGTCCAGCAGCATGTGGCAGATCTTATTCGTTATTCCATGCCTGTTCAGTTGGTGATGAGTAGTTTATTTGCTGCAGACTGGTACAGCACTGCGTGATGAACATGCCCCTCAGCAGTTTTGTGTTATGTGACCTGAAGCGTGTCAAGCAGTAAAAGGGAATTTTATGCAGCCGGAATGAACTGTAATCGATTGCCCAACCTCTATGTGTTAAATTACTGTGAGTAATATTAATTATATTGTATTGGTAGTTATTGCACTTATATAACGCTTATTACCCCTTACTAGGTGCTGTAGCACCTTACCCCAGGCAACACGCTGCTCTGGATACCAGGATGGCAACTGCAACAACAACAAGGTGATGGACGGAATGCTTGAATTAATCTCAGCCACTGGCAATCGCTTGGGCCGCATCCCAATACATTGTTTTTTGCTCACCATGCCACCTCAGTTTGGACTGAGCCATATGCACATCAGCCTTGACCCTGCTCCAATCGAAACAGTCCAGCCTAAACTGTCGGGCTAGGTGCTCCCTGACTCAAAAAACAAGCAACCCAGGACTGGTTTCGCCCTTATTATGGGCTCATCAGCCAGGTAGAGCTTTATTCCAGTGGCACATTGAGCTGGGCACCCACGTCTGGGCATACATGTGGCAATAACTAGGTGATGGATGGAATGCTTGAATTAATCTCGCCCACTGGCAGTTAGTCGAGCACAATCCATCATTTTTTGCCCACAATGCCACCTTAGTTTGGGCCCAGCCATATGCAAATTAGCCTTGACCCTGCTCCAATCGTAACAGTTCAGCCCGAACTGTCAGGCCAGGTCCTCCCGGAGCCAAAAAAAAAAGCAACCCAGGACTGGTTTCGCCCTTATTGTGGGCTCATCATCAGGTATAGCTTGAATCCAGTGGCACATACCATCACACTTAGAGCATCAACTACAACAACACAAACGAGGTGATGGATAGAATGCTTCAATTAATCTCAGCCACTGGCAATCGCCTGGGCCGCATCCCAATATATTGTTTTTCGTCCACCATGTCACCTCAGTGTGGACCCACCCATATACAAATCAGCCATGACCCTGCTTCAATGGGAACAGTCCAGCCCGAGCTGCCAGGCCAGATCCTTCCTCAACCGGAATACAAGCAACCCAGGACCGGTTTCATCCGTATAACGGGCTCATCCGCCAGGCATAGCTTGATTCCAGTGGCACAGTGAGCACGGGACCGATGTCTGGACAAACCCGTCACACTTAGGGCAGCACCTGCCACAACAACAAGGTGATGGATGAAATGCTTAAATTAATCTCAGCCACTGGCGATCTCTCGGCTGCATCCCAATCCATCTTTTTTCACTCACCATGCACCTCATTTGCCACTCTAATCAAGATGCATCTCACTCATGAGCCCATAATAAGGGCGAAACCGGTTCTGGGTTGCTCCAAACGGAGATAGGATGGTGGGCATAAAATGATGGATTGGAATGCGGCTCAAAGCGATTGCCAGTGGCTGAGATTAATTCAAGCATTGCTGATGAGCCCATGATAAGGGTTGAAACCAGTCCTGGGTTGCTAGAATTCCAGTTCATGGAAACCTGTCCTGCAGTTCGGACTGGACTGCTGCGGTCAAGACTCATTTGCATATGGCTGGGTCCATTCTGAGGTGGCATGGTGGCAGAAAAATATGGTTTGGGATGCGTCCCATAGTGATCACCGGTGACTGAGATTAATTCAAGCATTTTATCCATCACTTTGTTTTTTGATGGATACCAGGTTTAGTAGGTTTTTAGTTATTTTTGGTTAATGGGATTAGACTTGTGCTCTTAAGGAAAGCATTCCACACTTTTACTCCAGTTTCTATGTGGTAGATTAAATTATTAGGAGTTAGGTGTGATCTTTAGTGAAGAGATGGAGTATGTGAATTCATGTATTGGTTGGCAGTTTCAATAGATGATGATAGATAATGGATGAGCTACAGGAAATTAGGTATTTTTAGAATGCAGCGGTATGACTTTTAAAGCAGAGGTTGTGATATTTTAAATAAGGTGTGTAATCTGTACAGATACAATAGAGGTTAAGGTAAAACATATATGTGGATCATGCCATCCATCTACAATAGGACATTACCATGTCCCCACCTGTGGCCAGTCTAAGCACACTAGCAATGATAGCTACCAGTTTTTAATAATTTGCCAGGGCAAGCGATATCGCCATGATCTGTGAGATTTCTATGGTGTGTGGAAACATTGCAGATTTCTCTCACTGTTTGAATGATAGGTGCATTTGTAGGAACTGACCTTGCCCAACCCTCAAGGTATTCTTGCGCTTCCACAGATGTAATGAGTGTGCCTTTTGTTTAGAGGTCCCCAAACAATTTGCATCCTCCTTTGCGCCATCTCTGTGCCAACATGTTTCGTGGAACCTGTTTAAATGGTCCAAGACCCCACAGTTGTAGTTCAGGTGTGCATGGGGCATTTCATTAGAGCTTTAATTGCTCTGTACCAGATTTTACACACCTGCCTTATTACTTAGGGGTGGTAGTCCAGAACCATCACCCTTCCATAAGCAGGTCCTTCAGTGGTATATTACGTATGTCATCATAAGCTGGTCCTTCAGTGGTATATTACGTCATCTTATGCCGTACTTCAGCGGTATATTACGTGTGTCATCTTAAGCAGCTGCTTCAGTGGTATATTACGTGTGTCATCTTAAGCAGGTCCTTCAGCGGTATATTACGTGTGTCATCATAAGCACGTCCTTCGGTGGTATATTACGTGTGTCATCATAAGCTCGTCCTTCGGCGGTATAATACGTGTGTCATCATAAGCACGTCTTTCGGCGGTATATTACGTGTGTCATCATAAGCAGGTCTTTCAGCGGTATATTACGTGTGTCATCATAAGCTCGTCCTTCGGCGGTATATTACGTATGTCTTCATAAGTATGTCCTTCGGCGGTATATTACGTGTGTCATCTTAAGCAGCTCCTTCAGCGGTGTATTGTGTGTATCTTCATAAGCAGGCCCTACAGTGGTATATTACGTGTGTCGTCTTAAGCAGGCCCTTCAGTGGTATATTACGTCATCTTAAGCAGGTGCTTCAGTGGTATATTATCATGGGTGCCCCACAACAATAACATCTACCAGTGATCTTGCAGGCTGCCCCGGGTCCACGAAGGGAACCCTAAGAGGGCGGCCCCCCTTAGTGCCATATGATGGCACACGAGGCAGCCGCCCAGTGTTTGCGACCCCCTAAGGGTCCGCATGCCCGCGTCACTTCCGGGCAGGAGTGGGCGGGGGCGAGGTACATATACCTCTCCCACCCACTGGGCGCCCTCTTTTCCTGCTGCCCTGACGCCGTTTGGACGTGTGCGATCCTCTGGGAGCTGTTGACGCGGTGAGTCAAACCCTCCCTCTCCCCGCATCACGGGGCAGCCCCTCAGGCTGGGCGGTTTAGCCCGGCTATTGCTGATGCGACTGTCCGCCTTGAGGGGGGGGGGGACAGCTCCCGGGGGCACAGGCCAGAGCCCTCGCCCCGGTCCAGGCCACTTGTCTGCTGCGCGGCTCAGGGCAGGACCCGGCCCGGTGTGGCCGGGGGGGGGGGCGGGAGGGCCAGTAAGTGTAGCCAGGCTCCGAGCGGCTTGGGGCAGGAGCACTTATCACGCGGTGGGGGAGGAGCGCAATGTGCCCGCGTCTCCCCCACCTCCGGTAGCGCTGGCTAGGCAGGGCCCGTGCTGCCTGCCACAACGGGGCCTCGGCCAACTGGTGGGCCTGGAGAGGCGGGGTGAGGGCAGAGAGAGCCGCGTGGCTCCCACCTCCGTTGCTCCACCATGCCGGCCGCGCTGACACCGGGCCACCGGCCTGCGCGGGCATGTTGTTGGGGGTGGGGGAGCAACGAGCGATAGGGGCTCCCTCCTGATTCCGTCGGAGTCCCCCTCTGCAGCACTACTACTGTGGTGGGGCCGGCGCCAGTGCCTCGGCCCACGCGGGCATGTTGCCGGGAGGCGCTTGAGCTTGGCTCCGACTCTTCGGAGACTCCGGTGACCGCCGCTGCCAATTACTCCGTCCGGCACACCGCTGTGCCCCCTGGTCTTGCGACTCCGTGGGGGTCGGTTCCAGGCGGTGAGTGCGGAGGCATGTTCTTTCCCTCCTTCCCCTGCGGTCCTGGCTCCGGTCCATCTGCTGGGGATCCCGGTTTGTCCGGGTGGAACTGGGAGGGTGGGGGAGGGTGCCTCGCCCCCAGTGTGGCTTTGTCCCCGCGCTCTCACAGCAGTGCAGTTTAGGATGCCGTTAGGGGTTCCCTGTCTCCGCGGGTCCCAGACAAACTTGCCCCATCCCCCTTGCACCAGGTCCGCACAGCTTCCCGCGGGCTCGCGGAGTTCCCAGCGCACTGCTCACCCACCGCTCGCGCAGGGTGGTGCGAAAGGGCTGCAGCCCTGGAGCCTTGGCGCAGGCATAGCAGAAGTTATCTGTGCACAACAAAGGACTTTAGATGAAACACTAATTAATGGGGCTTCAGCTTTTCCCAAGTGTGCAGTTTCTGCGTAACAAGTACGGGGCACTAGACAAATCTCCCAGGGCAGTCTTTGGCAATGTTAAAGTATTCAATCGGAGCTCAGCATAACCCACATTAATTTGGAGTAGGGTAATGGATTGTTTTGTTTTTTAAATTCCCTGATTAGGGTTTTTTATAAAGGGATGATTTGTTATCCGAATTTTGTAGCTCTAAAGGTATTTCACACAATACTCACGCCATTTGCTTCTTAATACAATTGCTATTTCAAAGGTGGCTTCGAGGGGACAAAGGGTTCTAATTGTGGGATATGTTAGGTTTTAAATTACAAGCGGTAGACGGGGGAGAACGAGTACGGGCACTTCTACTACTTGCTCATGGTAAAAACTTGTGCATTCATTCTCTCTATGGAAAGTGAGTCGCCCGATTTCCAAACACGCACACTTTTCGTCAATTTAAAATACTGTGTACCATGGAATCCCACGAGCCTGACACATTTGAAGTTGTTGTTGTTAGGAAGTATTTGGAGATCCGTTCTCTGCTGTACGCAGGGATACCCTGTGCTTTCCATGGGTCGGTACTGTGTACAGGCACTTTTACCAACGCCACCAATGCTTTATGCCAGCAGCAAGTCTACCGGTGCTATATTTCGACCAGGTGGTTTATGGTGCCCTGCCCCGTCACTTAATTGTCAACTCTGGCGCTTGTGACGGCCCGCCACAAGTCAACGCTGTCTGTGTATTTGAGCGTTGACAACAACAGGCATTGATTAAGATCAATTATCTGAGTCTTAAGGAAGCTGCTCAGGAGCGTGAGTTGACCAGGCCTGGTGGCAGTGGACTATCTCCTCCACTGCAGGGATCAGTGGTTGACCTCTGGGTCACAGGCTCTACTCCCGCTGGGTACACTCAGCCTTTCATCATGCAATCTATGATAACACCACAGTAAGGGAAAAGAGCTTGATGTGGGTTTTGACATACCGTCATAGTAACCATGACTGTAGGAAGTTATTTTCCTAACAATGGAAGCTTTGAAGGCACTGATGATCGTGCAATGGAAGTCTATTGAATGTTCATCGGTCACCTGCCTGCTAGCGGCATATCAAAAATATATTTAGGGAGACGCGCTGTGGTCCTGAAAGGCAGAGCTATCACATAGTGTATACATGCTACTGATAAAAATGCAGGGGTTTTTATTGGTCCAGTCAGGGGCCGAAATGTATGCTGCAGCTTTGCACTGGCTATTAGCGACAAAGTGCAAAGAAAGACTAAAGGCAGTTATTTGGGCAGTTTCAAAAAAGTCACACTTAAGTTACTTGATAGTGATGACATCAGAAAATGTTATGAAAGGGAAGCTTGGCAGATATATGAATTGTAAGAAGTATGTGGTATTCATGAACAGTACTATGCCTCTCAAGTGACAAAAATGTCAGTGTCCATTGCTTTACCCAGCCTTTTGTTCTTTAATTCATTAAATCAGCCACCGGCTCAACATGCGTTTGCTGGTGGTCATGCATTGTGGATATCCTTAACATGCGCTGAATCACAGCTAATGTAAATATACCTGGGGAAGCAAAGGCCTGCCCGAGTTTGCCCAGGCTTACCAGTGTTGACTATGGCTGCTCACTGTGGGTAATGCAGTGGTGTAAGGGAGGTCTAGGTTTCAGGGGCTTCAAGCCAACGGGGGGGCTCTTAGCGGGAGCCGGCTAGAGGGCGGTCAGCTTGGCCTTAATTTGGGGTTTGAGCATGTATATGCATGCAGTAAGTACTTAGATGCTAGTGGTCTACCCTCAGGGGGGGGGGGTTCCGCCACTGGGCGGCACTGCCCCTTGTTCCGTTTTATTTTTGAGCACGCAATCCCCCCGTGCCTAACCATCTGAATGGGTCCATCTGCGACACACCTGGCGATCATGTGCAACGCTCTAATACCTGGGCAGCATGTGCGCACAAGAGTAACACCGCGTAAGGGTAGTTTTCATGAATTTACTAGACAGTGATGGAACTTCAGAGACTTATATTATATTTGATATACAATTGGGTATTGAATACTGCAGGGGAGGGACTCATACATATTTCTCCCCTGCCACATAAAGTCACAGTGATACACACTTTACATATTTGAACCTGGCATTATATTTACGGCCTCTTTTGGTTTGAATCCCCAATGCGGGAAAGTCGCCCCTGGACTTTCAAAAAGTGCTGCCACGGCCTACTAATGCTAAACCCAGCATCAAGTTTACCTGGCTAAACTTGACCGGGTGGTGTCGGGTGCGCGGCACCGTCACGTAATTTTTAACACCGGCGCCCTGACAGCCTGCCACAAGTGCGCTGTCTATTTTAGAGATGACCACATCAACAGGCATCGATCAATTCAATATACATTGAAATTCTATTGCCTGCTGCCAAAGCCATTCTTATAGCGTTGGGGGCTGAATTGTCACACTTGCACAAGCTCAGGGTTAGTAGTTGTGATGTTACTATGATTGGCAGCACGGCAGGAGCTAGGTGTGGGCCAAACTGAAGTGGCCGCCTGAGGTGAGTCCTGGCATGTAGTTGCACAACTGTCCTGCAGCAGGGTGCAGCGAGTGAGGCAGGAGGGCCTACAGGGGGTTTGGGAAGTTCCCGGGAGGGTTTCTGTCATTGAAGGCCAAGGTGATGCACCAAGGAGGTGACAGAATAGAAGACTTATATTGTTTGGGGCTAAACTCCCAGCACACAATTTGTAATTTCTCTTTGGTTTAATGACACACTGTGAGAAAGTTACCCATGGACTTTAATTAAGTGTTGCAATGGCCTACCTATGCTATAGTACAGCATCGAGTCTCCGGTGCTATACTGGACTGGGGGGTTTCTGGTGCTCGGCGCCGTTACTTACTTGTCAACACCGGCGCTTGTGACAGCCTGCCACAAGTCAGCGCTGTCTGTCCATTTTAGAGTTGTCCACAACAGCAGGCATTGATTAATTCAATATGCATTAAAATTACCATTGCCCGCAGCAATGGTAATTATAATATGGCCACTGATCATCAGAAAAGGCAGGGCTATTCGGAACCGGTTCAAAGGGACACAGATAGAGTTCTGACAGGACTATCTTGTCTGGGTTAATTGCAGGAGGGAACTGCTAAACAGCTTGGGCCTCACATGTTATTGATGCATGTGTCTGTGCGCACCCTTAAGTTCCAGCTGTGGGACGCACCACACCTTTCCAGGTAATAGGAGCAGTTAGTACCGGGGCATCTAAGTTCAAGTTAAATAAAGGGGTTTTAACTCTGTAGTTAACTTGCCACGCTTGTTGCTCTTCAAAGGCATGGTTTGAATGTCGCCTGACAAGTTCTGCTTGCATGCGAGTCGTTTTAACAATGGGACAGGGGCTTACAATCTCCTTTTATTTTGCAGTCAGAGGAAGAAAATAGAAGGTAAAGAAAGAGCAGGTTTGAACTGGGCACACTTAGCAGTAAAGCCGGCAATAATGAAGCACATAGATCGGATTCCAGAAGTGGGATGCAGAGGTTTCAGTTCAGGGCCAGGTGGAAGCAAATTTTGGGGTCTGCTTGGTTTAACTCCAAGGGGCTGTTTTTCCGGATCTGATGGTCCTTTTAACCTCGCGGGCTGCTTGTGGCATCAGAAGTCTCTGGCACTTTGCCTGTCTGGGGTCATCCTATGGCTTCACATCAGAGACATTAGGTATGTCTTGGTTCATTGTGGGGCTTATTATGTTTTCATGACTAAAGACCTCCATTGCTCTCTGCCTCATGCTCCGAATTGCATCAGAAGCGGGGCAGGCAAAAGTAGCATAGTGGGACAGTCACCAACGTATTTATGGTCTTTTGGTTTCGAGAGACACATACGCACTCTGTATGCTAACTGGAGCGTTAGCGGAAAGGGTGGAATAACGGGGTTTCTTTAAGTGGCAAGTAGGCAGTGGCTACTTCAAGTTACGAGGTTACTTGCAGTGGAGGGCTAGCATGTCCGGGGACAACGAAGCGAACTGGGGCTATTGCTGGTTTAAGCACCAAGGGCCACAGTTGTTCAGCAGGTAGGGTTACCTGGGTCAGAACTACAGTAGTAAGCCTGTGGGGCTGTGTAAGTTGTCACCACAAATAGGGTGCAGTGTCTGCAATAGTGGGCACTATACGAACATTCCCTCAAACCTGAGTTGACACCATCAGGTGTTCGCCAAGGTCGCGCATTCATATTGGGTTGTGCAAAGGTCTGGTCCACCTCGGTAAAGCATTTGCTCACTGTCCCCGGGGGCAGGTTACAGGTTGCTTCAGAGTACAACATTCCTTGCCATAGCCATTGAGACAGGCCGGTTGAGGAAGCTGACAGCCAACAGGGTTGCGCTGTCCCATAGTTGGGGGGGATACAAGGTACTAAAGCACTGAAGGGTACAATGTCTTAAAGTTGACATGTCCATTCCGCAAGCGAAGGCAGGTAGCTGTACTTAGGGTGCTCATTGGCATACACGAGCAGAAATGTACAGTGCCAGGAGCGGCGTGAGCTCTGAAGTTAGCTTTGGGTAATCATGCGTGGTCACTCCATGCATGGGTGTGCTGGGACTCCAAGGTAGAGGAGAAAGAATGGTTCGGCGCTTCCACGCCGACTGTTACTAGGACTCAGCGGGTAGTCAAAGTTTAAGGAGCAGGTAAATTTCTACTGCTAGTGGGGTACACGGGTATCAGTGTACCTCCGATTTTGGGGTTCACCAAGTTCGTGGGTAAACAAGGGCTTAGTCAACCCTAGATGTAAGGCACACATTGCACGCAGTGAACGGGTTCTGAAGGCATGGTTAAGTATGTCAGGCAATGCGGGCCCTGACATGCGCTTTTGCAGTCACTCTGGGGCGGTGGGAGTCCCAGTGTTACTAGAGTTACATCCGGTCTTGAGGTTCACACAGTAAGGCCTAAGGATCTGGGGAAGTATGTAGGTACTGGCAAGCATTATGGTTACCCGAGGGGACATGTTGCGGCACCAGATGCCGGTGACTTGCAGTGGAGTGTAATGAAGTGCAATTTTAGACGTTGTACTTGCGAGTGTCACGGTGGGCGGAAAGCAGGAAATGGAGGCACGGCCTTACTGCCACAGAGATTATTTGGCTGGGATGCCCAGGCATGCGCTGGAACTGCTTGCTGAAGAAACTGCAGCAGAGACTGGGGAGGGGGGATAACTCTCCTCCCAATATGTTGGTCATACACCTGGGAGGGAATGATCTGGCATCTCTGGGGAGAAGGGCACTGCTGCAAGATATGTGGTCCACAATGTGTGAGTTGAGCAACCAGCTGGGGACTGGTGAATTATGGTGGTCGGAAATACCCCCCCGGCAGGTGTGGCAGGGGGCACGGTCAGGGGAAGCCATGGAGACCTCGCGCAGGAGGGTTAACAGCTCCATGTGAAAATTCACCGAACAAAGGGGGTTTGGCTTCATCCGACATGGGTTACTGCACGCTAAGTCCATAGGGTGTTTTGATGAAGATGGGATACACCTGTCCAGAGTGGGAATGGACCTGTTCTTGCCTGATCTGGGGGAGGCCTTGGAATCAGCAGGTTGTAGGTAACTAGGCCTATCTTGGTGGGGGGCCCTGGGGTGACGGTGGCCACACCCAGAGCTGTGGCGGAGTTACAGGGCGATCCAGAGGCTGTAAGGTACAGAGGGGTACCCTCTGCACGAGCACAACAAGAGTGCAAAGGCCAAATATCCCCAGGGAGGTCCTCGCGTTGGACCCTGGAGGAGCGACGGCGCCCCGTTAGTCCTACGGTCGGTTGTGGACCTGAGCAACCGGGGGTTGCCTGGAACGCTCCGCCCCCTTCTGGGGTCGTGAGTAATGGGGTGGACTGGCGGTCCACTGGTGGGAGGGGTTATCCCCTCCCCCAAATCTGGCAAACACCGATTGGCTATGGCCACGGTGTAATTTGGCCCATCAAGTGGGCAGGCGGCGAGGGGCTGCCTGCCCTGGGATCGCCCATAAGATAATCCACCATGTTGGCATATTTGTTATGCAAATAAACCTGCAGCAATTTTCTCCACAAAGAAGGTGTCTTGTCTGTTTATTTCTCCAGGATATTGCTGTGGGGGGGATGGGGAGTGTTGCCGATATTGGCACTATGTGCTGTAAAAAGGTTACCATGTAGTAAAGGTCGATATCAGGGAGTTCAAAGCCTTCCTGTTACATTTTAGTTTTAGGGATTCCAGTTTGACCCTTCTGTGTTTCCATCCCCTAACAGGATGATCAGTAACTAATCTTGTAGTTTAAAAACTTTTTGCTGGACAAGAGGCAGGAACCCTTGAACAACATCGAGACACTGAGGCAAGAATACCCTGTGGCAAGAATAACATCTTTGCTAGTGAAACTCCACCTATCATAGATTACGTTAGCGTGTTCCTGAATGTCACTAAGGTTTATAGTTTTGCCATGATTTTCCCATGATTAGCTGATGTTCATCTTCCATATCGCGAGCCACTTATATGTCAAAACATATGAAGTTTGAGGCTCCCCAATCTAGACCTGTTCTAGGGCGATCTTCGTTCGTTGTGCTCCCATTTTGCTCAGTTGACACAATTTGGATTAGGCCCAATTCGTTTTAATCGCAGAAAGTTTCCCAAATATTGTTACGATTACAGAGTAGCATGGGGATCGATCGGACCGGGTCTTTTAGGTACATTAATATGTCATCCGCATATAGACATACAATATGATTTGTGGGTTCTAGTTTGACTCCCCAGTCTTCTCCTGCCATTCCTAGGCGGCTTTCTAATGGTTCCACTGCCAGTGCAAACAAAAGTGTGGACAGAGGGCACTCTTGTCTTGTTCCCCTTCCAATGGTTAGGCTCTCTGAGGTTGTATCCCCCCTTTCAATCCGGGCAGGGGATGAGGTGTAAGAGTCTGAAATGAGTACCCTACTCCCATGTGACCCAGGACTTCCCACCTTTATGTCGAGCCAACAGTGTCAATTGCTTTCCCTGTGCCAGTGCTTAGTGATTTTATTCTCCCTCCAAGCGATGGCGCATGGGCAAGGTGTCTAGGTTTACATAAGGTGCTTCTTCACGGTATGAACCCTCATTAGTCATAGTGTACCAATTGTACTATCACTGAAAGCAACCTGTTAGTTAATACTTTACGTAAGATTTCTACATCTACTTATTGAGCATTGATACAGGTCGATGTGACACAATATTTCGGCTCTTTTTAGGTCGAGCCAAGCGCAGCGTGCATGCGTTGCTCTATGGGAGGCTTCTTGTGAGCACTCCAAAACTTCCTGTGTGGGTCTGGCAACTCCCACACATTTGATTGGCCTTTGCGTGTGGCTTTCAATAATGAAAGCACGCAAATGGCCAAAGGCGGGCGCATGTCCCACCTCTTTGTTTACTGGTCACTCCCACAGCATTTTGTTTGCGGGTGCGAGCAGCGGCGCGCAGGGTGGTATCTGCATTCCTTGCAGTGCGCGCGCACCACTCGCGGTCTTCTTGTCTTTCTCGCGGTCTTCTTGTTATAGACAGAGGCCATCTTATGTGTGGAGTTCAACGGAAGTGGAAATACAACAGGGTGACGCTTCCACTGAGGCATTCAGTTGTAGCCAGATAATAGCGCTGAATCGGATGTCAGCAAGGGGCACGTGTTTCACGGAAAAGCATGTGGCTGACAGAAGTGTTCTTGTTTCACTTTGCGGCGTTCTTGCAATGTTTTGTAAGTGCCCATGTTTGTGTTTGTTTTGTATTTTTGCAAACACAATGCTTCACTTGCAGTCTTAGGTAATGTACAGATTGTTTGAGATTTGCTTCACATTCATGTGGCATCTCTTTTTGAAATGTTTGTCATAGGCTTGTTGTTGTTGTGAGGATGCACAGCTTGGTGGGTATCGCACCTGCCGCAGAGGTGCGTGTCCAGCCTGCAGGCCACATGGCGGCTCCATTTGCCCTCTCGGAGGCCCACACAACGCGCATCGCTACTGTCTGGAATAAGCGCCCCGGATACGTGTTTTGTAACGCAGACAGGCCTCCTGGCAACGGGGTCTGTAGTCATTCAGTGTCACCCCGCTGCCGGCATAGACCGGGGGGAGGGGAGGCTCTTTCTGTCCCAGTACTGGGACTTTACCACCGGGGCTCTCAGTCCGGCCTCGGCGCTTCATCATCATCTGCTCGAAGGCTGTACATCCAAGCATGGATCACGCACCTCCCGAGTATGTTTATTGTAAGGCCCCGCTTCACGCGCCAGCAGTGATGTCACCTGCAAGGATAGCCGCAGCGTCTCTGAAGCCATCAAGACGGGCAGAGATATTTTTTAAATGATTTTTTCCGGGATGTATCCTAAAAAAGATTTAAGTGCAGCCATTTTGCATGTTATTGTCACGTTTTGGGAAGGGACGTGGAAAAACGTACTGGCTGGATTTCTTCTCTTGCAGGCGTAAGGCAGAGCTTGTTCAGCTTGGGTTGGCTGCAGCTTTTGACTTTTTTTCCCCTATTTGCATTTACTCTCTTTATTTTGTTGCCTGGGCTGCCAGTGGAGTAGCCAGTGAGTCATGAACCCTAGTGCAATGAAGTACGCGGCCCCTCTGGACACTGTTTTCAATCACCAGGGTTCAGGGGGGCCCTCAAGCCTCTAGACCCCGGCGCCACTGCACCAGTTGCACCAGTGGAAGCTACGGCCGTGTGCAATGCCTGCATTCCGCAGTTTTTGTGTCAGTAGGCTACTCTTGCAGGTTGTAACTTCGATTTAGCCGGTGCTTTAAAGGGGCCGGTGCTCACAAGTGCCGAGTGCCTGCACTTCTCGAGGGGGGGTTCAGTACTTTTAGTGGGAGAGTACCTGCACTTTAAAATAGGTCGCACGCATACTCCTATCCAGTGAGTTACACTTCTGTAATTCCATTTCAACCATTGGATTTAGCGTGTGTTTCCCTTCATATAGCATGTCTTTTTGCGCGGTGACTGCCAGAAATGCCCCGCTGTGTTTTGCCTTCTGTCGGGTTGATCATCTGTCGCCCCAGTAGTTGGGCGTTTCCTAGTTAGCAACCCCTGCAGCAGAGCCGGGTGTGGATTTATTTAGTGCTGTTTTGGGTGGAAGGTTGCCTTTCTGTTGATGTGGCGCTCTGACTCCCATCGTCTTTTTTGCTTCCTTGGCATGTACTGTAAGCACAAGCATCTGCTTGCAAAACAGGAGGTGCGTGCTGACGTGACGCCAGTGGGTCTTTTGTCCTCCAGAAAATGGCTACTTAATCAGCCACACAGGCTTCGTTTTCTTCCTATAGAGTGGGTGGTTTAGTGCTGTCCAAAATCTGCAGCACAGGTTTTCTGCTGCGGGTAGTCTGCACACACTTCAAAAGTGCAGTCTTGTAGTATTTCAAACATAATTCTGTCGGAAGTGCGAACATATTCTTCGTGAGTGTTGTACACCATACTACCAAGAATGCTCTGCAAAGTATGGAAATAATCTTAGTTTGCCTGGGGAAAATGAAACCATTGTGTGTATTTCCTGCAATTCGCCTCTCCTCTGCACAGAAAACAAAATACGGGCAAAAGGCCATTTCCACGAAAAATTAGGCAGTAGGGCATATTTCCATACTCACTTGCTGGATTGCAATTGGCCACCTGTTTTTATTGGCACTCTCTCACTGACTGACACTCTCTCTCTCACTGACTGACTCTCTCACTCTCTCTCTCACTGTCTAACTGACTCACTCTCCCAATCTCTCTCTCACTGACTGACTGACTGACTGTCACTCTCTCACTGACTGACTGACTCTCTCACTGACTGACTGACTCTCTCACTGACTGACTGACTCTCTCACTGACTCTCTCTCTCTCTCACTGACTCACTGACTCTCTCACTGACTGACTCACTCTCTCTCACTGACTGACTCTTTCTCTCTCTCACTGACTGACTCTCTCAATCTCTCTCTCACTGACTGACTGACTCTCTCACTGACTGACTCTCTCACTGACTGACTCTCAGACTGACTGACTCTCTCTCTCACTGACTGACTGACTCTCTCACTGACTGACTGGCTCTCTCACTGACTGACTGGCTCTCTCACTGACTGACTGGCTCTCTCAATCTCTCTCTCACTGACTGACTCTCTCACTCTCTCTCTCACTGACTAACCAACTGACTCTCACTGACTGACTGACTAACTGACTGACTCTCTCACTAACTGTTATACAGGTACTATTTCCAAACCTTCACCCTCCTGTTATTTATGCCCCCCCATAACAAAAAAAACCCATAACAAGCAACCATTGGGACAGGCAGATAGAAGTTGCCAGCATTGAAAGGACAAAAAAAACTCAAGACATTATTTATTGTTAATACTTTTTTAATATGGTCGTTCAGTTGTACATAATGCTTTCTTGGTCATATATAAGGTAACAAAAATGCTTCTGACACTTCTTTATTATAACTTTTCAGCATGCTGCAGAATTCTGTACAGCACAGCTTAAAGACATAGGCAAAGTCAATATCTCTGGCTAAACACTTATAAGGTCCCAAAGGCGAGACCTATTGGCTATGCCAATGCTTGTTTGGGCTTTGGGATAAGAACAATATGGGCGTACCTCCCGGTGGCAGGGATCGTCCCTGCTTCGTAGGCTTCCAAGTATACCTCTAGTAGGGTATCAACCATGTGTTGTTTACATGCTTGATAGAGTTATGTGGGGGCGTGATCAATACAGGGATTTTTGCTGGTTTGATTGGCAACCAAAAGCTCTTCTCTCGTGGCTGGGGCATCTAGGGCCTCTCTGTTCCTCTGTCAGATGATGGCTCAGTGGGAGGTTTACAGATACTTCTGTATTCGGGAGGTGTCTGCACTATTTGGTTGTTCTCTGAGTTTTTTCAAGTGAGAATACAAATGCAGTGTTTACACCTTCCTGCGTTATAATGAACTTACCCTCGCTCTCTATTATGTGTACTATGGGTGTATGAATGGTTCCCTCTTTCATGTTTTGTCACCGCTACATAGTCTTTGCCTACAGGTGGTGATTGTGTATTTATGTGCACCTCTTTGTCAGTCATTTCGCATTTCAATCGCACCAAGTTGAGCGTTTGGTTTGGGCAGGTCGGCATGCCTTTTTGTAGGGATATCATACTTTTCTTTTGGTCTTTTAGTGTCTTTTCCAGTTGCAGCTTTTTCCTGTATATTTAGCCATAACTTCTCAGCACCACCTCCATAGCCTTTGAGGTAGTATCGGAGCAAGAGTCCAGAACTCAACAATCAACCAACAGACACATAAGGTAGTGTCCTTTCCATGCCCATTTCCACTATATCCCCTCTTTGCAAGGTCTTAGGTTGCTGGGGGCCCTGAAAGAGTTTTAAACACAGAGGTCCCCAAACAAGGACAATAAAGTTTGAACAAATTAATATAGAACCAGAATCAGCACTATATTTGAAGCTGTCCAGACGGACAGATATACTTTTAATTCTTAAAATGTATACACAAAACAATAAAGTGGGACACAAGCCTGCGTCCTACTAGGTGTACATATAGTAAAACAGAAAACACAAACAGGAAAGGTCAGGCAGAGCAACTTGCTTGCATATTATACATTTGATTAGTGCAATCAGAAATATGGTGGGACACTGTTACACATAAATGATATACATGGAGAAAGTGTTTACGGAGTACATAAGGTCGACGACGTTTCGATCCCTTTTGGAAAATATTGGGATCATCATCAGGACAATGTGATTACATGCCTGAGTCAAAGAATGCCTGAAAAGAAAGAGTAACAGAAAAAAGAAGGATTTAGAGTGGACAGTTAAGATGAACTTTAAAAATTGCATAAAAAGGGCATGCAGATGCAAGTGAGCCGCAAACAAGGGAATTACGGCATAATGATCATTCAGCACGGTTCATCGTGGCGACCGCTGGTGTCATGCGTGAATGTGCTCCGATTCCAACGGAAGAATAATGAGCGGTCATAGAAGAAGTGCACGTGCACACTATGCAAGGAGAGCGTATCTTCATGCTAAATACAGATGTAAGGACGAAAAGTGGTGTAAAACATGCCGAAGAGTTGTCGGTGGTAAGGGCAATATATAAGTGAGTGGGGGCATGAAGCATGCTAAGTGACTGAAGGTCTATTTGTACCAATTTCGAGTGGAGAAATGCCTGGAAGTGGTGTGTACCGTGTCCGCGGTTACACTGCTGTAGAGGATCCGTATAATTCATAGATCTGAAACGGAAAAGTGAGGTGTGATTTCTGGAGGCTGTGAGAACAGCCAGGTTTCATGCGGCGTGAGGCTATGCTACATACCGTCTTGGTGTTGGGAGAACCGTAATCGCGTAAAGATTGCCAGATTAAGCTGATAGCACTGATGGCAGAACCGTGTCATCGGGGCATGTTTTATTAACTTAACTTAGATAAAAATAAAAAAAATGCCCAGATTAGTTCACACTGCTGAGCCACACATGAATGCAAGTGAGACCACTTCTGCTCAGGCCCCCTGCCCCCGCTCAATCAGCATACATTAATGGGTCGGCCCAGCGAGAGAAAGGGAGTGATACCTCCGCTCATCTGCCTCTAGAAAGGCCACTCAGGCACCCACTGGGCCGCTGGCGGCATCCTAACAGCACAGACAGCCCCCAGGCTGCCCAAAAAAGCAGACGTCAGCTGGAACTCGGCTACCGGCCCTTTGGCCATTTCCTGAGTGCCCGCGTTACCAATCCGACCCTGGTCGGCAGCGACACTCAGATCCGAAGTCCCGGAGGACTAGATTTTCACGGCAGCGTTGCTTTTGTTTCAGTCAAAGGGTGAACTGCTGGAGAGGACAAGAACAAACCGGTGGGTTACCACGTCAATCCTGGAGCATGGTTCCAAACGTCCAAGCATGATGGCGTAAGAAAAGAATCTGAGATGAAGCCAGTGTCCTCGTGCATTGGTGACCAAGGGTGGAGTCACAACAGGTCTTGTAACTCAGGCTTCTTCCAAGAAAACCGGGTTTCAATTATCCGGCCCCAACACCAGATAGCAGCAGTGTGCATCTACAGCCACACATGCTATGAACATATATATAACACCTAAGTGCAAATGATCAATCGGCTGCAGTAGCAAAGACACCAAGACAGTACTGAACATTGTGACATTAAATTGGTTGGTGTCTTGCTCTGCTGCTGCCATGGAAATTCTGAGTTTACTGCAAAGGAAAAAATGTAAGTAAATAAAAAACAGCCCAGTGTTGCTTCTCTGTGCATGTGTAAGTGAAAGTGTGTTTGTGTGTGAATGAGATTGATTGAGAGTGTGTGTCTTTAGTGTGTTTGAGAGTATTAATGAGTGAAAGAGCGTGAGAATCAATGAGTGAGTGAATAATTGAAAATTACGGAGTGAGTAAAGCAGTGTGCGTTAGTTAAAATGAGTGAGTAAGGGGCAAATTGTGAGAGGGAGTCAGGGGTGCCACTGTCATTGGTGCAGCAGGTGCAGTTGCACCAGGGCCTAGAGGCCTGAGGAAACTAGTGAAACCTATTGAAAGCAAGGCATCTGGACTCAGGAGTTCAAATCAGAGTGCCTGTACACCAGTAGTTGTGAGTGAGGGCCAGTGATTGTGAAAGAGTATGTGTGATTAAGTGCATTTGTGAGTGAGTGTAAGTATATGGGTACATTAGTGTGTGAGTGACAGAGAGTGGGTGTGAGTATGATTCAGAATAAGTAAGTGAGAGAGTGTGACTTGGAGTGAGTGGGGGAGAGTGAATGAAATGGAAAGTGAGTATGAGCAAGAGTGAGTGTGCGCCTGTGAGTAACAGTGTGATTGTTGGCATGTTTTATGCTTGTACATCTGCTGCTGATGAGGGCATATTCAAGATAAATCTTGGCTAAACAGGGCATCCAAGGTATCTTGCTGCCACCGGTGTAACCAAGGTAAATCTTGGCATTAGTGAGGGCACTCATTGAAAAATGCAGGCCCTGACATACTGGTTGTAATTCTTGGCATGGAGGGCACCTATGGCAAAATGATAGTGCTGTCATATTGGAGGTAATACTTGGCAACCATGGCACATTACCGGCGGAAGTTCTGGTTTGAGGTAGCAAACCATGAGAAAATGCTGGCTCTGACATACTTAAGACAGTTTTTGACATATGAGTCACCTATGGTATATGGGTGATATCAATGGCAAAATCCTGGTACTGATACATTGGGCCTCATTTATGAAAAGTGACGCACCGCTGCGTGAAAACAGCGATGCGTCACTTTTTCATTGCGCCCTCCTTACGACATGCTGGATGCGTCATATTTACAGTATGACGCATCATGACGCAAGGAGTTACAGATACGTCAGTATTTCTGACGTTTCTGTAGGCGCAAAAATGACGCATTGCTGGAGTGTGTCACAAAAGTGACGCAACTTCAGCAATGGGTCATTTCACATGGGCAAGTCCCATTTCAGATGTGCCTGCGTCAGTCTTACGCCTGCTGTGAGGCAGGCGTAAGATATTGACACATTTGCGTCCTAGAAGTGGCGCAGTGAAATTTCATAGATTTCACTGCGTCACTTCTACGAGGCTTACTTGCGTCGGAACGCCCACCCTGCATACATTATACCTGGCGCAGGTATAATGTGGCGCAGACGCATCTACCTAGATGCGTCACTTTGTAAATATGACGCAACATGGTGCATTTTTTAAGCCGCTGGTGCGTCACAAAAAGTGACGCACCGGCAGTGCAAAAGTGACGCAAGGGCTCATAAATAAGCCCCATTGTATCTAACTCATAAGCGGGCACTCATGACAACATTCTGAAGAGATGTCTTAGGGATAAAGGCTTACTGAATATGATCCCAACCAACCCTGTCAATTCAAGTGACAACTGAGAAATCATGTCATGCTAGTTCCCCAGAATTTTTGTGTTGGCAACATCCTTTCAAAATTTGAAGACGTATTTGTAGACCAAGTAGGTTGTGTGAGGGGTTTTAACCATAACATTTGTGTGGAAAATAATCTGTTGAACACAAAGCGAGAATGTGCTGTTAAGTGTGCAAGGTGATTTAAAGTGTTGCCTTATAAAATGTGCGCACATGGGACTATTACACCAATAAACTCTTCAGTATGGATTTCAAGTGTGGTTATAGTGCAGAAAAAGCAGGGGGCACAAGATCCTGTGTTGATTTATGCTCCTTCAACAAAAACACTATTATTGATTGTCATCCTTTGCCAAAATACACGAAATCCTAATGTAATTGGGCAAAGCTAAAATATTTAGTACAATTGATCTCAAAGCAGCAGATCACAAAATAGAACTTATAGAGGACTCGTAATAATAAACTACGGGGCAGATTTACGAGTTCTGGCGCATCACTGCAAATCAGCAGGGATGCGCCAGAACAGATGCGACACGCAATTCCCTCCCTGCGCCACCACAAATGCGTCGCATTTACAATGCGGCGCACCGTGGCGCAAGGATAGGGCGATGCGTGTCGCATCCTGTGGCGTAAGGGCGGCGCATTGCTGGAGTCGTGTCGCAAGCGCGACGCGGCTCCAGCAATGCTCAGGGGTGCCCTATGCCTAACATGCTGCATCACTCCTTACGCCTGCTTCAAGCAGGCGCAGGGTATTGACGCAGCATGGACGTAAAAGTGACTCAGTGAAATCTTGTAGATTTCACTGCGTCACTTTTACGAGGCGTTCCTGCGACGGAACGCCCACCCTGCGCCGGAACGCCCACATGAAACCTAACGCAGGTTTCATGTGGCGCAGGGCTTTACAACGTGACGCATCTCCCTAGATGCGTCACGTTGTAAATAAGGCACAACGTGGCGCATGGTTTGCGCCGTCGATGCATCACAGAAGTGACGCAACCGCGGCGTAAATGTGGCGCATGGGGCTTGTAAATCTGCCCCGTAACATTTATAACACCAGTTGGACTTTTAAATATTTAAGAATACCACCTGGTCTATCTCAAGCAATACTCTGAGTACAGACCTTGCAGAATGACAGACTGGTATTTACAAAAAGAACCCAATGAAACACTGCATAAGGAGTTATCTATTCTTAGGTAAGTTTAGTTTAGGCAGAGTAGATCAGCTTGGCCTTTGCATCACCAGTGAAGAAATCAGCGCTAAAGAAACATTAGCCAAGGCTATAGCTGTTGTGCAAAGACCCACAACAAGGATTCCTCACACTCTGTTATTGAACTAAATTAATTGTTTCATTTGTGGGTATGCGATAATCAGAGAACCTCTAAAGGACATTGTCAGAAAAAGAGACAAATACATATGGGACGGTACAGAGGATAACGTTTTTGAAGAAGCTAAACAATGAATATTAGATGCGTTTACTCTAAAACCACATGTGTAGAGAAAAATGCTAGGTAATGGTGGCTAGAGAAAAATGCTAGGTACCGGTGGATTCCAGTGTGATTGGTTTAGGAGAGATGCTGTGTCAAAAAGTGAATGGCGTTGAAAGAACAACTGCCTTTTTATCACAGACATAGAAAGGTGCAGAGGTGCAAAGTGTTGGCTTGTGAGTGGGCAGTGCAAAAACTTGAGCTCCATCTTTGGGGAGCCAAGTTTGAAACATGTATAGATCATAAACCCTTTGTTTAACTCATTGGGAAAAATGGGTGGGAAAAGGGTCTTATAACTGGGAGCTTAATACCTAAATCGCAGGAATAAAACTTTAAAATAACACACACATGGGGTACTTCTAATGTAAGGGCAGATTGCATATCTAGAGTACTCTTGCCAGACTTAGAATATGATGGAGATGAGGTGCTCACTGATGAGCATGTTCTAGCATGGATGGATGGATGTAATTAAAGTAAACAGAGGAGCCTTAACCCCTTAAGTGCGGGTGTCAGCCAATGGCTGACACCCGCACTACCTCCCCAAGCGTATGTCGGCCATTGGTCGACATTTGGGAGACACCTAAAGAACCCTCTGATGAAGAGCACCGCAGGGATTCCTTTGTTATATTTTAAACTCGGGCTACTCGGGAAGAACTTTCAGAGCCGCCTGAGTCTTTTTTTAAATTATTGTAATGATGTGAAAGTAAAACGCGCCGTAGGGCTCGTTGTACTTTCACTGCATCAGTGCTCGGGGGCATATCTCAGCCCCCTAGCACTGATTAGGGTGGGCTAGGTATCGTTGGAAAGGGGAGAGTCTCCTCTTTCCAATGCAGCCTCTTCCCAGTGGATCCTTGTTTGGGGATCGACACAGGAGAGCGATCCCCAATCAGGGATCCACCCACTAGACATCAGGAATTTTGGGGGAGCGGCCCCTTAGGCAAGGGCTTGTGCTCCCTCATCCCCATATCAGATCAGTCGTTCTGGCACCCTGGGGGGTAGATGGGGTAATTACCCGTGATCTGCCCCTCCCGGGGTGTAGAAAGCCCACTAGACATCAGGGTCAATTTTTAAAAATCATTTTATAGGGTGGGACAGTCTTTCTCCCCCCCCCCCCTCCCTCGGAGGGCAGATGGGGTGGCAACCCCTAATTTGCCCCCTAGGAGGCAGAAAACCCACTAGACACCAGGGATTTTTATATATATATATATCAATAGTGTTTTCTTTTTCTATATTATAAGCTATTAAGATGGATTCAGCCATCTTTGAACATTTATGCACTAGCACTTTATGTTTCTACCAGCATAATATGATGCAAATTCTTGTTGTCATGTTCGGTATACACGTTGTTAGATCCATGTCCATGACTAAATGACATAGACGAGCTAATATGTTTTATCTTATGATGCAATCTGGAATAGGCCATCTGTTTTCATTTAAGCACTAGCACTTTATCACTCAATTGATACATCACGATACATATTTATGTGTTTATGTTTTATATAAACATTGTTAGGTCCAGTTCATTACTGAATGACAAGGACAATGTAACATGTTTTATTCAATGAATTTATTCTGTTTTTAGTGATCGTATTGTGATAATTTACTGTGGCCTTCTAATCAAGATAACAAACATATGATTATCGTTTTACATTTAATCGTCATCTGAAGCATACATCAATAGTCTTTTGTCTATCTCTATGAGCACTGCTTGGTTGTTTCGCGCACTGGTGCTTGTTGTTGCACTATTTAAATGTCAAAATGATTGCGGCGTGTCATGTGATCAAGACCGCGTCTCAGCGGTCGAAACGCGTCATGGCAGGCACTAGCCTGGAATAGACTTATGTGCTGTTGATAAAATAAAGCACTTTTCGAATTTGCAATATTTTGGCGTCTGGTGGTCCGTACCTGGATTGTCTCATCGGGAGAGCGGTGGGCCAGGATTGTGACTTTTTATATATATATATTCAGCTCCGGCTTGCACCAACAATTGAGAGGCACTCGAGCGCGGACACGGGCCTCAAGCGGCAGCCCATTTGTCCGTCAGGAACCCCGGACTGCTGATGCCTTTAGCAGCCCAACCACCACTGCCTGACGCATTTCACAAATCTTCCTCAGAGGCTGTTAGTGGAAAGGAACACGCACAGTCCGGAACTGCAGGTAAGGAACTTCCTTTATTGCGCGCCCCCTATAGGATGCTCAAATGAGTCTGCGCATTCGCCTTATGGTACCTGCAGTCCCAGAGGGATATAGATAGCCCCACAAAAGTGCGTTCAATGTCCTGCCGGAAATTTCAAGCTCCCAAATGAGCCTCAATAGTCAGGGGTTCCCTCAATTCAAGTGTCCGACGCCCCACATCTCGAGGCTGCTGGATGCAATCCTCTGTGGCCCCCAGGTTCACGGGGTGGTGCTCCTCTCGGCGGCTTGGCAACCGCCCATAAATTCAGCTCCGGCTTGCACCAACAATTGAGAGGCACTCGAGCGCGGACAAAGGCCTCAAGCGGCAGCCCATTTGTCCGTCAGGAACCCCGGACTGCTGATGCCTTTAGCAGCCCAACCACCACTGCCTGACGCGTTTCACAAATCTTCCTCAGAGGCTGTTAGTGGAAAGGAACACGCACAGTCCGGAACTGCAGGTAAGGAACTTTCTTTATTGCGCGCCCCCTATAGGATGCTCAAATGAGTCTGTGCATTCGCCTTATGGTACCTGTAGTCCCAGAGGGATATAGATATCCCCACAAAAGTGCGTTCAATGTCCTTCCGGACATTTCAAGCCCCCAAATGAGCCTCAATAGTCAGGGGCTCCCTCAATTCAAGTGTCCGACGCCCCACATCACGAGGCTGCTGGATGCAATCCTCTGTGGCCCCCAGGTTCACGGGGTGGTGCTCCTCTCGGCGGCTTGGCAACCGCCCATAAATTCAGCTCCGGCTTGCACCAACAATTGAGAGGCACTCGAGCGTGGACACGGGCCTCAAGCGGCAGCCAATTTGTCCGTCAGGAACCCCGGACTGCTGATGCCTTTAGCAGCCCAACCACCACTGCCTGCACGTTTCACAAATCTTCCTCAGAGGCTGTTAGTGGAAAGGAACACGCACAGTCCGGAACTGCAGGTAAGGAACTTCCTTTATTGCGCGCCCCCTATAGGATGCTCAAATGAGTCTGCGCATTCGCCTTATGGTACCTGTAGTCCCAGAGGGATATAAATATCCCCACAAAAGTGCGTTCAATGGCCTGCCGGAAATTTCAAGCCCCCAAATGAGCCTTAATAGTCAGGGGTTCCCTCAATTCAAGTGTCCGATGCCCCACATCACGAGGCTGCTGGATGCAATCCTCTGTGGCCCCCAGGTTCACGGGGTGGTGCTCCTCTCGGCGGCTTGGCAACCGCCCATAAATTCAGCTCCGGCTTGCACCAACAATTGAGAGGCACTCGAGTGCGGACACGGGCCTCTAGCGGCAGCCCATTTGTCCGTCAGGAACCCCGGACTGCTGATGTCTTTAGTAGCCCAACCACCACTGCCTGACGCGTTTCACAAATCTTCCTCAGAGGCTGTTAGTGGAAAGGAACACGCACGGTCCGGAACTGCAGGTAAGGAACTTCCTTTATTGCGCGCCCCCTATAGGATGCTCAAATGAGTATGCGCATTCGCCTTATGGTACCTGTAGTCCCAGAGGGATATCGATATCCCCACAAAAGTGCGTTCAATGTCCTGCCGGAAATTTCAAGCCCTCAAATGAGCCTCAATAGTCAGGGGTTCCCTCAATTCAAGTGTCCGACGCCCCACATCCCGAGGCTGCTGGATGCAATCCTCTGTGGCCCCCAGGTTCACGGGGTGGTGCTCCTCTCAGCGGCTTAAGCGATACCAAAGGGGATGATGGACAGAGCGTTTGAGCTAATCAAACACTCACCCCCAGTCAACTGATCTGGGTTTAATCCATCATCATTCTTTAGCTCACTCCACCACCCCAGTTCAGACATGGCCATATGCAAATCAGTCTGACCCTGTGCCTCATGGGAACAGTCCAGCCCGAACTGTACAAAAGTGCGTTCAATGTCCTGCCGGAAATTTCAAGCCCCCAAATGAGCCTCAATAGTCAGGGGTTCCCTCAATTCAAGTGTCCGACGCCCCACATCACGAGGCTGCTGGATGCAATCCTCTGTGGCCCCCAGGTTCACGGGGTGGTGCTCCTCTCGGCGGCTTGGCAACCGCCCATAAATTCAGCTCCGGCTTGCACCAACAGTTGAGAGGCACTCGAGCGCGGACACGGGCCTCAAGCGGCAGCCCATTTGTCCGTCAGGAACCCCGGACTGCTGATGCCTTTAGCAGCCCAACCACCACTGCCTGACGCGTTTCACAAATCTTCCTCAGAGGCTGTTAGTGGAAAGGAACACGCACAGTCCGGAACTGCAGGTAAGGAACTTCCTTTATTGCGCGCCCCCTATAGGATGCTCAAATGAGTCTGCGCATTCGCCTTATGGTACCTGTAGTCCCAGAGGGATATAGATATCCCCACAAAAGTGCGTTCAATGTCCTGCCGGAAATTTCAAGCCCCCAAATGAGCCTCAGTATTTTACATCATTAATAATAAGATTAAGGGGTCGATTCCGATTCGGGCCGGAAATTTCTCCGACCGAGCCGGACCCGGAGAGATTTCCGACCGAATCGGACCCGTGCAGTCCGACCGAATGAGTACGATGCGTCCGTATGTTATCGGACTCGAGTCGGTCGGACTCCCATTGAAGTCAATGGGAGCCGGTCGTACAACGCGTACGCGGGCTCCCATTGACTCAATGGGTGTGAGTCGGACAAGGGCGCCCCTACAGCGGGTACGCGGCGAAGCGATTCGCGCCGTACACGCACAGGTAGGGGGACCCATGGGTCCCCCTGTGTGCGACTCGCGCGGCTACGCGTACAGGGGGTCCGACACGGACCCCCAAAGTACGGCTCCGACAGCTCTTACGAGCCGGAGTGCGCGGCTCGGTCGGACTCGCTCGCGGCGCGCATCGTACTTACCCGGCCGGGAAACATCTCCATTGCGCGGTGCGAGTCGAGTCCGAGCGAGTCGGTCGGAGCGGTTCGAGCCGGGAGCGAGTCGGTCGGAGCGGTCGGGACGCCCGGACGAGTCGGTCGGAGATTTCGCATCGTACTCGCTCGGCCGGACCCGCGTACGGTTCGGTCGGGAAACAGGGCTCCGAATCGGATCCGGTAAAGCCGAATCCGATTCGGAGCCCTACCGGCCGAGATCGGAATCGGCCCCTAAATGTTTACTAATACATTTTATATTAGTGTTTTTACTTACATGTATTTTAGCATCAGTTACTATGAGTATCAGAATTTATTCTATTATTAGATACAAAAATGCCCCATGGTTTGAACACAGGTGAGGACCTACATAATTTTTTGTAATCTAGTTAATTGTGTCCCACTGTACAACAGCAAATCCTGACATATATATCAATCTTCAAAAATTGGTTATCAAATAGTATGAATTCTTTCCTACCTAAATTCAATCCCATTTTTTCTATTACTAAGGACTTAGTTTTAGAGATCAGTATTTTACATCATTACTAATAAGATTAAATGTTTACTAATACATTTTATATTAGTGTTTTTACTTACATGTATTTTAGCCTCAGTTACTATGAGTATTTTTACTTGGTTTTTACCTGGTTTTAACTCATATTTGCCTTTTTACATGTATTTAAACATATACATCATCAGCACTAGCACTTTACATCAGAGTAGTCATTCAGAAACTTATTTTTGTCGATGAGTTCAGGCATACCGCAGGATTGCGGCCGAGCCATCAATTCTATTGCACAATTTACTTTACATTTCTCTATGCACATATTTTTGCACTCGCACTTTATATCTGCACTTTATTTGGGGAACAAGTCCTGTTTGTATATATTAATGGTTTTAACATTTTACTCTTGTTGTTGTCATCACATGTAAAATAAATACTTTTATGTGTTCATACTGTCTTGCAATAAGGGACGAGCAGATTACCACTTGGTTTTTATATTTTTTACATTACCATGTATTAGATAACTGCTTTTATCCCTAATTATTTACAGTATTTCTATCTTCAATGTATGTATTATGATATTTCTGGTTTTATATGTTTTAACCAGAGTTCTATTGTTTACATTGTTCGGGCACTCGCCCAGGATCAACATCACAAGAGTCTGTTTGCCATGTCTATTATAGAGAGGCGGGGCTTGCAATGGGTTTTAACACTATTTAAGCTATGAGGGGTTCAGAGCGTGTCATGTGATCAAGACCGTTAGGTCGAAACGCGTCATGCTGAGCACTGGCTCATGAGCATTTTTGCTGAATTTGGATTTGCACTGCTGACTAAATAAAAGACACTTGCTGGAATGCGCTGTAGTCCGCACCTGTTGTTTCGCCGTCAACTGGTGGAGCAGGATTGTGCTGTTTCATATATCGTAACCGAAGAACGGCTGTTTCCGGTTTTGCGGACCCTCCCTCGTACTGCAGGCTGGCCGGCGTTCAGTCGTCATCATGGAAGTGATCTGTTCCTTGACTCGGAAGGAGTTTGTTGACCAGAGCCAGCCCCCTGCTATCACGAGAAAAACAAGCGTGCTGTTCTTGCCGACGGAGGAATCAGTGACACCCAAGGAGTCGGAGGACCCCCAGGGAGCCAAGCGAGCCTCGCTGCGGTAAGCCGGTGCAGCTGTTATATCTTTTGTGATATCAGCAGGTGAGGGATAGTATTCCACTACCGAGCGCCCCGAATTAAGGAGCGTGAGCAAGGACTTTGTTTATATGCAAATTGCAGTGATCCAACAAGCATAATGTCGCTAGCAGACGCGCTGCGGGACCGGGAGGCCGCAGCGGATGCCTTATTTTTAAATTTACCTGACGTGAAAGAGATACCGAGTGGCAGCAGCAGGAGTGTAGATGCCAACAATGATGTGAGAGCATTACTCAAAAAATTGGAAAAATTACTTAAGACGGAATTGAACAAATGGTGGGAAAACAAATCACTACAAAAATACAAGGAAGTTAATAGAATACCTCGAGGTTTACAGATTATGATTGCGCCGTCATTTGAAAATCCTAATCCTTTGATGCTACAAGAATGGGCCACCAACAACCTCGCAGCCTCAATGAATATGGTGGAAATATTGATAAAATATGCAGCAATAGATCGTGCTGAGGTGCTCAAAGAAATTGAGATAGTTAATGCTCAACTGGATTTGCATGAAGAAAGTGCCATAGTCAAGAAGGGCAGAGAAGAGATAGATGCCCGCTTGAAAAAATTGGAGGACACAATCAAAACAAGAAAGGTTTACAAGTTTGCACGAGACAAACAAGATTATGAGTCTGGTAGAATTTTTACATTTTCAATAAAATTCGATTCGGTGAAATGCCAAGCCCTAGTATCTAAAACACCAACAACTATCCATCTTGAAGAAGGCTCATCTACATCTAATTTGAGTGTAGATTCTAGTAGCTGTGATTCAGACAGCGATAGGCGGGCTGATGGATCTGATCAACCGGGCACAAGTTTCACTCCAGGAGAAGAGTTAACTTTTTTATACCTAAACCGACTAAACACCTTGCGTCCTTGCAAACCCGCAAAGAATCAAGGAGCAGGAGAAACTGGCACAGAAAGCGAAGGCTCCGGAAATGCAAACAGAGGCAGAGGGTGGAGATCGAAGAAGGGTACAAAACAATGAATCCTGTTGTGAAGAACGACAACACTGTAATCAACTTATCAGACACCAAGTTGACGAATACAGAGATCAAACTTTTGTCTTTGGGCTTGTCATTCTGCCCACCTACAGGTTTTAAATATGTCCAATCCAGGATCGACTTTTTCAAGTTTGTAAGGAAATTAAAACTATTGAAATTCTTTAAACAAAACAAAGCTACGAGCTCTGGCATTAACACCAATAAAAATCAGCCGGTGCATTTGCCAACTATTCTTCAGGCTTCAGATTTTGAGACTTTGAAAACTATGCAAGCATTATCTAGAGAAACGGACACTGGTGATAATACATTAGATCAACCAATCAATGAGATGTGCCACAATGAAGCTACATTCAGCCCCTTTCGCCCGGTTTCCACTTTTGTCCCCATGATGCCGAAGGATGCCATCGACGTCTTTAGTGAATGTATAACAAATGATCTTAAAAAACTTAATAGACGTTTATTGGCCAAAAACATCAAAAGACGACATATGGACATTCAATACTCAAACTTGATGAAAAAATTGAGGAAGAACAAAAATGTGGTCATTAACCAAGCAGACAAAGGGGGCAATATTGTTTTGTGGCCACGTCAGCTATATCTTCAAGAAGCAGAACGCCACCTCAATGACAGCTCGTGCTATAAAAGGCTCATACCAATGATCTCATAAAGGTGAAAGAAAAGGTCTTTAAAGATTTGGCACAATGGAAGCGTATGGGGTTAATCAGCAAAAATGAATTTGCTTTCCTAAAAATGACAATGCCACTACTCCCATCTTGTATTTCATCCCGAAAATACACAAGGATGTTGTACCAGTGCCTGGTCGACCTATCATATCGGCCCAGAAGAGCCTTTTAGAGCCACTATCCAAGTATGTGGATTATTTTCTTCACGAATATGTAGAGAGTCTTCCCTTTTATATCAGAGACACAGGACATTTTCTTTCTAAAATTGAGACTGCTATTTGGGATGAGGAATGTATATTTATTACATTAGATATATGTTCATTGTATACGAGCATCAACCACGCGGATGGTATTAAGGCAGTAAAGCATTTTCTAGACAAACGTAGTATATACCAATATGAGCATAATGTCATGTTACTCTCGATGATTGAACTATGCCTTAAAAACTATTTCTTTTTATTCAACAAAATGATCTACCACCAATCGCGGGGAGTTGCGATGGGAGCATGCTTCTCCCCCAGCTATGCATGTCTCCACGTAGGCTGGTGGGAGGAGCATGTTCTCAAAACTACTCATGGTACTATGTTCAACAATCATGTTCTTCACTGGTGGAGATTCATTGATGACGTTTTTGTGGTCTGGAGGGGGTCTGAAGAGTCAGCATGACAATTTGTTAGCGAAATCAATGTCAACAATCTGAATTTAGAATTTACAGCACAGATTGATAAAAAGTGTGTTCAATTTTTGGATGTGGAACTTTATACTGTTAACAACAAAATTTTAACTAAATTGTACAGAAAGAGCACAGCGGGCAATTCGACCCTGCATGCGAGCAGTTCACATCCCAGACACCTCATTCGAAGTATACCTTTTGGGGAGTTTTTAAGAATACGCAGAATATGTAACTCAGAACAAGATCTCACTATTTGTCAGGAAGAGGCGGCATAAAGATTTTTAGCCAGGGGGTATCTATCCAAGGACCTTAAAGAGGCTATGACCCGAGCCAACTCAGTCAATAGAGATACTCCTATCCAGAGGCAGACGGTCATTGATAAGGTATCAACAAGGGTATCCAATTTAACAACAGAACCATCTGACACTGTAAGGTTAATAACTACATTCAGTTGTCAACAGCATCAGGTCCCCAAGATTCTATACAAGCATTGGCCAATAGTAAAACTGATTTGACCCTTTCACAAATTTTACCCAAATTACCTACTCTCACGTTCAGGCGAGCTCCATAAATGCGTGATGCACTAGTCAGAAATAGTCCAGAAGTTATAACCACGGACTCTTGGCTCACAACTAGGTCAGGTTTCTTCAAATGTAATGTTTGTAGGGCGTGCAAATTTGGTAAAACTACATCTGAGTACACTACAGCATTTCAGTCAGGTCCTGTTAAAATACAAGGACATTACACATGTCGGACTGATTTTGCAGTGTACGTTTTGGAGTGCACTTGCCGACTGAAATATGTGGGCAGTACAAAACTACAGGTTTTTAACAGGATTTTACAACATCTCAGAGCTATAGTGAACTCTGATCCTAATTATCCTGTGGCACGCCATTTCAAGTTGACACACAACAATAACTTGAGTGACCTTACTTACTATGTAATTGGTGCTGTACCCAAGTCTATACGGGGGGGTAATAGAGAAAGACAGTTATGCCAATTAGAATCAGAATGTATTCTATTATTAGATACAAAAATGCCCCATGGTTTGAACACAGGTGAGGACCTACATAATTTTTTGTAATCTAGTTAATTGTGTCCCACTGTACAACAGCAAATCCTGACATATATATCAATCTTCAAAAATTGGTTATCAAATAGTATGAATTCTTTCCTACCTAAATTCAATCCCATTTTTTCTATTACTAAGGACTTAGTTTTAGAGATCAGTATTTTACATCATTACTAATAAGATTAAATGTTTACTAATACATTTTATATTAGTGTTTTTACTTACATGTATTTTAGCATCAGTTACTATGAGTATTTTTACTTGGTTTTTACCTGGTTTTAACTCATATTTGCCTTTTTACATGTATTTAAACATATACATCATCAGCACTAGCACTTTACGTCAGAGTAGTCATTCAGAAACTTATTTTTGTCGATGAGTTCAGGCATACCGCAGGATTGCGGCCGAGCCATCAATTCTATTGCACAATTTACTTTACATTTCTCTATGCACATATTTTTGCACTCGCACTTTATATCTGCACTTTATTTGGGGAACAAGTCCTGTTTGTATATATTAATGGTTTTAACATTTTACTCTTGTTGTTGTCATCACATGTAAAATAAATACTTTTATGTGTTCATACTGTCTTGCAATAAGGGACGAGCAGATTACCACTTGGTTTTTATATTTTTTACATTACCATGTATTAGATAACTGCTTTTATCCCTAATTATTTACAGTATTTCTATCTTCAATGTATGTATTATGATATTTCTGGTTTTATATGTTTTAACCAGAGTTCTATTGTTTACATTGTTCGGGCACTCGCCCAGGATCAACATCACAAGAGTCTGTTTGCCATGTCTATTATAGAGAGGCGGGGCTTGCAATGGGTTTTAACACTATTTAAGCTATGAGGGGTTCAGAGCGTGTCATGTGATCAAGACCGTTAGGTCGAAACGCGTCATGCTGAGCACTGGCTCATGAGCATTTTTGCTGATTTTGGATTTGCACTGCTGACTAAATAAAAGACACTTGCTGGAATGCGCTGTGGTCCGCACCTGTTGTTTCGCCGTCAAGTGGTGGAGCAGGATTGTGCTGTTATATATATATATATATATATATATACATAGCTATACGTGGGGGCTACCCATCATGGGCATGGCCATGCCCCCACTCCAGCAAGAAGAAAGACAGTCTTTTTGCCCCCCTAGCGGGATAGAAAGTCCACTAGGCACCAGGGTCTTTTTTAAACTAAATATAGGGGTGGGGGCTACCCGTTATGAGCATGGCTATGCCCCCATTCACTGAAAAATATGGTGACAGTCTTTCTGCTCCCGGGTGGGGTTGGGAGAAGCCAACTAGACACCAGGGAATTTTTTTAAAAAGAGTATAGAGGTGGGGGCTGCCCACCACGGAGATGGCCATGCCCGAACCCAACAAGAAGCCAGACAATCTTTCTGTTCCCCTCAGGGGTGCATTGGGGCAATTACCCCAATTTGCCCACCCCCGGGGCAGAATGCCCATTTGACACCAGGGACTACATTTATGCAGGTTTTTTTGGGGGGGGCGGGCGGCTGGGCATGGGTCCTTGCTCTCCCCCACCTCGAGTCAATAGAATTTCTGCCCCCTGAGGGGTGAATGGGGATATACACCGCCAAACTGCTCTCGGGGGGGGCGATAGCCCACTAAACACTAGGCATTTCAAAAAGTAGCCAAAACAAACAAAAGGAGGGAGCAGCCTACCCTGGCATTGAGCCATACACCCTCCCCAGAAGGGGTAATAGTGTCTTTCTGCCCCCCTGAAGGCAGGTAGGAAGTCTGTCCCAGTTGGGGAGATTGTCCCAAATATGCCCCCGGGGGCTGGGGGTAGAAAGTCCACCTGACACCAGGGATTTTGCATTTGTGGTAAAAGAAAGTGGTGCGGTTGTTGCACTCTGGCATTGGCCACACCCCATCTCTGAAAGAGGAATAAACCAGTCTTTTTGCCACCCCCTCAGACCCCCAACCCTCCCCCCACCCCCCACCCCCACAGGAGGCAGACCGAAGATTTGCACCTAGGGGCCAGAAAGCCCACTGCATGGCAGGAACATATTTTTAAATAAAATAATGGGGTGGGTATGGCCATCCTAACATCTGCCCACAGTCACCCCTAAAGTCTCTAGAGTCTTTCTGCTCCCCTGCGGACTAAGGAATCCCATCCCAATGGCAAAGGAGAGGACATTAGATTCCTTTGGGTGTTGTTTTTGCATATCGGTCAGGAGATTGGGGCTAACTCACAAAATCATCCCACTTTCAATGGTGAATGGCTGCACTTGTTGGGCTTGAGTAGGCTGCCACCTGGGAAAACCTACAAGACCCAGACAATTCTGAAAACAAGACACCCGGATGAGTCCAGGGTGGTGTGCTTCGCATGGATCCCACAACATTTTCTTTTCCACAATGTCCTGCAAAGCACAAACTTTGACTATAAGCACACACTTTCCTTAAATGTCTGTGAGGAAAACTTCTAGAATCTGTTAGTGAGCCATACATTTCCTATCACCCAGCATTCCTCCAAGTCTTCTGATAACAATGATACCACTTGTGTGGGTGGGCTAAAAGACCTTGTCACAAAGGCCCTAAAGTGATATGTGGAGAGATCATAAATAGGGTAGCTGCAGAATTTTGGGCCGTGCTCAGCCGACACCCATGGAAACCTACAAACCACAGACGTTTCTAAAAACTAGACAACTGCGGGATTCCAAGGTGGTATGCCTTGCATGGATCCCAAGAGGTTTTCTTACCCACAATCACCTGCAAACCTCAAACTCTGACTGAAATCACACATTTTCCTTACATTTCTGTGATGGAAACTTCTGTAATCCGCAGGAATCCACAAAAATCCTACCACCCAGAGTTACCCCACTTGTGCCGATAAAAACGCTGTACCACCTGTGTAGTTGGGACTAGTGCCCATGACAGGAAAGGATCAGACTGAGGTCTATGAGAGTCCCCTCTCAAGGGCTCCCATTGAGGGACTCCCATGGACCTTGGTTTGATCTGTTCCTGGGTAAAATTACCTAGCGAGAGCCACGCAAGTCATCCCACCCCGGATTCTCCCAGGGGTCTGCTTTTCAAAAATGTGCAGGTTATATAGGTTTCCCTAGGTGCCAGCTGACCTAGGGTCCAACATGTACAGCTATCCACTTTGCAAAACAGGGCGAGTTTTGAATGGAAAAATGTGATATTCCATGTTGTGTTTTGGGACATTTCCTGTTGTGGGCACTAGGCCTACCCATGCAAGTGACATCCAACAGGAAATAAAGTCTGCAAATAAAAAGCAAGAAAATGTGAGTTACAAGCCACAAAGCCAATAGCAAGCAACGGGCGGAATGCATTCTTAGTCCAACTTTCTGAATTCCCCAAGATGCCTTTAGCAAACCAGACAGCTATGACCTAAAAGGCCAGTTTTGAGTGGAAAAATGTGATTAATCCATGTGAGTTTTGGGCCGTTTCTTGTTGCAGGCCCTAGGCCTACCCACACAAGTGAGGTACCATTTTTATTGGGAGACTTGGGGGAATGCTGGATGGAAGGACGTTTGTGGCTTACCACAGTTTCCAGAACTGTCCATCACAGAAATGTGAAGAAAATTAGTCTTTTAGTCAAAGTTTGAGGTTTGCAAGGGGTTCTGGGTAATGGAACCTGTGAGAGCCACGCAAGTTACCCCACCCTGGATTCCCCAAGGTGTCTAGTTTTCAAAAATGTTCAAGTTTGCTATGTTTCCCACTGTGCTGGCTGAGCTAGGGCCCAAAATCCACAGCTACCCACTTTGCAAAAATAAGGGTCCATTTCGAGTGGAAAAATACATGCTGCATTTTGGGCCATTTCCTGCAGCAGGCCTTAGGCCTACAGACACAAGTAAGGTACCATTTTTATCAGCAGACATATGGGAGCATAGAATAATAGAACATTTGTCATTACCAATTGGATTTTGCTGCATTTGTGCAATCCAAATGTAAACCAGTGTGTAAGAAAGATGACATTTTTAAAAATTCCCTCAATTATATGCTAGTACGGGTACCCACAAATTCAGAGATGTACAAATAACCACTCCTCTTAAACTCCATATCTTGTGCCCATTTCAGAAATACATAGGTTTCCTTGATACACATTTTTCACTCTACATATTTGACCATATGAATTGGTCTATACCCAGTACACAATGAAAAACCATTGTACGGTGCACTTCAGTTGTTGGCTTTGGTTACCTTGGGTTCTTGGAGACCTACAAATCCTATGTATCCTTGCAACCAGAAGGGTTTAGCAGGCATAATGGTATATTGCTTTTGTAAATTGTCACTGTGGCAAAAAGTTACATATCAAAACGGTGTCACACATGGCCTACTCATTTTCAATATCTCTTTATTTCAAAAGTTAGCGTCTTTGGCAAAACCTTGAGGGATCCACACATATGGTCCCTTGCTGAATTCAGAAATGTGTCTACTTTTCAGAAGCCTATAGGTTTTCTGGATCACCCATGGCTTTTACTTCACAAACTTGAAGTTGGTTGGGAGCACAAAAAATAGGAAAAATGGGCTACCTCTTTGAAAAATGCCAAAACTGTGGTACAAAAGTAGTTTTTTTATTCAGCTCTGCATGTTCCTGAAAGCTGGGAAGAGGGTGACTTTAGCACAGCAAACCGTTAGTAAAAAAAACAGACATTTTTATCCAGAGCACTGTTTACCTATTTTTCCCAAAAACTCTAAATGTAGCTATAGTTTGCACATTTTCTCTGGCCCCTCCAGGGGGAATCTATAAACCTTGGGTACTTTTAGAATCCCCAGCATGTTAGAAAAAAAGGACACAAATTTGGCATGGATACCTTATGTGGGAAAAAGGTATCGAGCCCTTAGCGCAAACTACCCCAAATAGCCAAAAAATGTGCTGAGCACTGGAGGGGGAGGGGAGGGGAGCCCCAGCAGTAAAGAGGTTAAAGCCTGGGGATTGTAAAGAGGGTTGTGAGAAAGATGCAAGTTATTGTTCTTTAGTACATTAAAGAACAGTATCGATAGCTGTGCTGTGATGAAGAGGTGTACGTTTGTACCACCAGAGCTCTTAGAGTGATACTGATTCAAAACACACATGAAGGTTGTTGTAAAAAGATGGTTCAGGACAATGAGAAATAAACAGGTAAGTCTCTTTATTAACAGACAACTACTGGGAATGGACCGATCCCCTGCTGGCCAGTCCTCAACTGTACTTCAAGGAATGCTCCATATTCAAACAATGCTGTGGAATCTCACAGCTGTGAGATTCCACCATCAGATAATGATAACAAGCAGGGTGCTCTTTACAACACATCCCCTTTCCTTTTGATGGAAAGCAGCAAACAGGAACCCAGGAATAAAAAACAAGGGAAGTTAAAGTAAGAAGGAGTAAGAAGGAAGAGAACATAAGAGCAATACATTGTATGAATACAAATCATGTGGACCAAAAGATGAAAAACAAAATGCTAAATAATACAGTAAAGTCATATAAAACACCAAATCAATAAACATAATCTTTTATGTACTCAGAAGGTCTACGTTCTCTGACCTTTCTTTCCGCCCCAAACCCTGTCACTGCCATATCTTCACTCTCAACAACAACAGGGCCGGTAACCATCTCCTGAATAATCTTCTCTCCATCATCATTCTGAGTATACGATGAGCCCTCATTGTACCTGAAATCTCCCTCTTTCATCAACATATATCCATTCTCATCCTCACCTTTCTTTTCTGAACACACAAAACCTTTTTGATATTAGGCAACTCTGCGCCGGTTCCATCGTTCACCATTCTCCAAAATCACATGAAACTCAAAGAAACTTGGTCAAACCTCTTGTCACTCTGCCCATCTTGATTTTCACCCAATCACCAGCTTCAATCGCTCCACTGGAAACCACCATTTCTTCCTCCATGCCACCACCTTTTAACACCCAATCCTTCAGGCATGACGGTACCAAATTGTTACCCAGGATCCTCCCTATCATCACTTCAAATGGTGATTTTTGGGTAGCTTCATGTTTGGTGGTCCAGTACACCCACACAATATCTTCGACAGCCCTCTCGACACCCTGACCTGAAACACTCGCCGTCTGAATGACCCCATTAACCAACCAATTAGCCCTTTCCAGTATGTCATTACCCTGTGGATCGTACAATGAGGTGCAATGATGTCTGATACCATGCTCTCGTAAAAATACCTCCATGTCATGGGGAACCAATTGTGTACCATTGTCCGTTATGAGAACAGAGGGGACCCCTTCCTCAAAAAACATTTTTCTCAAAATGCGAATAGTAGCACTAGTGGTGATTTCACTCATAAATTTTACATGCAACCACTTTGAGAAAACATCCACACACACCATAGCAAATCTACAACCACTTCGTATTTCAGATATGGGTCCAATGAAATCAATACACACTGTATGCCAGGGTTGTCCCAGATTACTAATGTGTCTCATGACAGCCTGTGAACCAACTCAAAGCAGTTTGTCACCCTCCTTACACACACTACACCTTACTACCCAATCCTTGACCTGAGTATCCATGCCTGGCCACCAAGATTGTGCCTTAAGACATCTTTATGTCAAGCTCTGCCCCAAATGACCTTCATGGGCCATAGCCACAAGTTTGACCTCAAGTTCACTGGCAGCACAAATCTCTCACCCCTCATCAATATGCTGTTCCCACACATGGATAGCTCATCCAACAACTTGACAAATGGTCGTACGGAAATAGAAACACAACTCTCCCTCCTTTTCCTGGAAATAACCATGTGCATAACCTTGTTAAGAGTTTCATCCACATCCATGGCCTGATACCAATCTTCTTTCGTGAAAGAGCCAGCTCCCTCCAATACAACATCCTGTATAGAGGCATCCACTCCTTCCACTTCACGGTTATTTACAACAGGACCATCCACCAAATGCCAATCCACAAACAATCTGGATAAGCAATCAGCTTGCACGTTTCTCCAACCTTGAATGTGTTCCATCACATAAGGATACTCTTGGAGCCTGGCAGCAAGACTTGTCAATCTCGCAGAGCCTTTACCAGCCCCACCAGGGAGAAATATCTTAACCAGTGGCCTATGGTCTGACCTCAAAATAAAATGCATGCCCCACAAATATGTCCTAAAATACTCCACACCCCATGCGGCCTCCAACGCTTCTCTCTATAACTGAATAGCATCAGTCAACGTGTATGGTAGCAAAGTCTACCGGTCTCTCACGATCCTTGTGTCCCTGAGAGAGCATAGCACCCACACCTGTAGCACTTGCGTCGACAGTCACAATTGATTTAAGACCGATATCAAATGGTACTAAGATACCAGCTTCACCAAAGACTTTTTTTCATCATTTTAAAACACTCCTCTTGCTATTGCGACCACACAAAACTTTGGCCCTTCCTCAAAAGGAAACTCAACACCTCAGTTTTATCAAAAAACCTTTGAACACATTTTGCGTAATACTCAAATAGACCCATAAAAGATCTCAATTTTCTTATCTTGTGGACTAGGAGCTCATTCAATCGCCTCCAAAAATGTTCTTTTTGGTTTGACTCCATCAGCTGATAACGTGTAATCCAAATATTCTATTTGCTCTTTCAGAAAACTACATTTATCTTTCCTCAAAATAAGTCCCACATCAGCAATTCTTTGTAGAGCATGTTTCAAAACAGTATTATGTTCCTCAACTGTCTTGCCAAAAATTAGGATATTATCTTGAAAGTATATATTTCCTAAACCTTTAAAAACCTCTGAATTCATATGTTGAAACACGCACGCTGCAGATGAAAGTCCAAATGGCATGCAAGTAAACTGGAAAGTTCCTTCCATAGTAATAAACGCTGTGATCGTCTTGGACTTATCGTGAAGCTTTATTTGGTGGTATGCGCTCTTTAGGTCAAGTTTAGAAAAATACCTTCCACCTTTCAATAACAAGACAAGCTTGTTAATATTAGGTAAAGGATACGTGTCTACTACTATGTTCTGATTGAGTGATCTCAAATCCACACAGGATCTAAGTCGTCCGTCGGATTTTTGTGTGATAACTACGGGAGAAACCCAACTTGATGCCTCAACTGGCTCTACAACTCCTTGTTGTAACATTTCCTGAATCAATTTCTTCACTTCGTCACGTACCACTACCGGAACCCTCCTGAGTTTATGTTGGACCAGAATAGCTCCTCCATCAAAACGTTCTTGTGTGCTTACCCCTTCAACAAACCCAGTTTCTCATCAAAAACCTGTTTAACAGAGTGAAGAATATCCTCAATAGATTCATCGTCTACCATCATCACCTGGGAAGGTGCCCTTGGGTTAACAATAATGCGCAAATCAGATTGATAAACCCATCCCAAGATTTGTGGACGATGTTCCGCTATGTATACTTTACCCTACGTACTCCTTCCCTCAAATGCAAAGTGTATATCCATAAACCCCACAATGTCGATAGTTTCTCCTTGGTAACCTCTTGGGGAAATATCTTTGGCTTGGAGAGCTCAACCCACTCACAGCTGTTCAAATACGGTCCTGGGAATTATAGTGTACATAGACCCCGTATCCACCATGAGCTGCACTTCACAACCATTGATGGTAAACATTGCCTTAGGTCGGTTGATTCAGTGGGACATACACCAATCTCTGAAAATAATGCTACCTTGTTGTGGCTACCCATTCTGCACATTCTTGCGAAATGACCAGTGCGACCACACTTCCTGCATTCCTTGTTATTTGCAAAACAAAATTTAGAATCCGAAGAATGTGCATTACTGCCACACCAATTACACCCTTTGTTAAGTTGTCCAACTGGTCCAAAACCTTTAGTAAAGATATTACTGGACGGTGCAGAGACAGAATATCGACATGGATATATATCGAATTGCATTACTATCGAGTCAAGAATATCGATGGTCAAAAATATCGAGGTAAGTTTTTTCATTGTTAAAAATATCGATTCTTATGTAATGCAGAAATATCGATTTTGTAAATTTCAATGTCAAAATATTGTTGTAAATTATATCGATTTTTTAGGTTTAATGTTGGTGTTTTATTATTATTAATTTGGTATTAGTTATATGTTTTATAAATAAAAAAATATGTTAAAATGTTTATTTATTTTTTTTAAATTAAGTTTTAGGAGTGGGATGTTGGGTTTTTAGGGGATAAGGGTGGGGAGTAATTTAAAAGTTTAGGATTAAAATGTAATAATTTTTTTTAATTGTTTAGGTTTTAGGAGTGGGATGTTGGGCTTATATGGGATAAGGGTGGGGAGTAATTAAAAAAAGGTGGTATAATATTTAAATATTAAAAAAAAAAATTGTAAAGTTTTAGGAGCGGGATATTGAGTTTATAGGCGATAAGGGTGGGGAGTAATTTTAAAAATTTGGTATAAAATTTAAATATTTTTTAAAAAATTGTAAAGTTTTAGAAGCAGGATATTGGGTTTATAGGGATAAGGATGTGGAGTAATTTAAAAATGTAGGATTAAAATTTAAATATTTTAGAAATTTTTTAAAGTTTTAGTGCCCGATTCCGATGTCCTTCGGAAGGCCTCCGAATCGGATTCGGCTTTCCCGGATCCGATTCGTAGCCCTGGTTTCCGACCGAATCGTACACAGGTCCGAACGACCAAGTACGATGCGAAGATCGCATATGTGTCCACCGAATCGTTTCCGGGACCCGAACCTGTCCGTATGACTCGTCTGTAGCCGAATCGTGCCACGCAATGGAGCAGAATTCCGACTCGGTCTCAGCGAGATGAAATGGCTGTTAAAATCGTACTTCGGGGGCCGTAGCAGGCCCCCTTTCATCCGGGGCCCTCCGAATCGGTCACGGGGGTGTACCCATGGATCCCCCCGATCCAGGCATGCACAGTGTTGTGGGCACCATGGGGTGCCTGCCACAGGGTGTACGCTTTTCCCCACCCACCTCTTTATTGCTATGGGAGCCTGTGTACCCATAGAGTTCAATGGGAGTCTGAGCGAACCGAGTCCGTAAGCATACAGCTGCATCATACTCGCTTGTTCGGACTCCCAGAGCAGGTTTCGCTCGGAAAGCCCTCCGGATCCGAGTCGTACGGAGGGCTTTCCTAGCGAGATCGGAATCGGGCCCTAAGTAGTGGGATGTTGTGTTTATAGGGGATTAGGGTGGGGAGTAATTTGAAAATATTGTTTGTAAATTTTCAATATTTTTTTAATTTTTTGAGAGAATTTAGTAGTGTGATGTTGCTTTTATAGTGGATAAGGTTAGGGAGTAGTAATTTAATGTTGTTTAAAAATAAAAAAATGTAAAAGTACAATTTGAAAATTTGTTACAATTTTTTTAAATTTTAACTTTAAAATTGGAAAAAAAAAAAATTGAGGTTATATTTATGTTTAGTTGGTTTTGCAGTTAGAGTAGTAATTTATTATGCTTTATTATCCAGCACTTTCCCCGAGTTTAGTTGGTTTTGGAGTTGGAATAGTAATTTAATTTGGTTTATTATCCAGAACTTTCCCTGAGTTTTGTTAGTTTTGGAGTTGGAATAGTAATTTAATTTGGTTTATTATCCAGCACTTTCCCTGAGTTTTGTCGGTTTTGGAGTTAGGAATAGTACATTTATATTGTTTATTAATTATTTTATTTTTATATTTTGTATGTATATTTAAATAAGAAAGGAGATGTATGTTAGTTATTATTGTAAACATTTTTATTGGTTACACATGTTTTTTTCTATTTTACAGTTTATTTGTTCTCATTTGGTTTTGTTATACATTTTTTTGCAATATTAAAAACATTATTCAGGTTTTTTGATGTTCAAAATTATAATATATTTTTAACAAACATTTTTATGTAGAATTGGAAAATTAACAATATTTTTTTACTTACATTTTTCATGTAGAATTGGAAAATTAACAATAATTTGAATATACATTTCTCATGAAGAATTGGAAAATTAGAAATATTCTTGAAACAATTGAAAAATTGTAAAAAAAATTAATTATAGGAATGTAATAGTAAAGTGAATATATTAATAGTTTATTCATTTTAAACAATTTGACTTTTATTGTTTATTTTTTATGAGAAAAAGTAAACATTTGTATTCATTTTTTAAACAATTTTTTAATACATTTTCTATAATTTTATTTTTGAATACAATTATATATGTATTTGACATATTTAGTTGTATATTTTATTATTTAGTATATTGAATATTATTTGTATTCCAATAATATTGAATATATTAAATAATCTACAAATATATATTTTCACATATATTTTTTAATTATAAATTTTAATATTTTTGGTAGATTTACAGTACATGAAATAAACATGCATTTTAATATATATTAAATATATTTTTTAATTTTTGATAATATAATATTTAATATATATTTAACACATTTTTGTATCTTTTGGAACGTTGGTAAAAAAATTCCAATATATAAAAATATACATTTATTTGTTTGCATTTTAATATTATTTCTCCATTCTTTTCTATGGGGAGTAAGTCTTTTTAAATTTCTATTACGCGGCCATTTCCTTTCTAGTTGCCTCACTTTTCTATCTATCTGTTTTGTTTTTAGGTTATTTTGGAAGACGGAACATCGCGGTTGGGAGCTGTGTTTCGTCACTTAAGATAAGTTTGATTTAATTAACTTTTAAGGTAGTTTTAGGGTAGGGGTGAGGTAGTAGTAGTGTAGTTAGCTTTGTGAGAACCGTATTTGTTCGTTTTTGGTGTAGTTAGGTATTGTTTTGGTAGTTTAGTACTTTATGTGTTTGCCGTAGTGTTGGCTTAGAGTAGAGTGTTATGTAGTGTTAGTTATGTATTGTTTAATTGTGTTATTTTGTGTTTATTGTTAATGTTAATGTTTGTGGGTTTGTACGTTTGATTGTGGGTGGGTGTTCTTTTACTTTCTTTACAGGTTTTCCGGATCGTGAACGGAGGGTGGTGTCGACCCGTTTTTTGTTTTTTTTTAAAAGGAAAATGTTTTTTGTTTATTTAAAACAAGTTATTTTACATTTCCTTTTATCTTTTTGGGTTTGTTGGAGCGATTTTTTTTTTTTTAAAGCAATTTTTCCGGTTTTTGAGGGTTTTGATAATGAGAGGATTGCATAGTTGGAGCCTTTTTTCTACAGTTTAATTCTTGCGGATTTTTTTGTACACTAAGAGCCCGATTCTGATGCGGTTTGGAAAGCTTCCCAACCGAATGGGTTTGGGAATGGTTTCCAACCGAATCGGATCGGGAGAGTCCAACCGACCGAGTACGATTCATCCGGATGCTTCCAGATACGATTTGGTTGGACTCCCATTGACTTCAATGGGAGCCTTTGTTCCGACCGAATGCATAGGCTCCCATTGAAGAAAGGGGTGGCTGGGGAAAATCAGGCACCCTGTGGAGGGCACCCCCTGGTGCTTGCCACACTGTGTATGGCTGGTAAGGGAAAACCCATGGGTACCCCCACGGGCCCGATTGGGAAGGCTCCAGGTGCATGGGGGCCCACTACGGGCCCCCAAAGTCTAATTCCAACTGCTGATTCGAGTCGGACGGCACGATTCGGAAAGGCTGTCCAAATCTAGCATCGTACTCTGTCGTTTGGAAACGTGGCCCGTAGAGACGTACAATTCTGCTCCATACGGCTCGGTCATTCCAAATGCAGTCGGGTTTACATTGGGATATTCCTAAAGCCTAACTCGTATCGTACTCGGTTGGTTGGAAACCTTTCCGAGTCGGTTGGAAAGACACATTCCCGATCCGATTTGGATGGAGCAAATGCTGTTAGGAGGCCTTCCTAACCGCATCATAATCAGGCCCTAATTGTTGGGTTTTTGAGGATTTCGTTTTTTAGAGGATTGCGTCGTTGGATCATTTTTTCTACAGTTGTAATTTTGCTTTTTTTTTGGGTTCTCTTTTCGAATGGATTTGTTTTTCCATGTATCTTCTATGGATTTATTGGATTTACAGGATCGTCTACTGCTACATAACTAAGTTATTTTTTATTATTATGGGTGGGAAATGTTTTTTATTACATTGATTTCTTTGTATTTTTTAATTTTAATAATTATATTATGTCATATTTATTTGTGTTATTTTTTAAATTTTATATGACATAGGTATAATTATTAATTTAAAAAGAGTCGAATTATGTTGTTTAAATGTTTGGAAATTTTAAATGTTCATGGTGTTTAGTATTGTTGTTTTTTTACAGTATAGATTTAGCTATCATATCTAAGTATTCTAGACCTTTGGGGGCTCATTACGATGGCGGGCGGAAGCACAACCGCCGTGCTGGCGGATGCAAAAACCACCAGTTACCGCCGGCACGCAGCAGTCCACACGCCCGCCCAATTACGATGCGAAAAGTAGGCCAAACACCGCCGGCAAGCCAGCAACACCGTCCGCCATCAAAGTGCGCCCGTACACGTAGCGGCGCAGCACAACTGACACACACCGTCCGACGAAACACGTCCCGCCCGGCGCATAAATTACGATGCCGCAAACAAACGGCCAAGAGATACCGTACGACAAACCGAAGCGGTAACACGGACGCCGAGCACGGACAACGAAGAAGCGGCTCCCCCGAGCATGAATCCAGCACTGCAGGCCCTCCCCATGCTCCTGCTGATGCACCACCAAGGACGCAACGTACCGCGGAGACGCAGGTAGGCACACACACAACAAGTGCACGCAAACAGCGCACACAGTGCAAGGGCGGAAAAAGCGGACAACCCCCCACCAGCGCGTGTACACTACACATCCACCATTGCATCCACATATGACACACAGGCCAAATCGTAACATCGCGTAACACATGTGTACACACCACCTGGGACTAGGAACCAACCACCCCGTCACGGCCCCAAAGCGCCGATGACGCCGCCACACATGCGCACAACGCAGAGGCCAACCGCAGCGCCATGCATGCGTCGCACACAGACACAGGGACACAACCAAGCAGCACACACATCAGCCCCACCCCGAACGCACATGACACGTGACAGGCCTGCCACAGACATGTCCCCAACGCCCAATTCACGGACAACACCCAACGCCACACAACCGACGCACACATGTCAGTGAAGACACGCAACAGCAGGACACACCCCAGTGTAACAAACATGGCGTAGCACACAGCGGCGGCAACACCAACTAGGAGAAGCAGGGCCCCTTCGGGAAGAGGAACGCCAGTACCACACTGAAACACCCATACCACCCTGCACATATGAACAAGACATATAAAACGGAACACCAAAGAGCCCGGGGACCGACAACAGGTGGCCCAAGAATAACATTCACACACAAGGCCCAACGCAGAGCGGAAAGGCAGCCTGCCGCCCACACAAGGGAGAGCAGACAGCACTGAATGACCTTCCATTCCAACTCCGAAACCACAGCCCTACGACAGAAGCCGGTGAATACAGCCATTGTCCAAGAATAGACCAACACAGGCATGCCGAGGAGACCGACCACAGGGCAGATAGCGCATATCACAGAAGCACACAACGGACGGGGAAGAAAGAAGAAAACACTCCCCCATGTCGGCCACATGCAAGTTAATTGGAAGGAGTCACACATCACTGACCTTGAACTGTCTGAGAAGCATGTGGGAAGAGGGCCCGTGTCCTCCAAACAAGCCAACAGAACACAAGTCCTGTCTCCCTACGACTACACAGAGCTCACAGCAACCTCGGAGCGTGCACATTGCAGACTGCACACACAGCCGGAGCACGCCACCACAACGCACCGCTGCGAAATGGCAACCGCAACACACCTACCCAACTACGCCGAACAGCTCAAGCTGTACAAAACCAACCTGTTTCATACATTGGGATGCGATCTCCTGTCCCTGCTGAACGTAAGTTACCGACTGACTTACCGCATCACATTGTTCAGCTGCGTCATGCCCGTCTTCTACTGTCGGAGGTGTCCCTACCAGCATCCCGTGGAGATATGCCTCTCCAACCCGGCATGTCTGAAGGCGGACCTGCTACCACTACTCCTCCCTCTGGACGCACACGACAGGGCCTGCTCTGCCTATGGGGGCATGGCGTATGTGGCCAACATCGCACCCGCACTGAAATGGGACCACTGTGCCTCCACACGACGGATCATCGAGAACAGCTACATCGAATGTCACCCAGCATGCCCCATCATGGTCCTCCAAGGGACAACTTACGAACAACACCTTGACAGCCACCATCCGCTACATTGGCTGGCAAACATGTACACCACCAATGACATGGAAGCCCTGCTGGACGGCATCGCATACCTGACAACCTGTAAATTCGTCGGACCACAACGCAGGTTCCCCGATTGACCTATGATGTCCAACCCCGCACCCATGCTTAGCTTCCGCACGGACTGGCCAGTCACCACCACAACAGCCATACCAAACGACCGGCAACTGTAACCACACCATCAACGACATCGCCATGACATCGGATATGACCGGGACATGCACACTGTTCCCCATCACATCCAGGAACACCGCATGCATCGTGGGAGGCAGTGGCATGGGCTCTGTGTATCGCACCCACATGGACGGAACTGCACGAACAACCAGGACACGACATGGATCCAGCGCCCATGGACACACACACCGCTCAGTGGACATGAATAGGTCGCCTGGAGTCTGTGGGTGCTGCACCCCTCCCACCCCCGCCCCGGGAATCCCATACCAGGACCTTTGCATGGACGACAAGTGCATACAACAACAACACGACCCCAGTGACTGTGACATGTCCAGTAACCACCACAGTGCAACAACAAGTGGCACGCCGCTGCATGCACGCAAGCACATGCCCTGATGTGATCTCACATGCACGCGTGCATGAGGAACAACCGCAGCAAACCTGTCACATGGAACTGAGATGGACTGTGCCCATGATGCCAAGCGGTCTGGTAGGCTACATGTATACCGTCTGTGTCAAAGTCCGCAGCTCCGCAGCTATACGTAAATGTACATTAGCACAGCCTTGGCCAAGCAGATGTCACTCTGAAGCCCACATCCCACATGCAACAGCCAATCACATGTAACCCCACACCCTATCCCATTTGCAATCATGCTCAGTATATCCTCAACATGTATTCCGCTGCCAGTAGTGTCCACTATACTGCATCACAGAGGACAGAAGACTCAATATAATGTTTGAAACCAAAACTGTCTCCGCTGACTCATTTCACAAGTACGAATGAGAGAGGATGAGAGTATGTGAAGTACACGGCAGTCGTGACATGACCATGTAGTCCACTGGTATTGGATGTCAACGCAAATGAGTAGCACTACGGTGGAAGACACACATGTGTCGTGTGAAGTCGTATGGACGCAGTGCTCAGGTGGGTGGGTGCGACGGGTAGATGCGCACATGCCAAGTTGGAGCACGCCGTGTTGGGAGGGGTCATGAACAGTACACCACCGCTTCCCTGGGCATTGTGAGAGGACACCTGTCGGGGGGAGTGAACACGTGTGTGCACAGCAGCCGGGCACACGTACAAAGCGGCACCAGGCGCACCTCAGCCCACCCTCTGTGGACAAGCTGGATCCTGTTGTGCGCCCGCCATGCCCCTTGACAAGGCACACACAGCCCCAGTCGACCAGGTGTAACCCCAACATAGTCAATCCGCACAGGCGATACAGGGCACGGGATGGCAGTGGAGCATGGTGTGTGAGAGGTCTCCTCGCGCTCCTCCTGGTCATATCACGCAGGCAATAGAACCTCAACGTCTAGCATGGCACAAGTCAAATGGAAGTGTAGTGGGGACGCACCACAGCACGAGCAGCACTGACGTCACGGGAGGTGGCTCGCACCATCCCATCCATTGCCCATCATACCAACCACGCCACATGCCATTGCGACTAAGTGCAAGCGCGTGCGCCACCACCCCCGAGCCCTCCCCAGAGAGGCCAAAGAGTGAATGTGTGGGCCATCAGCCACAGACGGACGCGGCCTGGCCGCAAGGGCAGCCACAGCCACTGGGTGTCGCAGGTGGCGGATCCGGAAGGCGAAGACTGTGATGCATAGTCCATGCAGGCCGGGTCTCCATTTGGGGCACCACGCAGGTGGACGGCGTCCCGCCACACATCATACCCTGAGACAGCCCACTCGTGCAACTGGACCCATACATACACTCCTTGCCCTCTCTGGTGCGAGCTTGGGGCTGCCTGTGCAGGCGCTAGCCTCGCAGGTGAGCATGCATATTGGGGGAGCGAGGGGAGGACATGAGGGCTGGGGCGAAGATGACTGTATCACTGTCAGTAAGTACAAGGGATGACCCAGATGTGGAAAGGAAGAGACGTGTCCCGTGTGTACTGCAACTAGTCGCCAATCCAACTACCCCCCATGTCCGGAATGTAAGCCCGCACCTAGGCCCGCCCATCCGCCACATCGAACATACCACCAGCACGACAACCTTCCCATTCGAAACACTGACTGGGGGTGGCGACCAGTGTACAATCATGTGTAGCCTACCCACGCGTACATGTGGGCCCTCCATGATCAATGTCACCTGCGGCAAAGTCATGACATGCGCAATGAGGGAAGTGAGGAGAGCTGTCCGCCCCACGCGCAGAAGGTGCATCAGCTCCACAGACCCAGCAGCGAGTCCAGCAGGGGTCACATGTGCAGGGGCAGCTGTGCCTGGTGTGAAGGCACATGCATATAGACAGCACATCGACCAATGTGTAGTCTGCCCACATCTACAGTCCATCATCATGCGGACATAGGAATTGAACACAGGGCAACACATCTTAGTTGGTGCACCCACCGTGACCAACAATGCGCAATCATCGACGTACCCGCCCTGTGCATGGCCCCCACCCAACGGAGGCACATCCAGTGCCACCATCCCACACACACAAGCCTTCCACGGAACATGCTGTGTCCAATGGTCAGTACAGAGTCAGCGCCCATCTGGTGGATCCTGAACAGGAGACACATGCACACACATGCCAGCTCCCACTATGTACGTCTGCCACCTGGCACGTGCAATGTAACCTCTCACCTGTGACGTGTGACTGCAAGCACACAGCCGTCTTGGCATGGGGCTGTCAATGTGGACACCTGTCAATGTTTCGGGAGGTGTGATCCGTACAGTGCTGTACATAGGGTGCAGTGCTGACACCTACTACTGTCTCATATCCCCTCGTGCCACAGGTCCCACTTGTTTTGGCCGCTCAGCCTGTGCCCACATCGTCGTCGTCGTGTGCCATACTCATCCAGCCGCGGAAGCAGTTCCATGCTCAGCAGACATTCATGTTGCCGTGGCGTTGCCGCTTGACGGATATGCAGTCAGTCCCCATCAGCACGCCCCGCAAGTCATTGGGGCCTAGATCCCCATGTGCATGCACATGGCAGTGGTTTGTATCACTAGCCATTGCCATTGTTGGGAGACCTGTGTAAGTGTATTGTGGCCGTGCCGTCCCAGCTTGACAGCTGGGCTGTGGCTCATGTGCTTGCTCAGTCATGTCAGTGATGTGTATGCGAAATTGCTATGTGTCGTGTTGCTTTGACATGTGTCCTCTGCCATTGTCCCTAGGCGGAGACCGAACATTGACCGCCCATACCAATTGCTGGCGGACATGGACGATACAGAGGTTATTAGGAAGTTTCGGCTGGACAGGCCAACCCTGCATCGACTGTGTGCCATGTTAGAACCCCATCTCCGTCCCCGCAGGGTGTATCCGACTGCTGTCACCCCCACGGCTAAGGTGATGGCCGCCATGCATTTCTTCGCCACTGGGTCATTCCAGCACACAGTGGGCATTGGAGGAGGGATGTCCCAGCCCATGTTCAGCAAGGTGCTGAGGGATGTACTGGCAGCCATGATGCTGTACCGAAACAGGTACATCCGCTTCCCCAGGGCTCGTGAATTGGCGGCAGTGAAGGGTGCATTCTATGCCCTTGGCAGAATCCCACACGTCGTTGGAGCCATTGACTGCACACATGTCGGCCTTGTTCCACCACAGGCCACTGAGCACCTGTACCGCAACAGGAAGCACACGCACTCCCTGAATGTGCAAGTGGTGTGCCTTGCGGACATGGTGATCACCCACGTGTGTGCAAAGTTCCCAGGCTCGGCCCATGACGCACACATAATGCGCAACAGCATCTTGCCACGACTGATGTCCAATATGCAACAGGATCGTGCCTGTATTGTCGGTGAGTATGTGGAGTGGTGTAGCGTGCTGGTTGTGCGATGCTGTCCCCTGTCCAGTTGGAATTGCAACGGTTCTCTGTGTCCCTCACACCCAGGTGACTCTGCGTACCCGAATGGGGCATGGCTGCTCAGTCCATTGAGGAATCCTCGCACCCCAGCAGACGATCGCTACAATGAGGCACATGGGAGGACCAGACGTGTGGTCGAGCGTGCACTTTGGCCTCCTCAAGTCCAGGTTCAGGTGCCTGGACCGCACCGGGGTGCGCTGGCGTACTCCCCACAGAAGGTGTGCCGGATAGTGGTGGCGTGCTGCATGCTGCACAATCTGGCCATTCGGAAGCAGATCCCCCTCATCGTGGATGACGGAGATCAACCAGGGCCCCAGCCCGCAGACCAGGACAGCTCGAGTGAGGAGGACAGCGGAGAGGAGGAAGCTGGTAATGTGCGGCAGCAGCTCATCGCCCGCTACTTCACTTGACGGTGAGTGTCCATGTACGACGGCTGATGTGGCTGTATCTGTGCAGGTGTGTGTGTGCTGTGTCAGGGTGGCCGTTTGTTCACTGCGTGCTGTGTGTCAACGCTCCATGGCCAGGGTAGTATGCCACTGTTGGTGGCTGTGGCATTGTGCCCTATTGCTCTGTGCGATGTGTGTACATTGCTTGTAGTTGTTGACATGTACTGTGTGATGGGTGTGTGACACACTCATTGAATGTGCTCCTGTTCTGTCTCCCACCCCTAGGTCCCTACAGGCCCTCCGGATTCAATTGCCATGCCACGCATCAGGTGCCTTTCCGCCCAAGGTGGCCGTTGTATTCCGTACAAATAAAACACAGGGCACAAACAGCAGTTAGTGTAAAAGGTGCATTTATTACAAACTGTGACATGTGATTGTGTGTAAGGTGATGACAAAAGTGGTGCGTGCAGTGACAATGAGCTGTCGGTCATGGCTGCGTGATGCTCAGGGTGTACCCACTGGTTCTATGTCCATAGTCCAACACACACATGCCATCCAGATGGCTGTGTGGAGTGGGATCGTAGTCCAAGTCAATGCAGTGGCTGGTCAAGGAAGGCTGGCGGAAGGCTGGCTGGCTGGCTGCCTCACTTGCGTTTGGAGCGTGCGAAGTCCTCCCGGGAGATCTGTTTCCACTTCGGACGGCCCCTTCCACGTTTGCGAGGGGGTGCCTGCTTGCGACATGCTGGTGGTTGAGGTGTGCTCACTGGCTGTGGACGCAGGGGAACTGGACACTGCTGCTCCACCCTGCGCCCCGGCAGGTGGTGGCGGAGGGGAGCTGCTGTCCCTGGCTGTGACCTCACCGCCACCACCAGCTGGCCCATGAGGTCCACGATTTGGCCCATACGGGCGTCCATGGACCTCAGCACCCCCAGCACCTCACGCGTGTCTGAAGCAGACCGGACCCATTGTCCTTGGGCCTCTTCATAGGCCCCAAGGACTCTGGCCATTTGAGGCAGGGCATGGCTCCCAGGGGAGGCTGGCGTTTCCCTGACCCTGCTCCTCCTACCAGTCCTGCTGCCACCGGCCTGCCCACTAGCCACATTGCTCACCACGGTCCTCGCTGTGGCTCCCAGGGTGGATCCAGTCGGCCGGGCCACCACCTACGCTGGGGCTTGTGCCAGCGAAGACGTGGTGGTGGTGGCGGCGGTGGTGGTCGGTGCGGCGATGGTGGCGGTTGCGGCAGTGGTAGTGGCCACAATGACCGTGGGTGTGGCCGCAACGACAGTGGCAGCAGGGGGCTGGGAATGTTCAGCAGCCCTGGATGATGGGTTGGTGGGTAGGAGGGGTCCTGGGGAGCGGCTGGGCCCTGCCACACCAGATGGGCCTGCTTGGTGGTCCGTGTCCGAAGAGGAGGACAGATCCTCCAGATCCGTGTGTCCTCGTTGGGGGCTTGTAGGCTGGCTGTGCTGGCTGCTGGCTCCATCCCCAGCATCCAGCAGTTCGTCACCTGTGGAGAGAATGAGATTTGTTATTGTGTTGCACCTGGCGAAGTATGTATTTGTCGTCTGACATTAACAGTTCGTGCAATCTTGTACATGGGTTTCCCGGAGGCGTGTGTGTGGCTGTAGCATCTGTAGTTGTGTGTGCTTGGCAATGGGACTGTGTGCTGTGCACATGTGGCATGGGACGGATTGGCCATGCCGATGGGTGTGTTGCTGTGCCCCTACTTATTGTGACTCTGGTGTATGCGGGCTCCTGGCCCATCCTGGGTCTGGTTTGTACTTTGCTTTTGGTGTTCAGATGGGACGCTTAGGAACGCATATGGCAACATGGGGGCCATGCCCCAGATTCGCATTTGGGAGGGGATATGCTTTTGGGGTTCAAATGGAACGCTTAGGAACGCATATGGCAACATGGGGGCCATGCCCCAGATTCGCATTTGGGAGGGAATATGCTTTTGGGGTTCAAATGGAACGCTTAGGAACGCATATGGCAACATGGGGGCCATGCCCCAGATTCGCATTTGGGAGGGAATATGCTTTTGGGGTTCAAATGGAACGCTTAGGAACGCATATGGCAACATGGGGGCCATGCCCCAGATTCGCATTTGGGAGGGAATATGCTTTTGGGGTTCAAATGGAACGCTTAGGAACGCATATGGCAACATGGGGGCCATGCCCCAGATTCGCATTTGGGAGGGAATATGCTTTTGGGGTTCAAATGGAACGCTTAGGAACGCATATGGCAACATGGGGGCCATGCCCCAGATTCGCATTTGGGAGGGGATATGCTTTTGGGGTACATGCTGTGAGCCATGGGTGCCGAACGTGACATGTGTTGTGGCAGCATGACAGTGCATGGTTTGAGGTGTGTGCATGCTTGACATGGCCTGCATATTTGCTGTCTGTTGTGATTACTGGACATGGCATTGGACGCATCGTTATGAGTGAGTGATGGTTGTGTGCCAGCCAACGTATTGCAGTTGTCCCATCTCCTTGGTGTGCGTGCTGCCCTGTGCCATGTGCATCACTGCAGTGCTCGGGGGGGTGTGGCCCATGGTGTGTTGTAGCTCACAGTGTGTCGTGCGCTTCATTGACTTCTGGCACATGGTTGGTCATGGGCATGTATCTTAGCGTGACTGCTGTATGTGTGGCAGCTGTGCGGATGACATGCCTTTCATGAGACTGGGGCTGACGGATGGGATGGATGGTATGTTGTATGTGCATGGTGTGTCTGTGTGTTTGATGGGTTCAGTGGTGTTCGTGTGCATTTATGTTGTTCCGCTCTGTTGCGTCTAGTGTTGTTTGTCTTACATAGGCGTAGTTGTGGGGTGTGTGGTTGACAGGCAGTAGGGGCTACATGGACAGGACTTCAATGGTGTTTCGGTTGTGTGTGATGAGTTGCACAGTGGCTGCCGTGTGGTACTATATTCAGTGTGGCTTGTGCATGCAGACGTGGCTCCTTGGGTGTTGCTATGTCTGTGATGGGTCATGTGGGGTGTGAGTCTGTTGTTCATGTCCGTGTGCACATTGTTCACTTGTTCGTGACGGTGGGCGGTGCTGCGTGTTCGTCTGCTACGTGACATGTCCCATGTGTTGGTCGTGTTATGGTCCTCATGCCTCCAGTAATCCAGCCCTGTCCAGTTTCCCACCTGCAAGTTGTTCGTGCGTGCACTGTACTGGATGCCACATGGCTCTAAGCGGGGGTGCTCCATGTTGCAGGTCTGTGGGGGTGGGGGGTGTTGTGGGTCGTGGGGGTGGCTGGACACCCACTGACACCGATTGCTGTGGACCGTGATGTCTGCCTTTCGGCTGTCGTTGTGCACTGCGGTGGCTGACACGTGGCTGTGGGGTGTGGGGATGCTCCTCCTTGCTGTGCTGTGGGACTAGGGGCCTGGTGTGTGTTGTACTTGGGCTGTCCACCGTCCCACCCACTGCACTTTGTGTTCCTGCCACTTACCTGTTACTTGTCGGTTAGTGCAGCTGTGGCGGACACATGGGTGTGGTGGGTGCTCGTTGTGGCGCTTCTGGCATATTTGGGGACCTGTTGGTGGTTACGTGGCTGGCTGAGTGTACACATGCCCCCACGTATGTTACAGTTGTTCGGTTTGGGCTGTGTGTGGTGGTGTCTGTTGCATGTGTGTGTGATGTGTTGTGTATTGTGTGCTGGACATGGGGGTGTTTGTCCCTGGGAGCTGTGGCATGGTGGTAGTGCATGTGAGTACATAGCGGTGTGCTGGTATACATTAATTTGTACTTACCAGCCTCCACTCCCCCTGCTAATCCGGCGAGGATCTCCGGATGTATTATGACTCGCACCTTCTCCTCCCACGCTTTGAAGGTCTTGAAGAGCGCGGGATTCCCTCCGCCAGTGACGGCAGCCAGCTCTCTGTTTTTGCCCTCCTTCTTCTTGACCAGGCTCTTTACGTCATTCCAACGTTTGTTTATTTCTCCTCTGTTCCTGGGCAGGGTCCCGACTGCATTGACCTGGTCTACGATCCGGTTCCACATTCTGTTTCTGGTGGCTAGTGGTGTGTGCTGGACCATGTTCCCATAGATTTGTGGGTACACCTTGATCTCGTCGACCATGACCGTCAGCTCAATGGGCGTGTACTTGGGCATTCTTTGTGGTGCCATGGTGTTTGTGGTGCTGGTGCGGTGTGTGTTGTGTAATGTGCAGGGGGTTTGTGGTGCAGGTGTTTGGTGGTGGTGGTGGTGGTGGTTGTGATGTGTGCGTTTCTGTGGTGTGCTGCTGTCCTTGCTGTGTCACTGTGTCCTCTCCTCTCTGGTTTGCAATGTAGCAAGGGGTTGTGGTCTGTGGGAGTGCTGCTTTTGTACTCACCTATGTGGGTGTGTCCTCATGGTCTGTTGTTTTCAGGTGTGTTGTGTCTGGGGTTCTGGCCTTTGTATTTTTTGTTTGTCCGGGGGTGTTTTCGGGATGTGTACTGTGCTTGTGTATTTGTGCGTGCCTTGCTGTGTGGACTTGTTGGCCATGTTGTGTGCTATTGGTTTTGTGAGCGGATGGTTTCTGTGCAGGTACGTGGGCGCCATGGCTTCTGCCGTGTCGATTCTCATCGGCGTTGTTTGCGCTGGCGGGCGGTATATTTGTGGTTTTCCCGCGCTCATGGCGGTGCGATCGTAATTTCACGTGCGGTGTGTCGGCCGTGAGGGCGGGCGGTTTTGTGTTGTCGTGCGTGTTTCCGTCCGTGGCGGGCGGTTTGACTCCGACTCGGACGTTGGCGGGCGGTATTTTGTGTGATTTTTCGCCGATGGCGGTTTTCGGTTTGTGTAATCGTAATGGCGTGGTCGGTGTTCAGACGGTGTGTGCGGGCGGATTTTTGCCGCTTCCATGCCTGGCGGATTTTTTTACGCCGGGTATCGTAATGGGCCCCTTGGTGTTTGCAAATAGTCTAGTTTTATGTTGTAGCTATTCAATCATCGTTTAAGTCTGTTTACTTAGTTTAGGGCCAATTTTAGTTAGGGTTTGTTCTAGCCTTAGCTCGATAGCTTTGTTCTTTTTTGATAGCTTCTATAAGTTTATGTAGGGTTGGTTGTCCTCTTCCTATTGTGGCTCGGAAAGCATTGTGCCATCCTTCCACTGCATTGTTTGTTTTTGCTTTTGAGCTAGAGTACTGTCATGTACGTTCCACCAAGGTATTTGGAATTTGGGTTGCCTACGGTGTCCTGACTTATGTAGCCTTCTCATCCAAGTATCTTCAAATTAGTCTAGGAAGGGAGTTAGTTTAGTTTCATTTGCCTGATAGAAGGGGCTTTCAAGAAGTAGGTTATAATGGTTTGCTACTTCAGTTGTTGGTATGTAGGCCAGGGCTATTAATTTTTTTATTTGGTAGGCAAAGTTGCTATTGGTGGCGTAATCTATACTTAAAGTAGATTTTTGTAGGTGCCTCCAGATACTTTGATTAAAGTGGTGGTAGCAACCTTGTATTACAGTGTGTGGGTATAGTTTTAAAATTGATTGAATCATTGATTGTTCAAAATCAATGATGATTTTTTGTGGAAAGTAGTTGTTGGTGTATTGTTTTAATATTGTTAGGAGCTCTATGTTTGTGGTGTTTTGTATATTAGGGAGTAGTGCGTATATGAATGGTATGTTAGTATCTTCATATTCACCGTGGATTGTATAGAATTGATAAAAAGGCTTGGGGCAAACTTTGAATGTGCCATCCATCCTCCACGTCTCGCAGTTTTTAAGTTTTTATAAGTTGGTATTTGTTGCAAAGATGAGTATTCGTTTTTCATGACTTTTAGTGTCATGGAGAAGGACTTTTTCATCTTTGTTAGTGATGGTATATTCAGGTAATATTTGTATTTCAGCAAAAGTTTGAGGGGTGGGTGGTGTTTGAGCTGTAGCTCTTTTAGCTCAGGAAATTAATCTCTTCAGAGTGGGGATAGATGGTAATTGTCCTGTGACATGCTCAGGTACCCTAGTTAACACGTTTTTAAGTATTTGGGTACTTGTTTGTTGTGAGCTGGTACTTGCTTCTCTGATTGTCTCGAGAGCATCTCTAACTTCAATTTCAGTTACATTGGGGGGATGGTTATGTTCTTTGACATTTACTACACTGGTTTCTATCATAGTGGCTCTCCCATAACAAGAGTTAGAGTAATATTTACTGCATTTCCAAGGTGTTTTGTTTCCACTCATTTTCTCTTGGGTATAGGTTTCCCCTTTTGCGAAGTAATGAATTTTGCTCCCTCTGCCATTTTTTGGTTAATCTGTGAATATATGTATATATATATTTATTAATTATACAATTTTGAACAGTAAACGTTTTGTATAATTTATATGTCGAAAAAAACTTACATGTACTTTGATTTGATTTTCTTGATGGTCTTCTTTTCGATTGTTGATGTTTATCCACTTGTTTTTTTCTGTTGGTTGAAAAGTAAAATGTTATTGTTATTAAAGTGTTAAATTTTATTGTGTCATTTTATTTATTTAGTTTCCATTTTTATGTATGCGTGAGCTATATTTTGCTATTTTATTAAGTTTAGTACTTTTATATAATTTACGTTAATTATTGGTGAAGTCATATACTTACTATGGGGCCTATTAAGATGGCGGGCGGACTTCAGTCCGCCCGCCACCCTAGCGGTGCTGGGACCGGCTGCCAGCGGTGCGGCGGTCCCGCACCACCAATTAGGATGCGACTGCCACCCTGGCGGTCACATCCCGCATCACTAACATTGCGGCGGGTGCTGCTTTAAGCAGCACCCGCCGCAATGCCAGAGAGGCATGTTGTGCATTGCCATGCTCAACTTGACAGGCACCGCGCGGTGCCTGCCACCTTGAGCATGGCAATGTAGGGGGGTACCATAGGTACCCCCCAAGTGCAGCCCCCCACCCCCACACCTCCCCGGGGGCCCACAACGGGCCCCCACAGCAATTCCCGCCAGCCCTCTCATGGCAAGTATTTAGGAAGACAAGGGTGCCCCAATATGTGAACCTGGGGTAATATGTAGTTTAAAGGAACAATGGTTCTAGAGTGGCCTAAGGGTCCAAGGGAAGTAACCCTGTAGAGGGCACTGAGGTAAGTAAAGGAATAGGAACTTAATTCATAAAGAGAGCAGTAGGAAATATAACGAGGGACATATAGGTCAATGTATGACAAGTGTTTATTACACAATGAAGGTATTCAGGTGCTCACACAGTAAGTGACAATAAGCGTGACGTGAGAAGTGAGGGTGAACTTAAAATAATGACATCGCATTGACAACAATAATAGAAGCTCCTTTAAAGATTTTTACAGAGTATAAGGAGTTCATGTTGTAGAGATCGACGACGCTCGAACTCAATTATTCGAGTTCATCTTCAGGACAAAAGTGTGAGCAACTTGAATTGAGCTGAAGAAAGAATTGTAATTAATATCCTTGGTAGAGCGTCTGCGTAGCGCTGTGCTTCTTAAGGTGACCGGGATAGCCTGCGAACTAATGCGCGCTTTGGTGGGGCTCGGTAGGGGAAAACAAACTTGGTTTGCTGGGAGCGATTGCTTAAACCACTTCGCCGCTAAATGGCAATGTGCTGTGCCGGGAATTAATCAAATTGGCCGGTCACAGTTCAGTAAATGGAGTCCAGGAGATGAAAGGAGCGTGTCCTGCTCAAGGGAAAATCCGCGCGGATTTTCCCTTGAGCAGGACACGCTCCTTTCATCTCCCAGGCCTCCATTTACTGAACTGTGACCGGCCAATTTAATTAATTCCCCGGCACAGCACATTGCCATTTAGCGGCGAAGTGGTTTAAGCAATCGCTCCCAGCAAACCAAGTTTGTTTTCCTCTACCGGCCCCACCAAAACGCGCATTAGTTCTCAGGCTATCCCAGTCACCGTAAGAAGCACAGCGCTACGCAGACGCTCTACCAAGGATATTAATTACAATTCTTTCTTCAGCTCAATTCAAGTTGCTCACACTTTTGTCCTGAAGATGAACTCGAATAATTGAGTTCGAAACGTCGTCGACCCCTACAACATGAACTCCTTATACTCTGTAAAAATCTTTAAAGTAGCTTCTATTATTGTTGTCAATGCAATGTCATTATTTTAAGTTCACCCTCACTTCTCACGTCACGCTTATTGTCACTTACGGTGTGAGCACCTGAATACCTTCATTGTGTAATAAACACTTGTCATACATTGACCTATATGTCCCTCGTTATATTTCCTACTGCTCTCTTTTATGAATTAAGTTCCTATTCCTTTACTTACCTCAGTGCCCTCTACAGGGTTACTTCCCCTTGGACCCTTTAGGCCACTCTAGAACCATTGTTCCGTAAACTAACTAGCCCTTTCATGGCGGCATCGCCGCCATGAAAAGGCCGGTACCGCCAGGCATCATAATATGGATGGCGGTGCCTTCCAGGCACCGCCACCATATTATGCCTGAGTTCCGCCCGGCCGGCAATCATGACGATTGCCGACCGGCGGAAAAGCGGCGGACTGACTTTCCGTCCACCGTGGTACCCCCCGCCATAATAATATGGCGGGGGAAAATTATGTTGTGATGGCGGGCGGATCGCCACCGCTGGCCGGGCGGTGGCGATCCGCCCGCCATCATAATGACCCCCTTTGTGTTATATTTTATTGTTGTTGTGTACGTAAATCTTTGTGTTGAATTTTCTAGATGCAATTTTAGTGAGGTTATATGTAAAGTAAAATATATTATAATGTTTTACAAGCTTTTTTCATGTATTTAGTTAGAAAGTTTTGTGCTTACCTTTATTGCGGGATGTTTGGAATAGTTTTTGGTGTAGTTTTCCTTTTTGTCTTCTCTCTCTCAAAGGTTCTCTTTTCCTCCTTGGTCGTCCGTTATACGGTAATTTTTAATTTGATTGTTTTTATAGTGTTTGTTTAATTAGTTAGAGTTTTCTATTGGTTTGTGTTTGTGTGTTTTAAATTTATTGGTTGAGATAGCTTTTTCGAATTTTTTAGCTGTTACCTTGTGATTTATTTAATGTTTATTATGTTTATTTATTGTTTGTTTTTATTTTGTTGATTGTTGTTATTTAATTTTATATGTAGATAAATGTGTTATATTTTTTTATATATTATATATATTAATGTTTGTTTATTTTCATTATTTTTGATATCTTTTTTATGTTTTATTGTTTGTTTATTAATTTGTTTTTGTCTTTTTAATTTGTTTAAAGTAATGTGATTAATTCGTAATTATTTAAAAAAAAAAAATTGGTACATGTTATTTTATTGTATTATTGTAAATAGTATTTTTTATGTTTAAATGTTATTTGCGATATAGTTTATATGTATTTTATCGATGTTTGTGTTGTCGATATTGTTTGTATCGAGGTTTTTGATGTGTTTAATTTTATTTTAATGTTATCGATATTTTTTTGTTCTATATTTTTGTCGTTGATATTTTTGCCATCGAGATTTATTTAAACGATATTTTTTGATCGATGTTAGTGTCCTTTCTATTTTGTGTATTGTGTGTCAATATTTTTGTTTACGATATTGACTTGATAATTCTGTAGTTCGATGTTATGAGAGTCGATGTTGTTTCAGTGATCCTTACTAGACTTTGACACCAATACCAATCTTGTTTCTTCTTTTCCAACTCACGCATACATATGGCTGACTGCTCCAACACCTTAGCTATGTCTATAGCATCCCTCAATGTGGGATTCTTTGCAGCTCACAATCTTTCTTGAATATGTTTTTCTCTGCACTGAACTATCAACTGGTCTCTGATCAGTTCATTTGTCATATCCCCGAACCTACACTTGGTTGACAACTCACGCAATCTGGATACAAATTTGTTAATAGACTCATCGATCCTCTGGGGTTGGGCATAAAACGTATATCTTGACATCACCAATTTTTCCTCTTTGGCAAACCTAACATTCAATCTATGTTTCGCTTCTCCAAACACATCCAGAACAGGTTGACTATTCTGTTTAGTAGCCTGAGGTAAATACCGAAAAACTCTCTGGCCCTTATTTCCCAAAAAACGAAATTATAATGCTTTTTTCCCAGAAGCACGGAAATCCTGTCCATGTAGGGCTTCTAAGTAGTTGTCGAACATCAAAATCCAGTCATCCCATGGCACTGGTGGAGGTCCTGGATGCACTAAGAAACACAGTGGTGGAGTCACTGAGACATGTGAAAGAGGTACACTAGGTACATTTATACTAAGTGGACTCTCAGAAGCTTCACCCATGTCTGTAACAATGCCAATTATACTATGAATTAAAGTATTATGAGAATGACACCTCTTTTTGTACAATTGAATGCAGAAGATAAGAGAAAAGTGTGCACAAATCTGTCATGCACCCAACTAAAATCAGTACCTTAGGAAAAAATACAGGGTATGTGCACACCGAAGATGCGCTTACAAACTACCAGGTGTGTGCATCACAGAAAATTCACTGTCAAACATAGGGTGTGCACATCACCGACAAATGCGCTGTCAAACAACAAGGTGTGCGCATCACCGAGAAAGAGCTGTCAAGCTCCAAGGTGTGCGCATCACCGAAGCTGCAGCAAATGACCTGAAACCTTCTTGCGTAAGGGATGTGAGAGGCTGCTGCTCTGAGATGTATTGCTGCGTGATAGACCAGTCGCATCTTCTTCCGCCAGTGAATGTGCCAGAACGCACTTCAAAATGGCTGCTGCATAGTGATGGATCACTCTGCGATTGGCAAGCAGGACTGCACTGTCCGCGCTCCACTGCTTCACGACGAATACTTTCAATATGGAGGTCATGTCAGCTTCTTACATCACAACAAGACTAGATGGCGCTGACTCTCCACCGTGGTGAGGAAAGGAAATGGCCGTCGGGTATTACGTCAGAGCATGAAGTATGCATTACCCGTTCCGGATCCCTCAGCGTTCACACTCTCCTCACTTACTTTTTGGAAGAGATAACTTGCTGCTGCATTACCTCGGGAACACACTTTCGTCACTTGTACCAGTACCTTCACCACTTGTGCAGGTTCGCTACAGGCTCCACACCTCAGCTGTTGTTCTCGTCGGTTGCTGTTGTCCACATGCCGCTGGCCAGCTCGTTGCCAACAATGTTGTAAATAGATGGTCCAGGACAACGAGGAATCAACAGGTAAGTCGCTTTATTAACAGACAACTACTGGGAGTGGCCCGATCCCCTGCTGGCCAGTCCTCAACTTCCCTTCAAGGAATGCTCCACATTCAAACAATGTTGCGCAATCTCACAGCTGTGAGATTCCACCATCAGATAATGATAACAAGCAGGGAGCTCTTTACAACACATCCCCTTTCCTTCTAATGGAAAACAGCAAATAGCCAAAAAAGTGCTGAGCACTGGGGGGTACGGGGGGGTTTGCCCCAGCAGTTAAGAGGTTAAAGCCTGGTGATTGTAAAGTGGGCTGTGAGAAAGATGCAAGTTATTGCTCATTAGTACATTAAAGAACAGTATCTATAGCTGTACTGTGATGAAGAGGTGTACGTTTGTACCACCAGAGCTCTCAGAATGATACTGATTCAAAGTACACATGAAGGTTGTTCTAAATAGATGGTTCAGGACAATGAGGAATAAACAGGTAAGTCTCTTTATTAACAGACAACTACTGGGAGCAGACCGATCCTCTGATGGCCAGTCCTCAACTGCCCTTCAAGGAACGCTCCACATTCAAACAAAGCTGTGGAATCTCACAGCTGTGAGATTCCACCATCAGATAATGATAACAAGCAGGGAGCTCTTTACAACAAAGGTCATTTAGGGATCAACGTAACTAAGAAAATACTTAGAACATATTACCGGTAGCCAGGCATGAACAGTTCTGGTGAGAAATTTGTGAATTATATCAGCGAGTGTCTTGTACTTGAATAAAATTGAGTGCTTAGTAAGGCATCTTTAAATAAGTTCTTTTACCAGAAATAGCTTGGGAAATTTGCTGTTGATTTTGGGGGACCATTTTAAGTGCCAGTCTGATTGCATGCACTATTTGATTTTAATAACTGATAATTGCTCTAAGTAGATATACTATTCATTCAAAAGTAGAACAATCATTGCCTTTCGCAAGAACATTTTTCCAAATAAAAGGGTTGTACCAAAATTTATTGTTTCTGATAATGGCACAAAATTTGTCTCTGACAGAATTAAAGTTAGGGATCGCACAGTACAACGTTGCCTTGTATTCACCATCATCCAATAGACTGGAGGAAAGGGCATAATTATTAAAGAAGGTACACAAACAGCCCTAAGATCCAATTTAGATGTTAAAGACTACTTGCAGACAAAATTTGGAGTTGTGACTGCATCGCATTTAACAACAGGATAAACACGTTTCACGTGGAGAGGCAAGAAATCTTTTACTAAGGCGTTTCCTGAATGGTTGCATGAAAAGATGAATAAACCTGTGATAGAGGCATGTCCTATTAAAACAGGATTACAGTTACACAAATTAAAGCAAAGGAGTATCATGATGGCAAGTTTTAAGGTTAAAACAAAGACTGTTTATGTTGGAGTATGTGTTATTGTCAGGAAGGTACAGGATAGTGGAGTTTGAAGAGTGGTTTGGTTAGAGAAAATATCCTAAGACACGGTTCTGTGACACATGAAGATGAGAAATGTAGTGAAGTAGGTGAGAAAGATATTGCACTACACAGAATGATGTAACCCATAACAAATTTTTGACTGTGACAAACAACGCCCTATGATTGTGCTACAAAAACATTTTTAAAATTATGAGTTGGGGGCGTGGCCAAGATAGTGGCTGAGTAGAAGCAAATTCGCGGAGCTCCTCCACCCATTGTTGGCTATCTGCATTCCAGGCCAGCCCACAGTACGTCAATACTAAGATTTCACTAGAAAAAGTGGCCCTGCACACTCAACATCACTCGGTGGCGCCCACTTATATTGGTAACATCGAGAGCGGCTTGGAGATATTGCGGCATAGAACAGGCCTATACTGAAACTGCACATTGCCAGCATTGGGATGGCCATTGCTTCCCTGGGGATTCTGGAGAAGCATGCAGACCCTTAGACAGCAACCCTGCTTCCACCGGGGCGTGCCTGAACCCGGCAGAGAGTGCAGTGCTGATGGCAGCAGGAGGACAGCCACGGAGATTAGCTGGGTCAGAGGATCCCCGCCCTTTGGCTGCACGAGGTCGCAGCCGGTGCCTTGCTTGTGTCAAAGAGTAAGGGAGCTAATATTTTGGGAGTTTTGTTCCATGAACACCCACCCCCCAAATTCCCATTCCCCCTGCCCCAAATCAGGCCATCTTAAAAGGTATCTAAGTCAGATAATGAGCTTAGCGAATGTGATAACTGCATTATACTGTATTTGAGTTTGTTACTTTTGCCTTATAAAATGGTTACTTCTCAGCAGGAGCAGTTTTGCAGCTTGAAGGATTTCCTGGATTTACATGCTGTGTATAATTCAGCCATTTAGTGGTTGGGTCCAGAATTGTAGTCACTTTTTTCATGGGTGTCGTCAACCACTTGCCATTTGGGCTAAGCCCCTCCTTGTGTGACGTTAGATGTGCACTCTGGAAACTCCTTAATGTAGTCGCCAACTTCAGATTCATTTTTTTCCCTTTACTGGGGTCTTGATGTGTCGTGTAGTTCCTATAAACCTATATAGGATCTGCGCGTTTAGACAACATAGACTGTGAGATTGGTGTCCGGACTGATTCCAGACACCCCCACCTGGTATGTTCGCCTGTATACCAGCTAGCTCACAGTGCCACTGTAAACTCCTCTTACCAAGGAAAGAATAGTTCTTGGCAACTATCGAACATGACAACCCTGTCCCATCAGGGATCATGGAAACAGTACAGTATTTTTCGCTCAGTCACTCGTGCTCACTTTGTCTCAGAGAGATACACAGAATAAACGGGGGGAATTTTTCAATAAGCATTTATTGAGCCAGCGTCATTCTAGTGTAAAATAGGTGTGCTGAAACAACCATAAGACAGAAACAGATATAAATGATTATAAGCACCAATAGAGCAAATGGATGGTAGATTCCTACCATAGTGCTAAAATAATGAATATATGCAAGCATATAAATACATAACAGTAATAATGCGTACTCCTACAATGCAACCCTGACTAGATGTACCTAAATGTACCTATCTTGTATGTAGGTGTAGAGCCAAGAATCCCCATATGCTGAAGCCAACCCCATTACCGAAGTGAGAGACTGTGGGACCCCGTCTTGGTCTCGAGATGGACACCCCGCGAGGGATGTCAGACCGCTGCAAGCTGGAGTGTCTGCGTGCAGGAACCTCAGCGTCTCGCGTCAGTGTGTCAGCATGGAAGTATTTCTCCTCTGCCTGCCCCAGCAAAGATATGGTGTATATATACCCAAAAGGTACCCTTAGGGGTTCTACCTTGCTGTGTCATGTCGGCCGAGGATGACGGAAGGGATGACCCCTATACATAGTTACTATGCAGAAGATGGTAATCCTGCTGTGATTCTGTGAATCCTCATGCATAACAAATGAGGCTAGTTTTCTGGGAAAACCACACAACATTTATGCACTACGTTAACTAGGTAAAAGGTCAATACCAAAAACCGTTTTGTAGTACAATGGCAGGGAAATGTAGGTGAAAGGTTAGGTGACTACCCAGGCCTATATTGGGGCACATTACAAAACATAACACCCACTCCTCATCCGACCGGACAATATACTAAAAGCAAATGTTCAGCTAATGAAACATAAAACATTGTAAAAAATGTTCAGATTAAAAATCTCTAAAAAGGCCTATTAAAAAATGCTTAAAAACTCTATAGATCCTTTATATTTTAAAAAGTCCTGTAAGTCCTTTAACATATGTTTATATATATGGCTGGAGTAACTGAGAGCGTCTGAAAGCCATGGTGCTCAGCAAGAGTAAAATAATAGAGGAAAGAGGAAAAAAAAGAATTTTGTTTAAAATTCCAATTTTGGTTGTCTTGGAAAAAAGCTGAATTCTTCCCAGCACACGGAGAGCCAAATGTTTATGTGTCCTATGTGGAAGACGCAACATCACTGCTGCTTGCCTAGCAGATGACGGTCCCTGTAACACCTCACAGATCAGGTCAATCGAGCAAAGGTGATCTTCTTCAGTTCCCACAGCCAATGCTGAGGAGGCAGTTGAAATATCCAAAGCCTGTGTGCCTGTAGTAGAGCCGGTATCCAGTCCAACAGGAGCTGAAGCATACCGTGGTGGCTCTAAGAATGCTGACATCAACATGGGAATATGCTGGGGACACTGCAGTACGTGGGCCGTTAGCGGGTCCAGTAATACATCTACGTACGGTGGCGCAACCGATGGAAGTGTTAGACAGAGATCCAACATGCATTCTTGTCCACAGAACAAGCAGCAGAGGACAGGCAAAACACAGTCAATCCAGACTAGTCAGAACGATAGGAACCAAGACCCGCTTAGCTCCTGAAGTCGAGGTGTGCCAAGATGGAGTACCATGCGATCACGGTAACGTCGCTCCAAGAGCATTTTTTCCATCTCCTTGGTGACTGGGACGTCCATTGCGTAGCAGAAAAGTTAAAATCAAGATTCCCACTACCAGTAGCATGATTAGCGGAAGTCCTCCAAAAATGCTTCCAAATACGAAGTGTATAAAGGTTGGAATCACTCCGAAGACTCTCTGAAAGGTGCTTAACAGTCCAGAACCTATGGTCTTAAATAGGTGTACTATACCCTTCGTATCAGATATGTTAAAGATACGCTGTACCATTTCTCAGAAATGGAAAGGGCAGTTAGTCTGTACCAGTGCCTGTATCTCAGCAGAGGACCTTGCAACCTGTAGATCAAAAGTCTCTCGGGCTGAGGTTAAGGGCACATCTTTCTGTAAAAGCATGGCTTTCACTCGGCTTAGTGTATCAAACCGTATAAAGGAAATATTCAGTGAAGATCACAATGGCGCCTCCCTGACTCTGTGGGTCGATGGAAACAATACTTGCATACAACAAGTAACCCTGGAACTTATAGTGACAAGATATGCAATGCCTGGAAGCATCCCACAACAACCTTGATCATTCAGCATTGAGTAACTCCCTTTTTAGAGCACCCTGAACACTGGATTAATCACGGCCACTGGGGAACCTTTCAAATGACAGGATAAGTTAGCAACTGAACCATTACAGGCCCCGTGAAGCATTATATCCTGGCAAATGAGAGATCCACTCAAATAATTCTCGCAGTCTGTACTGCTGAGGAACACTTCAGTGTCACCGTTCCTGCATCTAAATCTATACAGTAATACCCAAGATTCATGGATGAATTCCCTACCCATTGCTTCATACCTGCCTACCTGGTGGTGTTCTAGGCAAATATTGAAACTGGAAAGTTGTTACTGGCAATGTTTTATGGCCATGAATTAACCATTCTGTGGACGGTGCCTCTGCCACGGTGAAAGGTAATTGGTCTAATTTTTCAATGCGCAGCATTGTATATTTTGCATCCCTTTGTGCCATTGTTGTCTGCTTTTCTGTCAAGTTATATGCAGAGAACAGAGACGTACTATTGATATATTGCCAGGGCACATAACCAGAGCGCAGTGATTGTAGCGTCCAGCTTAATGAGACAATAGAACATAACTGTGATTGTGCGTGTTGTAAGATGGACAGATCTTGTTCCATTATATCTATAGCAGAAGATACAATGTTGCCCAGTGAATAAATCCTGGATGTTAGTGTGGTCATGCCATTATCAACCACAGCCAAAGCCTTTTCTAAGTTAATTCTGTCAATTTCACGCAATCTCCTGGCAGCTTCCTGTTGAGAGATTCTCCAAATTTCATTATAAACAGCATATAAGAAGCATTTCTGACGTGGCTTTTGGGGACCTAGGAAAAAATCCCCAAGATCCATGTCATCTGAGAGTAAGGACAAGTGTTGTTTCACCTGAGACAGTGTCGAGGTTCTTAGCCAATCTAGGAATAACTTCCCAACACTGTATGAGGTCACCCCCCGGATGTTCTCGTAGTACATAGCGTAAGTTAGGCCTATGGATACTAAACCCTTCGGCGGTACCCCTGAATCTTGACTGACACCTATTTGTGTCGATAGGCCAAACTAACTATCCCTTTCAATTGGGGTCTGTTGAATTGTATGAAACACCATGCATGATATCATCTAGTGTACCCTCACCATTTTCTGTATAGTTTTGCCATCCCTCCAAGTGTGAAAGCAAGGGAATACGAGGTGTGTTCAAGTCCTTAATCTTGGCTAACCCAAGACAGGAAGTCTGTTGCACAGTGTCGTTCAGGAAAATCATTTGTGGTATGAGGCATGCTCTAAATAGTGCCTTGGTTCCCTGAACCTGCCATTCTTTAGTCCCCCAGACTGATTTAATGTTTCTATTGCCTTTCCATAAGCCGAAACCCTGTTCAGACAGTTGGGCAATAAAGGATGCAGAGTATATCTGTTTTGTGCTAGTGGGAATACTTTTCTTTACAGATGTAGGTGTAAGCTTATAATAAGATCTGATGTATTGAATCCAGAAAAATAAGCAATCTTTTGTGCAAACGTTTGTGAACTACCTTTCGGTGGTGTTGGGCAATGTTCCCATTGGTGGTAAGCAAAAACATTACGTGGTGCACTTGTTTATGCAAAAAATGATGACCATAGTTTTGATAACAGTACATTGCGTTAAAATCGGAAGAGTCATCATACATTTCATTTTTCGTAAACGCGGCAGACAATTCTAAATCAGACAACAAATTATTAACAGTTTCAAAATCCCAATCGTCAGAGTATGTACTGGAAGTAATGATATCATTTAAAGAAATTTTTAATACATGTGGTATTTTCAAAAGTTCAGTGGGACCTAATACATCATATGTAACTCTGCCCCAAACTATTCCGTCAGGAACTGGAACCACTGTAATGTTCACATAGGACAGGTCTCTCTGTTCACGATGAAATGACGTATGAGGTTTCAGCACCAAGTTCACTTTTGATACTGCAGAGCGTTCTGGGAGATAGTGTCCATTCACAATCAAAGAAAAGACAGTCACTAAACCTATCCAAAATAGTAGGAACAGTATTCCTGTTATTATCCAGAGTTGTAGCCATGGTGAAACTAGGTATGTCTTTTTCAGAATAATGTAAAAATCATGACGTTTTTTACGGGAAACGGGGGCTGGCGGTGACTCAGGTTCAATTGGATTCAGAGAAAAAGTGTTGAAATCGATGAAGTAGCCAGATGCAGTTCGATCTATCTTTGGTAGCTCAGCAGGTTTTGTTGAACTGGTAGTTGTCTCCTGTAGAGACATATTGATGTAGATGTTAGTGTTAGGCCGAATTGATATCTGTGTTTCATTTGTGTTTTGTTGTTCAATTTCAATCAGAACGAGTTCCATTTCGTTGTTGGAAACTCCATTGCTTCGAATTGTAGATTCTTCAAATGTTATCAGTCTTTCTGACTGAACTTCCTGTATGGCAGCGAGAGGAGAGCGGCGGCTACCCAGGAGCCCACGTGGCCTGCTATTCAGGATCGGCCACATAGTGTGGTTTGATCAGATCAATTGAGACAAATCTCTTTTCTTTCTTGCCGGCAACAGGAGGAAGAAGTACTGTCCTTGTTCCTTCGACAGCCAGGGCAGGTACAGGCTTTCTGTATGATGGCCCAAATTCTTTCTTGTTCACAATCTTTTCTCTGATCAGATACCCGACTTTTGGGATCCAGGCAGGTCTTGCCATGACTGATTTTGCTTCCCCAGTGGCGGTGCGTTTTACTGGCACGTTGCTTTGTAGTGCCCGGAATTCATTAAGATCCTGTAAAACACCCAAACGTTTATTGGTGTCAAAAGGTTTTTCATCCGCCACTGTGCTTTCACAATCGAGGTCAGGTACCCACATTCTCGTCCCAAATAGGACTTCATAAGGGGTGATACCTCCTAGGGAACTTCTTGGCATGTTGTTAAGTGCCCTCTGGACCCCATGTAGGTGATTGACCCAACTACCACCCGAACCTAATACCCTTGCTGTTAAAGATTGCTTTAAGTCCTGGTTTTTCCTCTTCACAACCGAATTTCCCTCGGGATGGTATGGAGAGGAGCACCGCAATGCAACACCCAAACTTCCCATGGCTTCCTTGTAAGCCCTAGAGCTAAACGCGGGGCCACGGTCAGAATGTAATGTGCCAACTGCGTATGTCCCTATGAAGACTCGCAAATCTTTTATAACAGTTCGAGCGTCAGCCGAGCACTGGGGCCAAACCCACAGGAATCTAGAGCATGAATCCACTGCCACCAAGATGTGCTTGTAAGCCCCATTGGATTATAAGGGGCCGCAGTGGTCCGAATAGACACATGCGAGAGGTCTGTCTGATATTATTAATGGTGTTTGTGCTGGACGTGCTACGGTGGAACCCTTCATTTGCTGACAGATGTCGCACTTAAGGACAAATGCTTTTGTCTGTTTTGTTAGACCTGGCCACCAATAGCGTTGTTTCAATAGAGAAACTGATGCGGTAATCCCTGCGTGTGCAGAACCCAGATCCTCGCGTGCAGCTAGAATCAAACCTAATCTGCGATCCATGTTTAGTATTACTCTATCCACCACTCCTGGAATTTGAGCATTCGGAATATGTTTTGCATATAACTTGTAGGAGTACTGGAGTGGAAAACCTTTCGGCAAGGCTGTGCTGTTTTTGCGTGAATCAATAACATCTACCAATGTGCTTCCGTCTATTCTCGTGCTAGAACGAGTGATTGCAGCTACGGCAGCAGTTTGCACTGTCACCTTGGCGGCTTCATCAGCCAATGAATTCCCTTCAACGTGAACGCCATCACGTTGATGACTCAGCCTGTGTATCACGTGAGCTCTCGCAAGTCTTTTTTCAACTCGGCCACTTGTTCCCAAAGCATTTTGAGCTTTATTGTGCAACCTTTTGAGTCTTTAAACCCATTCTGACCCCAGTAGTGAAGATATTCATTGTAAGTCTGGACACAGTAAAACAAATCGCACACTATAAGTGTGGGGAATTCCCGATCAGTTTGTATTAGTGCCAGTAATAGGGCTTTTAATTTTGCCAGCTGTGCAGTGCAATCTCCTAGAGACTGCATCTTCGTACTGCTAGGGTGGAACTTGCTGTCCTGCATACGTCCTTTCACATTCGCACAAGCTGTGCTGTATTGTTGTTTACTACCTATGGCAGGCTGACCAGAACCGTCAGTGTAAATAATGTATTCATACTGATCTAGAGGCATTATTTCATTCGGGAGAGGATATTCTTGTTCGTATTGCAGGAATGCTTGTGTTTTTACTGTAGAATCAAATTTGTATTCTACATCTGTTGCAGTGAGAGAATTAGCCCACTGTATCCATCATGGATGTAGCGCTTTTGCGTTCGGAACGCTAGCTTGTGTGACAGCCTCTAAGGCCGGTACTGTGGTTACAATTATTCGTTTCCCCTGAGCCAGTACTCTTTCTCTCACTATAGCAGTCTGTACTGCTGACAGAATTTTTTCTTTAGAAGCAAAGCGCATTTCAGCGTTTGTGTACAAGTGTGATTTGTATGCTATGGGTACTGTTTCGCCTTCATTGAAGGTTAGGTAAGTGTACCCTGAGTGACCCGTGATTACACGGATCACCAGATTTGTGGTATTTACACGTGTGTGTTGGTGTTTGGAAGCTATCATGTCAGCCTGTGAGGAACGAAGTATATCTGTGTGTTCCTGTGTCCAATGTCTAATTGAAAAATCAGGTCTGATTAAATCATAGAAAGGTTTTACTTTTTCTGCGTAATCCAAAATGTATGTTCTTCCAAAATTTAGGAATCCTAATATGGATTGTACATTTTTCAGAGTTTTTGGAGGTTGGAGCAGTGCGCACTTTTCTAAAAAGTTAGCTGGTAGGCTTTTTTCTTCACTTGATAACTCGTATCCCAAAAATAGGACATTGAGGAGGGCTATTTTTGATTTTTTTAAAGTTGAACTTGTAGCCCTCAGAGGCGAATCCCAAAATGATGTTGCTCACCCTGATCAAGTGGTCCAATAAATCATCATCTGTCAGATAAATATCATCTACATAGGACAATGCCTCCTCATCATAATTTTGAAGTAATTCTGTTACCCTAGCTGAGAACAACCCGGGCTATTCTTATACCCTTGGGGCAGTCTACAGAATTGACGCTGCGAGCCGAGGGCTGAGAATGCTGTCAAATATCTGCTTTCAGGCGCTATACTTTGGCAGAAAAATCCATTTGAGATATCTAGTGTTCTTTTGGTTTTTTTCCGCACAATGTTATTCATTAATGCGGCACTGTGTGCATTCTGAACTGCAAATGTCTTAGTGCATGTGTTCAGATGTCTGTAGTCTAAAACTAGATGGTATGAATTGTCGGGTTTCATTACAGAAAACAAAGGATTATTCATTGAGAGGTGCAATTCTCTATTATACCTTGGTATTCAAATTGATCTTAGATCTCCCTGACCTGTTTCTTTGCTGCTTGTTTAATAGGGTACTGTCTCTGTGGAGTTGGAGTAGTTTTTACTGGGATTACATGGTGAGGTGACTCAGCATCCCACCCTACATGGTTGCGATATAATGCTGGCGCAAGTGCTACCGCCCACTCCTGCGTTTATGAATATTTTAAGTATAGTGGAACGAGGTTGGAAGAAGCCGGTAAAATTACTGTTTCTCCCTTTGGGCACTCAATAACAATCTCAGGCGGCCAATCTTTCTCACCCAAAAGGATGTCATAGCCGTAAGTCAGGTTCTTCCAAAAGAGACCTTTAGTTTTTCTGTGTTTATCCCCCTCCATTTGGAGTGTTATTTCGTATAACGGGTGTTGGACACTTAACCTAGTGTCAAGTGTCTCCACCGTGATTTGTCACCAGAAATTCCATCAGGTTCTGGCGAGCTATTGTTACTTCTGCTGCACTGTCTAGCATCATCAGAGCCCATTCTCCATTCAGAAGTTGAGTACTCAGTATCCTTGGCATGTCTGACTTTAAGACCTGCTACTTTCTTCTTTTTAAATTGAGGTTTTGATTTTGGTTTATCTTCTTTTTTGATATTATAGTCCGAAGTACGATATGTGTCTCTGGACTTTGTTCGTTCTTCTTGTCTGTGTTCTGACCATCCTTCCCTCTCGGAGTTTTTTGATGAACCTTGAAAGGAACGAAAGGAACGTGTATCAGTATCCTGATACCTGTCAGGTTTCTTAATGTTATCACGATTCCTAAGGTTGTACCTCCTTTCGGAGGACTCCTGTTGAGGAGACACACTCCTTGATTGTGATTTATTCTCTCTATTCTTTTGTTTTTTATTATCCCATTTATTCTTGGAAGAATCAGGGGATTGCTTGGAGTTATCTTTTTCAGGTCCACCCATAAGTTGAGGTTTTGTTGCTCTAGCTCCCAAATTATCTCTACCTAATTTGGCATATGTGTCATCGATAATTTTAGGTAATTCACACTCATGTTGTAAAGAAGTGAAATCCCTCAGGCGTTGGCATATTGCCACTGCTGCTGCCTCCCCTTTTATGTTTGCTAATATAATAGTTGATAGCTGGGCAAAATTTCCTAGCAATTTCATCCCTAAGTTCATAGCAGGTTCTGCTCCATACATATTCTCTATTTGTCTTAATACATCTGGTATCACTGCTATTAAAGGGATACCATGAGTTCTGATATATATGACAGCGAAAACTGTACCCTAAGAGGTACAGTCCTCTATCTGGGGAGCTATCCCCATTGGCAAGCAGATTGTTAGCATTCTGTGTTTTTCTTGCAGGTTTGTGTGTGAAAACACTGCCTCTAACTGTGTGATTTTCTGAGCTATCCAGAATGGTATTTGATCACGTCTAGTGGGAATTTTACCCATAAGTGTGTTTAGTGTTTGTGGAGTTATTTTAGTTGCAGAACCCTGAATTTGTCCTGCTGGTGTAGCCCTTGTAGGCTGAAGTGTGAGTGTTCTCATAACGAACTGTGTCAGATTTCTGTAAAGGTTTATTATTTCTTTGTGTAATGGATGTAAGTCTGCTGCCGGCATTGTTTCAATGTCTGGATGTAGTGTGTAAGCCGCTAGGACCGGCCAAGTGGCTCCATCTCTGCTGAGTGGACCAAGTCTTACTTTACCTTTTGTGTGTGGGAGGGTGCCTTTAAACCAGTTTATGTGCCCCTGGTAGGTGAGCGGAACTTCATTGTCCTCATATGGACAATATTCCTCTGGTGTTTCATCTTCAGTGTAAGAATGAAATGTATTTGTGCGTGCATCTGCTGGTGGAAATTTGACCCACGAATAGAATACCTCTGTCCAGTATGACTCGTGTGCCTCAATCACGAACGTTACTGTCCCACCCCTTGCTGTGACTCCATAGTCTGCTAATTTTAAAGTAAGGGCAGTTCTGACATTTTCCGAAATGTTTATTTCGCCTTCCTGTTCTCCTTCTTCTGCTGCATCCGCATGTAGTGCTGGCGCAGCGATGTCTTCGTCAGCCATTGTTGAAAGAGTTTCAAGGAAACTGAGATAAGGTTTTATGCACAATAGGAACTATTTGTCCTTCAAGCTTGAATAAACCTACAGCCAATACATAGGATATGCCTACTCGACTGCGGCGGATTTTTCCCTTCCCACTCCAGACGTCTCTGGGTATATGTGAGTAGGGGTCTCTGAGAAAGGCATGACTGAACTACTCAGATTTGACCGTAAAATAAGTACCAAACCAACATTGGCGGCGCCATGTCGTGTAGTTCCTATGAACCTATGTAGGATCTGCACGTTTAGACAACATAGACTGTGGGATTGGTGTCCAGACTGATTCCAGACACCCCCACCAGGTATGTTCGCCTGTGTACCAGCTAGCTCACAGTACCACTGTAAACTCCTCTTTCCAAGGAGAGATTAGTTCTTGGCAACTATCGAACATGACAACCAGGTCCCATCAGGGAACGTGGAAATAGTAGAGTACTTTTCGCTCAGTTACTCGTGCTCACTTTGTCTCAGAGAGATACACAGAATAAACGGTGGGGACATTTTCAATAAGCATTTATTGACCCAGCATCATTCTAGTGTAAAATAGGTGTGCTGAAACAACCATAAGACAGAAACAGATATAAATGATTATAAGCACCAATAGAGTAAATGGATGATAGATTCCTACCATAGTGCTAAAACAATGACGATATGCAAGCATATAAATACATAACAGTAATAATGCGTACTCCTACAATGCAACCCTAACTAGATGTACCTAAATGTACCTATCATGTATGTAGGTGTAGAGCTGAGAATCCCCCTAGGCTGAAGCCAGCCCCATTACCTGAAGTGAGAGACAGTGGGACCCCGTCTTGGTCTCGAGATGGACACCCCGCGAGGGATGTCAGACCACTGCAAGTTGGAGTGTCTGCATGCAGGAACCTCAGCGTCTCGTGTCAGTGTGTCAGCATGGAAGTCTTTCTCCTCTGCCTGCCCCAGCAAAGATATGGTGTATATATACCCAAAAGGTCCCCTCAGGGTTCTACCTTGCTGTGTCATGTCGGCCGAGGATGACGGAAGGGATGACCCTTATACATAGTTATTATGCAGAAGATGGTAATCCTGCTGTCATTCTGAGAATCCTCATGCATAATAAATGAGGCTCCTTTTCTGGGAAAACCACACGACATTTATACAGTACCTCAACTAGGCAAAAGGTCAATACCAAAAACCGTTATGTAGTACAATGGCAGGGAAATGTAGGTGAAAGGTTAGGTGACTACCCAGGCCTATATTGGGGTACATTACAAAACATAACAGATGTGTTGATTTCTCTACCTCTTAGATTCCTTTTAAATACACCTCCATTGGGGGAGGTGGGTGCGTCGCATCTGAACCCAGAAAATTCTTCAAGCTGCAAAACTACTTCTACCATAAAGTAACTATTTCCTTTTGCAGCGTAAATCTTTTCTGTATTCGCATGCTGTGCATTGATTGTACAGCGTTATTTTGTCATGAGGGTAGGCTAGGTCCTTTAGAGTGCTTTTTGAAAGTGTGCATTGAAGACCAAGTGGTTGGTGCAAATAAATTGTCTAGTGCCACACTTCCTAGGAAGTAGAGTGTTACTTCCTTCCTCCTTGTTGAGTGCAGCTGTGGTCTTTCCTTGACTGTTGCTCCTGCTGCCTTGTGACAGTATTTTAATATCTGTGCTAACCATTTTTCAATAGTTCCCTTAGTGACAGTAGAGCCCATACTTGCGTGTGCAAAGGATACAAAGAACTTTTCCCCATCCCTGTTGGGTTTTGTCCTTTCTAGGTAGTACTTATTGCTTGTCACATGTCTGGTTTGTGAAGGACCTTCACTGCCTGTGTCTTTGGATATTGGAAAATGTGGATGGTCTGTTTGGCATGGAATTTTGTTACAACTTTGGGTATGAATCTTGGATTTTCTTCTCATTACCACTTTGTCCATGTGTATCTAAAGATACAGTTCTTGTGTGGTAAGTGGTTGAATTTCGTTAACCTGTCTCAGTCAAGTGATCACAATTAGAAAGTCTGTTTTTAGAGTTAGAAACGTGAGTTTCTCTTTTGCATTGATTCAAAAGGTGACATCATTAGTTGAATAAGCATCACATTGAGATTCCAAGTGGACATGGCTGCGCTTCTTGTGAGTGATACTTTCTTTGACCCCCCTCTAGAAAACGTGTTATCACTGGTGTGGTGAAGAAATGTCTTCCTATTACCCCCCTTGTGTGAGTCACAATAGCTGCTAGTTGGATCTTTAGGGAGATGCTTGTCGAGAAGGTAAATGAGGTATGTGATCACAGTGGCATCCTGTGACCAAACCCTGCAGTTCCCCTTCTTGTTGCACCTGTGTAAAAATATCTTCCATTTGTTTCTGTAACAATTTGTTGTCGGCCGCCTTGCTTCTTTAAGTATTTCCATTGACCTTGATGGTAGGTGAACAAGACCAAACTCTATGACTTCAGGAGCCATGCTGAGGGTGTCTGGTTCTGGATGGCACACTTGACCCTCTCGGGTTGTCAACAGATTCTGATGTGTTGGAAGTCTTCTGAACTGCCCCTGTGATATCTGGGTTAGATCTGAGAACCATGTCTGCCTGGCTCATTGTGGCGCTATTAGGATTAGAGGGAAGTGTTCTTGCCTGCACCTGTGCATTACATGTGGTATCAATGGGATAGGTGGAAAGGATAGGGAAAGCTCCCAGACCATTTTATTGATAGAGCATTCCCTAGTGAATGTGGGTGGTAGAATCTGTATGTAAAGCGTTGGCATTTCATGTTGTGTATTGCACATAGGTTTACATGCAGTGTCCTCCTCCTCTGGAAGATCTTGTCCAGCACTTCCTGTTTTAGTTCCCCATTTTTGGTGTTTGCTTGTCTGCTTAGCTTGGCTGTTTCTGTGTTTAGTTCCTCTAGTAAGTGTATCCCTACTAGCAATATCTTGTTCCCTATTGCCTATTTCTATATCTCTTAGGCTAGTTTTGACAGAGGGTGTGACTTTGTCACCCCATTTGTTCAAGTAAAACACTGTTGTTGTATTGTTTATTTGGATTAACAGTCTTTCCCGATGTTTCTGGAATGCCTACAGTGATAGAGAAACTGCCTTCAGTTCCAACACATCTAGGGTCCTCAAGGTTCCATAGCCTCCTGATGTTTAGACTACGCATACAAGCTCCCCATCCCGTGATGGTTGCGTCTGTTGCGATGGTCAAAGAAGGAGTTGGTGGTTTGAAGGGCTACCCCATTGTGATGTTCGTTAGGTTCCACCATTCTGTCTCCTTCTGAACTATGTCTGTAACAACCACAAGACCATCCCAACTCCTGGTTGCCTGTGACCATTCCTGTTGCAGCCACTCTTGTAGTGGTCTTTTGAGTAACCTTGCATGTGGTATTTACATGCTCTATGCCATCATGCCCATAATTTTCCCCACTGTTCTAATTGACACTTCTGGTAGAGGTGACTCTGACCTATCATGACCTTGACCCTCTTGCCCACTGGGGGGCTCTTGTGGTCTGTGAATTCAGGATTGCCCGCAGGAATCTTTTCTTCTTTTCTAATGGTGTTGGCGATTTCTCATAATTGATGGAAACCACAGGTTGTGCTGTTGTAAGGATTATGGGCCACATGTATCAAACAATTTTGCATTCGCAAACTGTGCGAATCAGTAATTTCAGCTATTTGCGAATGCAAAATAACCTTTCAAGATGTATGAAAGGCTTTATAGTCGCAATTTTAGGTAACCACATAAATAGCGATTACCTAAAATTGACACTACAAATAGGGAATCGCAATTTGCGATTCCCTTAGCACATGTACCAAGGATTTTCTAAATGCAAACTGCGCATTTAGGAAAATGCTATTACCATCGACTTCAAGTCGATGATAACCATGTGCAAATTTTGAAAAATGCACAAAAATGCATTTTTCAAAGTGCCATGTAGTGCACACATGCAACTAGGGCATGTGTGTGCTTTACATGTGCACATTTTAATTTTTTGAGGTGCTTCAGGGGAGCTTTAGGCCCCCGGGCACTCTTGGCATTACCTAATTTGTGATTACCAATTAGGTAATCGCAAATTAGCTAATGCAAAAGCATTCGCACCTATGGGCCTTTGGGCCTATAGGAATGAATGGAGTAGTATTACCTAATAGTGATTATCTATTTAGCGAATCGCTATTTGGTAATATTAAGGATTCGCTAAATCTTTGGCGATTCCTTACAAACATAGGGGCAGATTTACAAGCCCCTTGCGACAACTTTACGCCGCCGTTGCGTCACTTCTGTGACGCAGCGGAGTCGTAAACAATGTGCCACGTTGCAACATATTTACAACGTGACGAATCTAGGGAGATGCGTCACGTTGTAAAGGCCTGCGCTACATTATACCTGCGTCAGGTATAATGTATGCAGGGTGGACGTTCCCACGCAGGAAAGCCTCGTAAAAGTAACGCAGTGAAATCTACAAGATTTCACTGAGTCACTTTTACGACGCCACTGCGTCAAAACCTTGCGCCTGCTTGAAGCAGGCGTAAGGAGTGACGCAGCATGTTAGGAATAGGCATTCCTAACCATTGCTGGAGTTGCGTCGTACTTGCGACACGACTCCTGCAATGCGCTGCCCTTACGCCGAAAAGATGTGTCACGCATTTGTCTATCCCTGCGCCACGGTGCGCCGCATTGTAAATGCGGCGCATCCATGGTGGCGCAAGGTTTTTTTTACATGTTGCAATTTAACTGGGGCATCCCTGCTAATATGCAGGGATGTGCCAGTTCTTGTAAATCTGCCCCAAAGCATTTTGCGATTACCAAATAGCGATTCGGTAGAAATCTCTATTTTTTTGATACATGTGGCCCCATGTCTTCCAGCACAGAGACCCTTCTTTCATTTTAATTTGAAGACATGTGTTATTGAACATGTAACAAGTGATGAATTGCTATCTCAGCAAATGCCCGTTTTTGGCATGGGCTTTTATTCTGTAAATAAATAATGAATATATCTGATAATCATGATCTATTTAGCTGGTTAGCTTTGAAATTATTGTCATGTCATGAATTTTATTACTGTTTCCCTCCATAATTCTATTATTTTATCTATTTTAATCACTTGCTTTTATGCTTCTTTCTTTTAGTTTTAGGCTCTTAAACACATGCTGGACAGGTTCTATTTTAGCTATAGTCCCCATTTTCGTTAGCCTGTCCAGCTTGATTACCTTTGGCCCCAAATCCATCCTAAGTATATTGCCATCTTAGACCATGGAGGCAGCCGTATTTCCTGAAATTATGCAGAATCATCAATGTCTCTGCCATTGATGCAAATGTCATCTGTGCCTATCTTTTCAAGAACTGTGAAAGTGTCAAGTCATTCAGATATAGAAATCATCAAAATCGCCAGCGCGTCATCAGTTTGGGACAAATGTATGATGGAACCACGACTGCTTTAACAACGAATGCCTTTACAACAACGCCGGAACAACAAATGCGTCTTTACAACAACTTTTTTTACAACGAATATGCCTTTACCACAAATGCCTTTACCAAGAAAATGTAATATATGTCTATAATGGGTTTATACTTACCTGTAAAATACATACAATTTTGTGGTAAAGGCATGCATAGTAAAGACATATGCATGGCAAAAATATTATGGGTAAGTATTAACCCTATCTATCTATCTATCTATCAATCTATCGATCTATCTATCTATCTTAAACCCACACCCCCAACCCTAAAAGTTCCCTTCCCACCCAAAAACCCATACCCACCCTAAAACCTAAATAATTCCCTTCCCACCCAAGAACCCATGCCCACCCTAAACCCTAAAAATACCCTTGTCACCCAATAACCCACCCTAAACCCTAAAAAAAAACCTTGCCACACAAAAAACTATACCTACCCTAAATCCTAAAAATACCCTTGTCACCCAAAAACCTATACCCACCCTAAGCCCTAAAAATATCCTTGCCCTAACATATATATATATATAATGTAGACATGCATATATATATATACACACATGCACACTCACATCACAGGTTTAGAAATTGTATATATATATATATATATAGATTCTTCTTTCCCGTTTTCTGTAACTTCCCTTCTCCTGGGAAAAAGACAGAGTCGAACCACATTAGTGTGCTGCAATTGTTTTATTGCTGCTCAACCACCACAACCGCCTGACGCGTTTCGGCCTGACACGGCCTTGATCACATGACGCGCTTTGTGAGCCACCTCCTATTTTTAAAGTGCAAAAAATGCTGTACACGTGATACGTTGGGTATAGACAAACAAAATACTACACATTGCTTCGCAATTGATATTTCATCTTATACCTGTGCAAAAACCGCCATAAATATTAGGGGAGTTAAAATACTGTAAATATGGTAAAAATGCCTTAAGAATAAATTCATGTAAAATACATACAATTCTGTTAAAAAAGCATTTAAAAACAGTACTCAAAAACATATGTCTTTTCATAAAAAACTTTTTCTCTCTCCCCCCACCTACATGGCCACATACTGTAAATAAAATAGTACATGTAAAATACAATAATTTATACAGTACAATGGTCTACTGGTGGTCTTCTATGAAACACTCATGTCTGTTCCCATGGTAAGTCTAGGTTATGTTATGACTTTTGGAAAGCAGCAAAATTGTATATATCTACATATATATGCTGTTCAACTCTATACCGATCTAAAGTGCTAAGTGAAAATGTAATTTAAAAAATGTGCTACCACGGAACAAACCTTGGGGCATATTAGCAAGACCCACGTTAAAATTATCGCCGTTTTAGCGGCAGGAAACTGCCGCTAAAACGGCGATAATGGGCTTGCTAATATGCGTATAGAATTCCAATAGAAGCCCAGGTTAGATGTGCAGGACATCTAACCTGGGCTTCTATTGAATTCCATAACGCATATTATCAAGTTCATTATCGCCATTTTAGCGGCAGTTTCCTGCCGCTAAAACGGCGATAATTTTAACGTGGGTCTTGCTAATATGCCCCCTTGTTCTTTAAAACTTATCTAAAAACACCATAATCATACAAACATCTATAAGTTCTCTAAAAGACTTTTAAAAAAACTTTTTTATAGCATAAATGCTATGTAGCAGCAAACTGAAGATGATAAAATCAATCAGGACAGTTAAGGAGAAATACCTAATATACTATGCATATATGTCCACAATGTAAACACAGTATCTAGGAGATGTTGTTCTGTATTGTTACTAAAGCCACGTAAAAAAATCTTCACTTGAGTTATGGCCATTGGGGGTCTTGGTGTCTAGTTCTATGATGTATTGTGTCTCTAGGCGTCTCAATTTCGCCTCCCTATTGCCCCCTCTCCTAGATATTGAAATGGAATCAATCAAAAAGTAGGAAAAATGTCTTAAATCGCTGCTGTGTTTTTCCTTGAAATGGCGTGCAATGGGATAAGTGGCGACACAGTTAGTAATTGCTCCCATGTGCTGCAGTATACGTTTGTGGGCTTGTAACTTAGTACAATAGTATAATATATCTATATATATATATATATATATATATATATATATATATATATATATATATATATATATATATCCATCCTGCTCCTTAACAGCTCTCCTTCGCTGGGAAAACTTGGCGCTCAAACAGCGGTGCAACTCCACGGCAGAGCCAAGCCGTATAATATATTTCCAAAACCTTCTTTGATAGAAGAAACGGAGCGCACTCACGGATAGAGTTTTTAAGGCTTTTAATCCATTTTCTTATTCTCAGGCATTATTCCACCACACAACCAACGCGTTTCGGTCTCCCTGAGACCTTGCTCACGGTTGATTTTCGCGGTTTCCTCACCATTGCTAAATTCAAAAAAACAATCATGTGACTTTTTGTCATTTCCTTCCCAAGCCTTGTGGGACTTGTAGTTTTAGATGAAATTACATTTTACATTCAATTATTTACATGGTTTTACCCTGTTAATTTTCAATCAATTTTCAGGTGACAACTTTGTATTTTTTGTATACCCAGTTATACCCATTACCATTCCAGTAGCTGTTTTCAATACAACCCTCCAGTGGGTAATTCCTAACAGCATAATGATGGTATACATACTGTTACATTCTACTGGTAATTGTACAACATAGAATTTCTACGCTTACCGATTTACCTCCATCACCTTCATCTCCCTCCAATGGGAAGTGTTATTTATATTCATTTTCATCCATTACAACTCATAAGTTTTTTTCATAATCATTTTTCCTTGACGAATTATTAGTTAAACTGTCCACACTCAAATTTTCTTTAAAAACACGACGAAAAAACAAAGCTGTAGCTTTTCAAAAAACCAATTTTTCCAAAGAAAAACCAGAGAATTTCTCTAATTTCTCAATTTTCGCATCACTCAATGCGTCCCCTTTGAGCATTATCCCAAATGTACATACAATTCCTCGTTTTGATTCAATCCATGCGGGGTGTATGTTCGCAAAGCCAATATTTGTCGTGATTCCCTTTGGCGCAGTCTTTTTTCTCTATTTCCACCACATACATGTTTTTCCACGGTTTCAATTCCGTAAAATTTCAGCAATTTCCAATCGCTCGCATGTTTTTGTTCCATGTGCTTTGCTACGGCATTGCTACGACCTTTATTTATAGTGGCTCGTACATGCTCCAAAATCTTCTTTTTAATTCACAGATGGTACTTCCAACATATTTCAGGGGGCACGGACACTCAATCACATACACTACATATTGGGTTTTACATGTGATTAATCTTTGGATTCTCCACACTTTTTGTTTGCCCAGGTTACTACTTTGGTATTCCTAGCAATTTGGCAGACCTTGCAATTGTGGCATTTCACAAATCCCGTGGTTCGTAACCACTGTACTGATTGATTCTGTTCCTTCCAGAAATGACTATGTACTAGAGTGTCTTTCAAATTCTTAGCCCTCCTATTAGTTACATTGGGATGGTTTCCCACTATTTATGCCACTGTTGTATCTAGTTGTAGGATTTTCAATTTCTTTTTCAAGATTTCCTTTATTTTCATAGCTTCTTTTGAGAAGGTCGTTATTAATCTGATAGTTTCAGATTTTTCTGTTGGTGTTTTTATTTTAATTATTTGTTCTTGTTCTTTCCTTTCTGATCTTTCTCGCCCTTTCCCAATCATTGCTGGTATATATCCCCTACGTTTGAACCTTTTGGCTGTCCAATTACTGTGTTTTGTCCATTCCTTTTTCTCAGAACATATCCTTCTGATTCTTAGGAATTCTCCGTACAGGATATTTAGAATCAAGGAGCTTATATGAAAACTGTTGGCATGCAGTAATACGTTAGTAGCTGTTTGTTTGCGATGCAGAGTGGTTTGGATTTTTCCTTCATTTATATAAATTTTGTTGTGTTGATTGTAGTGAATATTCCGTTTCTTTAAAAAATAGTCAACTGCTGTTATTCCTATTCTGTTTTCAATGTTCGTATAAAGCGAAATCACATCCATTGTGATAAGTTTATATGTTTTTTGCCAAGGTATATTTTGAAGATGTCTAAGCATGTCGCTTGTGTCTTTAATATATGATGTTAAATTTTGGACAAACGGCATTAGAAACAAATCCACATAATTTGCTACTGGTTCATATAATGAACCCTTTGCTGCAATTATTGGTCATCCAGGTGGCTTCGTTGGATGCTTGTGGATTTTTGGCAAGAAATAGATGGTTGCCATTATTGGATGTTCAGTCGATAAATATTTAACTTCATCGTCGTCCAGTAAGTTCATATCTCGCCATTCATTTAGTTTCACATCCAGTTCCTTTTTGAAACTCAGTGTTGGATTTATTTTCAATTTGGCGTAATACTCCAGATTTCCTAGTTGGCGGTGTGCCTCTTTCATGTAGTCTGATTTATTCCAGATGATAATATTACCTCCCTTGTCTGCAATTTTTATTACAATTTGATCATCTTGTGTTAGGTCCGTTAGGGCTTTTCTTTCCAAGTCACTCAAATTATCTACATATTTTGAGGTTTTCATATTGTAGATATCGTGTATTACGGCCTCATGGAAAGTATCTATTTTGCTCCCCGGGTGCAATTGTGGGTAAAACCGTGATTTTGGTTTTAAACCACTTCGGCCTGATCCCATTTGGGGGCAGATTGTATCCAAATCCACATCCATTTCATTGCTTGTTGTGTCCAAGTTTATGAGGGTAAGGAGCGGTACTGCATCATTAACTGTCAATTCCGAAGTTGGTTTGGTTACTGCCTTTTCATGTTCCTGCATTTTTTGATTTTCTTTAAAGATTTTTGCCAACTTTATTTTTCTGATATACTGATATAAGTCTATTCTGACTTGGGCAATATCCATTCGGCCAATGGGGCAAAAGTTCAAGCCCCGCTTTAATAATGATATTTCCGTCTCAGATACCATTCTATTTGATAAGTTCACAATTGTTAGATCTTCCGCATCACTTATTTCGTTTGTTTCTGTTTCATACTCCTGGTTTGGGTACCCACTTTTTCTTGCCCCTCTGCTCCTTTTTCCCCTCCTCGATGTCCTTGTGGTCGGCCCCTTCCTCTTCCTCAGTAGGTTTGCGGTTGGCTGCTCATATTTTGCTCCCACTGCCGCTGTTGGAGCCCACGCATATCTCCTAAAAAAGTTCTTTTAGATGTTTCCACATTTTGATCCATTTCCCCTTCACTTCTATCCGTTGATGTCAGGGATGATAAACTTGTAGAAGCATTTGATTCACTCACTACCTTTTCTCGCTGTTTCACCATATCATATTTTCTGGCGTACGTAAAGATTCTTCCTTCTAGGTAGTCGTCTTTATCACGTTGGAACTTTGATTGTTTTCGTTCTTTTACACTTTCTTTGTGTTTCTCAATTTGTTTTTCTAGGTCTTCTTTGAACTTTTCCATATCCGCATTTAAATCCATTGTTGCTATTTCTAGATTTTTTAGCTGTTCTTTAATTTTTTCCAATGCGATTTCCAGATGTTTCACCAATATCTCCATCAGTCCCATCGATGATTTCAAAATGTAGTCACCCCATTCCTGGAGTAACTCATTACTTGTATCTTGATGGCTTGGCATTAGTGTTATCCTTAAACCTCTTGGTACTCGTTGCACCTCTAGATATTTTTTAAGGGAAATTATTTCCCACCATTTATTTATCTCCTTCTTAGATAGTTTTTCCCACAATCTTAACTTGCTCTTTGTATCTGTTTTTTTATTTGACAATCGTGATTCTGTTCCCTTTCCACTGCTGGACGGTTGCTCAAAGAACGATTCTAATAGCTCACTGCGCTTTGCTTCTCGTTTTTCCATATTGGTGGAATTTTTGTAACTTCCTTCATTTTGTTTTACAAAATATTCTCTTACTTCAGCCCCTTTATTCGTCTGTATTTTTTACCTTCTTATCTGCAGTCCCACAAGTTTAAGCCTCCAGTTAATACTGAATACTGAGTTTGGCTACTTTTACGGGTGATAAAAAGTAATACAGGCTAGCCGGTTTCACAAATGTTGCTGCAGTATGTTTGCGCTTACTTTCTAATTACACGTCTCCTTTCAGCCCACCGGCTTCGAGATTGTGATTCCATTAGTTAAGGTTTCAATCCACGGCAGACCCTAAATCTTTCCGGCGAGCATCGTCCCAGCTATAAATCAATCCTTCTCCTTAACAGCTCTCCTTCGCTGGGAAAACTTGGCACTCAAACAGCGGTGCAACTCCACGGCAGAGCCAAGCCGTATAATATATTTCCAAAACCTTCTTTGATAGAAGAAACAGAGCGCACTCACGATAGAGTTTTTAAGGCTTTTAATCCATTTTCTTATTCTCAGGCATTATTCCCCCACACAACCAACGCGTTTCGGTCTCCCTGAGACCTTGCTCACGGTTGATTTTTGCGGTTACCTCACCATTGCTAAATTTAAAAAAACAATCTTGTGACTTTGTCATTTCCTTCCCAAGCCTTGTGGGACTTGTAGTTTTAGATGAAATTACATTTTACATTCAATTATTTACATGGTTTTACCCCGTTCATTTTCAATCAATTTTCAGGTGACAACTTTGTATTTTTTCTATACCCAGTTATACCCATTACCACTCCAGCAGCTGTTTTCAATACAACCCTCCAGTGGGTAATTCCTAACAGCATAATGATGGTATACATACTGTTACATTCTACTGGTAATTGTACAACATAGAATTTCTACGCTTACCGATTCACCTCCATCACCTTCATCTCCCTCCAGTGGGAAGTGTTATTTATATTCATTTTCATCCATTACAACTCATAAGTTATTTTCATAATCATTCTTCCTTGACGAATTATTAAACTGTCCACACTCAAATTTTCTTTAAAAACACGATGAAAAAACAAAGCTGCAACTTTTCAAAAAACCTATTTTTTCAAAGAAAAAACAGAGAATTTCTCTAATTTCTCAATTTTCTCATCACTCAATGCTTACCCTTTGAGCATTATCCCAAATGTACATACAGTTCCTCTTCTTGATTCAATCCATGCGGGGTGTATGTTCGCAAAGCCAATATTTGTCATGATTCCCTTTGGCGCAGTCTTTTTTCTCTATTTCCACCATGTACCTGTTTTTCCACGGTTTCAATTCCGTAAAATTTCAGCAATTTCCAATCGCTCGCATGTTTTTCTTCCATGTGCTTTGCTACGGCATTGCTACGATCTTTATTTATAGTGGCTCGTACATGCTCCAAAATCCTCTTTTTTAATTCACAGATGGTACTTCCAACATATTTCAGGGGGCACGGACACTCAATCACATACACAACATATTGGGTTTTACATGTGATTAATCTTTGGATTCTCCACACTTTTTGTTTGCCCAGGTTACTTCTTTGGTATTCCTAGCAATTTGGCAGACCTTGCAATTGTGTCATTTCACAAATCCTGTGGTTCGTAACCACTGTACTGATTGATTCTGTTCCTTCCAGAAATGACTATGTACTAGAGAGTCTTTCAAATTCTTAGCCCTCCTATAAGTTACATTGGGATGGTTTCCCACTATTTCTGCCACTGTTGTATCTAGTTGTAGGATTTTCCAGTTCTTTTTCAAGATTTCCTTTATTTTCTTAGCTTCTTTTGAGAAGGTCGGTATTAATCTGATAGTTTCAGATTTTTCTGTTGGTGTTTTTATTTTTATTATTTCTTCTTGTTCTTTCTTTTCTGATCTTTCTCGCCCTTTCTCAATCATTGCAGGTATATATCCCCTACGTTTGAACCTTTTGGCTGTCCAATTACTGTGTTTGGTCCATTCCTTTTTCTCAGAACATATCCTTCTGTTTCTGAGGAATTCTCCGTACGGGATATTTAGAATCAAGCAGCTTTGATGAAAACTGTTGGCATGCAGTAATGCGTTAGTAGCTGTTTGTTTGCGATGCAGAGTGGTTTGGATTTTTCCTTCATTTATATAAATTTCTGTATCCAGATAAATCACTATCTTGGCTGATGTTATATGTGAATCTCAGATTTGCTTCAGTAGAATTTAGGATTTCAAAATAATTCTTGAATTCTTCCTCCGATCCATCCCAAATAATCAGAAGGTCGTCAATAAATCTTAGCCACACCACCGTTTTGTTCACATATACATCATTATCGGGATGCCAGGCAAGGTGTTGCTCCCACCAACCCATTGCCAGGCATGCGTAGCTAGGACTAAAGGAGAATCCCATCGCTGTGCCGTTGGTTTGAGTGTAGATTCTTTCTCCAAATAGGAAAACATTTTTTGTTAGACATAAATTTATCATGTCTAACAGCATTTCGTTGTGTTGATTGTAGTGAATATTCCGTTTCTTTAAAAAATATTCAACTGCTGGTATTCCTATTCTGTTTTCAATGTTCGTATAAATCGAAATCACATCCATTGTGATAAGTTTATACGTTTTTTGCCAAGGTGTATCTTGAAGATGTCTAAGCATGTCGCTTGTGTCTTTAATATATGATGTTAAATTTTGGACAAACGGCATTAGAAAAATTCCACATAATTTGCTACTGGTTCATATAATGAACCCTTTGCTGCAATTATTGGTCGTCCAGGTGGCTTCGTTGGATGCTTGTGGATTTTTGGCAAGAAATAGATGGTTGCCATTATTGGATGTTCAGTCGATAAATATTTAACTTCATCGTCGTCCAGTAAGTTCATATCTCGCCATTCATTTAGTTTCACATCCAGTTCCTTTTTGAAACTCAGTGTTGGATTTATTTTCAATTTGGCGTAATACTCCAGATTTCCTAGATGGCGGTGTGCCTCTTTCATGTAGTCTGATTTATTCCAGATGATAATATTACCTCCCTTGTCTGCAATTTTTATTACGATTTGATCATCTTGTGTTAGGTCCGTTAGGGCTTTTCTTTCCAAGTCACTCAAATTATCTACATATTTTGAGGTTTTCATATTGTAGATATCGTGTATTACGGCCTCATGGAAAGTATCTATTTTGTTCCCCGGCTGCAATTATGGGTAAAACCGTTATTTTGGTTTTAAACCACTTAGGCCTGATACCATTTGGGGGCAGATTGTATCGAAATCCACATCCATTTCATTGCTTGTTGTGTCGAAGCTTATGAGGGTAAGGAGCGGTACTGCATCATTAACTGTCAATTCCGAAGTTGGTTTGGTTACTGCCTTTTCATGTTCCTGCATTTTTTGATTTTCTTTAAAGATTTTTGCCAACTTTATTTTTCTGATGTACTGATATAAGTCTATTCTGACTTGGCCAATATCCATTCGGCCAATGGGGCAAAAGTTCAAGCCCCGCTTACATTTTTTTTTATCTGGACACAGAAATTTATATAAATGAAGAAAAAATCCAAACCACTCTGCATCGCAAACAAACAGCTACTAACGCATTACTGCATGCCAACAGTTTTCATCAAAGCTCCTTGATTCTAAATATCCTGTACGGAGAATTCCTAAGAATCAGAAGGATATGTTCTGAGAAAAAGGAATGGACAAAACACAGTAATTGGACAGCCAAAAGGTTCAAACGTAGGGGATATATACCTGCAATGATTGAGAAAGGGCGAGAAAGATCAGAAAAGAAAAAACTAGAAGAAATAATAAAAATAAAAACACCAACAGAAAAATCTGAAACTATCAGATTAATAACGACCTTCTCAAAAGAAGCTAAGAAAATAAAGGAAATCTTGAAAAAGAACTGGAAAATCCTACAACTAGATACAACAGTGGCAGAAATAGTGGGAAACCATCCCACTGTAACTAATAGGAGGGCTAAGAATTTGAAAGACACTCTAGTACATAGTCATTTCTGGAAGGAACAGAATCAATCAGTACAGTGGGTACGAACCACGGGATTTGTGAAATGCCACAATTGCAAGGTCTGCCAAATTGCTAGGAATACCAAAGAAGTAACCTGGGCAAACAAAAAGTGTGGAGAATCCAAAGATTAATCACATGTAAAACCCAATATGTAGTGTATGTGATTGAGTGTCCGTGCCCCCTAAAATATGTTGGAAGTACCATCTGTGAATTAAAAAAGAAGATTTTGGAGCATGTACGAGCCACTATAAATAAAGATCGTAGCAATGCCGTAGCAAACCACATGGAACAAAAACATGCGAGCGATTGGAAATTGCTGAAATTTTACAGAATTGAAACCCGGTGGAAAAACATGTATGTGGTGGAAATAGAGAAAAAAGACTGCGCCAAAGGGAATCACGACAAATATTGGCTTTGCGAACATACCCGCATGGATTGAATCAAGACGAGGAATTGTATGTACATTTGGGATAATGCTCAAAGGGGACGCATTGAGTGATGAGAAAATTGAGAAATTAGAGAAATTCTCCGGTTTTTCTTTGGAAAAATTGGTTTTTGAAAAGCTGCAGCTTTGTTTTTTCATCGTGCTTTTAAAGACAATTTGAGTGTGGACAGTTTAACTAATAATTCGTCAAGGAAAAATGATTATGAAAAAAACTTATGAGTTGTAATGGATGAAAATGAATATAAATAACACTTCCCATTGGAGGGAGATGAAGGTGATGGAGGTAAATCGGCAAGCGTAGAAATTCTATGTTGTACAATTACCAGTAGAATGTAACAGTATGTATACCATCATTATGCTGTTAGGAATTACCCACTGGAGGGTTGTATTGAAAACAGCTGCTGGAATGGTAATGGGTATAACTGGGTATACAAAAAATACAAAGTTGTCACCTGAAAATTGATTGAAAATTAACGGGGTAAAACCATGTAAATAATTGAATGTAAAATGTAATTTCATCTAAAACTACAAGTCCCACAAGGCTTGGGAAGGAAATGATGAAAAGTCATATGATTGTTTTTTTGAATTTAGCAATGGTGAGGAAACCGCAAAATCAATCGTGAGCAAGGTCTCAGGGAGACCGAAACGCGTTGGTTGTGTGGTGGAATAATGCCTGAGAATAAGAAAATGGATTAAAAGCCTTAAAAACTCTATCCGTGAGTGCGCTCCGTTTCTTCTATCAAAGAAGGTTTTGGAAATATATTATACGGCTTGGCTCTGCCTTGGAGTTGCACCGCTGTTTGAGCGCCAAGTTTTCCCAGCGAAGGAGAGCTGTTAAGGAGAAGGATTGATTTATAGCTGGGACAGTGCTCGCCGGAAAGATTTACGATCTGCCATGGATTGGAACCTTAACTAATGGAATCACAATCCCGAAGCTGGAGGGCTGAAAGGAGACGTGTAATTAGAAGGTAAGCGCAAACATACTGCAGCAACATTTGTGAAACCGGCTGCCTGTATTACTTTTTATCACCCGTAAAAGTAGCCAAACTCAGAATTCAGTATTAACTGAAGGCTTAAACTTGTGGGACTGCAGATAAGAAGGTAAAATACAGACGAATAAAAGGGCTGAAGTAAGAGAATATTTTGTAAAACAAAACGAAGGAAGTTACAAAAATTCCACCAATATGGAAAAACGAGAAGCAAAGCGCAGTGAGCTATTAGAATCGTTCTTTGAGCAACCGTCCAGCAATGGAAAGGGAACAGAATCACGATCGTCAAGTAAAAAAACAGATACAAAGAGCAAGTTAAGATTGTGGGAAAAACTATCTAAGAAAGAGATAAATAAATGGTGGGAAATAATTTCCCTTAAAAAATATCTGGAGGTGCAACTAGTACCAAGAGGTTTAAGGATAACACTAATGCCAAGCCATCAAGATACAAGTAATGAGTTACTCCGGGAATGGGGTGACTACATTTTGAAATCATCGATGGGACTGATGGAGATATTGGTGAAACATCTGGAAATCACATTGGAAAAAATTAAAGAACAGCTAAAAAATCTAGAAATGGAAATAGCAACAATGGATTTAAATGCGGATATGGAAAAGTTCAAAGAAGACCTAGAAAAACAAATTGAGAAACATGAAGAAAGTATAAAAGAACGAAAACAATCAAAGTTCCAACGTGATAAAGACGACTACCTAGAACGAAGAATCTTTACGTACGCCAGAAAATATGATATGGTGAAACAGCGAGAAAAGGTAGTGAGTGAATCAAATGCCTCTACAAGTTTATCATCCCTGACATCAACGGATAGAAGTAAAGGGGAAATGGATCAAAATGTGGAAAGATCTAAAAGAACTTTTTTAGGAGATATGCGGTTGGTGCTCCAACAGCCGCAGTGGGAGCAAAATATGAGCAGCCAACCGCAAACCTACTGAGGAAGAGGAAGGGGCCGACCACAAGGACATCGAGGAAACAGACAAGGAGGGGAAAAAGGAGCAGAGGGGCAAGAAAAAGTGGGTACCCAAAGCAGGAGCATGAAACAGAAACAAACGAAATAAGTGATGCGGAAGATCTAACAATTGTAAACTTATCAAATAGAATGGTATCTGAGGCGGAAATATCATTATTAAAGAGGGGCTTTAATAATGCCCCATTGGCCGAATGGATATTGCCCAAATCAGAATAGACTTATATCAGAAAAATAAAGTTGGCAGAAATCTTTAAAGAAAATCAAAATATGCAGGAACATGAAAAGGCAGTAACCAAACGAACTTCGGAATTGACAGTTAATGATGCAGTACCGCTCCTTACCATCATAAACTTGGACACAACAAGCAATGAACTGGATGTGGATTTGGATACAATCTGCCCCCCAATGGGTTCAGGCCTAAGTGGTTTAAAACCAAAATCACGGTTTTACCCACAATTGCAGCCGGGGAGCAAAATAGATACTTTCCATGAGGCCGTAATACACGATATCTACAATATGAAAACCTCAAAATATGTAGATAATTTGAGTGACTTGGAAAGAAAAGCCCTAACGGTGTTGTATTCCTCTTAGGGTGTCCATAAACTGGCTTTCCAGTATCATGTCCTTATATAGGCACAATTCGCCCTGCCCTTATATAGGCATAAAATCCCAGCCCTTATTTAGGCATTAACCGTGCACTCCAAATACAGCCATGGTCTCCGACATCCGTCCACCCTAACATCACAACGAGTTCTTGAAGAACAGACCCTTGCGGGAGTTTCCCTAGTCCAGGACTATTGATTTCTTCAAGGACTCATATATTATGCATGAACCATTATTCCTTAGGGGTTCATTCATGACGTCTTCCGCTGTCCGACTCACGTCAATGCTAACATTCTGAGGTAATTCTCAGGTATAAATATACCTTCCCTAGCCCCTGTAAATCAGAGGAGACCTCGACTTCAGAGGAGCCCGTTTCCCGGCCTGACGCACTGAGAAGACGCCGTCATCCCTGCACGCAGAGAGTCCAGCTTCCAGTGATCTAACTTCCCTTGCGGGGTGTTGGAGTTCGAGTCTGGCAAAGAGATTCCTACCTCTCTCATTCTTCAGGTATGGAGCAGACTAGAACCTAGAGGGACTCTTGGCATACTAGGCATACTGGGGTTAGCGTACTCTTAGTATACCATAGTAAGGAATACTTCACCTACTTCATACCTCGTCCTACACCTAGGTTAGGTTAGGTACATTGGGGTAGAACTAGATTAGAAACGCATCGTATGAGTACTCGCATTTTTAGTCTGTGTTATTTATGTAACAGCATATGTACTAAAAGATAATGCTCTCGCAGTATTATTTATTTCTACTGCTCACACTGTACATTATTTATCTCGCATACTGTCTTGTGATCGTAACAGCACATTTTACTTACACCAGAAACAAGACTGTTCAATAAATCCTTTATTGAAACGCCCGTCTATTTCTTTCTGTGTAACTTGGAGAAAACTAAGCATGCACGACTGAGCTGAGTGAAATAGTTATCTATTGTTTCCACGACTCTGGGACACGTTCTGATTCTAAAGGGAAACACAGTGGTCATGTTTTGCGGCTGCCAGAAACTACTCCCTTCTTGTTGTCAAGGAGTTTCTAGTGCCTCTGAGCTAGCTGGCACAAATAATTAAGTTTAATATACTCGATAGGGACATACTGACCTTAGTCCTATGTCAAACCTATAGGATATATTATTCCAATGCGCAGAGCCTATTAGGGAAATAGGAGCTACACTACATGGCGCCCAACGGTTTGGTAAGGCAGTAATTCAACGTTAGATACTGAGTAACTCAGCAGTGCTTTTTCTCTCAAGACCCCTACCCATATACTCCAAAAGACGTCTGGAGTGGGCAGGGTTTAGTATCCACCACGGCTACATAGGGCAGTACCCTATATATTAGCTGTTTGGTTTGCTCAACGTTGAAGGATACAGTGTTCCAAAATATTGTGCACCTTATCTTTGTTTCCTTGAAACTTGTTCTACATTTTTCAAAAAACAAAATGACTGAAGACGCCGGAAACGGTGTAGCTGCGGCTGATCCAGCCCAAGCAGCAGGCTTTAACATTACAGGTTTAAATGAAACCGAGGAGGGTGTCATAAACATCGCTCCAAACTTAAGAAGAGCCATTTCTCTAAAACTTATAAAACATGGCCTACCACCAAGAGGCGGTAGAGCAGTTTTCGTGATAGAGGCACATGAATCTTTTCAGACAGAGACATTCTATTCATGGGTAATATTTCCTGAATCCAATTCAGTAACACACATGTTTCACTTCTACAAAGAAGATGAACCACCAGAGGAATACATTCCTTTCGAGGATATAGAAATTCCATTAACATACCAGGAGCATCAGCTCTGGTTTAAAGGCGCCCTAAAACATCACAGAAACATTACCAGGCTCGGTCCACTAGGTAGACCGGGAGCAACATGGCCGATTCCAGCCGGCTACACACCTCATCCTGAACTGGATATAATGTCAGATGAGGACTTACGTGTTCAAATACAAGAATTAATAAAAATCTACAGACAATTGGTCCAATATGTCATGCGGACTTTCACAGTCCAACCACCATTAACCATTCCAAATCAAACCCCTCAACAGGGGAATACACTAAAAATTACACCCCAGACTCTAAACGCAGTCATGGGTAAAATGCCCACAAAACGTGAGCAAATTCCATTTTGGATAGCTCAAAAATTACTCAAATCGAAGCAGTATTTCCAAATACTAGCCCGTATGAGAAACACAGAATACTGACAATCAGTTTACCGATGGGGATCACACCACAACTGGAAGACTGCACCACTTGGGGCTCAGTCTTTGCTGCCATCTACACTAAAACACATGGCGTTCCGTCAATTGCGGTAATACCTGATGTCCTGAAACAAATTCAAAATGAATACGGGGCAGAGCCTGCTCTAAATTTAGGTATGAAATTACTGAAAAATTTCGACCAGGTCTCCTCAATAATATTATCTAATATTAAAGGGGAGGCAGCAGCAGTGGCGATCCGCCAAAAGTTAAGGGAATTTGATGTTACAGAACATCAAACAGAGCTACCCAGAATTATAGAACAATCTTATGCAGAATTAGGCAGAGATAGTTTGGGTGGAAGACCAGTGAAGCCGAAGCTATCTGAAAGTCCTGAGAAGGACTCAATTAAACAAACTCCTCTATCTTCTAAAAAGAAGTGGGAGTCTACTAAACAAAAATCAAACGAGAAACGTTCTCAATCTCGAGGTAGGTCTCCTCAAAAGGAGCCCTCTGAAAGGAGGTATAACCTCAGGAATAGGGATAATTTGAGAAAACCTGATAGGTATCAAGATACTGATACACGTTCCTCTCGTCCCTTTCAGATCTCATCACAGACTTCGGAAAGAAGAGGACGAACAGAACATAGAGAAGAACGCGTGAAATCGAAAGACGACAAACACGCTCCAAAAACCAAAGTAAAACCTCAATTCTCCAAAAAGAAAGTAGCAGGTCTAAGGATCAGACATGCCGAGAATACTCAGAACACAACTCAAGAACGGAGAATGGGCTCAGACAATGCTGGACAGTGCAGCAGAAGTCACAATAGTTCGCCAGAACCTGAAGGAACTTCTGGAGATAGTGGACTTGAATGAGTACATCACAGTTGAGACTGTAGACACCAGGGTTAGTACTCCACAAAAGTTATATGACATAACACTCCGGATGGAGGGAGACAAACCAAGACAGGTGAAAGCACTTTTTGGGGAAAGACTATCAAAGGGCTATGACATACTTCTAGCAGAAAGAGACTGGCCACCACAATTTGTCAGGGAGTGCCCACATGGTGAGGACATTATTATGCCTGCCTTCTCCAACCATATACCAATGCATCTAAGATATACATATGCCAGGAAATGGGCAGTGGCCCAGGCCCCAGCATTATATAAAAATCATGTAGGATGGGATGAGGACTCACCTCACCATAAAATACATCTGAAACATGAACCAACTGCACAACGGCAGTACCCAATAAAGCAAGAAGCTAAAAAACAGGTCAGGGAGATCTTAGATCAACTTGAATATCAAGGGGTGATTGAAACATGCACCTCCTCAATGAACAATCCTTTGTTTCCTGTCTCCAAACCAGACAATACATATCGTCTAGTTTTGGACAGACACCTAAACACTTGTTCTAAAACTTTTGCAGTGCAAAATGCACATAGCACAGCATTAATGAATAACATTGTGCGTAAAAAATATAAAACAACATTAGACATCTCAAATGGTTTCTTTTGTCAAAACATAGCACCTGAAAGCAGGTACTTAACAGCATTCTCCATAATGGGGACCCAGCGTCACTTTTGTCGACTCCCACAAGGGTTCAAGAACTGCCCAGGTTTATTCTCAGCGAGGGTAACGGAGTTACTACAAATTTATGACAATGAGGCATTGTCCTATGTCGATGACATCTATCTGACAGACGATGACCTGGACAAACACTTGAACAGGGTGAGCACCATTATACTGGGATTCGCCTCTGAGGGCTACAAGTTCAACTTTAAAAAGTCCCGAATTGCCCATCTCAATGTCCTATTTTTGGGATATGAGCTTTCAAGTGAAGGCAAGAGCTTGGCAGCTAACTTTCTAGAGAAATGTGCGCTGCTCCAACCTCCAAAAACGCTAAAAATCTTACAATCCATCCTGGGTTTCCTAAACTTTGGAAGAACATACATTCTAAATTACGCAGAAAGGGTTAAACCTCTCTATGCATTAATCAAACCTGATTTTTCGACCAGAAACTGGACACAGGAACACACAGAAATCTTGCGTTCACTACAGGCTAACATGTTAGCAACAAATCACTTACAAACACGCGTAAGTCAATGAAATTTGGTGATCCGAATAATTTCGGGTCAATGCGGATTCACCTACTTAACCTTCAATGAGGGTGAGAAAATACCAATCGCATACAAATCCCATTTGTACACACAAGCGGAAATGCGCTTCAGTTTAACTGAAAAAATTCTGACAGCAGTTCAAACCGCTGTAGCAAAAGAAAGAGCCTTAGCCCAAGGGAAACGCATTATAGTCGTAACCCCGGTACCAGCTTTAGAAGCGGTCACAAAAGCAAGCATTCCAAATGCTAAAGCATTACATCCAAGATGGATACAATGGGTTAATTCTCTTGCTGCAACAGATGTTGAATATGTTTTTGATCCAGATTTAAAAACTCAAGCATTCCTGCAATACGAACATGAATGTCCTCTGCCTACTGAAATTCTGCCTCTCGATCAGTACGAATTCATAATTTACACTGACGGATCCGCACAGCCCGCAACAGGGAGTAAGCAAGCTTACAGTGCAGCGTGTGCAATCGTTAAAGGTCGCATGCGAAATGGCATCTTCAGACCCATGGTCACAAAAACTCAATCTCTAGGAGATTGCACAGCTCAGCGAGCTGAACTACAAGCATTCAAACTGGCACTTGAAAGTACAGATCGAGAATTCCCCACACTAATAGTGTGCGATTCCTTTTACTGTGTTCAGTCGTATAATGACTATATACAAAACTGGCTTGAAAATGGTTTCAAAGATGCGAAAGGTGGCACAATAAAGCATAAAATGCTTTGGGAACAAGTAGTTCAGTTGAAAAACGAACTACCAAAGGCTCACGTGATCCACACACTGAGTCATCAACGTGATGGCGTTCACGTTGCAGGGAATTCATTGGCTGACGAAGCCGCAAAGGGTGCTGTTCAGATGGCTTCCGTAGCTGCGATCACTCGTTCAAAAACAAAAATAGATGGTGCGATAATGTTGGCTGTCAATGCATCAAGCAAAGGCAGCAGTGCAGCGTTACCAAAAAAGTTTCCACTCAAGTACTCTTATGTAATTGATGCGAACAACGTTCCTTTTGCTCGAATCCCTGGAGTGGGGGATAGGGTAATTCCAAACATGGAACGTAGAGCAGCCTTGATTTATGAAACACATTTGGGGGAGGGTCTGTCACATCAAGGGATCTCTAAAACAATTTTGACGTTAAAAGAGATGTACTGGTGGCCTGGAATGAATACAGAAATTCACATATTCATCAACAACTGCCTCGACTGTAAATTACATCGAGAGAGCCACCAGACACCATGCTGCGAATGCGGCAACCCAGTACAGACACCATTGTTAGACAGCATTAGACTATCTACGAGCCTGCGTCCTACTGGACAAAGGCATTCCCACAAATACTGAATCAAGGTTCCTATGGTTATGGCCTCAGCGCTCGGCTGACGCTCGAACTGTTATAAAAGATTTGCGAGTCTTTATCGGCATATACGCAATAGGCACACGACATTCTGACCAGGGTCCTGCGTTTAGCTCTAGGGCTTACAAAGAAGCCATGGCCAGTCTGGGCGTTGCATTGCGGTACTCCTCTCCATTCCATCCTGAGGGAAATTCTGTTGTGGAAAGGAAAAACCGGGACATAAAGCAGTCTATAACAGCTAGGGTATTAGGTTCGGGTGATGGGTGGGTCAAACACCTTAGTGGGGTTCAGCGCTCATTGAATAACCTGCCAAGAAGTTCTCTAGGGGGGGTCACTCCATATGAGGTCCTATTTGGGACAAGAATGTGGGTACCAGACCTTGAACACGTAGGCACAGTGGTGGAAAATAAACCCTTTGATATCAGAGATCGTTTGCCTGTTTTACAGGAACTAAACAAGTTAAGAACGAAACAAAGCAACGTATTCCTACAGCCCACCACCACTGGGGATCAACCGGCTGTCCCAGCAAGACCTGTCTGGATTCCAAAAGTTGGGGATCTAGTCAGAGAAAAAATCGCGGACAAGAAGGAATTTGGACCTTCTTACAGACAACCAGTACCTGTCCTAGCAGTTCTAGGAACAAGAACAGTACTTCTGCCGCCCCTTGCTGGAAGAAAGGAGAAAAGATTTGTGTCCATCGACCTCATCAAACCACAGTATGTGGCCAATACTAAATAGTAGGCCTCGTGGACTCCGACCTAGTAGCAGACGCACTCCTCTCGCTACTATCCAAGAGGTTCAGACTGAAAGACTGATAACCATCGAGAACTCAGCTGTAACTGATGGAGGACTAAGCAACAACGCTATGGAACTCATCCCTCTTGAACACCAAGTAACAGTTCGTCCAAATACACCTGTCTACACCAACGTGGCAAGTGATGAACTGGTTCCAGTGATTTCTACAAATCCTGATGCAATTCCAACAATTGACAGAACTGCTTCTGGCTATTTCATTAACTTTGATACGTTCTCAGAAGATCCGAGTGAACCTGAAACGACGCCAGCATCATTGAAATTCAAGCAGCAAGTACAAGACTTTCTTCACTTTCTGAAAAAGACTTATTTGGGTTCTCCATGGATTGAACTCTGGATTACATCTGGACTTTTTGTTTACCTGCTCTGGCTAGCTTTGGTAACAACTGTGAGCGTGCTTATAAGTGGCAGATACATCCATGTGAACACTGAAGGAAAAGACGTGAACGTACTTTTGAAACCTCATAAATCTTCCCATCGTGAAGCAAGAGACTTGTCATCAGTGAACATCACAGCTGTTCCTATACAGGATGGTATAGTGTGGGACAAAAAGATTTTGAAATCTTCGGTCCGACGGAACAATTGAACATTCCACATTTGTTTAAAATTTCACTAAGTGATCTAATTACGTCCAGTACCTATTCAGATGATTGGGACTTTGAGACTGTCAATGATATAATGTTTGACCTAGAAAAATCTGCTGCATTTTCTAAACATGAATATTTAGAGGGTTCATCAGACTATGAACAAATGTATTGTTATAACCACTATGGTCATCATTATTTGCATAAATCTGCATATCCAAGAAATGTGTTTACGTTTAACCAATGGGAACATTGTCCTACACCACCTAAAGGTAGTTCAAAAACATTTGCTAGTAAATTTCCATATTTTTCAGGATACAATACATCTGAACCAGAAATGTTTTACTATAAAAATGTAAACAAGACAGGGCTGAAAATTATGTTAACAAATACAAAACAGATTTACTCTGCGTTATTTAATGCCCAACTGTCTAGACAGGGTTTCGACTTTTGGAAAGACACAATAGACACCAAAACAGTCTGGGGTACTAAAGAATGGCAAGTGCAGGGGATAGAAGCTTTATTTAGAGCCTGCATCATCCCTGAACAAATAATGTTTTTGAATGAAACCATCCAACAAACGTCTTGTCTTGGATTAGCCAAGATCAAAGAGATGAACACACCTTCTGTACCAACACCTGCCAGTGATAATAATACAAAGGCAGTGGTGACAGTTGACAATATACTACAACTCAACAGATCTAATGCGGATTGGAAAAATGGTTGATCTGGCCCACAGACACGAATAACTGTCAGGAACGATTCCTGAATAAAACTCAGGGCTTTTCTATTAATAGGCCAGACCCAAGATATGTCCAAAGACAACATCCGGGGGTAGTAACAACATACAGTGTAGGAAAATTATGCCTCGATTGGCTGCATAAGTCTACACTACAGGATGTGAAACAACACTTAACCATACTTAAAAAGGACGCAGACCGTAGGGAATTCTTGCTTGGACCAAGAAAACCGCGTCAAAAACGTTTCATATATGCCGGCATTTATGCTGCTTATAATGAAGCATGGAAAGTATCACAGATGGAGGCCGCAGAACGAATACGTGAACTTGATCGTATTAATTTAGAGAAAACACTCTCTGTGGTCGACAATGGGTTAACAACTTTGTCCTCCAGAATATATTCATTGGATGGCATTGTATCCTCTGCTATCGACATACTAGAACAAGATTTGGCGATGTTACAGCAAGGCCAGTCTCAATTACGTTCTATTGTGTTATTAAGCTGGACGCTGCAATCTTTACGTGCAGGCTATGTGCCTTGGCGTTTCATCAACACAACGGCTCTGTTTGCAGAATACAATCTAACTGATAAACAGATCGAACTGGCACAAAGAGGAGCAAGGTATACAGTGCTGAGCATTGAAAAACTGGAAAAGTTACCATTCACAGTGGCAGAAAAACCAGCTACAGAATGGCTTATTCATGGCAAAATAACATTACCTGTGAGTACTTTTCAGTTTCAGTATTGCCTCAGACAAATGCAAGCAGGCAAATATGAAAGGTTGGGTAAGGAATACATTAAGACATCTTGGAATTTACCGTATACATATAGATGTTGGAGTGGGGATCGTGAAGTGTTTTTGAGCGGTACAAACTGTAAACTTCCACTAAGCGGTTCGCTTATATGTCAGGACATTTCTTTACACGGGGCTTGTAATGGTTCTGTGGCAAATTTGTCTTGCCATCAGCAGGGTACACCAGCTGCTGTGATTAATCCAACGTTTGGACAACTTTCTAATGGGAGTTACCTCATGTTGAATGATCAGAGTTGCTGCGGCATGCTGCCAGGCATCCCATATCTAGTAACGGTCAACTCCAGGGTCACTTGCTGTATGCAAGTATTGTTTGCCCCAATAGACACAGTCAGGGAGTCGCCTCTATGGCCTTCGCTGAACGTCTCTTTTATAAGATTTGATACTTTGAGCAGAATGAAAGCCATGCTTTTACAGCAAACAGTGCCTTTGACTTCGGCCAAAGAAACCTATGATCTACAAGTAGCAAGGACTTCGGCTGAGTTACTGACTTTAATACGTACAAACTGCCCTATACATTTCGTAGAAATGATATCACGTATCTTCAACATGTCTGATACAACTGGCATTATACATGTATTTAAGAGCATCTGCTCCGGTCTGTTAGCACCTTTCCAGGCAATACTCGGAATCATCCCGAACTTTGCACATTCGGTGTTTGGTGGCATACCATTAATTCTAGCACTTGTTGCCGGAATTCTATTTCTCTTCCTGCTATTGCGCTATGGCCAGCCTATTCGCAGACATCACTCCGAGCGAAATGGAGAAAGCTCTCCTTGAACGAAAGTGCCCTGAGCGAATAGTACAGCTTTTGGGCATGACTCGTCTACGGGACCTTAATACAACTTGGTTCCTGTCATTCAGACCAATCTGGCAAGATTGCATCTTACCTGTTCTACGATGCCTGCTATGCGGTGAGGAATGCGTGTTGGACACCTGTCTAACATTTCCATCAGCTACGCCAACGGATGTCGATACTCTGCTGGACCCGATAACGGCCCATGCTCTGTGTTGTCCCCAGAGGCTATCCTGATGTCAGCATTCATTGAGATCTCACAGACGCTTCCGGCTGCTGCTGAGGTACGAGAAAGATCTACAGGCACACAGGTAACAACGGACGCGAAATTTGCTGCGGCACCCTATGCTGGAAGCGAAGCTTCACATCTCTGTGCAATTAATCTGCTACACGAGGTGTTCCAACTGACACCAACTACAGTGGACGATGTTTTGTCTATAGAAATAGATGATCTCATGTTTACACTAGACCCATAAACTGACTCTGATTCAGCGTACTGTGTTCCAGAGATGCAGTGACAATTTGGCCTTCATTTTAAAAAAAACTTGGAACTCTACCAAAACTGAACTTTTTCCCATTTTCGAACGAAAATGGCACTTCCATCTGCTTAAAGTAGAACTAGCCTTATAATACAGACTTAAAGGTACTTCCAGGGACACTTAGTCATCTTGTGTGTCTACAACAGTTCATTGATTTTCAAGACATGAAATGACTTTGATTTTAAAAAAAAGCTTATCGATCATTTTTTTGTCACATGTAAATATTACTGCTTCTTTTCATTCATATTGCATTTTATTTTAAATGTATGCCTGAAGTGAAGAGCAATGCTTCAAATGTACAGTACCTTTTGCATTCTAATTGGTTTTTTAAATGCCTTTTTTTTAAATGGTTTTATGAAATGTTTTAGAAATATGCGGTACTCCATTTTTAATGTTTAGCATTTTAAATGTTTAGCATTTTAGTATTATAGTACACACAAAAGTGGAGTGGGTGTTGTATTCCTCTTAGGGTGTCCATAAACGGGCTTTCCAGTATCATGTCCTTATATAGGCACAATTCGCCCTGCCGTTATATAGGCATAAAATCCCAGCCCTTATTTAGGCATTAACCGTGCACTCCAAATACAGGCATGGTCTCCGACATCCGTCCACCCTAACGTCACAACGAGTTCTTGAAGAACAGACCCTTAGGCTGCGGGAGTTTCCCTAGTCCAGGACTATTGATTTCTTCAAGGACTCATATTATGCATGAACCATTATTCCTTAGGGGTTCATTTATGACGTCTTCCGCTGTCCGACTCACGTCAATGCTAACATTCTGAGGTAATTCTCAGGTATAAATATACCTTCCCTAGCCCCTGTAAATCAGAGGAGACCTCAACTTCAGAGGAGCCCGTTTCCCGGCCTGACGCACTGAGAAGACGCTGTCATCCCTGCACGCAGAGGGTCCAGGTCCAGTGATCTAACTTCCCTTGCGGGGTGTTGGAGTTCGAGTCTGGCAAAGAGATTCCTACCTCTCTCATTCTTCAGGTATGGAGCAGACTAGAACCTAGAGGGACTCTTGGCATACTAGGCATACTGGGGTTAGCGTACTCTTAGTATACCATAGTAAGGAATACTTCACCTACTTCATACCTGGTCCTACACCTAGGTTAGGTTAGGTATATTGGGGTAGAACTAGATTAGAAACGCATCGTATGAGTACTCGCATTTTTAGTCTGTGTTATTTATGTAACAGCATATGTACTAAAAGATAATACTCTTGCAGTATTATTTATTTCTACTGCTCACACTGTACATTATTTATCTTGCATACTGTCTTGTGATCGTAACAGCACATTTTACTTACACCAGAAACAAGACTGTTCAATAAATCCTTTATTGAAACGCCCGTCTATTTCTTTCTGTGTAACTTGGAGAAAACTAAGCATGCACGACTGAGCTGAGTGAACTAGTTATCTATTGTTTCCACAACTCTGGGACACGTTCTGATTCTAAAGGGAAACACAGTGGTCATGTTTTGCGGCTGCCAGAAACTACTCCCTTCTTGTTGTCAAGGAGTTTCTAGTGGCCTCTGAGCTAGCTGGCACAAGTAATTAAGTTTAATATACTCGATAGGGACATACTGACCTTAGTCCTATGTCAAACCTATAGGATATATTATTCCAATGCGCAGAGCCTATTAGGGAAATAGGAGCTACACTACAACGGACCGAACACAAGATGATCAAATCGTAATAAAAATTGCAGACAAGGAAGGTAATATTATCATCTGGAATAAATCAGACTACATGAAAGAGGCACAACGCCAACTAGGAAATCTGGAGTATTACGCCAAATTGAAAATAAATCCAACACTGAGTTTCAAAAAGGAACTGGATGTGAAACTAAATGAATGGCGAGATATGAACTTACTGGACAACGATGAAGTTAAATATTTATCGACTGAACATCTAATAATGGCAACCATCTATTTCTTGCCAACAATCCACACGCATCCAACGAAGCCACCTGGACGACCAATAATTGCAGCAAAGGGTTCATTATATGAACCAGTAGCAAATTATGTGGATTTTTTTCTAATGCCGTTTGTCCAAAATTTAACATCATATATTAAAGACACAAGCGACATGCTTAGACATCTTCAAGATATATCTTGGCAAAAAACGTATAAACTTATCACAATGGATGTGATTTCGCTTTATACGAACATTGAAAACAGAATAGGAACAACAGCAGTTGAATATTTTTTAAAGAAACGGAATATTCACTACAATCAACACAACAAAATGCTGTTAGACATGATAAATTTAGGTCTAAAAATTTTTTTTTTCCTATTTGGAGAAGAAATCTACACTCAAACCAACGGCACCGCAATGGGATTCTCCTTTAGTCCTAGCTACGCATGCTTGGCAATGGGTTGGTGGGAGCAACACCTTGCCTGGCATCCCGATAATGATGTATATGTGAACAAAACGGTGGTGTGGCTAAGATTTATTGACGACCTTCTGATTATTTGGGACGGATCGGAGGACGAATTCAAGAATTATTTTGAAATTCTACTGAAGCAAATCTGAGATTCACATATAACATCAGCCAAGATAGAGTGATTTATCTGGACACTGAAATTTATATAAATGAAGGAAAATTCCAAACCACTCTGCATCGCAAACAAACAGCTACTAACGCATTACTGCATGCCAACAGTTTTCATCAAAGCTCCTTGATTCTAAATATCCCGTACGGAGAATTCCTAAGAATCAGAAGGATATGTTCTGAGAAAAAGGAATGGACAAAACACAGTAATTGGACAGCCAAAAGGTTCAAACTTAGGGGATATATACCTGCAGTGATTGCGAAAGGGCGAGAAAGATCAGAAATGAAAGAACGAGAAGAAATAATAAAAATAAAAACACCAACAAAAAAATCTGAAACTATCAGATTAATAACGACCTTCTCAAAAGAAGCTAAGAAAATAAAGGAAATCTTGAAAAAGAACTAGAAAATCCTACAACTAGATACAACAGTGGCAGAAATAGTGGGAAACCATCCCAATGTAACTTATAGGAGGGCTAAGAATTTGAAAGACACTCTAGTACATAGTCATTTCTGGAAGGAACAGAATCAATCAGTACAGTGGTTACGAACCACGGGATTTGTGAAATACCACAATTGCAAGGTCTGCCAAATTGCTAGGAATACCAAAGAAGTAACCTGGGCAAACAAAAAGTGTGGAGAATCCAAAGATTAATCACATGTAAAACCCAATATGTAGTGTATGTGATTGAGTGTCCGTGCCCCCTGAAATGTGTTGGGAGTACCATCTGTGAATTAAAAAAGAGGATTTTGGAGCATGTACGAGCCACTATAAATAAAGATCGTAGCAATGCCGTAGCAAAGCACATGGAACAAAAACATGCGAGCGATTGGAAATTGCTGAAATTTTACGGAATTGAAACCGTGGAAAAACATGTACGTGGTGGAAATAGAGAAAAAAGACTGCGCCAAAGGGAATCACGACAAATATTGGCTTTGCGAACATACACCCTGCATGGATTGAATCAAGACGAGGAACTGTATGTACATTTGGGATAATGCTCAAAGGGGACGCATTGAGTGATGAGAAATTTGAGAAATTCTCTGGTTTTTCTTTGGAAAAAATTGGTTTTTTGAAAAGCTGCAGCTTTTTTTTTCGTCGTGTTTTTAAAGAAAATTTGAGTGTGGACAGTTTAATTAATAATTCGTCAAGGAAAAATGATTATGAAAAAAACTTATGAGTTGTAATGGATGAAAATGAATATAAATAACACTTCCCACTGGAGGGAGATGAAGGTGATGGAGGTAAATCGGTAAGCGTAGAAATTCTATGTTGTACAATTACCAGTAGAATGTAACAGTATGTATACCATCATTATGCTGTTAGGAATTACCCACTGGAGGGTTGTATTGAAAACAGCTGCTGGAATGGTAATGGGTATAACTGGGTATACAAAAATACAAAGTTGTCACCTGAAAATTGATTGAAAATTAACGGGGTAAAACCATGTAAATAATTGAATGTAAAATGTAATTTCATCTAAAACTACAAGTTCCACAAGGCTTGGGAAGGAAATGACGAAAAGTCACATGATTGTTTTTTTGAATTTAGCAATGGTGAGGAAACCGCGAAAATCAACCGTGAGCAAGATCTCAGGGAGACCGAAACGCGTTGGTTGTGTGGTGGAATAATGCCTGAGAATATGAAAATGGATTAAAAGCCTTAAAAACTCTATCCGTGAGTGCGCTCCGTTTCTTCTATCAAAGAAGGTTTTCGAAATATATATATACATACACACACACACACACACCCACACACACACCCACACACACACACAATATTCTTCCCTGCGAAATACTTACATTTTCGTTGTAAAATCGTTCATGGTAAAGGCATTTTTATGGTTAAAAAAAAAGTCATTGTACAGACTTTTGTTGTAAAGGCGCATTTGTTGTTCTGACATTGTAATGGCTTATTGTTGTTCCGGCGTCGATGTAAATGCTGTTTCCCATCTTGGACAGGTGCCTTTTTCAAGGTCATATAGTAAACCCATCCCAATCAATGTAGTCGATATTGACGTATTTTTACCTTAGTAGTACATTCACTTATGTATCTGATTATGTCAAAACATTCCTAAGGTGACATTGCAAATTCCATCTTAGATAAGATACAATATATAAGGACTACCGTTTGACCACTTAGTTAAGAGTGAAACTTCACCCAAGTCACAGACGCAGATCGCAGTTGAGCACAGCACTAGATTTCATCTCAACCGAAGAAGCCTACATCAAGACTCGTTGAGGCTCTGCAAAGCATTCCATTCTGCCTTCATAAACTAATAGCGGTTTGCGAAATAATGACACGTGTTACATCCTATGGGATTTATATTTCAGTGGACATTCACATTTTTAGACTTCTGAAGTAACACACTAATATCAGTCTATAGGCGACTTAGACAATAGGCCTTACAAATGACATACTTGCCTTTACTAACCAGTCACAGGTATGGGTATACATGTATTCATTCCCTTTGTCTGAGGTGTGCTGCAACCATGGCTAGGCATTTTGTAAATACACATGGTGCCAATGTAATCTTGAATGGTGAAACCTTAAACTGATAGTGTACTTTGTCCACTACAAATCTCAAGAACTATCTGTATAGCTGGTTCATCAGTATTTGAAGGTACGTGTTGTTAAGGCCTATCGTTACCACGTTGTCTTCCTTTCCTGTAATGGGAATGGGCTATTGGAGGGATGTCATCTTGAATCTTTGTGTTTTGATTGACCTGTTGACTATTCTTAGATCCCATATTGGTCTTAGCATCTTGTCTGGTTTTGGCACTGGAAAGTAGATGGAGTAAACCCCCTTTAATCTTTCTTTTGGTGGTACTAATTCTTGCCTGTTTTTAAAATATGTTTATTGAATTTTTTGCACAAATAAAATCCACATATCTCTTATAATTCCAACAATCCTGGACAGAGAGGGGAAGTCAAACATGCGCTTCTCACGCTCAGCCATGAAAATATCCAACAAAATATGGCCAGGCCCCCTACCCCCAGTACACAGATACTGTTCACCGTGGGGGAGCAAGGAAGCCGAAGAGGCAAAACATAAAGCACAGATGTTAGGCATATGAGAAAAACCAGGAGAAAAAGCAACAACAACAAACATATTCATGTTTCAACATGACCAATGCAAAAGAATCAACAAATCTGAACCATGTGTGCGTGTATCCAGCCCCCAACCCCCCACTGCCTCCCCCAGAGCCCTGCTTGTTACCCTCTGTCCCACAAGGACCACCTCCAATCAAGTGGCACTAACATTGTTCGTTGGCATACACTCAGCTCCCGTGTCTCCCAACCACCAGGATGTGCTTGTGAATCAAATGGTCGAGTGGTCTGAATGCCCTCCACCCCCACACAGCTCCTCGGAGAGTTACCAACACTTTCACAGGAGTGATCATCAGAACTCACCTCTAATTTCTCTAAGTAGTCATCCCAGCGGCCCAATGGGTCCTCCCCTCTTTCCCCCGAGGGGCCGCTGCCGACTTCCATGCCATTGCTATACATCGCTTCGCAAGAATCAAGGCCAGGTTCTAAAATCGTAGCAGTGGGAACAGGCAGCCCATCACCTCTACTATACTATGTGTCACTTGCAGCCAGAAGGGGGATATCACCATACCATTTACACAAATCTGCATCAGTCGTCCCACACCTAAGGCACTTATTACTCGATCCCGGGTACATCATCCTAATCCTTTTTGGGATCAGATATGCGTAGTGAAGGAAGTGTAATTGGATAAGTCAGAACCAAGCATTGCGTGTCACCTTGTAAAACCAACTGAAGACAATGGGCCCACACCTTGTCCACTATATCGGTGTTCCGTGTGATTTTCCACCAGTCCCGAAGCATTTCAGTCCCCCCAGTGGAGTGCCGCCCCAAGACAGAGTATAAGCAAGTAATAGCCTTGGTACATTCTGTCACGTGGTCAGGATAGGCCCGGTTAGAAACACCACCATTTACATGCTCACATTTCTTAAGTTGCCTTCTCTTTTGAACACAGTGACTTGACATCCATTTACGTGCGTAACCATGCAAAATATTCTCTGAATCTACATTGCTTACATTTCCACTTTGTAGGCACATTATCACGACACCTTGATCATTCAGTACAAGAGATAAAGTTCACTGTGCACAATGTTATTTATGTTATTGTCCGGGAGGCGACTGCGCTATCCAACTAGAATAAACAATTGCGCCCTGACAGAGGTTGCGACATAGCCACATGGGAGCTGTGATTATATACACAGAACCCACTTCCTTGTTTAGGGAGAGGAGCACTCAGCTGACACTGCAAGGTCACTACATGCCGGAATTCCAGCTCAGCTGATTCCTACCTACCAACACAAGGGATGTCCGGCTCTACACCAAGACGGCCAGCCTGATGACACTTACCCACAGGTAATAGAGAGTTAGACCACCCAGGAAGGGATTTGGCAGATCACCCACCCTAGACAAGACTAGGTTAGGGATTGCTACGTATGGGTACACTATACACAGTACTTATAAGCTTGCATATATTTACTGTCTTAGCACAATGGTGGACATGTTCATCTTTTTCACTTTTCTTGTAACGCTAATTACTTTAATCTGTTTCATTCTATTGATTATCGCAGCACACATATTTTATACAAGAATCACAATGCTTCAATAAATATTATAAAGCCTTGCTGAGTGTTTCTTTTGTATTTCTTTGGGTATGCATGAGAGTCCAAATGAAAGGGTTCTAAATCTGTTACCACGATTTCCTTGGGGGAGCTGGGTTGTCATGTTCTGAGGTTGCACACACATTTGTTACCCTGTAAGGTTAGGCGTGCAGATGGTGCACTGTGGGCTAGCAGGGAGATAGGTCAACATATCCTGAGAGTGTGCATTGAATCAATCTGGAACAATCCTGACATTAATGTTGTCCAACAAACACACAGTTTTTACTGATGAGGTGCAAGTCGTATGACAATCCCGTCTGGTCAATAGCACCTCCAATGGAGCCCTTACGGGTGGTATCCCACGATCGGTGCCCCACGTCCTATGCATAACCCCTCTGAGGGCAGAGTAAAGCAGGAACTGCTCTGGTACCAGCCCATAGTCAAGCCTCAGTTCTTCGAAGGTGTGGATCCACTTGCCAGACATCACATCTGACCATGTCTGGATCCCTACCTCTTCCCAGTCCTTAGTCCGGTACATCGCCCGCAAGGTCGCACACTCTGGCATCGCCCATATGGGAGGCTGGGAGCCTAAGCTATGGACTTCACACCCCTGTGGATATACCGCTTCTATGTGTGTAGGGCCACACACAGTAATACACTGTCTGAGTTCCTGGGTGGAGTAGCATCCAGGAGTGCAAGAGGGGCCGTGTAGGAAACTGGACTTTTCTTTGCAGATGCCACCCACTTTTTGCCTCCAATTGAACTGCTGGATGCTGTTTTCAGATGCTGGTTTCTGACTCTAATAGTGCACTGAAGCCTGCTAACCAGGCTCCAGTGCCAGTATTCTTCCCCCTGAACTGACATGTTAATTGTAGCCCAGTAGGCAAGGACTTTAGCACCCCTGTAAGTCCCTGGTAAATGGTACCCCTGGTACCCAAGGCATGGGTACTAAAGAGGGTCCCTAATGCTGCAGCATGTGCTATGGCACCATAAGGGACCCGCACACAAACTGCATGCAGAATGCCATTGCAAGCTGTGTGAAATGGTGCAAGCCATTCCGATAACACAACATTGCCCACTCCCTGTGTGCAATGCCCAAATACACTGCATGTACTATTTGTAAGTCACCCCTGAAGCAGGCCTTAGAGCCCTAAGGCAGGGTGCATTATAGTACATGTGAGGGCTTGAGCAGATATGTTCTGTGATGTCTAGCTCCATTGTTGACATTGCAAGTGATCAGGAAGCCATTTTAAAGGTATGTACTGGGCACTTGTCATTACGAGTTACCCAGCTACATAATGGATTATCTGAAAATACTGATGCTTGGTATCAAACATCTTGTCTTAATAAATCTGTACTGATACCAGTATCGGATTTATGAAGACATGCACCCAGAGGACACCTTAGAGGTGCCCCGTGTCTCTACTAGTCACTTAGTGTGTTGGTTGACTGGTATCATCCAGCCTGCCACCAGATAAGGTTCTGAATCACTGCAGGTGAGAGCCCACGCTCTCAGAGGCCAAGAACAATGCCTGCCCGGCGGAAGGAGATCACACCTCCTCCAGCAGGATGGCTAGTGAATTTAGCATATCAAAGCCAGAGGCTTCAGAGCCTCAGCCGCCTTTGACATGTGACCTTGGCTTCCCCCCAGAATTGGGGAATGCCACCCCCTGCCCTGAGGCCCATTTGACACCAGAGAAGGCAAGAAATTAGATATTTAGGAGGTATGTTTCACTTACAGGCTAGTCACACCCCTAAGGTGGGCTACCTGAAATGGACACCCAGAGAAGGATTTCACCATCCTGTGTTGAGAATAGAGAATTTGAATAGAGAATTCTGGGTCAGGGTTATGCCCACTCCCGACAGCAAGTGGTCATACAAGGGCTGTAGTCAAGGTAATCCCTTGGCTACTACCATATACTCCGCTAAACACCCAAACATTGAGTATTTAGGAGTCCCCCGACACAAGAAAGACAGATTCGACTACCTGGGAACAGAATAAGGACAAAGAAGTGTCAACTCCGCGAGAACTAAGGACATGCACCGAACTTGGTGCCAAACCCTGCCCGGTTGCTTGTGCCTTGACAACTGCAAAGATCTGACTCGTCCTGCAGCTATGCATCTTCCTCAACTCTTGGAAGACTGCCCAGCACTTCACCCACCATCCAGCATCTATCTTGGGATGGAGGAGCCATCTCCCTGCATCTGCAGGCACCGACCGCATCTGCCCGGCTCACCGTGTTGTTGGCCATCAAGCCCATAGAGGGAGTAACTCTTCAGGAGGAGGTTTGTGTGGCTCTAGGAGGTCAGCCATGTCTCTCTGCTGAGTTTCGAGATGCTAGACCCTCCAGGAGCTCCCCTGCACCAATAACCTGAGTACTGGCGCACCTGCACCACCCAAGGCTTGTTTACGTCCAGTCTGGACACCACCGCCATGGAAAACCTACCTGCACAATGATGAACTTAAGGACCGATCCTACTGTCTTCTTTTTCCCTCCTCTGCAGAACTGACTAACAACCGTGAGAGACTCGACCTCCAGTGACCAGCTAGCCATGACCCTCTGCACCCAAGTTCCACAGTCCGGGGCCGTGACTCCTGACTCTGTCCCCCTGGCCTAGAGGTCCTCACGAATCGAGCCTCCCTTTGGGTTCACCCAAACTTGTCTCCAAGTCCCCCCTTGCAGCCTCTGTTTCAGGTACCATTACCCCCATCAACTCTGCCATGATCCGCCCCTGTAAAGCCAATAGGAAACTTCGATCAGATGATCTTCATCTAGCCGTGGTCCCAAAGATTAAGAAGGCTAGGAGTGGCGGACGCCTTTTCTCTTATAACGCCACTAAACTCTGGAATTCTCTTCCACTTTTTCTTCGTATGGAGTCCAATCATGTTGCCTTCCGCAAACAATTGAAAACTTTTTTGTTTCCTTAGCTCTTCGCGGTTCCTCCGCCTTCCTCCGCCTTCCTTCTGTGCTCAGTCCTAGCGCTGGGATGCTTCCGGGTAGCCATGCGCTTTATAAATGTGCTTTCATTCATTCATTAACTTAACCGGTGTAGCGCTCGAGGCTACTATCCCAAACAGCAACTCTGCACCCGGACGCCCCAGGGCAGGTAACCCAAACTGCTGGTAGTTCTTTGGACTTCAAGTTCTACAGGGCACCCCGAACACTGACTGCAAGTATATGTTTGCTGTGTATGTTTTTCCTCCCATAGGATAACATTACCTCAAAAAACGTTATTTGAGCATTTTTACTGTTTTCTTGTTAAATCGATAACTCTGAAAGCACTTATCTAGTCCAAAGATTTTGGAGTCCAAATTCATATAAAAATCTGTGTTATTTTTATAACTTGGTCTCGGATTTCTTCTTGAGTTTGTGTCTCATTGATAGACTCTGTGTGTACAACAAATGCTTTACACTCCCATCTCATAAGCCTAAGCTGCTTGACCACACTACCACAAATAGAGCAATTGGGATTATTAAAGTAAGTCCTTGTAAATCAATAGGAGTAGTCTGGACTTTTTGCATGGTGTGCCCTTACATTGGCCCTCTACATAAAAAGCCAGCTTCCTACAGGTCACTCTCCCAGTTCGCCCACCACCCCGAGTATTCTAGTTGTGGGGCTCAGGCCAGCCATCGCATTGGCCATTGCATCTGGGACGCTGTATAATAAGCTCAAAATTGGGAGCTCTCAGTTCGCCCTCGTCCAAAGGGGCATAGATCTTACTAAGGGCCACTCCCTGCCTACCGTCATCCCCATATTAGGGTTATCGACAATCCCTGCAGATCTCTAAAGAATGACTTCCGTATGACAATCAGAATGGCCGCAAAAAAGTACAGTAGTCTGGGTAGCACCAACATTTTAGAGATGGCCATCCTACCCATGGGCGACAGTGTCAAGCCGGTCCAAAAAGGGAGCGAGTGACGAATGGCAGTAATTGCCTTGCCCAGGTTTCCCTCCATTAAGTTGTCTTCCCCATGATATACCTGAATTCCCAGATATTTAATAGTGTCGAATTGCCAGACCAGTGCACGTTAAAACTGCTCTCTGGTAGTTCGTTAGTGGCTTCAGAGGAAACAAGCAGGACTTGTCCCAGTTAATGCGGAGTCCTGACACTCGTCCAAAGTCTTCTAGTACCAACATTACTCCTAGAAGCATGTCAGAGTCCACCCTCAGGTGAACAAGCACATCGTCAGCATATAACGAAATGGCCTGCGGCTATCCCTAGTACTCTGAGGCCCCACTGCAGTGCCCGGTCCTGCAGCAGACATGCCAGTGGCTCCATTGTCAGGGCAAACAATATGGGGGACAGGGGTCACCCCAGCCTTGTCCCCCTAGCAATTAGAGAAGGGACAGAGATCACTCCCTCAGTACACACCCGGGTGACCAGCATTGTGTACAAAAGCACCACCCACCTAAGAAAGGATCGTCCAGTACCCATTCGCCGCATGACTGCCATGAGATACTGCCACCCCAGAGTATCAAACGCCTTTTCATGATGCGACCCAACCAGTTGTCCCTGTGCATCTCCCCCAGTCCATGGTGTGAAACAGCTAGCACACGCTAAGGAATGTGTTACGCCCTGGTATAAAACCATTCTGATCCGGATGAACCAATGCAGCAACCACCTCCATCAGGCGATTGGCCAAGATCATCCCCAGCACCTTATAGTCCACTATGGGACAACTGGGGGATTCCGACCGCGGCAGCCAAGCTAGAATGCGGCCAGCTTTATTCCCTGATTAGTGTTGTCGCTGGAGGTAGGTTTTGTACTCCAAGTTAGACAACCTGCACAAAAGTGCCCCATATTCCTTTCTTAGCTCTAGCAGTGTTGCTCGACGGTCCGGGCATGTCACATACTCTTTCTCCAGTGACTCAATGCGGTCCTCTGTGGTAAGCATTTCCTCTCACAGGACTTTCCGCACCCCATACACAGTTTTCAGGCACAGACCCCTGAGGACCACATTAAAAGCATCCCATTCAATCAGGGCATCCGAGACAGATCCCCCGTTTTCCTGAAAGTACTGCTCTATAGGCTAGCTTTTTCTATATGGGCACAGAACCCTGCGCCATTCAGAACAGTTGTGCCTAGGATCCAAGTAGGGATTTTCTGCCTGGGCCTAACCCACACGAACAATATCATCAATGGGTTGTGATCGGAGATGGTGCGCCCCAGGTATTCAGCTTGTGTGATCTGCTGGACCAAGTCAGGGGAGATAAATACCATGTCCAGTCTTGAGTGTAGTGCATGTACTGCTGAATAATAAGTACTCCCTATACTCAGGGTGTAACAGCCTCCATACCTCCCCCACCTGCATGATGTATGCCCATTTGCTTAGCTGTTGGGAAACCGTACAGGACTGCGCCCCCAGCAACGGGGGTGTGGATCCATCCGTCATAGGACCCAGGACCCCATTAAAATCCCCACACCAGAGCATGAAAGCCGCAGGATCAGCCAAACGGGTGGGCGTCAGGGATGCAAAGAAGGACGACTATCCTGCGTTAGGGGCATAAACCGCCACCAGTGTTAGTGGTATCCTAACCAACACTCCTCCCATCACCACATAGTGGCCCTCAGGGTTTATTCTAGTATGGGAGATCATGCATGGGACACGAAGATATACCCACACCAGCACTCCTCTGGCATAGTCTGAATAAGTTGTGCCAAAGACACACCCCACCAGTTTGGAAAGTTCTGCCTCCGTTAGGTGTGTCTCCTGCAGACATGCGAAGTATACCTGGTGTCTCCTCAAGTAAGCATAAATCCTGTGTCGCTTAACTTATGTACCCATGCCTCTCAGGTTCCATGTGAGCAGTCTATAGTCCTGTGAAACCATAATAAGACTGTATGTCTGATCTCCCAAGGGATTCTGAGATAGCTGAGCAAGAGGACCGTCACACACAACAGTGCACACATGAAATCATATAAAACATTTCCCCTGAACTCCTCTCCCCAGGCCCTTGCACAATGGAGCTGCATCTGGCCATAAACCATTAAAAAATTATTAATCAAAGTAAGGTTCCTGTGGATGGCGTGAGGTGATGCATTGCAACTACTAAGTACATTGAGGTATCCCATGCCACCCCTATGCCTCTCCAAGTATGGTATCCTCCCCACCCCACCAGTCCAATAAATCAAGCTCCCAATGCCTCAGCCGAGGACATCAGTGCAGTCAGTGCCAACCACAACATTAAGAAGCGAAAAGAAGTGAGGGATGGATTGAGCCCAAGCAAAATGGCGGCTCAATCCGGCGGCTCCGCACCCTGCCCTGCACCTTCAAAGCCCTGGTGCATAACTAATGCACCAAATACTTGTGACTAATCAAACAAAATATTCTTTAGACCCTGGGGACACCAATGAACTAAAAAACACTATACTGGCCAGATGGATTGATCTGGATTGACTACCTCTCCACGCATACTTAAATGAGACAACATTGTGGTTCCCAGCGGCTCCGCATGCAGCGGTACACCTGACAGCTTCACCACGACTGTTGGCGAATGAGTGTAGATAGGAGGTGCCTTACACAAACCTCGGTATAAACACTTGACGTCCCCACTAACTGCATAACTGTACTAAGACCACAGTTTAAGAGGCCCCCACCCGTAATCTGTGAGAGATACATCAAACGAAGCCCTGCACATGCTTTAGAGGACGATGTGCAATGACTGACCTCAGCAGTGTTCACCACAATAAGTGAGGCAGCTGATAAAGTGTGCTAAAGCTTGCACTCTGCTACCATCGTCCTTCCACCCATATGTGACTGCTCCCGCTGTCGCTGCCATCCATAACTATTACCCACTCTACAATAGAGGAGTGCTATCTAACCACGAAGAGCCCTCTGTCGACAATTTTATACCTGGTTTTTTACCACGCTGCGTGATTCATTAAACTGCAAACAAAGGTGCCTGACTCCCCTCGGGGGAAAGCAAATCGGCGGCTACGCCCATGCCAATGAGTTAAAACTATGCAGACCCTGTATGGCCTAGTCAAACACAAGGAGCGCTTAAATGGGCACAAAGAATCATCGCAGAGTACCTTCTCGCAGCGACCCTAAATCTCCTTTTGTCTCTTACCGCAAAACGCTGCATGCCAATATTCTGCAATCTATTATCGTCTTCTGCAGGCTCCATTTGAGGGACAACTAAGTGGCAGTCGTGCCCGTCCCAACACTCTGGTGCCTAATCTATCTATCATTATCCAAGATCACTTAATAAACCCACGTGCCAGAATATACTATAAACCTTGTGACCTAAACTGGAGTACCTACCTCCAGATCTATGCCCGTATTTTAGAAAGTTACTGGATCTGACTCAGACGTGTTCCGCCACACCCGGCCATACTTGTTGCCCAGCAGTAACTCAATAATTTCTACCTGGCTCATGTCATTACTGAAACGGCGCTTCTCCAACACTAAGTGACCTAAACTATTTCTCCAGATATCAGGTGGTTAACGAGCGCAAAACTCTAGTATAGTACACCCATACATCAGCACATGGAGCGCTGCAACAATTTGCAACAACTTGTAACAACTTGCATAATGGCAGACCATAGGGGGAAAGACCCCGAAAACAATAAGGAAAACAAATCCTCACTAAATCGACCCAAGGCGGACCCTTCACTCCCAGACTCCCCCATCAAAACCAAAACAGACTCTGGTGCCTGCCTGGACATGATCCTACGACGTCTTGCCGCTTTACATGACCTGGCGCAGGAAACAAAGGCAAACACAGATGCAAATCTTCATGGCCTTCAAGCCTCAAGGAACACCTTTCAAAGCATGTCAGGCAGACTCACAGAAGCAGAAACAAGGATTGGTACGCTGGACGATGCTGCATCAAAGTAAAAGACTAGAATGGACATGGCTGCCAACAAGATCAAAACCCTCATGAAATACATCTCCGAGTTGGAAGACAGAAACCGCAGAACTAATATGCGCATCTTCGGGCTACCAGAAAGGGTGGAGGAGGACGCCTACTCATGCATTGAGTTTTAGGAGTCCTGGCTACCACGCACTCTGGGAATCAAATTTAACAGAGACTTCGAGATAGAACGGGCCCATCGGGTACCAATGGGCAAGCCACGCACCAATACAACTAACCTGCTTCCTAGAGCCATGATATTTAGGCCACTAAGATATTGCCACACATAAATCATACTCGCTTACATGAGGAAGGTTCAACATGTTCTCTGAAACTGTTCCAAAGTCAATATTGTGCAAGACTACTCAAAAGACACAGTTATAACTAGAAAAGGCTTTTGAGCCCTCTGTCAATCTATTAAGGACCACAGCATCCCATACGGTTTTGCAGGCCCCTCGAAATTCCAGATCGCTTTTCATGGAAAAACCCTGATCTTCACTGACCCAACAGAACTACAAAAATTCCTGGACTCCTCAGTCCCATCTGCAATGAGCAGTTAATGTCCATCTAATGCACACATATGTTGGTGTGTCCTTTTGCTGTACTACTGCTGTGTCTTTCTTCCAACAGAATTACCAAGAACCAGCTGTTGTGATCACAGCGCATCAACAACAGCTCTTACGACATCAAAGACTGCCCACCGCTTGGGCTATCATCAAACTACACTGAACGCTGAACAATGAACAATCCCGCAGGGTAATACAGAGGCCACACTGATGTCACTACCTTTCCTTGTGATATCGCTATTATGTACAAATCATCTATCTTGTCAACTGTAGCCCAATCCGTCATTTCCAAGTTAGATCTACGGTTATGACCCTGTATCCTGTCTCACCTCAACGGTTACGTAAGATCATTGGGCATGCCTAACTGCATGATTACTATTCCTCCAGTTAAAGGAAATGTTTTGATGTGACCAGTAATGATTGGTTGTCTCTTGCTTAAATTGTTGTGCGACATTCATGCAATTTTCTTTCTACTATAGGAAAATATTTTTTGACACTGTACTATCATTATTTGCTGTATATACTACTCACCATAAGTATAACGTAGTACATAATGTTGTGGATATAAGTACAAGTTTGGATAATTTTACACGTGACTGTGATTCCGCATTAGTGTTGCAATACTGTGAAGCTGTTTTGCTGTGATATTGGTTCACTCACATTCTATACTTCTTGCTGAAGGAAAATGTCTCTTGAAATGCGTACAATGTTTGATGCGCCTTGCTTAATCTGTTTAAGATTATGGTTTGTAGGATGGCTTTACTGTCCCCATAGTTGCTATTAACTGACATCCCCCCCATACCCACATGGAAGATTGTCAGGACAATAGCTAGACCATAGTCTCTACTGCTTTGATATCCCATGTCCACCCCTACCCTCTTGTCGATTTTTTACCTCACAATGGACGCCCCACTATACCTAACCCAACGAAATGGGTACTATCCCACCATTCCCTCACAGCAATCTACACCTTCAACTTCCTAACATCCTTTCCTATGGGCTTTCAGTAACATCAATATTCATATCCCCTTTAACCACCTCACTTGGACCATATGCTCGTAAAGCCTAGTCCTTATCTCATCCCGATAAGCACTGTATCCTCTTCATATTAGTAAACAGACACCCACCTACCTCACACAACTGACTACCGAATATAAGCTTGCAACGACTCTTCACACATAGCCCCAGAGCTCTTTAATCTCGTTAGCACGTCCTTGACCCCTTTCTGTTTGACCCCTTTTTTCTAGGTTGTTATCAACAAATTATCCTGCAGGGCTGGGTAGCTTCCCAGCCGATTTGGGACAGGCCAGCTCGTGGCTCAGAGTGTCCCACATAGAACATGGGTGGGGGAATGCTTCTTATATGCAGTCTGTGGGTCAGGTTGTGGATGGGTTTGTTGATTTTGTTACAGTTCGCATTGTAAATTTTGTTCCGCTGGCTCTTCTTCTCCCCGCTATCTACCTCGTATATCTTATCCTTTCCCTTTCTCCCGAAACTTCTTGCTCGCTAACTCGACTACCTCAGCTACCTGGGCAGTACCCCAACATACAATACCTCCCCACACCAGCCAACATAGTCCAGGATATCAGTCATACCCAGGACCCAAGAACATTACTGACGGTCAAACGCACCAAACATATCCATAACGCTTCATATTCATTCTCTGCTGCAGGCTTCAGCCCCCCTATACAATCTATTCCTGCCCTGAGAGACCACAAACCCTCCCCATGACACACCCTCTAAACATACTCTCACTAAACACAAAGGGGCTTAGTTTAGCCAGTTAAGCGTACAGTAGTAGCGGATTACTGTAATAAATTAAAAGGGGACATCATCTTCTTACAAGAGACCCACATGAAATCCATTCACGATGCGAAATTCTACAGTCCATGGATTGCAGATATTGGTATCTCCCCAGGCCCACATTAAAAAAATGGGGTGGTCACACCAATAGCAATAAATCAGATATATCAGTCATATCACACACTCATGATCAAGTGGGCAGATGGCTCATCTCTAAGATGAAAAAAAGAGATCTGGAGTCCTTCATTGTAAATACCTACGCACCAAATGACAACCCTTCTGATTTCTGGAGGGACCTAACAAACAACTCTTGGGCCTTCCTGACAACGTAGGCATTTTCTTGGGTGGCGACTTTAACTTGCCTATAGGTGGCAACCTAGACAGAATATCAACTCACAAATTTATAGGCAACAAAGGTCATAGATAAATGAGAATCTGCTGTAATAATAATAGTTTAATAGACGTCTGGTGTCTCCATAACCCCACAGGGAGCAACTACACCTTCTACTCCTCGCCCCACCACTCTTTCTCATGAATAGGCTACATCATGGTGAGCAACTCTTTGTTCCACCTCTCCCATTCTCCAAAAATCGAGCCCATAGGGTTTCTGATCACGCATGCATATCAATCCAACTAACACTCAACGACCCCACCCCAATGCCTTGTCAGTCCCGCCTGAATGACGAGCTCCTAGACGACCCCAACAATAAAGTAGAAATCGAGGCGGTCATCGAAAACCTTTTCAAAGAAAGTCTTTCGAATTACACCTCCCCTACAATCTGCTGAGATGCACTCAAAGCCATGTTAAGGAGGATACTGATCAATATCTCGTCCCTAAAGAATAAAGCCATCTCTAATCATCTCAAGGAACTAGATTGGTCTATCCAAATCCTAAGCACCCTACCCTACCCAAACTACGTGCAAAACAGTATGAATACAATCAAATCCTGAGTCAAAGAGCCCAAAAATTGATGGATGTGGTCAAAGCGGGTAGGCTTTGTAAAAACAACAAAGCTGGACAATCACTAGCAAACTATCTAAAATATACAAAAAACAAATCCCTTATATCAGTCATAAAAAACCCGGAAGAGGTGGTCACCACGTCCACAACAAGCATACTTGATTCCTTTAAGCAATTCTATGAGGAACTCTACAACTCCAAAGCTCCCACCTCCCTTACCAAGATTACTGACTACCTCAACTCCTGTAACCTCCCCAAAATACCACAGCAAGAGTACTTGGCTATTAATAAACCCATCACAGATTTAGAAATCATCTTGACTATATGCTTTCTCAAAACTGGGAAGGCCCCTGGCTAAGATGGCTGCCCAGCAAAATTCTATAGATCATTTGCCAACACAGTGGCAGGTCCCCTACGTGCAATTTTCCACCATTATACCCTTAATACTGGGTCAGGCACTGAAGCTACCATCGTAGTGATACCTAAGGAAGGGAAAAGACAAACTAAATGTCAAAAATTACAGACCAATCTCTCTTATTAACATCGACACTAAGATTTACGCAAAAATTGCTGCATGCAGACTCGAGTTGGTTATTCAACAGTTGATCCCAAATTCACAAACGGGTTTTCTTAAGGGCAGACTCACGAAGGCCATGCCTTAGAAAAAGCCAAATTATCCCACTCACCAACAGCGCCCCTACCTCTTGATGCAGAAAAGGCCTTTGACAAGCTCTCCTGGTCTTTCCTACATTCCACCTTACACAAAATCCACATTGGCGAAGAATTTATAGAGATGACTATGGCCCTTTATTCAGGTCCAACTGCAAGGGTAAGGGTTAACGATGACATCCCAACCATTCACTCTCTCACAAGGTACTCGCCAAGGGTGTCAGCTCTCCCCTTTGATCTTTCTATTGGTCATTGAACCGTTAGTTTCTGCCTTCAGGGATAACCCAGGGATCGCAGGTATCAACTTCTCTTCTGTCAGACAAGTAGTAGCCGACTATGAAGATGACATTTTACTATTCATTGAAGATGCCCGCAAGCCATAACAGTCATTATGTAAGAAATAAACAGATACAAGTTGCGGGCTATTCATTAAATAAAGATAAAACTGAGGTATTCCCCTTAAACGTACACTGCATAGCTGCTGTAATCAGTGATCTTGGCCTAAAGTGGCAATCGACAGACATCAAATATCTGGGCATATGGTTCTCAGACCTTTAACAATATGTTGCATTCAATGAATAAAAAACACTGACCAAATTCAAAGAACTTATTACCACTTGGTCGCCAAAAATGTTCACCTGGTTGGGGCGAGTGGGAACGGTGAAAATGATGATAGCCCCCCTGGAAACTTGGTGGCTGAGATCACAGGAATCAGACCCCCCTCCATGGCTCAGCATTGAAGCCAGCCTCACCGCACCACTACCCCCTGTGCTATCCTCATATCTCACAATATTTCGAAGCTTCCTCCGGAACACTCCAGACAAATTCTAACGGACACTGTAACTAGACTTCTCTTGCATGACAAATGCCTAGAACATCTACTACATGGCTCGACCCTAGCCTCCCTGTGGTTTAACCGCTCGATCAGACTGGATAGGAAAACAATATTTTGGGATACATGAGCTCAAAAAAGTATAAACACCATATATAGTCTAGGACTGCAGGCCAATACTGTCCCCTATTCCACCCTGCAAGGGAACTTCGACCTACCTAATGTTGATTTCAATACATTTCTACAACTTCAAAGTGTACTGAGCAAACTGAACCCCCCTCACGAACCAGACCTCCTTGCCCTGTTAGGCACCCTTAAAAGGAGAGCCATACTGCATCCCACCTGAAAAAACTTCCTGACACGCACAACGGTCAGGCACTTAGATTATTTAACAGAGAATGGGAACTCCATAAACAAACGACAAATGCCTCACACCTTAGTGAAACAACATGCCAAAAGATCTGGAAATCCCCCTTCGATGCCAAAATCACCCCCTCTATAGCACAATCTAGGTTCTGGCCTATTCACAAAAAATACTGGACTCCAGCTAGACAACAAAAACTGGGGCTGAGGGACTCATCCACATGCTGGCGATATGGAGATGGCCTAAGGGACCTCCAACACGTTTCATAAGTGCAAGATGACACTCCCACTATGGACAAAAATCCAAGACCTGCTACATCAAATCTCAAGAGAGCCAATATAGATTGACTTCCTAACAACTGTCCTAGGACTCCATGGTAACCCCCGAGCGACGGATCTTGACCCTCACACCTCCTCTCTAGAGGACCTCCTCCTCTCCTTAGGCACCAAACAGTTCTCTCTGATTGGAAATCCACATCCCCCAGTGCCTTTGACAAATGGGTGAACTTACTGTGCTAAGTTAGAGGCAGTGATAACACGTTATACTCTAGGCTCCATAGCTCCTCAGACCCCCAATGGCTTTGGGACACATTCAATAAATACTTACAGGAGAACAAACCGCCATAAAGTCCTCCTCCGTTTCTTCTCCAGACCGGGGTAATGCCCGGAATTGTATCATACAGCTAATTTACCTCTGCCCAGTGTAGCCGTCTCCTCCTTAGCTCTTTCTCTACTCTTTCTCCCATCTTCTTTCCCCCCCCCACTCCCTCTCTTCTCATGAGCCAGCGGATTTGATTTTTGGGGTGCACTCTGATCAGACAGTCTGCTTTCGCAATCAATTAGATCTACCAGTCGCTAGACATAACTACCACCATGTCTATTTTGCAATTAGAGACGTTTCGCAACCACTGGTTATTATGTGTATACTATTACCAGCTATATCATACAACTGATGTCATTGTTTTTCTCTTCCATCTGACATTTGGAGTGTACCGCTTATCTTTGTGTTGTTTGTTTTTCCCTTCTACTTTGTATCAAATAAAAAAATATCTGAACAAAAAAAAAAAAGCGAAAAGGATACACCAGTGCAGGCATTATTACAGGATATCTGCTGTCATCAGAGTGACTCCCAATAAGGCCTCCGGGATTTCATACAGGAGGGAGCCATACAGTGAGTGCGCCCCAGTGGTGTCAAAGTTACCAAACCCAGAGTCGAGGATCCCATTCAGCCACCACCTAAGCCCTCTTTTGTGCCGTCTGTTCCTTGGACGGCCTCGTCCAAGGCCTACGGGCCGATCGGCGTCTGTTCTTTGCCATCTTCCAGCCCTCATCAGTCTCAGTCTCAGTCTGGTCCGAAAGTGGACGCTCTCCCCTGGTTTCTACCCCCTCCCAGGTTTCCCGTGCCGATTGAAAGAGAAACGCCTTGTCTCCCTCAAAAAGAAGCATTTTCCCAGGAATACTAAGCATACTTGAACCCCAGTTGTCTAAGCCTTTGCTTTGCTGAGTAATAAGAGTCTCTCTGCTCTGTACATCCGCCGTGTAGTCCGGGAAGATTGTGACTTTGTGATTTTCTACCTGCTAGGGGCCTTTAGTATGGGCAATTTGCACCCTGTCGTGGAAGTTAAACAACAGTGCCACCACTGGGCATGGGGGCGCTCCAGGGGTAGGAGGCCTTTCTGGCACTCGGTGGGCCTGCTTCACAGAAAAGGTGAACATCTTGCCTCCCAGTACTGTTTGCACCAGCCATTGTTCCATGTACAGGTCCATACCCTGGCCCTCAATCCTCTCAGGCAGTCCCACCACCCTAACGTTATTGTGGCGTGATTGACCTTCCGCATCATCCTCCTTGCGTCACAGCAGGTCCACCTTCTGCTGCAGGGCCACGATCTGTGCCTGTGTCGTTGTCACAGTTGGTTGCAGCTTAGCTATGATGGTCTTGTGTGGCTACTTTCAGTTTATTATGCTTTTCTCGCATGATGCCCATGTTGATGACCAGCATGTCCACCTCCAGTTCCAGAGATATTTTCAAATTTTGCACAGTGGCCAGGAGCTCCATAAATTTAGCAGTAGTGTCCGGCAGCATATGCTCCGCATTGAGAGGCGCCCCAGCTTGGGCAGATACCATGTCGATCAAGGAGAGCGTCAGATGGCTCTCTCCCGCTTTCGACCCCTTCTGCTTCACCATCATGGCACCGGAAGGACAGTCCAGCGTGTGACCAGGCCGTGTCCCATGATCATGACTTCCTACCTCTTCAATGGGCGCACCCTATGCAGCAACTCCTCCACTTGCTCCCCAATCGAGGTGTGTCACTAGGCCTCCAGCTCATCCAGGGCAGAGGAGGGGTAGCCAACCCTACACAAGGTGAGCCACAATCACCCCCTGCAGTCCGGCTTGCAAGGTGGCCATAACAGCCAGGCGGGCCACCCTAATACACAAAGGCCAAGGAGCAAAGCTGTGCCCACACCCCCAGGTCCAGCAGCAAGTCCAACATGATGGCCCAGCAACGGTCACGCAGTGGTAACAATCAGCAGGGTAAATCTGCCCAAAAGTCTTATCAGGCTGCGAGAACTGCCTGAGCCACAAAGTCTTGCATGGCTGCACTGTTCATTAAGTGCTGGGGCCTATCTAGCTGCCTGCCCGGTCCTCGCATAGCCTCAGGCCTCCAGAAATCGAAGGGAGGGAGGTCCGGACACACTCTCCATTTCCACCCAGAGCCCCGCCGCAGTCTCCTTGCAGCCCGGAGCTCCAGCCCGTGTCACCAGTGCCTCAAAGATGTCCCCCCAGGCAGACAAGCGTATCCGCCCTATCCTGGGCTCCAGACAGTGCTCAGACTCACCGCTGCAGCCACCGCTACTTGAAGGCTGCTACATGCTGCGGCAGCTCCCAAGGCGTTTGGGGGCACGCATGGCCCGCCACAACCCCCTGCCGGTGCACCGGACGGCGGGCGGGCTCTGAAGTCTGTTTTCACATGCGAGGGGGGTGGAGAAGATTTTGCCAGGATCCTTGCGGCGCCAGGATAGAACTTACAACTATGCGACTGCTCCTGCCATCTTGGCCACACCCCCGGTACTAATTCTTGCTTAACAGGTCCTTTACTCTCTGTCTTGGTTGATGATGTTCTTCACTTTTGATTCTTCTTTTTTGGTGGTATTGTAGGAGGTGACTTAATTTAAAGCACTAGCCGTGGCTTATGATATTTAGTATCCATGTGGCATAGGCCATTCTTCTCCATTCTCTCAGAAACCCTCTGATCCTTCTTCCTACTGGTGACTTGTGTAGGAGAGTACTCCTTGCAGACTCACTCATTTGTGTTGGTTCCCCCTCTTTGAGTGCTGCCTCTTATCTTTCACGAAAGGACAGCCTTGAGTTTAGTCTGTACTGCCACTGGGATGTTGTTGTGGAGGCACCTTGTTAACTGAAGGTTGCATGTCTCCTCTCGTGGGAGCTCTCTTTCTCTTTGTCATGCCCCCTCTCAATGACCCTCGTACCGTAAGGCTCGAATGGCTTTGGCCATCCTTTGTCCTTTTTCATGTGCTGAAGTACTTAATCAACAGACTCTCCGAACAGGTGGTCTCCCGTGAAGGGCATGTTTATTATGGTGGCTTATACTTCCTGCTTAAATCCTGAGATTCTAAGCCAAGCATGTCTGCATGGAGTGGTAACCGTACATAGTGGTCTACTGGCTGTCTCCACAGCATCTAGTTCTAACTTAAGGCAGGAGTGAGCAATTATCTTGCCCTCTTCCATCACCTGATTTTCCCTCTCCTTGAACTCACCTGGCAGATGTTGCATGAGTTCTTCCATCTCCTCCCATTTTTCATGGGCATAGCCATTTAGTAAACTGTTGGAGTTGGTTATACGCCATTGTGCAGCAGATGACATTTCATACTTTCTGGATACCATGCACACCATCATACTTTCTTTGTCCGGTGGTGGACCTGTTGATGTGGGGTTGTTAGCCCTCTTGCAGGCAGTTGCTTCGATTAGTCTGCTGGCACATTTCCCTGGATCCAAGAGGCACCCTGGGTGAAAAAGGGATATTTCTTTACCACCCTCAGAGTGAGGACCCCTGCTGCTGGTTCCTTGAAGGCTTCTCTTCCTTGGTCTAGGACACTGCAGCATTGGGAGGAACTGTTTTTAGGGTCGAGCCTGCAAGTGCATGCACATGTGTCTTGCATTGCGAGACACTTGTGTACAGTGAACGGCTTGGAGTCCGCCCATGCTTACCATTTGTGAACTTCAGCGTCAGTCTTCTTTCCAGGCTCGTTAATTGGACATTGCAGACGAAAAGTCATTTCTGTGGAGCTGGGACCAAGCACTGATTAATTAAAGTAAATACTGCCCATCCGCTGCTCTCAACATGATTGAGGTACTATTTATTCCATCCTCCTGCTCCCCCTGCTGCTCTCTCCATAGCACTTATGCATTTTTCTCGTTTTTATAGGCACAGAGAGATAAGTGACTTGTTTGCATTTTGATTTTGGAATCTACAAGAATTGGCTTGGGACTCCCAGTGGACTTCGGACTAATCACAGCCAGACATCTGCCTCGAGCCTTGACTGGCTCCTCTAATACCTCTACCACTCACTGTGTTCTCTCTGGATTGCTTTTCTCTCTTCTCATTTTTTTTTTCTTCTGAGTTTTATACAGGGCGAACTTGGCCTGAAGGTATCAGAGCGCTTTACATAAGCACCAGTTGTTACATAAGGACACATTCATTTTGTTAGGCACAGGAAGATTAAGTGATTTGCCCAGAATCACAGGATGTTGATAGTCTTTGCCGAGACACGAACCCGCTTCCCCAGATTCGAGGTCGACTGCCCTAGCCGTTAGGCCACCTCCTCTCCCCTCATGGTTCGCTTCTCTTTCATCCACTGGCTTGCATATCTGTTTCGTTTTCTCACTTGCTTGTTTTTGTTAGGTCGAGCCTAGCGGCAGCGAGCATGCGCTTCTTGCTCTGTGAGACTGCTGTAGTAGAGTATGGGAGAGAAGCCGCGCCCTCTCTCCTCCCATATTTTTCATTGGCTTGTGTCATTGTCTTTCGTAAATGCTGCCTTCGGATTCCTTAATAGGCTTGTTAGTCCCTCCTTAGTACGGCCTTGTCTTCATTTGTACCCTCCCATGGCGACTGGCCCTTTTACTTCTGTTGTTTCACGGGACCTGTTATTTAGTCTGTAAGCACTATTTACTTTATTGAGTTTCTCTTACTGCAGGCCGGACATGCGCTGCTTCAGCTGAAACCACTTGTGTTTTTTTAAGCAGCACAGCCGCCCACGTAACACGGGTGCCTGCTTTCAATCACTTTAACCCGGCATTATCTCGTCTCTTTTGCAACCCCTCCCCCAAGTAAAATGGATTTAGAAATGATTAGCGAATTAAGTCATGTGAATTCCAGGTGGCACATAATCCTGTGCTAATGGGCTGAAACTGACAACAGCACATCTGTGTTACATGTCATCTGTAATAAGCAACCTGACGGGTTGTTTTCAAAAGTCTGTTTTATTAACAACACCACCACCAACACCACCACCACCAATACCACCACCACCAGTACCACCACCACCACCAAATCCACCACCCCCAATGCCACCACCACCACCACCAATACAACCACCACCACCACAAATACCACCACCACCACCAATCCCACCAACACCACCAATACCACCACCAATACTACCAACACCACCACTACTACTAACACCACCACCAATACCACCACCACCAATCCAATACCACCACCACCAATCCAATACCACAGCCAATACCACACCATCAATACCACCACCAATACCACGAATACCACCACGAATACCACCAACACCAATACCACCACCACCAGCAATACAACCACCACCGATAGCACCACCACCACCAATACCACCACCACCAATACCACCACCACCACCAATACCACCACCACCACCACCACCACCACCAATACCACTACCACCACCAATACCACCACCACCAATACCAATACCACCACAACCAATACCACCACCACCACTAATACCACCACCACCAATACCACCACCACCAATACCAGCACCACCAATACCGATACTACCACACCAATACCACCACCACCACCAATACCAATAACACCACCAATACCACCACCACCACAAATACCACCACTACCAATATCACCACCAATACTACCACCAATACCAACACCACCACCACCACCATTACCACCACCACCAATACCACCACAATACCACCACCACCAATAGCACCACCACCACCAACACCACCACCAATACCATCACCACCAATACAACTATCAACACCACCACCAATACCACCACCACCAATACCACTACCTCCACCACCACCACCAATACCATCACCAATACCACCACTAATACCACCACCACCAATACCACCAATACCAATACCACCACCACCAATACCACCACCGCCGCCACCAATACCACCACCACCAATACCACAAACACCACAACCAATACCACCACCACCACCACCAATACCACCACTACCAATACCACCACTACCAATACCACCACCAATACCAATACCACCAATACCAATACCACCACCTCCAATACCACCACCTCCAATACCACCACCACCAATACCACCACCAATACCACCACCAATACCACCACCACCAATACCACCACCACCAATACCACCATCACTACCAATACCACTACCACCACTCCAATACCACCACCACCACCAATACCACCACCAATAACAATGCCACCAATACCAATACCACCACCACCACTAATACCCAGTGGCGGCTCGCCACTCCCTCAGCGAGCTGCCACTGCTAATACCACCACCACCAATACCACCACCAATACCAATACCAATACCACCACCACCACCAATACCACCACCAATACCACCATCACCACCAATACCACCTCCAATACCACCACCAATACCACCACCACCAATACCACCACCCCCACCAATACCACCCCCACCAATACCACCACCACCAATATCACCGCCACCAATACCACCACCACCAATGCCACCACCACCAGTACCAATACCACCACCACCAATACCATCAATACCAATACCATCAATACCACCACCAATACCACCACCAATACAACCACCACCACCAATGCCACCAATACCAGTGCCACCACCACCAATACCAATACTACCAAAACCATCAATACCAGTACCACGACCAATAATACCACCACCTCTGCACCTCTCACTCACTAGTAATAGCAGGGGCGCTGTACGAGGCCGGAGCTGCAGCGGAGACCATCCCTTCCTCCCTCCATGCCTGCCATAAAGCACAGCCCGCCCTGCACCACGAGGTAAAGCCAGGGCCCTATTACAGCTGGAGTGTTTTTTATTAGGCCAAAGATAGCAATGACATTGCGCAATGCCACAATGCACACTCAAACCACGGAGAGGGCAGGAAATAGCTCCCCCCTCCCGCTCTTCCTCCTGAGCCGTGACAGTGTAATCACAGAGCGAAAGGTGTTTGAGCGCTTTGTTAGTGTTTATAGCTCGGATCATATGTAACTCTCACTTCACACTTTGTGTCTGTGTAATTTATAACACTTACACACCTTCTTCACTGCACTATTTATCACTACTTTGAAGACGTCGCAGGCCTGTCTCGTCCTCTGATATTTACAATCTAACAAGCGGTCTAGAAGGCCCTTTATTGCAATGCAATAGGTCTCGCATTTACGAGAGTTTAAGGTATTAGTATTGTAAATGACAATGCCTTTTATTTATGTTTTAAAACCCAAAACATAAATAAAAGGCATTGTCATTTACAATGCCAATAGCTCAAACTTGCGTGAATGCAATACCTATTGCATTGCAAATGCTTGTCTTGTGTTTGTGTCTGTTTCATTTCCTCTGCTTCTAGCCCTGTGCCTCTTCACGATGCACTGACTTAGAGGTCAGGTAGATTTGCCATCTTTCTCATGAACAAAATGTATTTCTATTTGTGTTTTGCTCCTTTTGGAAGGGCCACGTGCTGACGGATGAAAAAAAATAATTTGTGTACATTTCTTAGTATTCTTTTGTAAAATGACCATTATCCAGCCTATTTGCTATAAACATTTATATCATTTTTTAGGCAGCTCCCTGGCGATTTCTTTATGTGCTTGCTTTAATAACTTTACATTTCATAATGGAAAACTCATGGGGGCATATTAGCAGGAAGTGGCGATGAGAGGCGTTAGCCTCCTTGGCTTAACGCCTCTCATCGCCACTTCGGGAGCGCCAGGCTGCACCATATTACCAAGGATATGGTGCAGCCTGGCGTTTCCACTGCGATGGCGCTAAGTCTCACGACTTAACGCCAACGCAGGCACCCTTGCACCAGAGTGCAAGGGTGTTCTGTGAGCAGGAGGTTTGTTTATGTACAGGAAGGTGTCCCTTCCTGTACATAAACAAATCTAAAATGCCATTTTGTAACTTACATGTGTGCTGCTTCATGCAGCACACATGTAAGTTACAAAATGGCATTTTGAAAAAGGTTTGTTCATGTACAGGAAGGGACACCTTTCTGTACATAAACAAACCTTGGCATTTTGCTTTTTCCATGTGTGCTGCACAAGGCAGCACACATGGAAAAGTAAATACGAGGAGAAATGAAGCATTTCTCCTCGTATCGCCTCGTGGCGTTTTTTTTTTTTTTTAAGGGGAAGGAGACACCTAGGCACAGTGAATACAACAAATTACAGGCATATCAACAACAGATAATCATGGAAATGGCAATACGATTGTAAAGCACATAACACACCGATATTATATATATTTCTTTTATTTTTTTTAGATACTCAAAATATTGATATATGATCACTTTTTTCATTACAAAAATATCTATTCAGTTATCAATTATTTAAAATTGTTATTTTAATGTGCATACATACAGTACTGATAATTTCACACACATTTCATGGTTGTCTTATTTCTCCACATTGTTTGTATATTCTCAGAAAACAAAATCATCATTTTGGTCCAGTCATGTAGTGAATGATTGAAACCATACATAGATTTGAACACTATGATGAAAAATAATTTCTTATGTTCTGCAATTGGTTATACACACAATGAATTTAAAAAAAACATCCATCATTATAATGATATGAGGAGACTGGCGGGTTGTTATCTAACTACGCGCGTTTCGGCTTAGGCCTTCGTCAGGACTCCGTCACAGATTCTTGAAAAGAAAAATAGACAACAGTATGATCAGGTGTTAGTATGCCTGTTTGATAATTCTAATTGTTCTTAGTTCCACTATTGTGATTAAAAGAAGAGATGACACATGCCAGGTGTATCAGTTTGACACAGCAACACTGATCTACTGAAAATAGTGCTCGAGAGATCGAAAGATCAAAAGTGTGAGCCAAAAGGTTACTGGCCCAAGAATAGCGACCTCACGCCCAAAGGTTTTTGTGTAACCAATGATTCTTTTTAATAATTAAAACATTATGTGTGGAAGAAAGCAGAAAACAGAGCCTGTGTAGAGTATAGAAATGAAATGCTCCAGATTCCTTCACCAGATCTTCATTTATAACATGCGTGAGGAGTAATTATTTATTAAATATACCTTTGGCAGCGGCACAGAATGGATTTCCCCTACTCTTCTCAATTCTTTAGGATATTTTCAGCAGCTACGTTTTTATACTGTTAAAAATATAAAAAGTTATTATAGTCTAGCCAGAATTGTATAGGTATTTGTTCTAACGTAATGTTCTCATTTTGCTATATACTTGAATTATAATACCTTTTGTAGTTCTATTGTCACCCTTCAATTGAGTGGCTTTAGTTTCAATTCTTCCCTATGGGACCTGTATTACTGTTTCTTCAGTGATCTTCAAAAGACTGAATCAAAAGGAAAAACATGTGGATAATATCCACCATAATATCTCTTACATGATCTAATTTTATTACTACCTCATTTAATTTATTGTTCCTAAATCATGAATTTATATGCGATATATAAAATTTACTGGTATAGGTAACATATGGGCATATTCCTTGAGTTACCTGTTAGAGGAATGCTCCTACCAGTCCCATACTCTGTGAGTGGACTGAACAAAAGTCCGAATGAAACAAAGGAGGAATTTAATATTCTAAAAGATAAAAAAGGGTAAAGAAAAAATGATGAGAAAGAATGACGAGAAAATTGTTTCAAAATTACCTAATCATAGGTGTAGTAGTCTCATAGGATGCCGTATACTGACCCTTAATTTATTTTATTGCTGATTCTAAGGTGTCTGTCACAGACATAAATCCCTGTCGAGGCAAATTATCTCATATTCAGGGGCCCCTTTTTTCCCAAAATTCTTAAGTTCGGCGCTGCCACCTATTATCGCCTCTCTTGATAATAGGTGGCAGCGTCGAAGTGAATGGGTGTTGCGGTGGAACACCCACCGCAACACCCACTGCACGCCCCTTTCACGCTAAATTTAGCGTGAAAGGGGCACTATTATCAAGGCAGCGTTAAGCCAATTAACGTGGCTTTAAGCCACGTTAACTGGCTTAACGCTGCCTTGATAATAGGGAGCTGACCCTATCGCCACCACAACGTCACAAACAGTGACATTGTGGTGGCGATAGGGGCTTGATAATATGCCCCATAGATTTCACTGCTTTTACATTTTTTTTCTGACAGGTTCGTAAAATCTCAGCCCAGGCCAGGAAAAAAATAAAATGGCCAGGTGCCTACTTTAAGGTCAGGGCGAGTGCTTGCTCAAACCAGGCTGGATTTCACGCCTGATGAGGAGGGCTAGTGCCAGAAATTCAAACGTGCTTTTGCTTAGACCTCTTCTGTGTGCTGAGCTGTTTTAACTGCTGAAGAGGCCGCAGGTAGTTATTTAATCACAGGATCACAGAGCCCAGTCCACCTGCTGCATAGCTCCTGAAGTTTGCTATCTACATACACGATTAGTTAACCCTGTGCAAGTTTTTTCTTTGCATTCTGTACTGCTATTGGATCAATAGGACCTCAAATCCCAAAATGCAAAAAAGAAAAAAAAAACCCTGGACGAGCAACTAAGGCATGGACCTGGAAACATCAGGGCTCTCTGCCTAAACATGTAGCAGACATATGCTCCACATTTTCCATATTTTAACTGGGGAAACTATGGTTATTATCTATTCAGTGCTATTGCCATTCTGTTTTAATGAGGTTTTGATGTCACTTCACCTATCACATTTATTTAGTTTTTGAAATCATTTTAGTGGTGCATTTTATAGCTCTTACTACCCCCGTGAAGGCAAAAAAGCGCTTTATGGCGAGTAGTCTGCTTCTCCAGAAGCCAAGGTTAGTAATTAATTTGGTGTTTTGTTTATTTGGGTTAGGTTTGTGTTTTCAAAATACATCCTTCTATGTATTTACCCCCGTTTGCGGTGAAATTAATTAGATGCGCTTACTAGCGGGAGATTAGGGGGAATGCTACTTTGTGTGAATGATTGGTGTGGGTGAATGGGCAATGTTGAGAAGGATTCGGGTATTGATAGATTGCAGGCCATCAATTACCAGTTTCTAAATAAGATGGTGTTATTAGGCAATGAATTAGGATGTGGGCAATTCACAGTAATGCAAATGGAATGAAAAATCAGAGGACATGCAGTTTTTAGATGGCAGCTGTCTGTTTTGCTAACATCTTGGGATCATTCAGAAAGTTGACCTAGGAATGCATTCTGCCAGTTGCTTACCATTGGGTTTGTAACCCACATTTTATGGCTTTCTATTTGCTGGCTTTACTTGCTTTAGGCTGTCCAGCTCGAGTTCGTCCCTTCCATTGCCCAACCATTGTTTACTGTATTCTTCCACAAACACTCTTTCTGTAAACAGGCCTTTAAATCTTAATCTTACCTTTTCACATTTGCTGTGCATTCAAATATGGGGGTCTAATGTCAGGCTGTGTCTTCCAGGGAGATTTGTGTTTTCTTTTCTTTCTCCAACTTCACAGTGAGAGGGTTTATGTGACAATCATGCTGGCTAATGGTCATTTCAATTGAAGGTGTGTTGTAATGGCTGTATGCTACCATACCATGCATACTCCATGTTACCCCACTCTACACCACTCCGAAGTGTCACTGCACTCTTATCTGCACCACTCCACACGACGCTTCTCTAGTATACACCACTTCACTCTATGCCAATGCACTGTACCCCCACCCTTCTCTACTATGCACCACTGTACTCTACACTATTCCACTCTATGCCATCCTACTCTGCAACACTGCACTCTACGGCAATGCACTCTACCCCTCCACTGTACGCCAGTGCACTCTATGCCAATCCCCTCTACGCCGCTCCAATCTACTCTGCAGCACCGAACTCTACTCTGAAACAATTTACTCGGCAACACTGCATTTGGCGGCACTCCACTCTATGCTAATGCACTCTACACCACTTTACTCAAAACCAGTGCCTAATCTACTCTGCACCACTACACTTTACAACATTCTACTCTATACCACTGCACTCTAATGCCACTTCACTCTACTCTGAAACAATCTACTCTATGCCACTCCACTCTATGCCACTCAACACTATGGCAGTCTATTCTACACGGCTGCATTCTACTCCACTGCACTCCATGCCAATGTGCACTACACCACTTTACTCAAAATCAATGCCCTCTATGCCACTGCACTCTATGCCAATGTTCTCTGCACCACTGCACTGTACGCCACTCCACACAATTGCACTTTTGTTTTTGTTTTTTGAGTTTTATATAGCGCAAACTAGACCCGAGACATCGGGTATCAGAGCGCTTTACATGAGCACCAGTTTCGTTACAGTGGGGCACATTCATTTTTTTTTTTTGTTAGGCACGGGGAGATTAAGTGATTTGCCCAGAATCACAGGATGTTGAGCTGTCGTTGCCGAGACTCGAACCCGGTTCCCCAGCTTCGAGGTCGACCGCTCTAGCCGTAAGGCTACATACTTAATGTCACTTTACTCTGCATCACTTTACGACACTCTACTCTGCAGTACTGCACTCTACAACACTACTCTGGTCCACTGCACTCTACGCCACTCTAATCTACCATGCACCACTGCCCTCTACACCACTTCCCTCTACCCCTCTATTCTGCACTATTCAACTCTGCCAGTCCACTCTACCCCACTCTACTATGCACCACTGCACTCTACACCGCTCCAGTCTATGCCACTCCACACCACTCCACGTCACTCTGCAACACTGCACTCTACTCTGAAACAATCTGCTCTACTCCACTGCACTCTATGCCAGTTTACTCTATACCACTTTACTCAAAACCATTGCACCCTACACCACTGCACTTATGCCAACTACTTTTCACCACTGCACTTTACGCCTCCATGCTCTACAACATTCTACTCTATGCCACTGCATGCTACGTCTCTCTACACTATTGTGCTCCACTTCACTGCACTCTACTCTACACCACTGTACCCTGTCACTGCTCTCTGCACCACTGCACTCTACGAGACTACAGGAACACTCTACTCTTCACGACTGTGCTCTCTACCACTGCACTCTACATAGCACCACTCAACTCTTTGCCACTCTACGTCACTGCATGGTGGGATTGTTCATTAAAACATCCAGATTTTGAGTTCTCTCCTTGAATAGTTGGACCAACGGTGCGGTCCTGAGGTGCAGGGGATGGTTGTTCCATGCCTTGGCTGACACGTGCGAGAAGGAGCATCCTTTGCTGTTAGTTCGGCTGATCAGTGGGGTGTCTGCGAGGGAGAGGGAAGCAGATCAGGTGTCCGGTCGGTTGGTGGAAGGTGAGGCATTTGTTGAAGTATACTGGGCCCTCCTTGTGCAGAGCCTTGTTGGGGTCAGCACGTGCCCTGCGTCTTCAACTGAGTCATCTTCCTCCCTTGACGGACACCGCTTTTCCCTAGGAGGATGCCATGTCAAAGCGTGCCCACCTCTGCTTTCAACTTGCCTATTCTGATTGTGCTAGGCAAGAAATCAGTACAATTCTCCAAATTATGGTCTTTCAGAAGTCAGAAGTTCTTGTGATTGTCCTTTTGTGCTTCAGACAAAATCAAAATGGGTATGCTCCATACCCTTTACTCATTCCCCGACCCACATGGTCTCGCTGTGTTCTGTTCCTTGCCTGTGTTGTTTGGTGTTTTCGACTATCCAACATCACAGTTCTTCCTGTTTCAACGGTTTTCTATAGTGATTTTGAATTCCTGCCATGCATCGGACCCAAACACGACTTGGTGGAATAATGCACAGTATGTGAATCCAGAAGAAATTTACACAGTAAAACACTATTCTATAATTAAGACCACAGGAATTATGTGATACTGCGGCCCTCTCTTTTTTTGGGGGCATAGTTATGGATTTGTCACATAATCTATCATCTGCTGCATAAGCTGCAGATTTTAACAAAAAAAAGTTTCTAGCTCAAACGGTGGAAGTGATGCGGGTTTGCGCACTGTTGAAGGCCCTTCACAAAGGTTGACTGGTCATCTTTCTGTTGCTTTTTTTTCTATATTTGGCTGTCAAACGGGCATTAGTGAGGTGAAATCTTTGCCCAGACAGAATTGCCATGTGTAAAAATTACAAAATAATAAATAGTAAAAATAAAAAAGTGCCACATATAATTTTTAATCGCCAGATAATTTAGTCAAAATGTTGTGCTCCCAAGCTGCATAATTTTAGTAGCCCAGTCTATAACTGGGAAGGGCCCACAGCACATTGACATTTCCTTGAAAAGGGCAATTCCTTGACCGTGCCAATGCTGCTACCCAGTTGTGGTTTAGATGGAAACTGGAACCAGAATAAGATTTGTTTAGTGTATAGAGGATATGCCCATGGAGCATGTGCGACATAAGTGGCTAAAGCCACACAGACATTTTAGAGGTAGCAAAGATGGAGGTTTGGTGGGACAGTCCGGTCAGTAGATGACAATTACAGAGCCCCTGCAAGAACATTCTTTGCAGCTGGTCAGGCTGGAGTGTTAAGGAAAGGAGATAGAGGCACCCAGAGTTGCCCTGCCTGCCCCATTGTTCTCAGGAATTCCCCCACATGGCCATGTTAACAGGTACACAAATGGGGCAGCCTGCCTTGCAAGAGGGGTATGCCATAAGTGGGCCGGTGCCACAACCTGGCAGAAAGCCTGTTAGACCCAGTTTCCTGGGCACCAGGGCACTCCTGGGTTACTATGCTCCAATCGCATCAACTGGAGTGTTCCTCGCTGGGGTCCTGGGGCCTCAGTACTAGTGGACCCAGAACTGGATAACCAATTACTTCTCTCCAGCACTTGACTCAGGGTAGTGAGACAGCAGTTCAAGGCTTTCCCAAGGAGGTGATGTGGGTTTAGACATTCAGAATACAGAGCACCCCATACTTTTTTTTTTATTTGTTTATTTGCATTTCGTAAAACGTAACTTAACATGTAACAGAGCCAGACACAGTGCCCAATATTACATAAACGGTACATCAATTGCATGTCAGTACAGTATAATCGACTCTAGAGGGCTCCCAGACCCCCCCCCATCAACATCCATCCATCCCTGGTCAGAAATCACTTCATCTGCATCAAAGCAAGGTGAGGTCAGCACATATCCCCATACAAGGCGTCATTTAACCAGGGCCCCAAACCCCGGCCCAGTTCCCATTTACCCTCCCAGTTCCGCATCTCTCCTGACCAGTCTGTCTCCGGCCCTGTAGTGTTTCAAATGCCATCTTATCACGTCTACTACGATGCGGCAGTCTCAGGGCCCTGATTCTCCCACAGCCACCCCACAAATGGCTCCCAAATGTCCTTTGGCCGCGAGGCCGATGGCATCAATTCCCAGTATGTGGTCAGTTGTGAATGGCCGAAGACCACGTCTCTGATCCAGTCATCTTTAGATGGGATTTTCCTGCTTCCCCAATGTATAGCAACTCTCCGTTTTGCAAATAGGAGGAGCATTGCATGGAGCTTCCTATATTGCACCGGCGTGTCCTTAACATATCCCAACAGGCCCTGCAGAGGGTTTGGATCTGTACCCACCCCGGTAATGCGCTTTATTATGTCCCATACACTAGCCCAATAGGTCCTTAGTCGTGGACAATTCCACGCGACATGCATAAATCCCGCAGGCGCGATACCGCATCTCCAACAACAATCATCTTCCCTCAAACCCATACGATGTAAGCTGACGGGCGTCCTGTAAAACCTGTGCAGAAATTTGAAGTGTATGAGGCGGAGTTTGTAATTAGGTGAAAGTGCCAGTAACTGGCCGCAGCAATATAGCCATTGGTCTTCCGACATTGGAGCTGGAAGTTCGTCGTTCCAAGCTGACCAGGCACGGGGCTTAGTGATTGGAACCGACGCCTGCATGTGATTGTAAATGCGGGTGATAAGCCGACGTGGGGAGGTTGTAGTTAGGACATTTTCTAAAGCTGCCAGTGTGGGAGGAGCGCTCGGAAACGTGGCGTGCAGCGACCGACATGCCATTTTTAGTTTATGGTATGCAAACATTTCTGCAAATTTCACCTGGCAATCTACCCCGGCCTCTGGGGGTGGACGGAACACCCCATCCGGGTAAAGATCCCCAAATGTGGCTAAGTCCATAGCTCACGCCAGGTCCCTCCCTATCCCATGTCCGCAAGGAAACAGCATGGGGTTGTCAACTAGCGGAACGGCCGGAGCATAAAGGGTAGATTCGTTAGCTCGTCCCCGGAGACCATGCCATGCCCAGCGTAGCGTCTCAACCGTGTCTATATCCTCTCCTGGGCGTTTATAAGCCCCATATAGTGCAACTTTCAAGGGCAAAGGCTTGGCCGCAGCCCCCTCCACGGCCACATGGGGCTGAAATGGAGTGGGGTGCACCCAATAGTGTAAAAATTGAGCTTGAGCGCTCCAGGCGTATAATAGCTGCATGTCCAGTGCCCCCATTCCTCCCTGGCGCAGGGGGAGCGTAAGCAGTTCCCATGATATTCGGGCCTGACCTCCCACCCATATGAGAGAAATCAGGAGAGATCGCATGAGTCTGAAAAAGGCCTGTGTGAGCACGAGAGGGACATTCACAAACAGATACAAAAATTTCGGCAGTACCACCATTTTTACCAACGCGATCCTCCCCGCCAATGAGAGTGGGAGTCGCGCCCAGGCCGCGATCTTCCCTTCGAGCCAGGCTATAGCGCGTCCATGGTTCAGCCTCCACAGCTCCTGCGTATCCCTACTTATCCAGATGCCCAGATATTTAACTGGTTCGACTGTCCATTGCAGGGGGAATTCAGACGACACATGGGCCGTGTTGTCAGTCAGCGGGAAAACAACAGACTTTGCCCAATTTATTGCTATACCAGAGAGTCCTCCAAACTTGATAAATTCCCGCAGGATCGGGTCAAGATTTTGCGCCGGGTCTAAAATATAAAGCGTGACATCGTCAGCATATAAGGATATCAATAGGCTCCGCGCACTAAAGCCAATTACCTTCGCGGTGTGATGTTGCCTGATGCGAGCCGCCAGCGGCTCCATCGCGATCGCGAATAGCAACGGGGAGAGTGGGCATCCTTGCCTCGTGCCCCGGGAAATGCTGAATGGCGCAGACAAAAAGCCATTCACCCGGATGCGCGCCATTGGACGTGTATACAGCAACCTTACCAGGTCAAGAAACAATGGACTAAACCCCATCCGGACGAGAATCGCAAAAAGATAATGCCACTCCAGTGTGTCAAATGCTTTCGTAGCATCTAAAAAAAACGCGGCCGCCTGCACATCTGGGTGTAAATAGTGAAGTACTGAAAACAGGGTTCTTAGATTGTGTGATGTTGATCGGCTTGGGATAAATCCCGATTGGTCTGGTCGGGCGATCAGTGGGAGCAAAGGTTGCAACCTATTCGCAATCAGCTTCGCTAAAATCTTCACATCTACATTTATCAGGGAGAGCGGCCGGTATGAATCCAGCTCATCCTCCGGCTTACCCGGCTTCAGCAAAGTGACTATTATCGCCTCGCGCATGGACGGTGGTAGCACTCCAGGGTCTCTACATATAGTTCGAATAACTTGGGGGCAAGTTCTTCTACATATGTTTTATAAAAAATCGTGGTCAGACCATCGGACCCGGGGCTTTGTTGAGAGGCAGACTTTTGATAACCTTGGCGATATCGTCTGCCGTAAAAGGGGAATCAAGATAATCCCTGTGACCCTTACTTAGCCACAGCAACTGTAGGGAATCAAGGAATGGCAACAATCCCTCGGGAGCGGAATTTTGAGTAGTTGCGTAAAGCCCCTGGTAGAAGCCGGAGAACGCCTCAAGTATATCCCTCTGCCCTCTAATATGCGACCCATCGGCCTTGGCAATTGTAGTGACAAAAGCAGTGTTGCGCGGGGGTTGGAGCATGGCAGCCAGAGTCCTCCCTGGTCGGTCCCCTTCACCATAACGACGAGCCCGCGCGTGTTTCCCCAGGAATTTAACCTCCCTACTGGTCTCCTCCTCAAACTCAAGCAGGGCTTCTTTTAAGGATGCAAGGATTACGGGGTCGCTAGTGGAGTAAAATTGGGCCTCCAGATCTTTAATTCGTTTCTCAATCCGTTCCAAAGAGCCTCTAATCGCCTTTAACACCCCTGCTTGCCTGGTGATGCATTTCCCTCTAATTACAGTTTTAAAGGCTTCCCAAAGAGTAGCCACGGATGTTACCGACCCTGTGTTCAGAGCAAAGTACTCCTCTATATCTCCCCTAATCTCTTCCTTAAAAGCCTCGTCGAGCAAAGCATCCTGCGGTAACCGCCATGTGTAAACCCGCTGGAGAGAACTGGGCAGCTCGAGCCTCAGAAGGCAAGGTGCGTGGTCGGAGAGAGTCCGGGGGCAATGCGAAGCTTCCCTCACCCATGTGGCCACATCTTTGGAAACTATCCAATAATCGAGTCGGGACCATGCTTGGTGGTGTTCAGTAATGCACGTACCTTCCCTGACCCCGGGATGCAAGTGCCTCCAAACATCCACCAAATGGCCGTCATCTAAAATAGCCCTCAGTGCCCCGCTAGCCAGTGGGTGCAGTGTCCTGGAGGTCCCCTTCCTTTCTAGCTCATCACTCAGGACGGCGTTAAAGTCCCCACCCCAAATGATTGTGTCGCAGTTGGTGGCTTTTATCTTAGCCCACACGCTTTGGAAAAAATCAGGGGAGTCAGAGTTTGGGCCATAAACTGCTACCAACACCACCTCAGTTCCATGAATATGCCCCTGTATCATAACATATCTGCCCTCAGGGTCTAGGTGAACCGACCCTTCCCTCCAATCCACCCCCCTGCGGATCAAAATTGCCACCCCCTTGCATAATTAGAATACACAGATACATAAGTCGACCCCCATCGCCCATGTTTCAATCTAGAAGAGGATTGCACACTTAGATGCGTTTCCTGCAACATGCAAATGTCAATGTGATGCTGAGTCAGGTAAGAATGAATTAAACGAGCCTTCCTGCCATCATTAATCCCTCGGATGTTCCAGGTGAGACAATTTAGAGCAGTCATGGAAGACATGTCCTACTATACTAAAACCTGCAGGGCGGAAGAGGCATAGAAGTCCATACATTTGTACAAGAAAAACTGCATGCATAGTGAAAGGTACATGTCTGGCGAACCATAAATAAACAGTCCCTTCCCCCCACCCACCACCCACTCCAACCCCCCAAACAGGCTGTAGAAAACCCACCCCAAATCGAAAACTACAATTTCAGTAACTCATGGGAGCTCTCCCCCGGGGGCACAGTGATGCCGGCACACTCCCCTGATTACTCAGGGTGGCCGGAAACCAATATGGTCGGTGAATCAGTTCTACAAGTTCCTAATGCTGAGAAGGCAGTCATCTAGCTGTCGTGTTTGCACAGTGAGAGAACTCATCCCACATCTATAGTGTACACAGAGGAACATGAGATCGTGTCCATCACATGTTGATCCACCCAGCCAGCACACACCCCCACGCCCCGTGAGGCACCCCCCCGCCGCCCCATATATCCTGAGCATTGCCTCCAACAGCACACCCCCCCTGA